>JAJHSJ010000015.1:54408780-54831110 GCA_021015155.1 Magnolia officinalis
AACTGTGTTGCATAAGCAATGGACTGCACTTAATCCACTCTTGATATTTTTCCTAACATGGCTCTTTTTTTTTCTTATAAGGAAGCTGGAAGAAGCTTAACGGCAGAAGTGGAATGTCTAACCTTATTTTTATTAGGCCCACCATGATGTCTTGACGTGCATGTTAGATCTACTACGACTATCGGATGTGTGATGTTATTATACATCTAGAGACAAAATATTAGGATAACTTTTGATTTAGGTAGGACACACCAATAGAAAAGGTAGAGGGAGAGACATCTACCTTTGATTTTTACACTATCCACGATCATGAGTAAGTGAAATCCATTTCAACCATTAAATGTCACATCAAAAGCTAGGCATGGAACTCAAAAATCAAGCCCATACTGGATTTAAGTGTGCCTCATGAAAGGAATCTTTTGAAAGGTGAGCTTTTTTTTTAACACTATTTTCAATTGTGTGGTCCACTTGAACCATGGATGGAGTTGATTTTATGTTCTTAGATCTAACATGTGGTGACACAAGTGATGGCCAAGGTGGATTTTACATTAACAGCACAGTGGGGCCCACCCAAGTCAGAGATCATTTTCAAAAGACCTCTTAAAAGGCCAACATGAAGCAAACGCCCCTCTCTCTCTCACATTAATTAGCATTAAATGCCCAGCTATTGGACCAAAACTCACGGTCCAACTAGTTGTGTGTGAGCATCTCTCTCTCTCTCTCTCTCTCTCTCTCTCTCTCTCTCTCTCTCTCTCTCTCTCTCTATATATATATATGTGTGTGTGTGTTGTGTGTGTGTGTGTGTGTGTGTGTGAGACTTCGTGAACAGGTTGGATGACTAATAAACATATTATCCCACTTTTTTCCTGTAGTGTGGTCCAAGTTTTTTTTTTTTTTTTTTCTTTTCTTTTCTTGTTAGCTTGTTAGGACACCCACTGTCAATTCACACTTCACTGTTAGCCACCCCCAGGGAATCGATACCAGGACCTCGGTGTTGAAACGAGGTATCTTTCACTCAGTCTACCACTTGAGCTATGGATTTGGGTGTGTGGTGTGGTCCACTTGAGCTTTGGAGATATTTTTTTATTTTCATTCACACCACAGTGGTGGTGCTCGAGTCCATGATCTCATGTTGAAACTCAAACTCTTGTGAGTCTACTAAACTTTGGATATCCTTAAATTTTTGGTCTCATGGCTTAAAATAAACTTTAAACAAAAAAGATGAATGACATTGATGAAACACATACAACACGACGGGCCCCACAGAATCCTACCATAAGGATGTAGGTGGTGGCGGGGTCAACACGCAATCGACATGGATAGATGGCTATACTCTCTTCTGGTTCCTTTGAGTTCCCGCACAGGGATGCTAATTAAATATGGCTCGCCATGATGTTTGTTAGAAAACTTTACTCCATCCTTTCTTAGAGCTCATTTTAATATATTTAATTAAAAATGAAGTGGATTTAAAACTTAAGTGGGCCACATGAGAGCGAACCATTTATAAGTAAATTCCCTCTGGGATGAAATGAAAACAAGAAAAACTTAGCCTGGTATAAAATTTGTGGCGTTATAAAATTTTCAACAATAGTCATTGAATCCTATTGTTCCATCCCTTACGGCAAATTTTCAACAATAGTCATTGAATCCTATTGTTCCATCCCTTACGGCCCACTTGAGATTTGAATATGAATAATTTTTGGTCTCTCATCCTAAAACGAGCAATCAAAATGGTTGATTTCATCATTGTGGCCCCACTTAGCATTTCTCCTTAGGGACTTCTTCGTAAAGGCTTTTGCAGGAAATCCGCGTCCGATTATTTCATTGCCACTACCCTATCATCTCTCAGCATGTTAGACTTCGATACTAGTTGCACCATTTAGAAAAATAGATGCCACTCTTCAACCATACACATGGCATGGTAGTATGGCAATCCAGACGGTACAAATCACTGACCCAACTAGATGGAGCATAACACTTAGAAGTCAACTGAGAAGGTTGTTGTACTCATTTTGACCATTACTTTGATAGCCAATTAAAGATAGGCACGTGTAAATATACATGAGATGCATAGTATATTTAAAATATGTGGAGATATCGAAGAAGAATTTTATGGGTATACAACTGGCTATATTGAGAAATGTCATATTATCCATAAAGCAATAATAGTTGAGCAGAACGTGATCAAGTCAACAAGGAACCTTGGAGCAATTATTTGTACAAGTGGCATGCTAAGAAATAAAAGTTCCAGGAGACCAGCAGTGCTAAAGTGGTTACAATAGCCATTAGAACATGAGAAGTATCTAAATGGTCATGTTAAAGTTATAAATAGCAAATGAGTTTAGCAGAAAAGTCTTATACCAACTAAATCAAACCAAATCTATCTTTCAATTTATATTTTAAAAGATAAATATGAACTTTTTGATAATTTTAAAGAATTTAAATTATTTGTAGAAAAAACAAAATGGTTACTCAAAAGTTATTAGGACCGATAGAGGTGGTGAATACACCTCAAAGGCTTTTGAAAACTTTTGCAATGAGAATACAATTGAACATCAAACCACCACAATTACACACCTCAATAGAATGATGTTTACAAAAGAAAAAAAATAAATAGAACTATCATGAAAATGGCAAGAAGTACGCTGAAAGGAACAAGTGTGACTAATTCTTTTATGGAAAAAGCCGTAGCTAGTATAGATCGAAGCACTAGAAGAAACATGAGGTCGGGGAAAGCTAAATATTTATTATCTTTGTGTGTTTGGTTCCATTGTCAATACACATGTCCCATCAGAAGGTAGGAAGACATTTGATGATAAAGGAATCATGCCTTCATTAGTTATTGCAAGAAGGCATACAAGCTCTAACTCTACAATTAAATTATAAGTAATTGTTAATAGAGATTTGAACTTCAATGAAGCAAGTGTTTGAAATTAAACTAAGGAAGAAAAGCAACAACTTGGAAGACATGTTGATTTCGAAGAGGATGTGATAGGTCAGGGTGATTGGTTAGTCGCTCCTCCAAGTCCATCTCCACTAGGTACTCCTCATACGTTCACAACATTTCTAGATCATCTCTACCTTCAATTCCTCCATCTACTAGTGCCATTTGCAAAAATCCTTCCCATATATATAAACTAGCAACAAATTTGAGAGACTTTAAAATAGTTCATGGCCATTATATGGTGATTTCATTAATAACATATTATTTTCATATTGTGATCCTCTTAGGTTTGAAGAAGTTAAAGAAAAAAAAAGTGAGTGAAAGCTATGTATAGAGAAATTGTATTGATCAGAAAAATGACACGTGGGAGTTAATTCAACTTATAGATAAGCATAAAGCAATTAACATAAAACATGATTATAAGACCAACTACAAGGCAAATAGATCCGTTAATAAGTACAAAGCAAGGCTGGTAGTAAAAGGTTACAAACATAAACCTAATAACAATTATCATGAAGTATTTACTCCCATCGTTTGAATTGAATCGATTAGATTATTGATTGCTTTAATGATATAAAATAAGTTAAAATCCATCAGATTGATGCAAAATTAGTTTTATTAAACTACATCTTTGAAGAAGAAGTTTACATTAGCAACCCATTTGTTGTGTAGAGAATCGAGAAGATATGGTGTGCCAACTCAAAAATTGCTTTACAACCTTAAACAAGCTCCAAGAGTGGTACACTTGCATTAACTTATATCTTCATGGTAGGTTTCATAAGCATATTCTAATGAGCATGTTATTTATGTCAAGCACAATGATCATGATGGTATACTGTTGATATCCTTGTATGTTGATGATCTAAATTTCTAAGCAGTGATAATGTTGTGATTAATGAGTTTAGGAAAGCAATGGTTTGTAAATTTAAGATGAAAAGCATGGGTGTCATGGCATATTATCTTCAGATTAAAATAAATCAGACAAAAGATGGAATTTCATATGTCAAAACAAGTATGCTCGTGAAATTCTATAAGGATTTAAGATGGAAAATTTCAAGTCACTGTAAACACCTATACAAATTGGGTTGAAATTGAGAGAAAATAAGAAAGACGACTTGAGAAACCCTATATATATACTTCAATCGACTAATCAAAAGCCTTCAATACTTGACCATGACAAAGCTGGATATCATGTATGGTGTAGGGTTTCTTAGTCACTACATAGAATATCTGAGTTAGATTCGTTTAAAGTAAGAAAATAAATTTTGTGATACTTAAAAGTTACATTCGATCATGATTTATTTTTTTTCACGAGTAAAGAATCTCAAAATTTTTGGTTCACAACCAATGATTAGGCCAGTGATATAGATAATAGACAAGAGAGACATCACACTATATGTTTTAATAAGAAGTGGTGCATTCACATGGTCCTCAAAGAAGTAGGATGTGGTCATGCCCTCAAGAGACTAAGCCATTTTAATAAGAAGTGGTGCATTCACATGGTCCTCAAAGAAGCAAGATGTGATCGCGCCTTCAAGAGAAGGAGCCAAGTATATTACAACGACTTCACATGTAACCCAAATCTTATGGTTAAGAAAAATGCTTAAGGAGATGATCATTCCTAGAAAGGACCCACAACATCCTATTGTTATATTAGTTTGGTGACCTCTCTCTTATGAAGCATCCAATGTTCTATAGACCAAGGAAGCACATTTGTATTCATAACTACTTAGTTTGCGAATTTGGAAAAAAAAAATTATGATATTAAGTTGAGTATTGCAAGTCAAGTGATCAACTTACTGATATTTTCACTAAGCTATTGAAGTTCGACATATTAATAAGTTAAAAAAGATGTTGGGCACAACCAATTTTTTTAAAAAATCTAATTTAATTGCGAATGTTAAAAGTTGTGACTTACACCCATCAAAAGTTCATTGGTCACATAGATAGACTTACCCGTGCAATCCTATTGAATCTTGGTTTTGTGTTATGCATGTAGGACACATGATTATATAGAATCTGGCAGTCTCCTACTGCAAGCATCGATCTTTACTTGCAAGCAAAGGAGTGGTTAAGTTAGTTGATGAACCCCACCCTTGATATTTTATGGGTCCCATCATGTTGTGTACTCACATTCAACTTTGACCATCAATTGAGTTACCCATTGTTAAGCCCATGGCCTAAATACCAAGCTTACTCCTGATTCAAGTGGGCCACATCAAAGGTAATAGATCGGAGAGAAATGTCCACTATTGATTTTTTTACGGAGCGTATCGTAATAATTATATTAAATCCACTCAAACTATTAAATGCTACAAAAAAAAAAAAAAAAACCCCTTAGGCCTGGGCCTAAAAACCAAGATCATTCGTAATTCAGATGAGCCACACCAAGGGAAGTAGTTTGAAGCAAAGTGTCAAACTACAAACTGTTTCTAATTGTGTGGTCCACCTGAATTCATATGAAAGCTGATTTTTAATCCCTACGCTTAAAATTGAGTCACACACTTGAGGTGAGAGTGAATTTTGGACACACGATCTGTGGGGCCCACCCAAGCCTACCACATCATCTCTCTCTATTTGGCTTATGTTGCTGTCATGTGATTGATTTTGGATCTGCGTGTTAGCTCCATCAAGTGGTCCAAGCATGGGCACTGGGTCAAAAAGGTGGCCATCAATTCCAAAACTCAAGTGACCACATAATTTCAGATGTCTTAGACATGATTTGACATGGTGTGGCCCACCTGATTTTTGGATTGGCCTTATTTTAGGGTGGCTATGAGAATGTTCAAGGGCAGAGATGATGGACGGATTGGATGTCATCCACACATCACAGCGGACCCCTCAGATAAAGGTAAAGCTTAACCTATAAAGGTTTGTTGTGCATCCGGCAAAAGAAAACTAGGGAAATTAAAGTCCGAAAAGATGACAGACTGCCCCATCTCTGCCAAAAGTCCTGACTTGTGCTTAGCATCATTACATACACCAAAAACCATTTCTTCTATTTGAGTAATAATTGAAATAGAAAATTCAAAATATGATTTTTATTTTTTATTTTTTATTTTTTGGTGGGGCCCATTCAAAGCTAGTTTCAAAATCATCAAGTGGCTGGGCCCACTTTTGGGTCTGAATGTCTCTCCTTTACCCGTCTCATCGAAGCCGTTAACAGGCTTGGATCCTGGGCGCGGATTACCTGCGACCCTGCTGTCAGAAGCTTTGTGGACCCATGGAGATTTCAATGATAAATCCACTACGTCCATCAGTTTTGCAAGACCATAATAGAATAGAATTGTAAAAATCAGAGATATCCAATACTCAGACGGGCCACACCAAACCAGGCAGTGGGAATGGAAATATCCACCGTTGAAACCTTCCTGGAGCTGATCATGGTGTTTACATGCCATCCAAACCGTTCATAGGGTTTTTACGATTCAGAAAAACTGTAGATACAAATATCATCCTGATAGAAAACTTCTGTGGCCCCTATAGTTTCCTCGGTGGTCGTTCAATCCCCTCTGTTTCATGTGATATGGCCACATGAATTTTTGGATTTGTCTGATATTTAGAATCCTGACTTATTGTGGTGTTCAAAAACTCATGGACGGAGTGGATTTGTCACAGTCATCTCTGCGGGCCCCACACAGCTTCCGACAACAGGTGGTGCAGGAATATCTCTGTGCCGGGTGCGCAGGCAATCCGCTTCCGTTGGATCTGGGTTCAGGTCGGACAGACTGACGGACCCAAACATGTCTTTATGTCGGCGCGGATGGGTACTACCCCCGACCACTAGCTATAGACGGATCGTCCTGTTATAGGATCTGTGGGGCCCACCATAATGTAGATACCACGCTCTCCATCCATTTTGATAGATCATTTTAGATCATGAGAGTAAAAAAGACAGTTCTGTGGGCGGGCCACCATGATGTATCTGTTTATCCGTGCCGTTCATACATTTTATCGTATTATTTCAAGGCATGTGCACAAAAAATGAGGTAGATACAACACTCAAGTGGACCACCCCAAATAATAAGGTTGGATTGTATTAAATGACCAAAGCATTAAATGAAAGTCATCTTTGGTGTATCCCACCTTAGCATTGGATCCGTCTCATTTTTGTGTACATACCTTAAAATGATAGGAGAAAAAGGATGAACAACTTGGATAAACATAATGGTGGGCCAGCCCATAGATTTGCCCGTTCATGGCTAGAGAAGAGTGGGGTAAGATGCAATCCACGTCCCAGAAAAGGCCAGTAGATTGACGGTGCGGTTTCGGTGGATCAATCCACTTTTGATAGATGTATCTTATATCCATGGTGTATATTCATTTTTGAAGACTTATTTTAGGTAGGGGTGTACATGGAGTCGAACTGAGTTGAGCTGGCCTCAGCTCGACTCCGCTCGGCCACTAGCTGACTTCAACTCAAACTTGGCTCGGTTTAGTCCTTGAGCTTGATTGGCTAGCTTGGCTCAATTCGGTTAGCAGCTCAGGGTGAGTTTGAGCTAAGATCGAGCCGAATTAGCCTATATAGCATTTTCACAAACACCTAGATTGAACTTCAAAATCTCACTGTATGTAAAACAACCAAAATAGTTTTACAAGTATTTTATCAAACACCTTCTAAGCAATATAAAAATCAAGAAAAAATGGTATTTGTTTCGTATACATACCTTCCTTGCCACTAGCCACACTTTGTTGAGTCATTCCATCAAACACTTGGTGAGCAATATCAATATCAAAGTAACCGAGTCACCGAACTGGTTCGATTCGAGTTGGGTTCGTTCCGAGTCGAGTCGAGCTAGGGCCAGCTCAAACTCGTTTTCGAGCTTAAAAAAACGGCTCGGCTCGGCTCGAACTTGAACCAAGTCAAATCAAACTTTTTCGAATCGAGTCGAGTCGAGCGAGCTAAACCAAGCTAGCTCTGTTTTAGTATACCCCTAATTTTAGGGCATGACTATAAAAATGAACCAGATCCAAATCTCTAGTGGACTATAACATGAGAAAAATGATAATCGAAAACTTTCCATGGGCTACAAAAGTTTTGGATCAAGTTGATATTTTTGTGGTCTATTTATCAGTTCTTTGTGACCTTATCAGTAGGTTAGATGACAAATAATTTTATTTTTATTTTTTATTTTTTTTAATTTTTAAAATTTTTTTTAATTAATTTTTTTTTCTTTTTACGTTAGCTTGTTAGTACACACCCATGTCAGTACACACACTCCATGTTAGCCACCCCCACTAGGGATGGATACCATGACCTCAAGTGTTGAAACGAGGTATCTCCACTCAGTCTGCTAGTTGAGCTATGGATCTAGGTGTGACAAATAAACATTCTAATAGCTCGTAGGAAAATTTAAATGGTAAGGATTCTATCACTATTGTTTCTATGGTATAGTCCCTCGCTTCATTTTAAGATCATACCTTAAAATAAGTTGATAAAGTCCATACATCACAGTGGGCCCCACGGTTAAGGATTTATTGATCCTGATGGATCCAGGAATCCCCATTGCTTAGCATTCCATCTAACTCCTTATTAAGCTAATGACACACAATGATCTTTTAAAGTTAATGGATGGCATGGATAAAACATATACATCACATCGGGCCTTAAAAAGTCCTCACAGGACCATTAGTCTTTAAATTGGTAGTAGAGTTGTACACATGTGAACCATGTCGAGCTTGGCACAACTTGACTCGGCTCGGCCAGTAGCTAAACTCCACTCGGGTTGATCCTCGCGCTTGATTGACCAATTCTGACTTGATTCGGTCAACATCTCATGTGATCACTGTAAGGCATGAGCCCAAAAGTGCCCAGGTGGTAGACTCTCAGGAGTTTCAACTACGGTCAATGGTTCGAGTACCCATAGGTGGTGAAATTCCACCCGGGTGAGTGTGTGGGGGT
Source organism: Magnolia officinalis (assembly GCA_021015155.1). Lineage (NCBI taxonomy): Eukaryota > Viridiplantae > Streptophyta > Magnoliopsida > Magnoliales > Magnoliaceae > Magnolia > Magnolia officinalis. Next base: position 54,417,627 of record JAJHSJ010000015.1, read on the forward strand.
GTGTGCGTGTGTAAAATATATATATATATATATATATATATATATATATATTATATATATATATATATATAGAAAAAGGGATAGATCCGAACCTCAAGTGGCCCCTAAAAATTTTTCAACCTTAAGCATTCAATCCCCTCCATTTCCTGTGGTGTGGTCAAATGGAGCCTTTTGATCTTATTTTTTGGAATAATGTCTTAAAATGATCTTTCAAAATGGATGGACAGATTGGATGAAACACATACATCATGGTGGACCCCACAAAGCGGCTGACGGACCACCCTGGTGGGATAGCACCCAATCCGCTCAGGGGCTCAATGTGATGTCTGTGTTTCATCTATGCTGTCCATCCATTTTAAAAAGTCATTTTAGGTGATAAGCCCAAAAATGAGGCATATGGAATGTTCTAGTGGACCACACCACGGGAAACAGTAGGATTGAAAACCTACGGCCCAAAACCTCTGAGCCACCGAAGTTTTGGATCAAGCTGATATTTATGTTTTCCTTTCACTTCATATAGGTCTATGTCAACTTATGAACAGGTTGGATGGCAATAAGCATCACCGTTGGCCCTTGGAAGGTTCCAATGGTGGGGATCATTGTCCCCACTGCTTTTTCTGGTGTGGTCAAATCAAGCTTTTGATCTTACTTATTTTTTGGATCATGCCCTAAAATGATCTATCAAAATTGATAGACGGCTTGGATAAATCCTATATATCATGGCCGGCCTCACAGAGCCCTGCCTGGACCGTCCGTTTTTAGCTAGATCGTGGAAGGTGTAGTACCCTATTGGCCAATCGGCGTCCGTAAAAATCATTTTTCTCTTCCTCCATCAGATTTGCAAGACACATAAGGACAGCACGTGGCTTCAGTGGATCCCTGACGGGCCTATGTGCCTTAAATCCACTCCGTCCGTCCATTTTGACATCTCATTTTAGGGCATGATCCCAAAAATGAAGCATATTCAAATCTTAAGTGGACCACACCCAAAAATGAAGTTGGTCCAAATCTTAGGTGGACGGCATGGATGTAAGGAACATATATCAAGGTGGGCCCCACAGTTGGGGATCCACCCACCTCAGTGGATGGGGGGATCCACCCTTGCAACTTTCCTGAGACCAAGGTGATGTTTATATGCCATCCGAACCGTTCATTGGGTTATTACCACTAAACGGTAGGGAGAAATATCATCCTGATTTCTGTGGCCCCCACAAAGTTTCCAATGGTGGGTGTTGAATCCCCGTTATTTGGTGTGGTGTAGGCCACGTGAGTTTTGGATCTGCCTGCTTTTTAGACTCCTGTCCTATTTTTGTCCATCAAAACTAATGGACGGAGTGGATTTGTCACTGGCATCTCTGTGGGCCCCACGCAGTTTCCTATTACAGTAACTTCCTGTGCCTGGGCACAGGTAATCCGCGCCTGTAAGTTACAGTACAACTAATTGCATTAGAACTCTTTTACGATCCAATCCATTAATCTATACTGTTCACTAGGTCCAACTCATATTTCATGGCCAAGCGTGGAAAATCTACACTAATCCGATAACGATTAACCATTCAATTAAGGGTCTTTAATATGGACGGTTAAGGTCATTTACATCAAAATAAATCTGATCAGTAATTTGATCCATTTATTTATTAGAGACCAACATGGATTGGATATGATTTAAAGGAATCTATTTTGTTAGGCAACCGTAGTCATCCAATCCATTACTTGGAAAACAAATGGCTATAGAAAATAAGTCCGAACCAAGGATAGATTGGATCATTGGGTTAGGACTATATTTTCATGGTAGCCTTAAAATTATGTTTTGAAGTTAATGGACGGTTCAGATCAACCAATTGGACAGTCTAATTGAACTTTTGCAACTAGGAGAACTGTAACTTATAGTGAGCAGTAGAGCACTTCTCATTTACTCGAGTCGAGTAAGGTAAGGGTAATTTTTTACTGTAGGCCCGACCTTCAATTTACCTTCTGTTTTTTTCCTACTCCAAAAAACCTACTTTTTCAATCTAAACTTTTATCCATACTGACAAATCAATAATAACAAAAATATTCATATTTTTTTTAACTATTTTTACCTCAAAAATAAAGTTATTTTTGTTCAAAACCCTCTTTCTCTTACTTTAGTAAGGTAAGTTTTCGGCTAGAGTTTCAACACCGGTCCTTACTCTTACCCAGGTGGTAGACTCCCTGGAGTTTCAACACCGGTCAAGGGTTCAAGTACCCACAGTGCGTGGACCATTCCAAAACTCAAGTGGACCACACCACATTATTTGAAAGATTTTAGACATGATTTCACATGGTGTGGCCCACCTTAGCTTTAGATCAGACAACTTTTTGCATTGTAGGTAAGCTTTGCAGTGGTTCCCAGACTCTTTTTGGAAAGAGCATGCCTTCAATTCACACTTTGAGATCATAGTCTCCAACCACAAAACGATGGCTGGTGGTAATCTACCAAGCATTTCCAAATGTGCATTTTTCAATTCCATTTTGAAATGTGCATCTAGATTCCCGCCACCTTTTATGTTTGGTGGCAGATATGGGATCAGTCCACCATTTGAAGTTGTAGAGTATAAATTTCTAAATAATGAATCCTATTTATTGGATATTAAGGGGGGCGTCTGGACAATGGGTTACTTTACATAAGCTATTTATGTTATAAATAATTTATCTTGGTTTTTACTTTGGGAAATGGTTCTATGTGGTAGACCTCATGGGAACTTCCCATGAAGTCGAGCTATGTGGGCTCAACCATGATGTGTGTCGTACATCAACACTGTGCATTTGATGGGTCCCCTTTAAATTATGGGATATCCCAAATATCAGCCGTATATGGAACTCAGGTGGGCCATACTATTTAAAATCACATGAAGACATGCCTAAAACATATAAAGCACTTGGCGGAGCTCACCTGAAATTTGAATGTGTCTAAAAGTTGGTCTGACCCCTCATCCAAGTGGGACACACATAATGGATGGGCTAGATTTGGGAACCACATCTCGGTGGGTCCAACAAATGATTATGAATGTTTTAAGGGAGGATAACTCCTATCAACTTTTATATGTGGTGTGGCCCACACAAGTCATGGATTGACTTGATCTATAAGCCCAAGGCCCACCATGGAATGGTGCATCTAACTGATTGGGTAGATGTTCGACACGCATCACGGTAGGACACACACAGCTCGACCTTCTTCCGTGAGGTTGACTGCATAGAACCGTTTCCCTTCTACTTAATAAGAGATAAGTATCTTTGGTAAATAATATGATTATCATTCGATGAGTAAAAAATTATGCATATTTAGTTTCTAACATTATTAATAATGTTCTGAAAGTCTAATTGGTCCCCCTTACATCTATCGTCCATCATGTGGTGTCAACCTTTGATGTGGATCATTCATTGTGTGAGCCCCACCTTTGATGTGGGTCGTCCATCATAAAGGCCCACCTTAGTTGTGGGCTATTCATCATTAAGGGTTGACTTTTAATGTGCACAATTCAATAGCTAGTGCCCACCTTTGATGTTAGTCATCCATCACGTGGGGCCCATCATCAAAGTTATTATCCATCATGTAGTGCCCATTTCAATATCCATTGCCCATCATGTGGAGCCGACCTTTGATGTGGACTCTCCATCATGCGGGACCCGCCTTAAACATGGGCCACTTATCGTTAGGCTTACCTTTGATGTGGATTGTCCATCATGTAAGCTCACCATTATTAATTGGCATCATGTGGGCCCCACCTTCAATGTGGGTTGCCCGTCATGTAGGGCTTGCCTTGGATTTGGGTCATTCATCATTAGAGGTGGACCATTGATGTGGACCGTCCATCATGTGGGGCACCTCTATATAAGCCATCATCATGTGAGGCCCACTAGATCATCTATCCATTTATTAGATGATTTTCCAATCTCATAGACTTAGATGGGTTCATGACTAGAGAACACGTTCCCTTCTAATAATATATTACTTTTTCTATTAAAAAACAAAACCTTCTTATTTAAGTATAATAACTAAGCTAACTTATTTAAGAAAAATAACTTATTAACCAATATAAGTTTTTAAAAAAGCTACTTATTTGGTAGTATTCAAACAGGCCCAAAATGGGATTTTCAATATACATGAATGGTCTTTTTAAAAATTTAAAAATATGCTTACTTGTAAACAAATGAGTTAGATTTTACTAGCCCATCCCCTCTCATTTTTATTTTTTGGGTCGCTTGATCCCTCCTCTTTGCATTTGGTAACATTCATCCTTGCATATGTTGTACTTTCTCATGTGAGGGGTCATTTGGCACCATAGATTTAGGAGATTGAAGGATATTTGAGGGTATTTCAAATCCATAAGCAGTAATCCCTCCCTTATTACTCCCTTTGCTCGAGTTACCAATCATCTCTTTTTTTTACTAAGAAGAGTTACATGTGTAACATGTGTCACCAATCTAATATGCACGTGGCCTATAGATGATATCTCAAAACAATCAAATTCTCAAATGCATCACTAAAATACATCAATGGAATGATATAAGTAGTCCGAACATTGGCAGCGTAAATTAACGATTAAAAAACATTGGTTAGTATATTGATTGTGATCATATGCTTGTGGCCCATATAAGGCTTGAAATTTCATCATTTTTTGGCAAATCATATATTACAATCGTTGTGTCATATGTATGATAATTAGGGATATTAAAGTTGACTTAATAATTGAATTTAAATTTCTATAAAATAATTAATTTTGAATTACAATATTTCGATTCAAGGGTCCCAAATATAACTAAAGTATTCCAAATCTAAGGAATTGTCAATCCTGATATTTTGAATCGAAGGAGCCAAACATGGCCTGGGATATCAGCTCGAACACGAAGCATATCTAAAACTAGAGTAGACTACGAAATGGGAAAAGTATAGGTGGGTTGCCAAGTGTGGCTTCATCCTTAGTTTTTTCTCCCTTTTCTCTCCTTCAAAAGTTTCTCTCCATATCTCTCCCCCCTCCTTCCCTATTACTCTACTTACATGATACGCAGCCCACTTCAATGCAATACATACACTTGCTTTTCAATTCTAAGAAGTGGGGTATATGATGCAATGATTACGGTCTCTTGCAGTATCCCACGTCCATCTCTTTGATGAGTTATGCCCCAAAAATCTGGGACCTTCTGATCTGATTTTCAGAGCATGATCCATCCATAGTTAGAAACAACAGACCAATGGTCTAGATTACCAAACCAAGGGCCCACTTCTCAGAATAGAAAAGCTGTGCGTATGGTGCAAAAAGTCAGTCCTTGTATCATATAGAAATTTCTATAGAAAATGGGTGTGATGTTCATTGAATTTCAGGCATGGCTTCAGAGATATGATTGTATATGATGCCAAACAGCAAGCTTATGCACTACACTTGCCATTTATCTTACCATTTGGAAATATGATTGAATAGAGAATGGCCCACTTTGAAAAACCCATAAATAGGGTGGCTCACCCATCGAACAGTCAGCCCGTCTGGGCCTACTAACTGGTTCTTAAGAAATATGCAAGCCCAGATCAGCTGATGAGATCAGTCTGCTAGTTTGGATCACCAAAGTTTTTGGATCAGACTGATATTTGGTTTTTCTCTTCATCATGGTGGGACCCACCTTATGAACGGGTTGAATATCATACGAACATCATGGGAAGGTTTTAATGGTGTGTGACCCGTTCCCATTTTTCATTGTAGTGTGACCCACTTGAGTTTTATATCTGCCTGATTTTTGGGACCCCATCGTAATATGAGCTGCTGCAATTGATGAACTTAGCGGATGTCACACATGCATCTCAATTAGGCCTGTCAATGGGTCCGGCAGGTCGGGTTGACCGGACGATCTAATTCGATCCAATCCGATCCATTTATAGCGGGTGCGGACCACTATATAGGTCCAACGGCATGGGTCTGGATCTTATGATGCCGATCCGTTTATAATTAAATCAGTTGCAATCCACCCTAATCCGATCCGGCTAAGACCCAATCCAATTATTCCGATGAATGTTTCAATTTCAGAAAGTTTTTTTTTTTTTTGGTTAAATCTCGCTTCTTCCTCCTCTCTTCTCATTTCTATTCTTTTCTTTTTGTTTTATTTCTCAGTCTTCTTCTTATTTCTGGTGGATTTTCTTCAACAGATTGAGGATTGCTTTATCTTGAATTGCATATATTATCTAGGATTTTCGTTTCCTAAAGAATCCATAAGTTCACAACCAGAAAAGCACCGTATTATCTTCTACAAATGCATCTTCTTCTCGATTCTAATGTTTTTTTTTTTTTTTTGCTATGTTGTTTAGTATTAGCTTTGGTCTATTTTAGTGTTTCTGGCTTTAGTTTTTTCATTCCATGATTCTTTATAGAGAGAAGGTTGTTTTTTGTGCCTAAAATTGTTATTGAACTTCTTTTTTTTTTCCATTTGTTGTGCTTTGTTGTGCTTAACTTGAAAAATATAATGCATATTGTTCATTTACTCATTTTTGAGTTATTTCATTGATGTTGCATTAGGACCGCAAATGATATGTTGTATCGCTATGTCTGAACCTAGTTAACTTATTAATGAGAATATTGTTAAGGTGTCAAGCCAATGTAGTTCTCTTAGTGACAAAAATTGACATATAAAGTATTGAATAACTTTGACAAACATCATCCCCAATTGCTGAGGAAGTAGCTATTTGGAAGCATTGTAAGGGGTAGTCATCATTGTAAGGGGTAGTCATAGTAGAACTAGTCATTTGAATAAATACTTGACAAGATGTCTGAAAAAGAAGCATATAGATATTTCTCAACAATTAATATCATTGAGTAAGAATGTAAGTGCAAAAACATATTGTTTGAAATAAGAATGTAGGTGAAAAGACATTGTTTGAAGAACTTTAAGTTTAATCAAGAACGAAATCGTTTAAATCTTCATCGCATGATAATGAAGCATGAGTACCCATTTAACATGGTTGAGCACGAGTATTTTGAAATATTCGTAAACAATCTTGAACTCATGTTTAAATTGGTTTCCCATAATACAGTTAGGGCTGATGTGATCCCTCGACCTATTTGTCGAGTGACGAAGCTCACTTCTACCTAAGAAAGCACATGATCCGCTCATCTTATGAACATGTTATTCCTTAAATAGCCAATATTTTATCCCACAAAGCAGTCAATTTCCACTAAATTTGAGGGATATCTAACTTGAAAGGCACATCTCAACTTCTTCCACTTAGCTTGAATGTCATGGGAAACATTCTTCTTAATCTCTTCACTCTCGTTAATTATTGATCCAAAGTATCGAAGGTTGTCATTTTGGGAAACTTTCTAATTAGCAATCATCACTAATTCCTTGTTTCCACACCTAATGTTACTAAAATTGCACTCTATATACTCTATTTTAGTCTGACTAATTTTAAATCTTTTAGAATCTAAAGCATCATTTTAAAAATTTAGCTTTGCGTTTACGCTCTCCATTGTCTTGTCAATTAAAACTGTCATTTGCAAACAAAACCTTGCCAAAGATAAAAGCAAGCCTCCATGGTTTGGCACGTCTCCATGTTATTCTTCAAGGCGCATTCTGCTGAAAGAGTAAAAATTAGGAGAAAATGTGAAGCCCTTGATTGCAGAATGTAAGTTTTCACATCAAGAAGGCCTCCATCCCCCACAGGAAAACTTCCTTTACAACCTCCAAGAACACCATCGATTTCCAGAGTATCCAACATTTCTGCATAGATATCCGCCGACGTTGAGCTTTCACATATCATGTCAGCATATCCAAGGGTGGTTTTTCCTACCCACAGAAATACTGGCTTCCCAGAAAACCTTTCAATAGGAGCAAAGGTCTCGAACACTGCATACCCTCTGATCTTCTTGAAGGCATCTTGCAATGACTTCTCCATGCATTGAAGATTCGCTTAGTTATCTACTTCCATAAGCTGCAAGAAAGTCGATATTGAAGTAGCATCCAAGGTGCATCACATAGAATTAGAGACAAAACCAAAATGAATAAAGAAAAGTGTGACAGGAACAGAAGCAAAGGATTGATGAGGCAAAAGCCCAGGAAATGACATCCAACTTAGCTTTCCTGAAGAACTCTCCACGAGATTTATAGAGATTCAGGAAGCATCTCCACTACTCACGCTCTTGAAAATCCCTGCCACCTATGGTTGACGAACCCAAGCAATCCCAAAGAGCTTAAAAAAAGCAGCAGCACAACAACCTCCCTCATGTCGTAATTTACAAACAAATGATCCACTGACTCCACAGAACTCACCATCTGAAGCAGGGTTTATGGACTTTTCCCCATTACACTCACTTGAGGAATGGGGTTCTCGCTTTCCAAACAGAATTCCAAATGTTAATTAAAATATTAACTCGTGCACCTTGTATATTCAAAATGACGGCTTAAACTTCACAATCAAAGTTACAAATCCTGCTTGGCATTTGTCAACAATGGAAACTCCACTTAAAGGCAATGTATTGGCCGGACCCAAGCCCAAGCCAACCAATCATGAGAATTCCAATTTTGAATCTGATTGGCAAAATAGGATTCATAAAGCCAACACTAAAGGAGGGGTACGAGGAGGATGGCCACGACGATGGCAACGCAGATTAACTCCCTAAATTGTAGAAACTTCCTCCAACAGTTCTTAGATATTTGCACTCTTAGAGCTGTGTTCTATACTCACTCAATTTCACACGATAGGAATTTGTTTTGACAGATCCGAAATCTGGGAAAGTAATTGACAGAGGTTAACAGGAGGTCAGGGAGCAGCCAAGTGTTACCATGAAGGGGACAAAAATGAAAGTCGAATTGCCCATGTAACAATTAGAATTCAGTCCATGAGCATAAGTTCTTCCTATGTCATAACACAAAGTCCAGCTGCAATTTCCCAAACAATATCCCAATGCATTTAACCTATAAATTCATTTAATGTTGGTTGTTGTGTGATGCCTACAACCAAAAAGAAATAGAAGAGAGGGGGGGGGGGGGGGGGGGGGGGGGGAGAAAAGATTCACATAGCCTTCATTTATTCAATAACATGAAACCCACATAACAAAAACCCTCATCATCAAACACCATCTCCATTTCACGTCAAACAAACAAAAACCCATAAAGACCAAAATGAAAAAAGTTGAAAGATAAAAGTTCTGAACAAACAAAAGCAGAAATCACTACTAAAAAAATACACGAAAACCCAAAAAAGGAAAAACCACACAATCTTTATCTGTTCAAACACAAACTGAAACCCCAACCACCCATCAGATGCAAACCCCAACCACCCCCAAAATAAAACACAACAGCACAACCTTCACTTATTCAATCACATAAACCGAACACCGGCAACCATCCATCACACAAATCGCATTAAAAGAAGAAGAAGAAAAAAAAAACATTAAACTATCTATTCATTTCCTACCAAACAAACAAAAAACTAAAATTAATACAATACAAAAACAATATAAAAAAAAGCCCAAAAGATAAAATAAAACCCAATCTCCAGCAAACAAAGTAAAAACCAGATCAAACAAAAACAATCAAACCCAAATACACAAAACCTTCATTTATTCAATCACATAAAAAGAACCCCCACAAGAACCAGAATATGGTTGAGCCATCTCTCTACAGTACATTACACTGCCATTTAAAAGAAGGTGGTGACTCACCAACTGTACACATGTGGATATGAGTCCAGCAGACTAAAATGACAATAGAGGAAAGACCAAAAAATAGAAACGAGGAGTCGCCACTGACTAGTTTACAGCAAGATCTGCTCTAGGCCAACTAGGAACCCAAATTTAGTAAAAATGACTCCAAATGGTCTGAAAATCAGAAATCTAGGCATGCGCCTAGATGATGGGGAAGGAAGTTGCTAAGCACCCATCCCCACCCACAGAAATTGCGGAGTCTGCTCCAGTAGAAGCAAAATGTTGTTTTTGAAATTGACTTTTTCTAAGGATTGAAAGTGAATTTTTGTGCAATGTTTTTTCCCCCCAAATATAAAATGAAAAAATGCAGAGAAATGAGAAAAGCTTATTCAATATGTGGTGTAATGTTTTTGCAGGACTCCGATCTGAATCAACTCCAACTTTCACAGCATGTTTTCTTCAACATCATCAACTCTTTCAGCTCCAAACAACAGGAATGTCAAAATCAGGAGATCAAAGAGATTTCATTAGATAACAGAGGTTATTGGAGCTGTTTCTCAAAGCCCAATGGAAATCCAAGTAATTCTATGATCTCTTGCTTTAGATCTAACTCCGAGCCTAGATCTTGAAGTTCTCAAATTGCAAGGCCTTTTCCTCTCAGGAGGATGTCGCTATTTGCAGAGGTTTAAAATGGCAAGCTTCCAATTTTAAGGAATCTAGGGGCTCTCTAAAGGGTAGAAAATCCATAGATGATTGATAAGTGGCATCAAGAGGGCTATTGATTGAGGGGTTGAACAGTAATTCAACAAGGTTTCGAGGGAATTTTAGTTGTGGTAATCCATGTCTAAATCTTGTAGATTTGAAGGATAGATTTGGAATTTCCTAGGCTAGTTTTAGTTAGAGTAGATTCTGTAAGTAGAGAATGGGTTGGGGGCTGACTAAGAACCCTTGGGGTGATGTGGGTGCAAATTGATTCAAATTTTTTAAGGGAAAAGTGTAGAATTTGAAATCCTCATGTAAGGATATTTCTGGTAAATTATGCTTTAAAAAAAAAAACTGCAAAGAATTAGTGGAAATTAACATTCTCTCTTGCTCAAATTTCCACACTTGAACTAGGCCTGGCAATGGCAGACCTCAGGCCTGGATTTTGAACTGGTCGGGCTGAGGGTATTCAAAATATTGATTTGCCTGGCCCAAGTCCGGCCCATTGCCAGCCCAGACTTGAAACTTGGTTTGGAGGATCTAGGTTCACAGGAAAGATTGTTCAAAGACTACAAAAAGGTACCCTAAGATCATGAAAATCAGGGACCAGCAGGCGGAAGCCAGAGAAAATCGAGCCCAAAAATGATGGTGTGCAGTAAAGGCTGTCAGGGGTGGTGGAAATTGGATTTCCACCATCCAGAACAACATGGCTCTCTGTTCAGCAGAAATTTGATTTACGCCAACCAAAGAGTACTAACTTCAAAAAAAGAAGGGAGCTCCCTGTCCGGTGGAAAAGGGATTTCCCATAACAATGGAAACCCTTAGGGGTCACATTTGGATGCCTGTAAAATCCTCAAGGGTGTGTTTGATTTTCTATTTACCAGTGTAAATAGAGGTAAATAAAGAATCATTATTTACAATTTGAATTATACATTGCCGTCCCTGCGATGTTGATGCTTGATGTGATGGACTCTAATACCGAGGAGGAATTTCTAAAATCTGTGGGGCCCATCATGATGTATGTGTCTGATCCACGCCGTCCATCCATTTTAACAGCTCATTTTAGGGGATGAGCCCAAAATTGAAGCAAATCCAAAGCGCAAGTGGACTCTACCACAAGAAACAGGGGATGTTAAACACCTACCATTGAAAACTTCTTGCAGGCCACAGAAGTTTTGGATCAAGCTGATATTTTTGTTTCCCCTTCATCTATGTCTGTAGGACCATATGAACAGGTTGGATCACAGATACAAGTCACTGTTAGACCCACGGAAGGTTTCACCTTTCAACGGTGGACATCATTATCTCCCCTGTTTCCTGTGGTGTGGTCTACTTGAGCTTATAATCTGCCTTATTTTTGGGCTCATGCCCTAAATTGAGCTGGTGTAATGGATGGACATTGTGGATCAGCCACATACATCACTGGGGACCCACAGATTTCATTCAGGCATTTTCATCTGTTTTTCAAAAAAGCAATTAGGCGTAAATACTCTATCGATTCACTCTCTTCCAAACAGCCACAGTAGATGATCATTACTTATTTACCGCAATTTACGGTAGTAAATAGAAAAACAAACACCCCTAAGTTGCAAAGGGATTACAGGTAATCAGATTGCATGGGTTGTTTGGATACTTGCATTTGCCTCTAAAAGCTTTACAAGCTGCAAACACATTACAGATTTTAGCTATAATTTAAAACTTAGAAAAAGTCATGTTTCAGATTACGGGTAAAGCCTTTACAGCTAAAAAAACATTATAGAACACAATGGTTGATACATACTCGTAATGTGTATGGTACATCTAATCTGGCCATTATGTGCTTCCCTTAATGCTCTCCTATGGCCCAAGAAAAATATAAAAAAAAAAAAAAAAACAGCTTGATTGATCATCAAATGGATCACACGCGAGGGAAAGATGGGACGGAAGGATGGGACGTCCACCATTAAAAACTTCAGCATTGCATTTGGGGCCCACTATGATGGGCGGAGGACATCCAATCCATCCTGTGCATACATGTTTTGATGCTTTCCTAGGCCCCCAAAAAAACATCCTTTTTATGTCATTTGCCGATTTTGGCAGGATTTATTGCCCCAAGCTCTATGTGGTGTGAATACGTACTTTATACATTGTAAGCACTTTACAAGTTAGCCAAACTCATAATATACCTGTAAATAGATTACCACTTAAAAGGCAAACAAAATAGCATGTAAATAGTTTACACCTGAAACTCTTTTCAAGTGTAAAGTGTTTATAACTTAATACTTTACAAGCATCCAAACAACCCCTTAAGAAATGTGTGCGTGCCCTAGTCCCTAGACCAAAGTTGGGATGGTCCCACACCTTTCCATACCTGGGCTCAAGTATTGCATAGCTTTACTAGGCTTTAGGTAAGGGTTTGAGCTTGGGTTTGAGGTAGGATAAATGGGATTTGGATATTTTTGGGTGAAGTTTAGGTTGAATTTTTTTAGGTGATTGGCTAAATTCCTGCAACAATAGTATCTAAACAGAACCCTCCTTCAAAGATGCAATTAAAACAAATGGTCAAGATTTACAACACTGGATAGCTTAACCACAATCCAGACCATCCAAAATCCAAATTGATGTCCTGATTGTGGATGGAGCATAACCGAAAAATTCACAAAAGAAGAAGGTAGGAACCATCTGATTGTGTCCTTGGAATTTGGGTCACTGACTAATTTTCTTTAAACCATCCATTCAATATCCTTCAATTGGATGGTTGGTATTGCTCGATCGGTGTCATTTTCTATAATACTCCATCCGCAATATGCACCACATTTCAGATGGTTTGGATAGCCATAAAAGAGTGTCATTTGTGAGGATGATGAATCGCTGTCATTTTTCAAGATAAAGAGGGAAAAAAAAAAAGAAAAGAGGCGCACTCAAGTGGTATGAGGCAGATGTGGGGCCACGTTCTGTATGTATCGCATCCAACCTGTCCATTGGATGTGTACCCTCAGGTTACCTCAAAGGCCTAAAAAACAGCTCAATCCATAACTGGCAGGCCACAGAACAGGGAACGGAGTGGGAGGAGATTCCCACCCTTGATTCTCACCAGTGCCCACCAGAGTTGCAGAACAGCCTGACCTTTTCTCCTGACTCTTCATCCAGGGCAGATGAAGGGTCTGGACAGCCTGTTACACAACATGGTGGCCACCCTCACACAAATCAAAGGTGGGCGTCCTCTCTCAACTTGTCCCCTATGTCGTGGCCCACCTGAGTTTCCGTTTGGGCTGATTTTTGGATCCTACGGGTAAAGCAACACGACGCATCTGATGGACGGGTCGGATGTCATGAATACATTACGTGGGCCCTACTTCTGCAGCTTAGTGACAACATTTCAACTGTAGCATACCCAAAAAAAAAAAACCTAAAAATCCACACATCCTTCATTTATTCCATCAAATTACCCCCAAACACCCCCATCCACATACAAACACACCCACCCCATTTAACATCCACCCCATCAAAAGCTCCTTATCTTATATAAATCCATACACATTCATATAAACTTTCAGATAATAAAAGAGAAAGAGAGAGTGAGAAATCAAACGACACGTCCGATTACCGGATACTTAGCTTCGAATTTCTTCTCCCAGTCGTTGAGAACTTCCATCTCCTTCTCCGTCAAGCCGTCGAGCGATGCGCAAACGTCTTCCTCGTTCTTGCTCATCTTCGCCAGCGCACGGCTCGCGTCCTTGCCTGAGAATATGCAGTAGGGCCCGCCCGGGCCGTAAAAGCTCTTGCCCGTTGAGACGTCGAAGATTCGGCCTTTCACGGCTACGTAGATGGGCTTGCTTGCATCTGAGCCGTCGAATTGCTTCAGCTGCTGCAGTGTAAATTCCATCCGTCTGTGTGAAGGGAGGGAGGGAGGGAGGGATGGGATGGGTGGGGTTGTTGAGAGAGACTTACATAGGGTACTCGACCAGAGTCCTTGTACAGTATATATACTCGGGTTTTCAGTAGTGCTTGACATGTACCCCTCCCCTTTTGCTATACTTCAAATAAACCCTCCCTTTTTAATATTATCAAATAAATCCTTACTTTTACATATATAGTCTTGAAATCCCTCTCCCTAACTTTACTGGAGTTGATGGTAAAATGGGATGCAGATTGGGTACTACCCCGACCATGACCTAGCTACTGACTAACAATCCTATCTGTTGGGTCCATTATGATATATATGTTTTATTCATGCCATCATATAATTTGACATATCATTTTAGGGCATGAGCCCCAAAAGAAAGTAGATGGAAGGCACAAACAGACGAAGCAATGAAAAAATGATCTCGCACGGTGGAAAACCTCTTGAGACCCACCATGATGTTTATCCCATCTAACTTGCTCATAAGGTCACATATAAATAGATTAAAGGATAACATAAATATCACCTTAATACAAAAATTTATGTAACCTCCAAGAAGTTATCAATAATAAGCTTTTAATCTTTAATACTTCGTGTGATGTAGTACATATGAGTCTTCACTCTACCCTCTTTTTCAGCCATACCCTAAAATGAATTGCCAAAATAGATGGGTGATGTATATAAAACATATACATTATAGTGACCCCTCGAATATTCATCTCTAGCCAGGCACTAGTAGAATAGTACTCAATTTACATTAGGTTAAAGGAAACGCATGGCCATTAAAATTTCCTACTGATTACGTTAAATGATGCTTTCACTCTAGATTTGAAAAAAATAAGAGAAATTAACATTTTACCTTCACGTAAACACAAAAAGATAATCTATACATATCATTCAAACGTTTGAATGGTCTAGATCAAATATTATAGAAATTTACCATTTAATGGGTGGTCCTATAATAAATAGTTTAAATCTTATTAAAGATGAAAATTTATATTACTTTTTTCAATTCAAGGATAAAAAGCATCATTTTAAGTGACCAATGTCTAATTTTAATAGTCAATTATCCTTTTTATAAGTAATTCCAATCAAATTTATCATTAAAGTGTTTTATATTGGTATTAAAAAAACAACGATTTGGTAGAAATAAATGAGTTATTCAGTCGTATAACAAAAAATGAGAGTGATATATGTAAAAACTCTTTTTTAAGTGGGATTGGTTTTTTCGGTAATCGAGACCGTTGGTTTGGTGGGAAAGACAAACCTCTGAGATCTTTGGGGGAACAATTCATACAAGGTGTTACGTAAGAGATAAATGGTGTAGAATTCCTGATCGATGGGCCCTACCAATAAGGCCTAAAAACCCGAGTATATTCAGTAAATACTCAAGTAACATGACGCATGCGGTAGTCGCTGGAAATGGAGAGTCTACTCGCTCGCGTGCAATGAGTATCGTCTTTGCGGCACACATCTCAATATAAGCACGTGTATGATCTAAGAAATTCATCAAGCAGGGCTCACTATAAGCACGTTGTAGTAACAAAATTATACCGTCGGTTCACTTTTGTATAATTCGTACTTATATAAGAAAATGGACTGTTGCATAAAGTATAACCGTTGATCTGTGCATGATGAACGGCCTGATAGTTGGTAGATGGAATTTCCACAATATGTGGAATCTGATGAACGGACCAAATCGTATTCATATATATTCGTTGCCATTCGTGGTGCGAAGTCCCTGATATATCTCATGCGAGAGAATACACTTGGGATTCCTCGAAGTGAATTTTGCTGGTCGTTAGAGGCACGTGGCAAGAGGAAACCATACCATGGTATATATTACATGGTCCGTGGGCCCCACCATTTGTTTAATGGCTAAGGTACAGAATAGCTAATTCGGTACACCTGCCAACCTCACGGTATGCATTCGTGGCACGTGTGCAAGATCCGGGCTTTGCATTCAAATGTAAATGGCCCACCATGAAATGCCAAGCCCAGATTTTATTTTATTTTATTTTATTTTTTTTAAAAAAAAAAGGTCCGATCCACTATTCGGGGTGGCTACACGCGCATGGATCATGTTAGCCCACTTGATAAGCAGACCAGATTAACTTTCAGGCTAGGAAATCTTCATGGTGGGCCCCACCTGATCAACGGCCCATTTCTCGAGTGCGTTCACGGTTTGTAGGATGGCAACCTTGCTGAGCTGGCTCGAGTGCATCGTGCTCGGGTCTCGACAAGTAGGCCGGGCCTGACCAATAATTTCATGGGCTGCAGTGCCCGAGCTTGAAATCTGACACCTAGGTTACGGTCTGGACGTGGACGCTTTGGGATGGTGGGGCCCGTTTGAGGTCCTTTAATCATGGCTTTTGTTTTCAGCAGACCCGGACCCAGCAATGTGATGGGTGGGGTCCAAACCCTGTAGTAGGAAGCTCTTTGGGACCCACAAGGTCCATCCATCAGCTTCACCAGCTCAAAAACAAGGCAGATCCAAAACTCAAGTGGGCCGCGCAACCGTTACTACCTGCAGGAGAAGGCAAAAACAATTCAATCCATCCCACATGGACCAGAAAAGCGCATCTGTTGTAGCATCCTACCTTTCGATTTAGAGAAAATAATATATATTTGGGCTGTTAAAATCAAATCATCTAATAAATGTAACCTTGATGCCATGGCCCACCGATGATGGAGCCTGCCAGACAGCCAGCATTGATAAGCACTTCAGCACTTATCAACGATCTTTGGATGGGGCCCATTAGTATTTGGTATCAACACTTTAGCACTCATCCACATTTAAGGTCCCATTGTGCATTGGTTGGCTTGAATTGATTCTAGATGAATTCATCATCTCCACTATTAGCATGGAAAATGAATCATGTGTAATCCACGAGGGACCGCCTGATAATAATCAGTGGGCCCGTCTCGGCCCCACAAATTAATTTGCACAGAAAACAAGGTAGTAAGAAGAACGTTATCAACATTATAACTGCTTCTTTTTTTTAACTCCACACGGTGGAAAGCAGTAATCAATCTAAAGTAAGAGTGTTCTTGCATCCGCGAGCTACCATGGTTTTCTTACCGCAAAAATCAATACATATATGTATTTATGGATCGGAAAAGTCGCCCTACTCCAGATAACCCAGAACAAACCAAAGATGTGACATTGGCATGCATCGGTAAGAAACTGAGCCCAAAACCAAGGCAGCATCTGAAAACAGCTAGCACGGGATTCTGCCTGGGGCAGTAATCAGCACCATTCTTCAAATTCCTTGGCCATAGGACGAGAAATCATATTGAGGGTACGGAAGACCCCCGCCGGATAATTCAACCTCCTGGTGTAAGAAAATACATTCAAGGATGTTAAGTGAAGAACGAATTGAATTGAACGGTATACTTTGAAATCCAAAGCATAACACATCAAAAATGTTCTTTGGGAGAGGAATTATAAGACGGTTACAACACGAGGGGACGCTACAACTAAGATTGGGTTCTCAGTTCATCTAAACGGGGCCCACGGTTCAGTGATCCAGTCATTTGTCTACTGACTGGCCCCCTCTGTGTGGGTGGACCATGATTTTTTATTTATTATTATTATTTAAAAAAAGAAGAAGAAGAAGAAGAAGAAGCTATAATGTCCACATTGATAGGGCAATCTGTACCTTTCAATAGGGATTGCCTTCTAATAGACCAACCAAGCGAGGGACAACAATGCCCACATTCAGCTGAAAAGAGGCCAAAGATCGGTTGATAGGATTTTCTGACCTGGGAGATTTTTGTGTATGGTCCATCCCAGTGAGGTCCAACAGACCAATGGACATGGGCTACTGAACGTGTGGCCCCCACTTGTACAACCTTAAAACCAATTAAATCATCATGTGCTCAGATCAAGGATCACATGATTCCTTGCTACTGAAAAAGGAAGTTTGGCACATTTCGAACACATCCAGCGGTTAGCCAGAAAGTGTTGGAGCAGCAGCTGATGTGGTGCCCATGGGACCAGCTGTCTCCCAGCAAAAGACTCGCAAAACGTATCCAGAAACAGTTGCGAAAGGTGTCCTGAAATAGCTACCAAACCAAGCCTAATGGATTCTTTTTGCATATCGGGTTGTAGAATTGCTGGACCATAATAGCAAAGGGGAAAAAAAAAAAAGCAGTGCCCAGTCTTGACTCTCTCAAAACTAAAATTCCAAATAAGGAAATGATATTTTAGAGAAGATTGAACCAAACTCTTGGAACCCACTCCACAATACACGTGACAGAGAGACATGAATAGGCACCGTCTGCCTGGTGGACCCTACCGTGCATGGCATGAAGTTCAAAAGTCACACCAATCAGGTGATTGTAGTCATCCAATTAGCAGACCCCAACCAACCAGAGAAAACAAAGGATAATAGGATCATCAAAATTGGTGTGAATTTTTAACCACGGGCAGTCAAATGCAGTGCCCACTCAATGGATGGCCCCGATTCATATACACCTCTACTCTTCCACACATTAACATATGCTGGAGATGGTATGACATTCGGGTTCAACTGTCTCCACCTCATCATTTCACTTCCAAACATTTCTGAAGGATAATGAGCATCTTTATATTCCAGACAAAACATAGACAATTGCAAGACAGATTCGTGCAGATCTTTTGCAAGGGGAGGAAATAATACCAGAGCTGGAGGTAGGGACGAAACCCAATCTGATGGGTGTGTTGGAAGAAGTCCCAATGTGTTAAGCTGTAAATAACAGAGAGTGTGAGATTTGAAACAGAGGAAAATGCCAGAGCACTTGCATAGGGAGAGCCAAAAGGACAAGGATGTTGCTGTAACATAAGTGCATCTCGATTCTCACCTTCCAGACGCCCAATGCAAGCCCCGCCAAGTTCAGGGCAATAAAGAGCAACTTGGGCGGAAGAATATCTACTCTTGAATCCTTGTAAGGCTCAAAAACTGCAAGTCAAATTGCCAATTGACATGAATGAGTTGGAAACTTGGATTTTATTGAAAGATTAAGAAATGCTTACGCTTTAAACAAATCTTCTTAAACCAGAAAGAGTTCTAGTTCAGTTAAAACTCAGTTGCACTGGACAGTCTGGTCTGTTTTTTATATAACTGATCCAAACTTAGGGAAATGCCACATCATATCCGTAGCATCCGTATTTGTCTTCAATGGTTACATGCAGTGACTTAAATATCGATAATATCCGCCGATACTATCGGTGTTGCACCTTAGCGATACAAAACGTGACTCAAGTGGTAGGACTTCTTGGCAAGGTATTCCATAACGGTAACAGTGGCTGTAACAGCCACCACCATTGCCTTTATGATACAGAGTGTAACGGTTGTTATGGGGGCCATAACGGCTGTTACGGTCTCTTTTTTTTATTATTGAAAAAAAAAAAAAAAAAAAAAAAACCCGAAAAACCTGTATCAGCCCTGTAATGGACCGTTCGGCTTTTACAGGTCATTTTTTTCCGTAACGGCTATTATAGCCTTTACAATCCCATAACGTGTAACGGTTGCTACCATTACCTTTATGTAACGGCCTTTACGGCACACCATGCTTCTTGGTATTATGTGATATTTCCTAAAATATTGCAATGTTGTTAACAAGATATCAATACATTGTGATATGTTGATAATATTGCCTTTAGAAACTAATTTGTATCGTCGATACCTAAGTGCATCAACCCCCTTTATCAAAATATTGAAATTTTTGTCAAGAATCTCCAAAAATTTGTGTTTTGTGAAATTGTTTACGTTGATTACTTTTTTACGAAGATTACGATCACTCCTTACATGAACGTGTGGTACCAAAATCCCAATCAATGAGTTTTTGTGAATTCAAACAGTTTTTTCTTGTTTAAATTGCTTAGAATCATTGGAATGAAGTTTATAATCTATGATTTTACATGCTTAATCATGGATTTCGACCTCCACTTTCAAATTAGAAAAATCCAAAATTTCCCCAATTTCACCCATTTAACTTACAATTAGAGTGCGGAAAAATCACATTAGAATTCTTCGAGGCTCATCTACAGATTTACAAAAGTTTTTTTTTTTTTTTTGTTAAAAAAATTAATGAAAAATATCACAAAATTTGATTGACCAGATGTTATTTAGGCCTAATATTTATGTGTATGTTGGCCTTAACATCAGCCACACTCATTTATTTATTTTCAAAATACTTTTTTTTTTTACATCACTTCTGTTAAATAGCGCATAGTTTAGGACCCTATACAAAAGAAACTTATTATGTTTACTTTTTGGTGATATTTTTAGTTCTAAGTGTTTTAATGATGTCTTTTTTAACATCTCCTAAAGTTTCATTGAAAAATTCGATCAATTTTCTAATGCTTCCCAAAAAACAGCAATGCATGTGATATTTCCCTTGCGATATTGATATATTTCCATATCCCAAGGGTGTGATACATCCATCAATACCGATACTTAAATAACTGGTTACATGGCATTGTAATTTATGGGTAGCGTTAAAAGTGGACATGACTAGATTTAGGGGAGTCAATAGGTCCATGGGTTGAGCAAGGCACACTTTTTAGGCTCAATAACTAATCAGGCTATGTCTGGAGTAAATACAAAGGCACAAGAGAACATTGGCCAAGCCCAACAAACCTGGATCCTAGGCTAGGTCAGCACGGGTACTTGACTAGTAGGCTAGGATGGCTTGTGGATCTTTAGCTAGCAAGCCTTACATCACTTAATCAAGATACTCAGATCCACCCACACCATGCGGTGTGATAGATATGATATAGTGAAGCCAGTCAGCCATGATCATCAGCATCATCATCTACGATTTATCCCACCTACTTGAGGTTGGCTACACGAATCCTTTCCTACCATTCCACTATGAAGGTCAAGAACTTCAATTAGACCAGAGGTCATCAAGTCTTTACTTTCCATCTCCACCCAGTGATTTAAGTATCGGTATCACACCCTTGGAATATGGAAATATATTAGTGTCACAAGGAAAATATTGCATGTTTCACATATGTATCACTATTTTTGGGAACATTGGAAAACATTAAGAAATTGGTCGAATTTTTCAGTAAAACTTCAAGGGATGTTCAAAAAACACTATTCTGCTATTATGACTATATTAAAAATACCGGCACTAAATTTGTCTTATAATGTAGGATACATTTATTTTAAAATATTTTTTTAAACTTTTTTTTTAGTTTTTAAAAAATCAAATTTATTTTTTAAAATAAATAAATGAGTGCGACTGATGTTAGGATCAATAGAATACACTCATAAAAACAAAAATATTAGCCCTAAATAACATCTGGTCAATCTAAATTAATAATAATAATAATAATAATAATAATAATAATAATAATAATAATAATAAACTAATTAATTTTGATATTTTAATTAAAAATAATGTTTTTCTATGCCTTGTTGTTCCTTTTTTCTTCTTTAATAAAATGTGTTACCTTTAATATAAAAAATAAAAAATAAATAAATAAATAAATAAACTTTTTCTCAAATATTCCAAAAAGTTCTACTAATCTGTAGATCAGCTTTCAAGCACTCAAATATAATTTTTCCACACTAATTGCAAGTTAAACGGGTGAAATGACAGAAGTTTCGGAATTTTCTCACTTTCCCCCATTTTCCTCAAATTCGAGAATCTGATATCCAAATCCATGATAAAACATGCAAAACATGCAAAATTATGAATTATAAACTTCATTTCAAACTCCAAGTAATTTAAACAAGAAAAAACTATTTAAATTCACAAAAACTCACTGATTTGGATTTAAGTAGTACACGCTCTCTGATCTCGATTTCCATGCCTAAATCCCCTTTTCTCTCCAAATAACGAAAAGGAGTGATCGAAATCCCTTTAGGAAGATAATTAAAGCATAATATTTCACAAAAAGAATGAATTTATGAAATTTTTTTAATATTTTCATAAAGGGGCCAAAGCACTTAGGTATCATCAATATGAATCAAGGGTATCGATGATATCAAATAGTTTTTAAAGGTGATATTATCAAAATATCACAATGTACTAACATTTTGTCAATATATTGAGATATTTTGGAAAATATCACACAATACCAAAAATTCCTCCCACTTAAGTCACATTTTATCTTGCTAAGGTATGATGCCAATAGTATTAGCCAATACTATCAATATTTAAATCACTGCCTCCACCCACATCCTTTTGGGCCTTCCCTTTGCCCCTTTAAAGCCTTCAACTTGCACCAACTCACTCCTAACTGGCGTAGTTCTTGGGTTCCGTTGCACATGATCAAACCATCTCTGTCTCCTTTACCTCATCTTATTACATACTAGTGCTAATCCTAAGTTCCATCGAATTCATTCATTTCTAATTCTATCCTTCCTCCTCTTTGCACTCGTCCATCCCAACATCCTCATTTTAGCTACACTCATCATATGAACATGTTATTCCTTAACTGCCCAACATTCTGTCCCCTAAACATGGCTGGTCTTACAGTTGTCCTATAAAATTTTCCCTTCAGCTTGATTGGTACAGGACGATCACATAAAACTCCAAAGGCACATTTCCATCTTTTCCACCCAGCTTGAATTCTACCGGCAACATTCCTCTCGATCTCTCCACTCTCATGAAATAGCAACCCAAGATATTGCACACTCTGTTTTAGTTTAAGTTTAAATCCTTTAGATTCTAAAACAGTCACCAAAAATCTAGCTGTATTTACACCCTCCCTCGTCTTGTCAATCAATCTAGTCAATCAAAACCATGTCACCACAAACAACATACAGCATGGTATCTCTTCCTGCAAATGCCTTGTTACTTCTCCAAAACAAATGCGAACAGGTACAGGCTCAACGCCGATCCCTGGTGCAAGCCTATAGTAATTGGGAACTCACTTGTATCTCCACTAGTGATCCTTACATTTGTTACCTCTCCCTCAAACATATCATCAATCATGTCAATATATCCTCTTGAAACTCATTTCTTTCCCAACACCCGCCGGATTAACTCTCTAGTGATCCCAACGTTTGCATTCTCTAAGTCAATAAAGACCACATGGAGATGCTTCCACCTCTTCCAATAGTGAAGCCACAAACTGTGTATATAATATTCATGGTATAGTTCATAGGCTAAAGGCCTGTGTGTGTAACCAACAATGGGAATGTAATTGAACGCATCCCAGACAAAGTGTGTTTTGTAGAAGTGGAGCTAACATTACTGTCCACAAAATCAGCCCCAAAAATAGGATCCAATGAGAACAGGATGGACCCATTCTCATTCAGAACAGTGGACAGAAGGAAAGAAAGAAAGAAAGAAAAATTGCTTACATGACCATGGCTACTGTAAGGGGTAGGGTACCATACCTTTCCCGACACCCTGAAGGGCACTTATGGGCTGCCAAAGAGCTGAGAATGTGATGCCAATACTAAACAAATGGACCGTGTTTCCAGCCATCCACATCATGAAGCCCATCATTAACAAATTCTTGAAAGGGGCTTGAGCCACTTCCCAAGCTTTCTTCTCACATGAAAAAGTTAAATGAAATTAACGCCTTTTATTCTTTATTAACTAGTAGTAAGAATTTGCATGTAAAAACAGCTGCATAATAACACCTTTTTTGTTGAAAATTGAAGCCAAATGATATGCAGATTGACAGGATCGCAAAATTTAAAACAGCAAACAAAAGGAGAGAGCTTTTATAAATGAAAAATAGCAAGTACCATAACCAGGATAAATGGATTAGCATGTAATATCATAAACATATGCTTAGTGGGTACAGTTCATCACAATCAAATGGAACCAAGTTAACAGCTAAATGTACAAGTTCATGTAAGAAAGCAATTAGCATGGCAAATCCTAAATCTTTTTTTTTTTTTTTTTTTTTTTTTTTTTTTTGAATCAGAGTTTCGGAAGTAGGACTCTCAATAAGCGGAGTCCAGGCCAAGAAAAATCAAATTTCTGAATATGACTCAGGCCCAATTGTTCAAAATCCAAGCTGAAACCAACCCCAGGCCCTACCTGTTGAAAGCCCTATTTACAAGGTAATGGATTGCGATAATGTGGAAAACTATACCCGTAAAAAACAAACCAATCTCACTAAGGAAAGCTTTTTTGCATCGACCAGTTGTGGCTTCCTGTCAACATTCCTTTAGGATTTCCAGATGAAAAGTTCCCTTTTAGTTGCTAAGACCAAACATGAATCAGCTACTTGCTGTTCTTATGATGGACATACATAAATTTGTACTGAATAATAATTCATAAGAACAAATATTAGTAAATTGTTTACAGCCAGTTTCAAAATTACTTCCTGCTCCGTCCAGGTAATGAAGTCTCAAGATTACAATCTTGAGAACAGCATAGCGGAGAGATGAAGAAAACGGCCATCTTCAGTTATAGCTACAGTTCTCAGAATATGTTTAATTGGTAGGCCTCACATGTTCAATGGCAAGCACCTGCATGGAATGGTGTTGTCCCTGATCACTGTCGAAAGTTTTACTTTTTCTGTTTTATTTTATATTTCTTTCAATCATTAAAGGTTACACGATTAAGAATTTAATATCATCATTAAGTGGAAACCCACCTTCCAATTCTTGAAATGTTAAATTAGACGAAAGCTCGGTCACCAATCCAGTCCCATCCAGAATTGAAGGTGTTACCAGTGAGAGGAAACCATTGATATTGTGTCGGACTGGGATGAATGATATGCAGGCTCTTAGAAATTAGCATACAATTCATTCAAATTGAACTGTCCAGATTATGTGTCCCAGTTTAGATAGATATCATGAACAAACATTAAGATTATTGATTATCCGACAATCGGATTGGTGGACATTTATTGCGTGGTTTAGACTTTAGAAAAGGGATTTTTAACATAAACCCTATCTTTTAGTCCATTACTATAAAAACCCCTCCCTCCCTTTTTACTATCCCAAATAAACCCCCCATCTTTTCCAAATAGGCTCAAAAACATCCCCCCCTATTTGACTTTGGTTGATGGAAAAGTGATGGAAAGGACCCTTAGGGATGGAAATGACTGTTTTTCCCTCAAGGAAATGACTGTTAGGACATGGAAATGATGTAGCCTGCCACGATTTCTGTATGACATCCACTCCATCCATCCATTGTGCCAATATATGTCAGGAGGTGAGCCCAAAGATCAGGCAGATTCAACTCAAGTGGGCCACACAACAAGAAATAGTGGAGATTAGAAGCCCACTATTGAAACCTTCCACAGAAGTTTTGGATCAGGCTGATCTTTGTGATTTCCCTTCATCCTAGTGGGAATAAGATAATGAACAGGTTAGATTGCACGCAAATGTAATGCGCATTTTTGTCATACAAATTCCCAGTGAACCTAATGGCATTTGGTGGCATACAAAATACGGCAAATGGTTCGTATGCTGTTTGTATGGCAGACTGAGGTTGGGGCTTTTAGACTAATGGTGTAAAAGATAGGCGTTTATTTGGAAATACTAACTAGGGATGGGTTTTAAAAGCAATGGACCAATACAGTTTCTATATCAGAATCCCTTAAAAACACTACCTGATGGTCCTATTTCATTTTCAACAAACAAGTATGCACCAAGCAGAGGGGTTAGGATTGTTCAAACAATCTGATTTTGGAACTATGACTTGGTGAAAGTAGGTTCAAGAATCTAATTGATTTAATTTTAATTAATTTATGCCATGTGAATAGTCTCTGAGTGCCCGCATATCAAGCTCATACTCTGCCAGAGTATCAACTAACTCCCCTACTAGTAATGGCCTGTGCAACTTGGATATAGATAATTAGATATGCATGTTGGTTTTGGATATGGAGGACCTTTTAAAGTCAAATTTGTTGACATATATTGACATTTATGGTGTTGGATATAGAAGCTTTTAAAAGTCAAATTCATCAGAATGCCCAGAGACTCCATACAAATATCTTTGAGAAGTGAGAACATACAATATTTTTTTTAATGATAACCAAGTTATTATTAATGCAAAAAATCTTTAAAAATTACTAATGCAGAAGGAAAAATAAGACGAGCACACAAAAACATGTATCCAATATATTTTTTGAAAGATGATAAAATTTTATTACAAAGGCGCCAACGGATGACGAAAAGCTTTCAGCACCAACCCACCTTAAAAGGGAGAAAGAGAATCAACAGGAACCCTTAAAGCCAACACCCAGACAATCACATCCGACTTTACCCTCCAAAAAACCTTCGACATCGAGCTGCAATTATCTCAGAAGCACTGATTATTCCTTTCCCCCCAAATGGCCCATAACCCTGCTAGCCTCCACAAGACATAGCCCTTTTTCCCAAGGCCACCTCCATGCCAAGCCAAAAGCATATGCCACTTATGAATCCCAGCATCACCCAATTATCGTAAAGAGGTATAAAAAAAATAAAAACCTCCCACAAACCGGTCTCGCAAAAGGACAATGGATAAACAAGTGATT
The DNA here is from genome assembly GCA_021015155.1 of Magnolia officinalis. Lineage (NCBI taxonomy): Eukaryota > Viridiplantae > Streptophyta > Magnoliopsida > Magnoliales > Magnoliaceae > Magnolia > Magnolia officinalis. The sequence goes on from JAJHSJ010000015.1 coordinate 54,444,295, forward strand.
TACCGATTCCGCATCACGCAAACACATAAGCAAAAGACATACAATATTATTACTCATATGTTAAAAGAACCAATAAATCTCTAATACTATTAAAAGGCAATAATCAGTTGTTTTAGAACTTTTGCAAGACCAAAATGCCATTGCTGCCTTCCTAATTCACGCCAACAAAAGAAGCGAGTCCCTCTACAACGTTTGTAGAATAAACTTATTCTACAACTTGGCATGTGGGCACTACCAATGTGATGCAAGAATGCCATCCAACAAAGTTGGAGAAGAACTTGGAGTACATTTGTATTCCCTCATATTCGTAGCAGAACCAACAAACTTGTACTGCTTTCACGATAGAAACCGTTTCCACGTAAGAATATGAAATGTTTTCTATCATGGGAAAGGTGAGACCCTGCCTTCTTTGATATTCATCCAAATGATTTGGATGCAAAACCAATTTGAATTGCAAAACTCACTATAGAGAAGAGGGAATGACAAACTTCAAAGACAATTGAGAAAGTATCTGTCAGAAGTTATTACCCTTTCATGTCCAACTTGAAAGTAATGTTCTTGAAATTTGGCTCCTACCCCAGAATACGTATACAAAGGGAAGTCATCACAGTTTGACCATTTTCTCTTTATTGAACTAAATTAATGCACTAGAATGCATTAATGCATACAGACAAACACCATACCAATATATTTTAGAGGTTTTTACTCCAACCTCCTTGCATGGTTTGGAAATTACTCATATCTCCTGGTAAAAAATAAAATTGCGCGCCCCTCCTTTCAATAAATTTAATATTCCTTGCACTTTCTGTGAGTATCTTTAAACATAAATAAAATAAAATACTAAAATACCCTTCCGTTCACTTAAAGACTCCCCCTTGCACCAAAAACGAGCATGCTGGTCAAAGTTGGAAACTAGATTGTCACACATGCTCCAAAGGCTGTGTACTTAATTATATTCAGTAATTAATTTTATGGGATTTTAAAAGGCTGCACAAGTCATTATAACCGCTAGTGCACCCTGCACAGGCACATGCAATGTATTTGCAGCTGTCACACCACGGACTCGACACTTGTTCTCTCATCTGTGCCATGTGATTCATCTATAAATTGATCATAACTGAACATATGGTGGACCCTATTATAGTTGTTCCCTTGCCAAAAGTTGCACTGATTGAGCAATACTTACTAGTCTGATGAATGGAAGCTTAATTGGGCCTCACTACAGATGTGCCTAGAGTTGTACACGAGTCGAACCGAGTCGAGCTTGGCACAGCTCAGCTTGACTCGGATAGCAGCCAACCCAAGCTCAAACTCGGCTCAGCTCGGTCCTCGAACCTGACTAGCCAAATCAGCTCGATTCGGTTAGCAGCTCGGACTAGCTCGAGCATGTGCAAACATTTTCTCAAACACATAAATTGCGTTTTCAATCTCCCACATTTCGAATGCAAATCAGTAAAAGCACTTTGCAGGCATTTCGTCAAACATTCGATGAGAAGCATCAAAATCAAGATATGAGGACAGTCCTACAATGTAAAGTTTTTTTTTGTGGAGATTTGTTTCTTCAATCATCCCTCAAATACCCATTTCGAGAATACCCTGACATGAGGACAGTCCAAGAAACAATACTTCGTTGAGGCATTCCATCAAACACTCGGCGAGTAGCATCAAGATCAAAATGACCAAGTCACCAAGTAGATTCAAGCCGAGTCGAGTCAAGCTCGGGCAAGCTCAAACTCAGCTTGAAATTTTTTCGAGCTCCAAAAATCAGCTGGACTCGGTCCAAATCCAGTTTTAAGCCAAGGTGAGTCGAGCTTTTCCGAGTAAAGTCGTGTGAGCTGACCGAGCTAAGTCAATTCATGTACAGCTCTACCCTTGCCAAAAGAATGGCCGATTAGTCAAATTCAGCTTGTAAATGGATCAGTGGTAGGACAAATAGGACAATCCAATCAAAATGATTGTCTGGTTGTGGCCCATCTACAATGGTTCCACTAGATTGAGGATTTGACTGTTGTACACAAGCAGCAGGAACTGCTCAGCCTGACACAAATCAAAAAACACGGTGGTGACGTGTCATGGTGTGTCAGGCCAACAAAATGAATATGAATGGCTTGATGAATTCATATCCAAGAACCATATGAAGTATAGCCTACTCATAATTGGCCCATCACTGACTAGGTCCCACTTGTGAGTGTTCTCATCCAAAGACACTAGATATATTCCTCAACCGAGTATCATATAGTTCTCTGCGAGTACCCGCATGGGGTTGGGGCGAATGGCAAGCGTCGTGGGTGTGCTCCCTACAGACGCGAGTTTGATTCCCCTCCTCGGGATTACCCAGTGCATGTGGTTTGCGGGTGATTGAGTGCATCCACGGGGAATCGTCTCGCCTTAAAATGGGGTGGGGACACCCTGACGTCATCCAAAAAAAAAAAGTTCCCTGTGAGTGAAATACTTTACAAAAGATATCCAACATTCAATCCCTTAGGATGTGTTGTTCGATGTTAATACTTAGAATCTAGGCCCCACCTGGCCATTTCTACCATTCGATCATGTACAAATGTCTGCATCCATATCAATGGATGACATTCATCCATTTGAGTTGCCCACGGCCAATGCATCATGTGTATGCAACACAGCTGTAAAAAAGATTTGCCACATTTTTAAGATCATTGGACACCAAAACAAATCTAACCTTCACTCTCCTTGTTTGAGAGGATATAGAGCTAACATTGATGATGTGGAACGAGACTAGACATTGAATTCATAAAATCTGGAATACGGAGATATCCAGTTTAGGTTATTGGGTTTCAGGAGTGGGAGAGACCGACTGATTTAGGTTGTTTTTTATAAGGAGAAAAGGGTAATTTTGGAATTATATGAGGAGGTTAGAGTAAAAATGGCTATATTTTATCTTGCCATAGGTAATCAATTTCACAAATTTCTTTGAAACACATTTTTGTTTCCATTATCCCTGTGCTCCCAAACTAAATTCCCAATCCCAACCATCACGCCTTCATTGTTATCATGCAAACAAATAGATGCATATAATCTACATAACTCCTTACGAGATCAGTCACAAAGGCAGGAAAGAAAACAATATGACAACAAAAAAAAAATCCAACCGTGATCAGAAACCTGAATCCAAATTAGCGACAAATGAAATTGTTACAACTATAGACAAGAAGAGTACCTGCGCTTTCCAGGCTGCCTCCGAGTCCTTCTTTTGACGGCTGACAGTCGAATCATCCTATGACCAGAAGATTTTTAAAAAATGGAAAGTAAGAACAAAAGAAAGAAAGAAAGGTAACAGGTTCTTCCTATCTTTTTATTGATAGCAGGATTCTGTATGTCACAGAGAAAAAACCATCTGACATCCAAAGCCGTACATATGACAAATATGATCTCTGGATCTTTCAAGTGGGTCCTATAGTGGGTGGTCCATAGCTCTAAAATCATATTTGTAGACCATCCTGACCGTCCTAACTCCTAAAGACGTTTAACCCAGGAATATGGACAGTTTTACTTTTCTCCGTCTTTAAGTTCCATTTATGGGCTGACGATCAATAGTAAGATCATATGATGAGTCTATATTTTAGCAATTGATTCTCTGTGGTGGGGCCCAACTAATTAACAGTGCAAATCTCGGCCATGTGTGGCACATGGATGGTTTTGGAAGTGACACAGAAGTTTGTTGTTACAACTCTTGTGGGATGGTTAAGAGTCTTATGCGTTGGGGATGTTTGTGGTTAGAGTTACCCATACCAGGTCGAGGTAAGTGGATCTTCTTTTTAGACCGTGTAATCTATTAGGGGGGTGGTAGGAGACTGTGAAATAGAGGAAGAAAATTATTTTTTTAAAGCTGTAAGAAGGATATCCTCCCAGTGGCTACTTCAATCTATATTATTATTATTACTTTTCTTTTTCTTCCTAATGAGTTCATTTAATTACAACTGGTATTCAAGCCCACTACTCGGAATTACGTAGTGCTGCACAAGATCGCCATTAACAACCCAAATAAAGATGAAAGGAATTGAAGAGTTCCAAGAACTCAAGGAAAATATTCAATATCAAATCAGCACATTGAGGATTCCCACTTCATGATAGCATTGGATCACAAATTTGAGGCACCCAAGAAGACCTGACACAAGACCATCAGATCAATAAAGAAGGGCCCAAGAGTGGTCTGATTGCTGGCCAATTGAAGATTAGACCATCCATGGTTCATGATTAAATATCAGACCAATTCAATTGTAAAATTTAAGATCAATCAATTCCACTATCCAGATTGAAATCTGAACCAGATAAGGACCTGGCAACAATTCTGATGAATGTTATGGTCTGCATCAATTGTCCGATAGGACTGTGAGGCCCATATATCCAATCAGATAGCCCATTTAACAGACATATTGACCTCTAGAGCCCACAAGGTCAACCAGATGTCCTTAGGAGGAAATTGATACACAAACCATATAAGTGATAAAAGGGCCTTGTACAATCACACACACAAAGCCAATAACCCCCCAAATGGTTGTTTATACAATTGCAACAAGTAATTGGACTCCTTTTAAGATTTGCTTTAGCTCGCTTCTTGATTTACAATTATTTTTTTTGGAATATAATTTCAATTTATTAAGAATGAGAAGAAGGGCAAAGATGAGAAATCACTGCCAAATAAATGGACAAACAAAAGAAAAACAAAGACTCAAAAGAAGAAAGGTAGAAGGCATAAGAACCAGAGTCCATTACCCAATTGATTACCTCCAATTTGCCTCATAAACACCTCATCCAGGCTTTGAGCATGATTTTGATAGCATCCAAACCACTGATTGTCCTTTTGGGTCCCATACCACCACCATGCCAAGATGAGAATAAGCCATCCTCCAAAAGAGGCATCACCCAAAGGGTAGCACAAGAGCTTGAAGAATCTTTCCCAAAACAGCCCGCGCAAATGAGTAATGCATGAAAGGTGATCCACAGACTCAGCAACCCGAAGGCACACATGATGCACACATTAGTTATAAACATGGGTCTTTTCCAAAGATTATCTTAGGTGAGAACCTTGTTTTTACCCACCAACCATCTGAAAGCAATCACCCTTTGGTAGACTTTTGGAAGACCAAACGAATTTCGTTGGGTCACAATCCAATCTAAATTAGGACGAGCATATGGTATCAAGAAAGATCAAAGCAAACAATTGCATGACTTCTCCTGCTTCCAAACCCATCCATCCTTGTCAACTGTCACGCACAAAGGGAGTTCTCCTGTGGGTGCCTCATAAAAATACTTGACTCCTCGAATATGATGGGACTTCACACGTGGTGGGTCATTCACTCTACCTCCTCTAATTAACACCAAAGGTTGTTCCTGCATATCATGACCTTCACCTAGAATGTAAGTAAATACATCATGTTGATTGCTCAATTGTACTTTGGCTATCTTGCATGGAGCTAAATTAGGTTTTCTAAGTGTTCTTGTTGAAACACGTGGACATACTCCTTGCTACTTGGGACATTGATCCAAAGCTCGCATACTGTGCATGTGTCGTTTTTCTTCTATCCAACCATGGCATCTAATTCCTCATCCTTCAAGCATATACAGCTTGGTGGCACCCACACACCTCTGCCCACCCACCAAGTACAACTTGAGAAAAATTAGAAAAGATTATTTGGACAAATAATATCTTTCAAAACAAAATTTATTTGAACCGATAATTGATTCATTTGAAAACATAACTCAAATTGAATCACTAAACATTTTTATTCATAACAATAGGCTTTCTTTTCAATGGCAACTATTTTATTAAAAAGGCTCCACAACAACTAGAATGATGATGCAGTCCATTTGGGTCATTGTAGCAACATGTATAGACAGTCACAAAGAGACGCAAATGACGATGCAATCGGCCTGATAATTGATCTTAGATTACCATGCAAGTGCCTCAAGCAATGAGAATCCAAAAAACCATGAACACAATAATCTACAAGTGACTCAAGCATGATCAAATCAGGCTCCTTCAGCACATGGACTGGGATAAACAAGAGGAATACCAAATACCTCAAGGCTAGAAAGTTGAACTCAATTCATTAACTCAAAAGGACCACCCATTACAATGCAAAGATGGAATTTGTAGTAAACACCTAAACCTAGTCCATCTAAGCCATTTATTTTCTAACCTAACTTGTAATCCCATCCACAAAAATAAGACAATGTAAAAGTACCAAAATACCCATAAACTTAAGCAAGCAAGTAAAGCAAAGAAGCCATGTTAAAAAGAAAAGAGGCCATGCATGGTGTAAATCGAATCCTCATCAGCTAGTCAAGGTCCATTGCTGTCCATCGGGATTGTAGATAGCAATTTGTTCACGATTCCATGCGAATTCAAGCCCTAAGATGGTCCGATTGCAAGCCATAACAAAATGAACAACCCTACCAGGGAAAGCATTAATCCCTGCCACCCAATAAAGGCACATCCTTTTTCTGACTGGTTACAAAAAGTTCTTCTATACCTCTCCTTCCACATTGAACAATATTCCTGTAAAAAGAACTAACTCCCATAGCAACTTTCTTCTTTTCTTTAACCTATTGGCTATTGCCTTGCCAAGCCTGGAAGAACTCCTCAATATTGACCAGCATCCCGAAGAAAACTACACCGGAGCACACCGATATTCTTGCAGTACATGAATAGATGATCATCATGTTTCTACCATGCAATGCTCGATAATTAAAAGACTTTATCCCTACCCACAAGCCATCCAAAGGGCACCACCTTGGGGGCCCTAGGTGTCCCCAAATATGCACCATGGGAGCCCCTGACCAGAAGCCTGGTCCCAAACATTATACAACCAAAAGATTTCATCAAGAATATCCCCTTCCTATCCAGATTCCACCACCATTGACCCCTTTCTTCTGAATTCAGATAACAATTGTTCAAACATTCCATTAGGCGCATATAGGTAATGTATTAAAGAAAACTATCTTTGTTTCATTCATTCATGCAAATTGGGTTGCTACTAATGTAGCTACGAGTTGGCTAAGTTGGATTTAGATCTCCAAAGCCTTCAAGTTGGAGAGTCCTTCCGACTTAATTTTTCTTTTCTTTTACTGAACTACATCATTCAAAACTCACAAAAAGAAAAGAAAAAAAAAAAAAACTACTTTTCCTATTGAAGGAAAATACTATCAACAGAGATGAGATGGTCCAGGGGGTCTAGTAGAGACACTAAAGCAATCCTGAAGACACGCACATACTGTTGTCGGATGTCTTCAATCTGTACAAGAAACAGGGGTCTTGATCGACCAACCAACCTAGTCGATTGATCGAGTGAGCCCCGAATTATACAGATTCGTCTCTAAACAGTTTTGGATAGGTTCAATCAATCAACCTAAAGGCTCGAGCGATCGACGATATTCAGAAAATACTTATAAACTCTATGGACACTTTTGAGCATGTTCGAGTGCTCGATCGATCGAGGGTTGCTTGATCGATGAATATCAATCGATGCTCTGATCGACGGCGCATGCGGTTCTGTGTAATTGCACGATTAGTTTCCTATTCCGAGTGTAATTGCGGGATTAGGGTATTCCAATCAGGGCTAAAACGTTTTTAGGGCTTGGAGAGGAGAAAACAAGGGTTTTCTGAATTGTAACTGCATCTATCTCTTGTACTTTTCGTTTTTATAGTAATTATTGTCGCTTTGTGCCGTGGTTTTTTCCCGTGAGGGTTTTTCAACGTAAAATTTGTGTCTTTTGTACATACTTTGTTGCATTTATCTTTCGATTGTTTGATTCAGATTTGGGATTTGCTTCCGCGGATTCCCAACATGTACCAATGAAGGGTGGATAGTTACGACTCTTGTGAGTTGGGTTACAATCCTATAGGTTGGGAGTGCTTGTGGTTAGTGTTATCTATTTTCCATAGGTCACTTACAATAGAAATTGATTATTGAATTTCTATTTAAAAACTAACTGAAGATAGTCGGGGAGTTACGTAAGTGATAGATTCATGATGGTATGTGAGAAACTATCTATTTAAGGAGGTAGGAAATCATGAGGCAAAATCGTAAGGAGGATTGAGCTCCTCAGAGTCGCTGTTTGATTTATATTGCCAGGCAAAATCATTGATACTTTGGCAACGGAATAGTATGACCTCCACACATAACTTATGTGTGTTCAATCAGAACTGTTCAATTTGTGGGTCCCAACATAGTTAGGATCACACTCAAAGGATATCCCAACTGTTAGATTGATGACATACAGTCGAAATGAAAAGTAATTGACAGACCAAATTCAACAAGCAAATGCCCATTAATAAGAGGCTATGATAACCCAAGCTATATGATGTTTGCGCTATGCCCCATCTACTCCAGGCCTACGATTTGGATGGTTTGGATTGAGGTACATGTATGCCGCGTGTACGGTGGCTGTCTGCACAACTCTGCCAGTGTATCAACTTAACGTCTCATGTTTATCGGACATGCCTCATCTCCCCCAGGGCCCATGATTTGGATGGTTTGGATTGAGGCTAGGGTATCGAATAACTTCTCGTTTTATTATTACCGCCTAGTAAGTGGTAACTTCCAAATTCAAAGAAACCCCGGAACTAAAAATGGGCAGACTTCACTGAGCACATACACCTCCACAAACAGCCACTGCCGACCTGAAAGGCGGCCAGGACACGGAAAATCATCCGATCCCTGCACTGAACAGGGCCCGACGTGCAGATGATGTGGACCAAAAATCAGACCACATGTAGTAAATAAGAGGTCATGTGCATAGTTACTAAGGACCATCTGACTGGCCTAATATCCGGACCGGATCATCTAAACATAGAGGCCCACCTAATGAACGGCTTGGATGTCCCGCATACAAAACGTGCGGCTTGGTTTTTTGCATCTATAAATTCTGCAATGTTTCAGAGATTCCGATCGTTGCAGATCCAAATTGAAGAAGAGAATTCAACAGAAGTTGAGAGAGAGAGAGAGACGCACCTGATCGTGAGAGGATCGATCAAACCCTAGAGGATCTGGAATTTCTCGAGTAGAAAAGGAAGGGTTGGGATTTTCTGTGAAGTCTATTGCCCATCTACGAGCGATCCCCTTTCCCTTCTCCATCTTCGGCGACTCCCAGAGATATGTCAATGCCGCTCGTTTGATTCCAGGGAATCCGTTTATAAGGGGCGCGGATTAGATACTGACAAGGTCAGTAGCGAGCGCGGATTAGATACTGACAAGTTCAGTAGCCAAATACCTACTGAAGTGACGTCACCAAGCTCTGTGGACCACCATGATGCGTGTGTTGTATCCATACCGTCCATCCATTTGGAGAGATCGTTTTATGGCATGAGAAAAAATAAAAATAATGAGATAGATCTAAAATTCAAGTGGACCCACCATAGAAAATAATGGGGACAGTGACATCCACCGTTCAAAACTTCTCAGGGGCAACAGAAGTTTCCGATCAAGCTTATTATTTTTTTCACTTCATCTGTCTGTATGTTAACTTATGAGTAGGTTGGATCTAAAAAATAAATCATGGTAGGCCTATAAATGTTTCAACGGTGGGTGTGACTGATCCGACGGTTTTCTGTGGTGGGTCCACTTAACTTTATATCTATCTCATTCTTTTTATAATGCCATAAAACGATCTCTACAAATGGTTGGACGGTATGGATACAACACATGCATCATGATGGGGTCCAATGAGTTTGGTGACGTCACTTCAGTAGAGATTTGTCCAATGACGGTCGCGGATTAGCTACGTACAGGTTGTAGCGAGAGAGTCGCTACGTCACCGAGTTCCGTGGGCCCCACCATGATGTATATTTTGTATCCACACCTTCCATCCATTTGGAGAGATCATTTTAGGCCAATATCCAAAGACCTAGTTAAATCCAAAGCTCCAGTGGACCCCAGCACAGAAAACAGTGGGGACAGTGACGCCACCCTTAAAAACTTCTAAAGTCCACAAAAGTTTTAGATCAGGATTATATCTGTGTTTTCTCTTATTTCATATCTTTTTTAACTTTTTGAACAGGTTGGATTTCAAATAAACATTATGGTGGGCCTTAGGATAGTTTCAACAGTGAGAATCACTCTCCCTACTGTTTTCTGTGGTGGTCCACTACAGGTTTTTATCTGCGTCATTTTTTGGCTCATGCCTTAAAATTATATCTCAAAAATGGATGGACGGTTCGGATATAACACATACATCATAGTAAGGCCCACAGAATTTAGTGACGTAACTTCAGTGGCCGACTCACTGCTCAACCTGTCAATATCTAATCCGCGTCGGTTCCTAGGAAGCTGTGTGGGGGCGGAGCTGTACACGAGTGGAACGGAGTTAAGTTTGGCACAGCTCAGTTGGCCCGGCCAGCTATTAACCCTAGCTTGAACTTGATTTTGTCTTCAAATCTGATTGGCTAACTCAGCTCAAATTAACTCAAATTAGTTTGAGCCCATACAATTTTTATCAAAATATATAGAATGCATCTTCAATCTCTCTTACTTTGAATACAATTATACAAAATAATAATAATATTTTGTGAGTATTTCATCAAATATTCAACGAGCAACACTAAGATTAAGATATGAGGGCAAGTATTATAATGTAAAATTATTATTTATATGGTGATTTGTTATTTCATTCTTGTTTTGAATGTCCATTTCAAAAATACATTGATACGTGGGCAGTTCAATAAACAACATTTCATTGAGTCATTTTATCAAACATTCGGTGAGTAATATTAAGATCAAAATAACTGCGTCACCCAGCTGAGTCGATTTAAGTCGGAATTCAATCCAAGCCAAGTTTAAACAAGCTTAAATTTTTTTCAAGCTCAAAAAATCAAATCAACTCCATCCGAATCCAATTTCGAACCGGGGGCAAGTCGAGCTTTTCCGAGTCGTCGAAAACTCATGTGAGCCACACCACATGAAACAGTGGGAACAGAAACATCCACCATTGAAATCGTCTTACTGTCAACCATAATGTTTATGTGTTATTCAAACTGTTCATAGGGCTATATCCCTCATATAAACTGTAGGCATGGATATTATCATGATACAGAACTTCTATGGCCCCCACGAAGTTTTTGTTTAGCGTTCGATCTCTATTGTTTCGTATGGTGTGGCTCTTGGATGCGCCTAACTTTTAGTCTCCAATCCTATCGTAGACTTGAAAATTTGATGGACAGAGTGGTTTGTCATGGGCATCTCAGTGGCCCCCATGCAACTCCCGATTATAGTAACTTGAGGAGCCGTTGGATTGATTGTTAGTTCATGTCACTGATTCAAGTAAAATAATGGGCCCAATGTGAAGGATCATGGCTTCCAGATTATATTGATCGGATGATCCTAACCATCCAAATAGTGGTTAAATGGATAGTTAAATAAGTGGCTAGAAATAAAGTAAGATTAGATGACTAAGTGATACAGGCCCAATTCAAGAGAAAAGCTCATTCCATAAATCATGTCAAAGTTTGAAAATTCAGCCCATGATTTTCAGCTCAACTATATTTAAGTATCTTTATAATATATGGCCGCAAGTGTAAGACTCTAAGCGAGCCATGTCAAACAGCCATTTACTCTAAAAGCTTAAGCTGTCAGAGTATGGTGTATCAATGTATATCGAAGGACTTTTTTCTCCCCCCCCCCCCCCCCCCCCCCCCCCCCCCCCCCCTGCACCTGCGGGCGTGCGCGGGGTGGGAACTGCGCACAGGAACGTACTAACAAGGATGGAGGGACACTCACACCATAAATAGGTCGGGTTTGATTTCCTGGTCCCTCGTGGGAGAATAATATTTTAGCAAAGCATATTTTTGTTGCTCTCGAGATTCAAACATAGGACCTTCCTCTTTAATACCATGTCAAACAAAGAGAAAACGATGAAGGGTTTGAAGAAAATGATTCTCCTTTGCCTTTCTGTGTATTTAACACAACCCTGAATGGTTGAATATATAAAGCTTTACAACAACTATACAAGGTAAAATGATAAATACAAAATCTTCTATTTATACATCGTCTTTGATACCATTTCAAACAATCATTTAGTCTAAAAGCTTAAGCTGTCAGTGTAGTGTATTAATGTATATCAAGGGACTTTTATCACTTCAACAAGCCAAACATAATCATTAGTTTTGATCTAACTATTAGATTATTCAAAATGAGTGATTTGGTGGGCCTCACTACAATTATGATCAATACAGATAGGTTTGAAGCAGGATACTTGAATTATGGTCCCAATATACAATTATTTGAATGAATATAAAAACTAACGGAACGAAGACTTTATATGGGAAATGTGTGATGCATAGGCTTTTTCATATCTTTTTCTACAGCGTGTATGGGAAAAAATTTTGTGATATACAAGGAAATAAAAGAAATCTTAAGTTTTCATGTATGTTGTGAGAAGGCATTTTTTCATGATTTTTAAAATTATATTTTGTTTTTGAAATTTTGCGGTATGCATCCAAACTCATAATTGTTTTTAAACATATTCAAGAGGGGTTTATGTAATTAGCTTATATAAGAACCCATTTGCAATGGGAAGTAGAATTCATTATATTTTAATTCAAAAAATATATATATTTTTTAATTAAATTTTTAACAAAGAAAAAAGAATTGAATTATTCTTATTTTGTGAGTGAGTCTATTCTAGCTATAGAGTGGTTCTCTGTTCATCAATAGCTTGTGATTGTAGCAATTTTCAGCTCATATATATATATATATATATATATATATATATATGCAGTCGAGCTCATGGGAACTTCCCCTGAGGTTGAGCTGTGTGGGCCCCACAGTGATGCGTGTCGACCATCAACACTGAATTTGATGGGTCCCCTTTAAAAATCAGCCATATATGGAACTCAGGTGGGCCATACTATTTAAATCATGTGAAGACATGCATGCTTAAAACATATAAAAGTACTTGGTGGGCCCACAATTCTTAAAGTAATTACGTAGGACGGTATTGAAATGTCTTAAAATTATTTTTATTTGAATTTGAATCTGAATTTTTTTAAATTTATTTTACGTTAAACTACACTCATCCAAAATCATTTTAATTTTAAAATCATCTCAACTAGAATTATTTTCGAGAAGATATATAATATTTTTTTTTTGTAAAGTTAAAGAGTATTTTTAAGTTGTTGATCCCGGGTCCTTGCTCTTACTCCGGTGGTAGACTCTCAGGACTTTCACCACCTGGTTAACTGTTACCAACGGCGTGATCATATTGGGCAGGCTGGTTAACCATCAGATGTGCTACATGCACCAAGGTAGTGAACGTCTTAAAAAAAACTGCTAGCTTTTGTCCACTTACCAGACGTTTGAATAACCTGAATGTTTGCCATATCATACACAGTGGGTCCTATTTGATCTATGACTCTGATGTGCTGCACACATGCCAGGTTCCCACGTGTAGGCGCGTATGATGAGTGTTCATGTGGGAGTCACCACCATCTAAATATAGTGCTCCTCAATCACCATAGTCATTCAAACTACGTAGGGAGATCTCAATTCTGACAATTGCGTACAATGGTCCGGTAATCCAGACCATTCATTCTTCTTTTGAACCTAGTTGTGGGTCCTGCCCCACCTAACCACCAATCTCGAGACCTTTTCATTTAAATGTGGACTATTTTTGTATATCTCTTTTTAACCGTCTATTTGTAGGGCACAGATTTACTGTACATTGGTCTCCATCCAGGTGGGACACATCAAAACAACGGTCTGGATTATCGAACCATGGGCCCTACCTGTCAAAACTGGAGACGCATCGTAAAGTACAAAGCCGTGCTGTACAGGTAGGCCCCATGGTTAGTGATTAAACTATTGATAGAAGAGGATTCAAGGTAGGAACGAATCGGCTGCAAGCCTGCAACAATGTTTTGCGCCTAAAACACCCAAGTTCTGTGTGGCCCACCGTATTGTAAATGTAAATCCACTCCGTCCATCACGTGGGAAACCTTATTTGAACCGATGGTTAGAAACCTTATTAGAACAGCACATGAAAAAGATTAGCCAGATGAAAAAACTCCAATGGGTCACGCCAGTGGGAGAAATGTAAAATTGCTCCTATATCCTCTTAAGTTCATGTCTCCCATTAGTTTGTATCAGGCTGATTACTGTATTTTAACGGGTGTGATTAAAGATACAGGTAGCCCACACTCTAACATATGGTGGCATCACATCCCCATTGTTCCCTGCGGTGTGGCCCACCTGAGTTATATATCTATCTGATTTTTTCCTTCGGGTATAGAAATGAGGAAAGAACCTGATGGACGGAGTGGATTTTACACGTACAACTAGTGGACCCCACAGATGGCCATTTTAGTATTGTACAGGATTTTCATCCTCACTGCAGCATGGCCTGTGAGTGTATTAAAAAAAGATTAAAAAATTAAATTTTTTTTTTTTTTTAAAAAAAGAAGGATGAAGTTCCCCACATTGGAAGATGCTTAAAAGGGTCGTTTGGCGCCATGGATTTGAGGAGTCTGAGGGAATTTCTAATCCCATGTCCATTTGGCACATAAAATGATTAGAGATTTCACATCTCCTCAAAAGGAGTGTTTGAAATCCACTGTGAAAGCTAGGATTTCATCTAAAATCTAAGGCTATAAACGAGCCAAGCTAGCTCGAATAGCTCGCTTGGCTTGGCTCGGTCTAGCTCGACTTGACTCGACTCGAATTATGACCTGAGGCGAGCCAAGCTTTATATGACCCAGCTCGTTTTTAAAACAAGCTAAGTTCAAACATAGTAGAGCTTGACTCGACTCGACTTGAACCCAGCTCGGCTCAACTCGAATATATATTATTATATTTTAAAAAAATAATAATAATAAAACTTAAACTATACCCCACCCGTCTGTCCCAGTCTTACCCTTTTCCTTCCTTACCTAACTCGCTGCGCTCGAGCTCTCTCTCTCTCTCTCTCTCTCAACCACTCGCCCGACTTGACTCAACGTCTACCCGACTTATCTCAACCATACGGCCTACACTTGCCTGAGCTATCCTCTCTCTCTCTCTCTCTCTCTCTCTCTCTCTCTCTCTCTCTCTCTCTCTCTCTCTCTCTCTCTCTCTGCACCAACAACAAGGTACCCTCTATGGAACTATCTAATATTATATTATATATATTATTAATTGAATATTTGATTTAGGGGTTGGGTCAGTTGGGTCAGGTTGCTAGGTTGAGTCAAGTGCGGGTTGGGTGCTAGGTTGGGTGAGGTTAGGAGCAAACTCCACTCAACTCGAGGTAAGCTCGCCTCGACTCGATCCACTAGCTCGCCTTGAGCTCGACTCAAAAGGTTTGGCAAACAAGCCAAGCGCCAATGGTAAGCTCGAGGAGAGTACGGACAAGCCAAGCCAAGCTTGACCCACCTCAACTCGACTTGGCTCGATGTACGGCCCTACTAAAATCCTCCCATGAGCCACATATATAACATTTGTGTCATTGGATACTAATTTATTGGGAATGCGGCCCACTAATGATATGCGCAATCCAAATATTGTCCATGTAAATCAAAAGTTAAAAATTGCTGGTTAGTCGCTTGAATGTAATCTTATGCTTGTGGCCCATCCAAGACTTGAGATTTCATCATTTTTTACCTAACTGTATATTTCAACCAACTTGTTAAATCTTGTGTCAAAATTACATACATACTAGGGGTACACATCGAATTAGTAGAACCGTGGAACTAGATCGGAACCGACCAAACGGTCCGGTTTGGTCCAGTTCTAGAGTGCATCGATTCCAGTTCCAGTTCCAAAAATCAAAAAACCGATAACATTAGTTCGGTTCTCGGTTTAGGGGTATGTAGAACCGAACCGAACCATGGAATCGAACTTGGAACCAAACCAGGAACCCTTTGATTGTTTTTATATTTGACTCATAATTTATGGTTTACAACGCACCCTTTGATTGTTTCCATAAATGTATTTTTGCACGCCTCATACCATATTTAAACCAGTCATCAAATGGATCACAACACGAATGGACATGGGATAGATTATAAAATAAAACATGTAATTGAGTTGGATTATAAAAAGCCCAGAACCGTGGAACCAATCTGGAACCGAACCGATTTTAACAGTTCGTTCCGGTTCGATTCTATGGTGCTAAAGGTCCAGTTCCTGTTTTGAATATCCTAGAACCATTAGGAACGATTCGGTTCCGGTTTCACCCCAAACCTGGACCGAACCGACCCGCGTGCACCCCTAATACATACACTAATTATAGATATTAAAGTTGATTTAATAATTAAATTCAAAACCCTAAATATACTTTGCATAGCTAATTATAGATATTAAAGTTGATTTAATAATTAAATTCAAAACCCTAAATATACTATGCATAGCTACTTTTGGATTACAACCATTTTGAATCCAAGGTGCCAAACACAATAGGAGGATTCCAAATTCAGGGTATTTCAAATCCAGGAGATTTATCCACGTACCAAACGAGGCCTAGTTGTACAATACGGCCCTTTTCTTGGTTAAATGTTGTCGGTTGCTGTATACATCCCTTAAGCATCCATCCAGGGACAACCAGTATTTGATGGTTAGGATTGTTCAATCCCATGACTCTCAAGGCATTACCAAAATACCTTAGTCTGGGTTGGCTCAGTAATAGACTATGGAGTTCAACTCGTGGTGTGTGTAAAAAAATAAAATATCTTAGTCTATTTATTCCGTTTAAAAGTAGGGAAGTGGAGAATTGTGGGCCCCACATGGTAGATGTATAACATCCAACCCATCCAACATATGCAACCCATGATCGTGATCACAAGAACGAAAAAATCTTGCCAACCAAAACATCAGATGGGCCACACTTCAATTCAGATGTTTCTAAGTGGCATACATTATTTTTTTACAGTTTCGCTTACCTTGAGATTGAACATGCTATATTTTCCTCTCCTCTGATAATCCTGGTGGGATGCAGCCATTGGACGGTTTGGATGTCAAACACACACCACGCAAGGCACACAATTCTCCTTTCCATATTTTTAAAGAAAAAACAAGAGCATGTGTAGTTTCTCCCCTTAATAAAGCACCATGGGGGAATTTTGGTTATTCCAGGCATTATTTGGTAAAATCCAAACTGTTGAAGAATTTTGCATAAAAACCCCAATTTTCTTTAAGTTATCAAATAAATAATTAGGAAATGATTCAAAACTCATTAACATATAGGCCATGAGTCTAATAAATTGTGAATTACTTAGAAATTAGTCAATAACCAATGGCAAACATGTGGACATATCTTTACCCAATTTGTTATTAGAATCAATAACTATGTTTTGGGGTTGTTTGGATAAAACAAAATTTTTAGTTATAGTTAGAAAAAAGACTAGAACTAAAAATAATAGTTGATTTAGTTCTATATATTTTTTCCTTATTTGGTAAATACACATGTTAATTTGGAAAATTTTTGAACTCTATTTTAAAAATAATATATCATTCTAAAATTTAAATTAAATTTATAAAGTATTGCCCCACCAAGTATTCATGAATCTGACAATTAAAATATGATTTTACTATTTTATGTTGATTTATGATCCATTTAAATTAGGGCCACTATTTGGACAACGTAATTTGAGTTACACATTTTTCATGTGCTTTACATATTTCCCGACTATGCATGACACTATCATGCAATGCGCAAAACAAACAAAGAAAGAAAAGCTAGAAAATGATTTTATTTTTGAAAAAAAAAAAAAAAAAAAAAAACAAACAAACAAACAAACAGATCTCTACGAATTTAGAACAGAGCAGAGCTACTGGATGCTAGATCACAAAGAAAACTAATGGTTGGGATTCCAGCACATTTTCCAAGATCAGGTCGGCGATTCCTTCACAGGTCTTTCTTTTTCATTTTGAATTCACAATGGGTGTTTGGGTTCCAAATTGCGATTGTGTTTGCTTCCAAAGATGGGCTTGAGAGGAATATAATTGTAATTTGAAGGATACTTTTTCATTGTAAATATGATGGGGAAAAAACATACAAACATTAGCATTTGCCTTTTCAGGTGGATCAAGGTTTGCAATTCAATTCATTTGTAAATCCAAACACAGGCACATTTTCGTCTGGATGCCTGTGATTTTTATTACTTGTAGTTAATGGATTGTGATGATGGTGATGATCACGTGTGGCCCACTTCACATGGAGATTATGGTTTCTAATGTTTCATTTTATTATTCCTCATTTTACGGCGGTATTTTTGTACTTTCACGTCTTAGGAAAGCCTTGATGATTATAAGAGTCTATGAGCATCACCACTTTCTAATCCTTCTCTCTTCTCTTGCTGCTACTCATATGCATTCTCTTTCTGCTTCTCAATCTAACTCAAGGAACAATTGTAAATGATTTATAGGTAACTCACTAAATCGTATTGGGATAGAAAATATCACATTCAAGATATTTGTTGTGGTTTTTTCAAAATAAAATGAATGATTTTGTTACGTTTCTTTGTTGTGATTGTTGATAACTCTTAGTAAATGACTATGGTACATTTTTATAATTTTTGAATTCAAATGGTGATGAAAGTATGCAATTAAATGAAAATACACTATGAAAAAGCATTTGTCTTTTCATGAAAATGACTCTAAGTGTACCTTCTATGTCTATAAATTCCAACCTCAAGTCATTTGACAATCAACTACAATCTACTCTCTACACCTCCACCAGCTTCTTGTCTTGAGTCATTTCGAAAATTTACAAAATTAGTAAAAGTTTCAATGTAAATTGCAAAAATAATAACAATATAATAAAAGTCTAGGTGTAAATTATGAAAAATGAATAAGTTATGGAAGTATAGTGTAGAAGTGTGTTCAAGGTGCAGTTTTTCAGTTTTACAGCCAAAGCCCACATTTCTTTGGTTCAAGAGAGGAGGCTTATTGTATCGTGAGGGCGAATTTGTTGTAACCCTTTTGCAAACTGGTTCAAATACCAATAAGGTGTGAATATTGCCTTAAAAACAATGACACTATAATAGTGTGCCTTAAGCCTCTCTCTCTCTCTCTCTCTCTCTCTCTCTCTCTCTCTCTCCCTCTCTCTCTCTCTCTCTCTCCAAACAGGACAGCATATAAACAGTTTACACCTGAAACTTATTTCAGGTATAACTCATGTACAACTTAGAAAGCTACAAACATCCAAACAACCTCATGAAAGGGGAAATCCGCCACCATGGTATGAGACCAATCAAGAAGTTAAATAACTTTTCAAACATTTTTTTTACCCACTCTATAAACACTGTGTGAGGTTTTGTCGAATGCATCTCGATGTATTGATGTGATACACTGGAACTATATCTAGGGTTGTTTTCAGTGACCAAAACTGTTGATGCGACAAAATACAAAACATTGAAATCTTTCTCAAATCTCCGAGATTGAAAAATCATAGGCATTCAAATCAATAGCCCACAAAGCAGTAGTCCCAGAGACAGTCCATATTCAAACAAAAGGTTAAATAAACAGAGTGCTTAGGTATTCCAACCCGAGAGTTTCATTATCAGGTATTCTCCGTTGACAGTGAAGCCCATCTTGTAAACAGCTAGGATCACTGAGAACTACCCTAGATCTAACAAATATAGATACATCGAGATGTATTTGAGCAAACCTCACATTGTGTACTCACCATCTTTGATGAACTCAGACGCTATGACCAAATACATATAAAGAATAATACTAATATCTGCAAATTTTCTTTCACATGTTTTCTGTTTTCATTGCAGGAAGAGGTCTTGCCAACCCCCATATTTTCTGTACATGGTTGGCATTCAAATGCTGGCCAGACAGCTCTCAAAGACCAAGGGCCCATTCGAACACACCATCGAAAGGGTTTTTGATGCCTAAATGTCATTTTGAGGCAGCCCCATTTTTGAGATGTGTGTTTGGATGCACTTTCGCAATTCCCCTGCTCAGAATACCAATCCCCTCAGTGTAATGGGGAACAAGGGAATCGTCAGGTAAATCATATAAACATTTTGGATCATTGTTCAAAAGCAAATATGAAACACGTGTGAGATCTGAGCTTAACATTGTTGGGGAACTGTCGAAACACCCAGAGACGAATCAAGCAAAGTATTCGCAATTGCACAACCAAGTCCAAATAAGAACAAGCTGAATTTTACATGGAAAACCCTTGCGGGAAAAAAACACGGCACAAAGTGATAAGTAACGCACTATGAAAGCAGAAATTACAAGGGATAGAGTATTATTGATTCGAACAAGCCTCAAATCTACTTCACAAGCCCTAGCTATGCCCTTGAAACCCTTAGGACCCTTAGGAACAAATTAGAAAACCCTAAAACAACTCTCATCCAAAATCCCGATTACACCCAATATACAAACTATCACAACTGGAATAGAAAACAAATCCCACACTTACGCAACTCTGCGCGCGCGCACAATGGACCTTCGATGGTATCGACAACCCATCGAGGGTCTGTCGATGCCATCAAACTTTGATGTCATCGAGCAACAACATTAAAACATTCCAGCAACCAACATGGTTTTTTTCAGATTTTTCCGATGTGATCGAGCACCTGTTGATGGCATCAAGTGGTTTGTCGATGGCATTGACAGACCTTGTTATTGACAGATTTAAGACATAAACAACAAATATAAGGTTGGGAATAGTGCTTAAATCCTCTTACTAAAGAATCATACAATTTCACCCTTCGGGTGGGCCGCAACTGCAACACAGTAAATTGACAGGTTAAAACTCTTTTGACTTCTTTTTTTAGCAATTCATTTGTTCTGATATGTTGTGGCCCACCTGAGGTGTGAAATGGCTGGATTTTTCAGCCGGAAGATCTAAACAATGTAGTCACCTAACAGAAAGCTCAGATCTCACACACAAGTCACATTGCAACACAAGCTAATGATGGTATGTACTGACAGTGGGTGTGTACTAACAAACTAACATAAAAATAAAAAAAAAATAAAATAAAAAATAAAATAAAAAAGAAAAAAAGAAAAAGAGAAGCGAATGCTGGTATGGAATTAGCAAGCCACAATAAGTCTCATGTTAGAAGTAGAATGCATGTTAAAACAGATTTTACACGTTATATTGCCTATTCTACAGCAAGAGTTTAGCATTGCATAAAAGAGACTGCATTTGGTAAGCCACATGCCCGCAGAGCCCCACCCATCTACATGCCAAAACATGTGTGATCCGAGCTTTCTATCAGGTGGGCTGCATTGTTTAGATCTACCCTAAAATTAGGTCATTTCACTCCTCAAGTAGGCCAGTTCATAAAACAAGCAGATGGCTAGAAAATAAGTTTTAGCCGTCTGTTATTTTGTAAATTGTGGACCACCTGATGAGTGATGTAATTAGTGTGGCAATCTAATGGAAAGCTCGGATCTCACACAAGTGTGCTATGATGGTGTGTGTGCTTGCATTGTACATGGGCAATGCGGAGTTAGCAAACATCTACATGAAACTACTTCAACTAGAGATCTACTACATTTCCTTCTTTTGAGCAATTTCTCACTAAAGGCTATAGACAATCCAGTTAGAAGTAGAAAAACCTCATAACCATCGCCACAGTCAGATGCTACAAGCCCATCTTAGACAAGCACTGATCGGAGAGGTTGGCGATGACAAATCCTGCAAAAACCTGAACGAGAGACGGAAACTGTTATCAGGTGCTTTCAATTTACTGAGTGCCTTATTTAGATGGATCCTGTAATAAGAATGCAGCCGTTTTTTTTGCGTAGGTGGGAGCTGTTTGGAAATCCCGTAAATGCAGATTGCATTTTGGGTGTTCCTGCTTCCCAATGCCATGCATGAATCATGGTTGGATGGGTCCCATTCTTTTGTAACTTATGATTTTGGCAGGAAGAAGCCGGAAAAATGAAGCCAGCACAGGCAAAGGTTCCGTCTTCTGTGCCTCCATTAATGCCAGGTGAACTGTGCACAGTACAGGACCCCGTCAATGCAACATGGCCATACACCCAAATGCACCCTTAGCATATGTGGACCACTGTATTAAAGGAAAATATCAGCATGGAGTGGAACACCCACAGTGAACCTTCAGTAATAGTGGATCTTATAGCTGTCCAGTTGGTGAGGGGAAGTGGACCTCAGTGGAAATCACCATGCGTGGCATGTGGGGCTCACTTTCCAGAATTATCAATACTGACCTTCTGTGAGGCCTAGTTTCCACCACCTCTGATTGGTGATGGTAATAAGATTGACCTATAACAAAAGTTCTCTATGGGTGTTCTGCACTAAAATACTACATCGTTGCCATTGTATCACTATGCACATATCTACATAGGATAAGAACATATTTAACTACCTGAGCTGACCCAAAGATATATAGTGCAGAATAATGGCGGCCGTGGATGACAATGTCTGCAACCATCGCGAGCGGTATGGTCAGTGACATGCCCAATGTCGAAACTAACGGCGACGTCCAAACCACAGATAGGGCCCTGTTTCACATTATCATTGCAAGAGTGAGTAAAACTCTTTTTTGGGATGGTAGAATAAGAGGGAAATTAGTTGCACACATGGATGAAGTTGCTTCACGTACCAAAAATAGTCCGAAAGAACACTGCCCAAGAAGGCATTTAGCAACACGACCTCATCAACCTTGGCAGATTGCGGGATGCTGAACTTGGGTTCGATCCCTGCCGCATTCAGTGGCCACACTGCATATGATACACAAGTAATTCACATCAACAAACCCAATTTTAAGAGTATTCAAAGAGACGTGCAACAGCTACTCATGGAAGTAAAAATTCTGCTATACCTACATGAGTCGATGTGTTGCATTTCTGCAAGATTAGGTCATCATCAGGCGGTCCCAACCACCATATATGTGTCATGGCCACAAATCAGGCCAATCTAATCATCGGTTAAGACATGCATGCACATAAAAGCAGACGGGAGAGAAAAACTGGCTAGGATTTCACCATCAACTTCCACATATAGCCAGCCTGATAACCTTACCTGCCTGATTTTTAGGCCTCAATATGTACACAGTGTGACGAACCTGGTGAATGATCAGGATATCATATACATGTGAGTGGGGAGAGTAGGATTTTACTCCTAATGTCACGACTAGACACAGCAGGGATCTTATCTAAATGCAGCATGGTTGTAAATATCATCTGATACTGAGTTGACCAAGCATCAGCGAAGTCATAACCGAGTCTGTTGGGATCGGAAAAATACCATAAAAGGCAAATCATGATTTGACAGCATTTTTCTACTGGTCTTCAATGTTTTAGCATTGTTTTGATGTAACAAAAATTATAAGTTGTGTTAAGATTTGAGGAAAACCATTTTATTTAAAAGTTCAAGTTTTTGAACTTTGCGAAAAAAAACGAAAGAAAAAAAGTGGAGATTTGTTCTTGATCTAGAAAATTGGATTTCTTATTGTCGGGAATTTTATTTTCTTAGTATTTTTATTGGATTCAAATGGGGGGTACGTTCTTATTTACATAAAAAATAACTTAAGTAAATGGAAAGGTAAAATAAAAATGAAACAAGGCGCAACTCATGTTTGAGGAAGCACGGACCCAAGGCGCGGCCCATGTTTGAGGAAGCGCAACCCAAGGCACGGCCTGAGGGCCAAGTATGCTACTTCGCCCTACTACGTGGACTGACCTAAGCCCAGTTCCTGCCACGTCGTCCCCATGACACCTTGAAGTGTGCAATTGCCATGTGGCACGGCCATCAACTAATGAGAGAGCGCCACATAATCACCAAGGAACCAAAGAGGTCTATAAATACCCCATTGGCACCTTCATTTAGGACTTCACCTCAAATCATTCTAAGCTCCTTCTTGAGGGCTAGCGCGGCTTTCCCTAGGCAGAACTCGGGGAGAAGTCATGCCAACATTGGACTCCAAGACAAAAGGCCGCGCCAGCCTCCTTTGAACTCCTTTTGCAGTTGAGATGCTGCCCGAACATCTGTTGTGGTTGTGCTAACCCCTAGAGGGTCGCGCCATCCCTCATATGGCGTACACTCTTCACTCTTTATTAGATCAATTGCTTATTTCTAAGCTATCTCATAGCATTCAATAGTAAGTGCATCAACTCCATCTCTACGGTCACTACCATGGTGATTTAAATAGACCATGAAGAGAGATACTACCTATTCTCCAATCTAGTATGGATATGTGGATACTTCCCACATGCCATATCCAATATAATGCTTTAACACTCTTCTTTTAACACACGGACAACGCGTTCTCCAATACAAACATAGTGATATACTCCCCGTCTAGGAGATTTACACATGACAAGCGTACATTCCCTTATCCTAAATCCCTTCTATTATCATGGATTCATATTGGTAAGGAGAACACTAATAAAGGGTTCTTACCTTGATATCTCACCATGTGATAAGGCCACAGAGCCCAAACTATAGATTGCACAGATGATCCCAAGATTGTCACAAAACAATCATATTGCACACATCCTTGCATATCATGTATTTCTTGCATTCTGTTAAATATCACCATTTTGTCACCATAGAAATATTTATCACTATTTTGTCACCGTATTGTATTTTACCTTAGAATCAAGGGTATTCTAAAGAGATGTAATTAAGGGTTTGTGGTAAATCATAACCTGAAATATAATAAGAACCCAAATAATAATAATAATAAAGGCTTTCTAACTACATGTGAATGTGATCCTATCTCTCTTATGTGCACATAGCGATATGATGAGAATGCTTTATGAATGTCTTAGGGATGAATGGCAATGAACTCGATCTCTAGTGCAATATTTATATCCGATCCAAAATCCCAATCAACAGAGTCAGACCGTTTTTTGTCCCCAGATGAGTCACACTCCAAAACCAATATTCGAAGACCACGATGTGTGGACGAATATACAATGATCATGGCTATCTTATTACAAAGAATCTCGAACTAACATAACTAGTGATCACTGAAACCAATATTATCATGTTTCAGATTTTGGAAGACTTGCACTACAAAAGGATGTAACCACACAACAAATTACTCGTCTATTAATTTATTAGTACAAATTGGCATACATATCCAATAGAAACAAAACACAAACTAACAAGTTCTGAAAGACTCTCAAATTATCAGATTGAGGCCCGCCATGACCATTTCCTAGATGCATATGGTTGTGTTGCTAGACATGGGAAGGTTTCATCCACAACTAGTTGTAAATGCAAATAGTTGGGGTGTCGGTGGCATCTAACCGGTCTAACATGGCTGCCCTGTAATGAAAGCAGGATGCCCCAAAAATAATGCCAATCCAACCATCAAGTGAGCCACCACGCAAATTTCAATCTTGTTGGGTGGTTGCCCATTGTTCACTATCATGTGGCTCACATGATGATTGAATCAGCATGATTTTTTTGGCTATCCTATTTCATGATGGGGCGACCTGTTAAATGGATTGGATTATATATGTATATCACGGTGGGCCCCACGAGCAGCTAGTTACACATTTTTCCATCTACAGCTAGTTGCATGTGAGACCTTCAGATTTATCTTGTAATAGAGTTGTACCTCATGCATGTAACTCACCGAGCACACTCCCCTGTATTTGAAGGCAATTATCTTGCTATAAGAACTTTTGCTATAAAATCAAGTGTACCCAACTACACCATGTCAGATGCATATGCTTCCTTAGGTACAGAGTCAACCCATTTATCTGTGGGTTAGGTTTGGATCAGGCCTAAGTTGTGTTGATCAAATTTCTACTTCCCTATTTAATATAGACTTCATATTAGGTGGAGGAATTGCCTTAGGTGGGAGTTTAAATTTTAGTCAATTGCCTTAATTACATTAATTTTCCCTAGTTGGAGGAATTTTAAGGGGCGGCTTTAGATCGAGTGCATATCAGATTTTATTTTTGGGTGCTCTTTCTGATCCATCAGGTTTGGGGCAGCTCATGTTAGGTTGAATTTGACATGTTCTAAACCCAATCACTTGGTAATTGGGCTAATATTTTCCGGCCAAACATGACCAAGTTGGTTCAATTTCAGATCCAGACTCATTTACTATCAGATCAGATCTAATAACCTGTCAGTGGCCCAACCCATTTGTCCCATTAGTTAGGCAGCATTTTACTGCTAAAACGCCAGTAAGATAGCTGATCCTGCAACTTAGATGCATAAAATCAATGCATAAGAACCTGCAACTTTTAGCATTCACCAAAGCAAGGAAATTGCAACCATAGTTCAAAAACTCAAAAAATTGGCTCGACTCGATGTTTGGCCAGGTCAGGTTGACTCGAGGACTCAACCCAATTCGACTCGATATTTAATTATTGTAAATTGAAAATATTAAAAATTCAAATAGATATTTAAAACAGTTAAACTTAGTATAATTAAAATATAAAACATAACTCAAATTAACAACTACACACACTGATCAAGTGCTTTGCTTCCTTACGTTGAGGTCGAGGATTCAAATTCCATTCCCCACCCATATTTAAATTAAATCCCCATTAAAGAGGTGAGTGACTTGGTTCAAGTCATGCCGAGTCGTGTTGAGTCCAACAAGCCATCGATCGACTCAACGAGTCTCTCCAAGCCCAACACCAAGTTTCCCAGCAACTTGGCTTGAAATCTCACCAATTCGAGTTGACTCAGGCGAGTTGAGTTGGCAAGCATTGGAACTATGATTGCAAACAGTGCTAAACTGCTAATTTACTGATCCTTAAATGACCCTCATCAACATCATCCTATAAATTCTTTAAAATTTCCCAAAAATTCCTTCCACCCTTAAGATTAAATTTTAGAACAGAAAAAACAATGGAAGAGATCATTGGTCTCTTACCGAGCCACCAAAGGCTGAGTAAGGTGAACAATCCAATGTACCCAAAGAACTTTTGCACATCAACCTTTTCTTCTTCTGAGCCGGCAAACCTTTTGAGTAGCACTGCAATAAGCCAGAGTTTTATCAATAGCATCGCCACTATAATCACTACTAAATATTCAAATGCTCTGGGGTGACAAAAATGCCAATAGGAAATGTTTGATGTTCCTGAAGAGTATGGGGTTCCACACGCATTCATTCATCCACTATACGTGCCATGACCTTAATCTAAAACTTCTAATTTGGGGTCCCACAGTACATAGGGCATAACCCCATAAATGACACTAACCATGTGATCTTAGCTACCCAATTGGTGGCCATCAAATGGATGGTTAAGAGTCCAGAAGAGGGAGATTTGAACAAAATACTGATGATCCAAGAGAAAATTGTTCAACTAAAAATAATTACCACTCCACCTTCAATAAACAAAATGCCCATTAATTGGAGGCTAAGATCGTCCAGTCAATCTGACTTTTGGGCTATGCCCAATCTATGGTGTGGCGAACAATTTAGATGGTTTGGATTGAGATACACGCGTGCCACGTGTACAATGGTCAATGGTTGCGTGCATGGGTGTGGATTGTAATACTCCCTCATGTATAAAACATTTCTGCAAATGATGGGTTTCTCATGAGACAAGGTAAGAAATACATCACCAGTGAATAGACCATATGTTACTGCCGAGAGAAGACCGAATACATCCCCAACAAGTGAGTGCTTCACACTCCTGGAGAACATAAAAAAGATTTCAGTGAAGAGGAAAAATACAAAATCTCAGTATTGTTACATGAAATGATAGTGAGACCACACATGTGGGACATCCTATCCATGCATTAGGAAGGCCCCACCATATAAATGACATGCCCCAACATTGGGCCAGTCAACTCAATGGGTAGGTCATACAAGTACAAAACAACATATGTTTTCAATGAATTGAGAACGGTCCATGTTCAATGTGCACATGCAGCCTCATGATGAGTTGACCGCCCTGTTTTTATAGAGAAGACATCTAAACGGTGGGGTCCACCAGATGCATTGTGCTAGCAAGTGAGGCCACATGTAGAGGTGCCAGTAAAACTAGTTCTATGAGCAAGTAACAATCAAAACTCACTCAGAAATGCTAAGTTGTGGATCGTCTGTTGCCCATGTCTTTCCGAGCGTTGTCATGGCAACACCAGCCATACTGATAACCACAGCAACAACCCTTGATACATTTAAGGATTCCTGACCAAGGCATGCCCCAAAGAAAAGAGTAAAGAGGCCCGACGTAGAAGACAAGACCGTTGTACTCGCGACACTGGTGCGTGCCAATGCAGAATTCGCCATATACTATATAAAAGGAGAAAAACAAGTCAAATTGTAGAAAAAGGATCAACTAAACAGGATGCGACATTATTAGGAGCAATGCCACCTACATGTTGAATTGGCACATGTTCAAGATCTAGACCATTCATCAAGTATGGTCCACTAAACAAGTAGCCCACACGTGCAAATAAAAGGACAGTTAAAAAAGGAATAAACAGTGGTCCACATTCAACGACAAAAAAACAATATACGATGCTCGCCTAATAGTTTCTATTAAGTGTCGTCCCCTCCATACATGACTACATGTGGGAAACATGAATGGTGATCGGAACAGTTGCTTTGGTGGGCCACCATATGGACATTTAATGGGCCAAAAATCATTGCGGTGGATATATGTAAGTATAACCATCTGATTATAGTGAATCCTGCTTAACCATCCATTTTCGGGTTATTAAAAAGGTGGATACCCCAATCTGACCGCCTTGCTTTTGAGCTATGATTCATCTACATGGTGGCCTACCATATCAACAGCCCAGTCACCATATAGGCTTTGCCATGCACTTCATGGAAAACCATAAATAGAGCTGTCAATGGGTACCAGGACCCACAGGCACCCGATGGATCGTCTATACCCATTGAGAAATCAGGTCTCACCTATTGGACCCGGTTAAAATTTGGGTTCGGGTTGGGTGCATGTGTCGGATCCACTTAAAGTCAAATAGGGTTTAGATTGGTCCGGGTCAGGTCCGGTTAGGTTTTAGTTGTACAATTATATGTGTTTATGATTTTAGAAACAAAATGAGGTTTCCTAAGCCACACAAATGTAAGAGAGCCATTTCCACACCATACACGTGTCAAAGTGGCACATGTGTGTGCAATCTAATCCATCAAGTAGGCCCAACCATATAAACGCTCTTATTTTTCCCAAACCCAACTCGAAACCTAGATCCAAAAACCTGATTGGTAACGAACAGGTACCAGAACCCAATCGGATATGGGTCTGGGTATTCAAGAACTAGACCCAGACCAAAGTGACCCAAACCCAGTTAGCCCAAGAATCATAGTAGCGTCTCTCCATGCAAGAAAAGATCAGCCCCACGTTATATCTCACCTCAGTAGCAAACCATATGGGAGCAATGCAAAAACTGCATTTTGCAATTCCCCAAGAGCTAACCTCACGGCCTTGTTTCAACAAACCGGATTCATCTTCACTACTTTTCGCAATCAAAGGCTGCCCCTCCTCCCGCTCACTAAGATCCATTTCAGTAGTCAAACAACTTCTCATCTCCGTCTCTAGACTGTGGTGCATTCCATTGATTCTAAGCGGAGAATCCAGTCCGATGGAAGACCACATAACAGCATTTTCACCTATGTAGTCGTCGGAAGAACGCCTGCTGAGGAAATTGTATATCCAGTCCTTAAGAGTAGCTATGGGCAGATAGACGGCCATCAGAGAGGCCCCAATATACGTGAGTGCGAATGGGTGCTGGTATTCTGTGAATATTCTCTGCATAACATGAGAGCAGACAGGATTAAAATCTGGAATCTACAGCTATGGAATTTTCATAAGCATTTTGACATGTATCAGCCCAAAGTTGAAAAACATGGAAATCACAGAATCATCTAACCAGGGACTATGCACACTGTATAAGTGGGGCCCATGGTTCATGATCCATGATGGTCTGATAAGACCATGGATGGATTGTGCTCCAAAAAAATCTTTCATATGGAAAGCTATCAATGTTGGCTTTTTCTCAAATAGATGTGGACACTTGCTTCTTCTTCTTTTTTAACACTAACCAAACATTTGTAGATCACAAGATAAAGGTTAGGATTGTCCTATCGAAGATATTTTCAGGGCATGAACCATCACGATGGGGCCCAAGAGAGTGACCATCTGGATTGCTAAGCCATGAGCCCCACTTGAACAAACTAAACACCTCACATTATCTGCATATCATCAGGTCGAGGATCCTAAAACTCCTGTAAAAAATAAGCCATTGCCCGAATTGTGGAGATTGTTGTGGATGGAACATTGCCCAAAAATCTCAATCATCGGATGATCCTTAATCATCCAAGGCTGTCAGATGAACATCTAGAAATAAAATTTTCAGCAGTCCGAATTCAACAAGTGAAATCAGATGGTTAAGATCATTTGATGAGTGTGAATTTCAAGCTACATTCCATCCAAAATAGGGTCCACTATTTGAAATGTCCAGATTGCCCATACATGTATGCCACATGAACACCTGAGAAGTCGACTTAAAAACGGCAATGAATCAGCACCATATTCTAGGTAGCATCGTATGATGATCTTGAAGATGATATAAACAATAAAAAGAAGCTCCAAAACTGTTACACACAAGGGAGCAGAGCAGGTGCAGCCCTGGCCTCACCCAACATGGTGCAGCTCTGACCCTGGGGCCCACCTTGATGTATGTGATGTGTAGTATATACACACCGTCCATCTGTTTTGCCAGATCATTGTAGAGCGTGAGACAAAACATGAAGCAGATCCAAATCTCAGGTGGACCACACTACAGGAAACAGTGGTGATTGAACACCCGCCATTAAAAGCTTCCTATTGCCCACCGTAATTTTCATTTGCCATCCAACCTGTATCAACAGGTCACAAAGACCTGGATGAAGGGGGAAAAAAAACAAATATCAGCTTGATCCAAAAAATTTGTTGCCGACAAAAAAAGTTTTTAATGGTCAATCACCACGTCTCTTGTAGTGTGGTCCACCTGGGATTTGAAGCTGCTTCATTTTTGGTCCCATGCCCTAAAATGATCTGGCAAAACAGATGGATGGTGTGGATATACTACACATATATCAAGGTGGACCCCATGGTCAGGGCCGCACCTAATCCACTCCCTACATGCAAAAGTGAAAGAAGATGCAAAATGTAGTATAAAGGGGTTTAAAGAAGCTGTTGAAGCAAATTTATACCGGAAGATATTATAATTTCAATGCTAGCCATTACATAGAAGGGTTGAAGAACAACCTGAAGGTCCTAACTGTCTATTTAAACGCGGAGCATTGATGTTTTCAATTTCCTTTAAATGTCTATTTACAGCCCACTAAATGGAAGGTTATGATCTTCCACTCTAGGAGACTTCTGGACGGCACCTCAGCAAACTATGCATTTGTTGAGGAGGCTTATGACCCCATGATTCCGTCCTTATCATTTCAATCAACAAGAAATAGAACCAAAAAAAGGTAGATTGCATGCCAAGGTTTTTCAATGCTCCAAATTATAAGCAGGAAAGGAATTAAAGGAAAAAAAAAAAAAAACTATGCATATCATCTCAAATAACAAGAACAGTGAAATTGGATTTTGTTTGAATAATATGTGGATTCCGTGGATAACATAATGATTACCCAATGAAAATTTCCATGGTAACTATAGAAAATAGGATTTCAATACTAGGATGCATTTAGAATCCACAAATTCATTAGACAACCATCACCTTGTTTCTTGTGCTAGAAAATCTTGACCATAGATAAGAGTAATGATTATTGTGTGGAATCCACATACCCAAACAGCCCAACTGTCTTATCTGTGGAAAATAATTTCCAATTCCACATGGATTGCATGCATCAAACACACCCCAAGATCTATTACAGGGAGGTTTCTAGCTACGTGTGCAGCGTTAAGACACGGCACATGTGACAACTTTGCACATGGATAGAACATCTGGTCCATGAATAAGGTGGCCTATCCATGACGCTGACTTTGCAGAAATCAAGCGGGGCCAACATTTACGCTGAATTTGGACCATTAGCAAGACTTTTTAAATGTATCCTGTTTTGTACTGCTGTGCCTGCAGTGGACCAGCCAGATTTGTTGTGATAGGTCAGCTACAGGGTGGGACCCAATTTGTGTAGGGATAAGATGTCACATAAAAGTGACAAGTTGGGACGTGCGCTGCATCTAAAGGCATGTGTGGAACGGGTGCATGTCAGGCCAGAAAACCTCCTATTGACAGTAGGTTGGATATTGCTCAAAGAGAGTGATAGAAACAAGAGAGCTTCTATCGTGGTAATAGCAAGTAAAAAAATCTATCAACAATGAATCTTCTGCAATTCATATTGAAACTATAATATCATATAATTAATTTCCAAAAATCCCATAATTGAGAATAAAACATCGAGCATCACGGGAAATAATACAAAAAACTACAACCACTCGATCAGGTTGAGGCTGCACCATTTTCAAAAAGATGCAGAGGATTAGACTCCTGCATTAACGGAATCCTGAAGCTGAATTCCAGAAGCCCTCTATGAAATAAAAGAAATGATAACATACAAAGAATATCAATATGATAATGGGAGGTACAAGAACAGTTGTCAGTTAAGAATCACAGCACCCAAAACACAGAAAGAAGACAGAAACATTGGTGCAGTCTTTTTCACACTTCTATGAGGAGAGGGCAGTCAAAGACTCCAAATCCACTCTATCTACAATAAAGGAAATACTCAGGTTGTGGGACAGCAATAGTGGGATCCACTTGTCACCATCCGATGGTAATCGAAAATCAAACATCAATAAGGTTCACCAACAGCTTGTCGGCAGAAACAGAATTCTGATGATAGAGAACTTGAGAAAAAGACGATTGTATCTTCCAAATGTGTGTCTCCTTTGTCATGGGGCGGAGGAAACAGTGGATCATCTCTTTATTCACTGCCCTTTCTCCTCGGGCATCTGGTGGAGTGTTTTGCGCTTGGCTAGAGTGTCATGGGCCATGCACATATCTGTGGATCAACTCTATTACAGCTGGCATGCATACCCAGGAGGAGCCCTTGGAAAAAGAAAATGGTGAATCCTCCTTCTGGCAGCTTGTGGGCTGTGGGGGCTGAAAGAAACAACCGTTGTTTTAAGAACATTAGTGTATCAACGGGCGACGGCTGGGGTGTTCTCAAGGGTATTAGTTTTATTTAGGGATTAGGCCCTGTAGTTTTTGCCAGTCGGGGTTTTCTAGTCAGTCTGGGGTCTGGTTCTGTAATTTCCTTTCCTTTCTTCTCTTTTTCTTTTTGTTTCTTTTTTTCCATTTGTCTTTTCTTGTCGTTTGTAGCCTGTTCTTTTTTCTTTTCAATTAAATTCTTATCTTTCTTTTTAAAAAAAGGTTCACAAACAGAAAAGGCTCCTCATTGGCGTCCAACACCAGGTCACACCTCAGTAAAAGAAACATACAACTTAGGACAGAATGAGACATAACATCAATTTCTGCCAAACATTGCAATTAAAGATACAGAAAGATCCACCACTTCTGACGGATCATCCAACAAAAGGGAGCCAAGCAGGTGAATTGAAACAGGATAACATGATGTTACCCAACACTTGCCACTTCTTCATCGACGGTTCCGCTCGACATCCCCTATTCCTGATCAAGTGACAGGGTATTGAAATATTTTCCACTCTAGTCATGACATAATCTAATCTTTGGTTCTGTTATTACTGAAAGAGGAGTCATATGATGCTCAGGTTTTGTATAACACTTGATATGCAAGCATTTAGAAATTGTACACATGGCACATACAATACAATTGACTAGATTGTGCATCCCATTGTCGTCAAAGTCACAAACCCAAGCGATTATTGTACACATGGCGCATACAGTATAACACTTTATTTGTAGTATGCTGATGATATGTTGCTATTTTGTGAGGCAAATGCTCTATACATTGAAAATCTCCAAGCGATTATTGTCAGTTTTGAGGTGGTTCTGGGTCTAAAAGTAAATATTAGCAGAAGTTAAATATTGGGGGTGGGAATTCCTGAAGAGCCAAAGATGTATGCTTCTATATTTGGTTGTAGGGAGGAATCCTTTCCCATGTCATATCCAGGGCTTCCACTATGTGTTGGTAAACTGTTGAAATATCTATGGGATAAAGTGATCAAAAGGTTTGAAAGGACGTTGTCACAATGGAAAAATCGACATCTGTCCTTGGGTTGGAGGATAACTTTGGTCAAAACGGTGATGTCTAACCTTCTAGATTATGATATATCTCTATTCAAATGTTCCAAATCGGTTATGAAAAAGCTAAAAAAACTTAGGCGCGATTTCCTATGGAAAGGAGCGAAAGATAAATATAAATTTCATCTATTAAAGTGGGATGAGGTATGCTCTATTAGGGAAATGGGTTTGGAGGTTTGGGGTAGAAGGATTCTCATTGAAGAAAGTGATAGTTAGGAAATATGAGGTGGAAGAAAGGGGGTGGTGGATTAGGCCGTCATTGTCGTACAGATCATGTTTATCAAAATTTGTGGCATCGTTAAAGCAAAAGGTCTGGGGAAGGAGCTGGGTTCTTGTTAGGGGATGGGAATTTAAAAAAAAAAAAAAGATTTTGGGAAGATAAATGTGTGTGTGTGGGTGGGGGGGGGGGCAAAGATTGAGAAAATTGTTGTTGTTGTTAAAAGAATGTGACTCAATGTTGTTGTTAAAAGAAAAAAACCGGTAAATTCTTGATGAAATCCCTAGATATGTTCTTTAAGTGGGGATGCTTCTGTTATTAGAGTTTGTCCGATGGTATTTGTTTGGAGATATGGTGCTCCTCAAAAGGTGGGCGGCGTTCACGTGGCTATTAGGGAGGGAGGTGTAAACAATGGATAATCTTCATAGAAGAAGTTCAATCCTACCGAATGCTTGTTTGTTATGCCTTCGTGACGAGGAAACAGTGGATCACCTATTTATCCATTGCCTAATTGCAAGAGAAATGTGGGATAACTTCTTCAATTATTAAGAGTCGCATGGGTGTTGTTGGGATCTATTGATAATTTCCTTTTGATGTGGCGTGGCGGGGGTATAGGGAAGATTATGAGGAAATTTTGCCGACTAAGCTTGTTAGTAGGTATTTGGACCCTATGGTTTGAGATGAATGATCAATGTTTCAAGAATTGTAAGGGGTAGGTTATGGAAGTTTTCCATAGGGCTAAATTTCATGTTATGGAGTGGGCGCTAGCATCAAAGATTATTTTGCAATTTGCAGAATGCTGGCAGGATTTGTAAATCTATTTGTTTTCTAAACTTGTAAATTTGCGGCTCTGGCCCTTTTAGGAATATAATTATCAAAGTAAACGAAAAAAGAGAGTCACAAACCCGAGGTTATTATTACCGATATCAGATTGGTTGAATAATACTGACCTCCAATTTGTGGACACTTGTTTGTGGAAATAGGATTGTTGGAATTTTTTTTCCATTTTAAACCATCTAGTAAATGCCTGCCCATGCAATAGTCAGAGCCCCTATCACTAGGCAGAAACCCCAAACCTCGCCTCTAGAGCACACTAACCAATTATGATTAAACGAGCTTAATTTTTTTCCATGATAAATCTACAGTTTTTTTATAAGATGATAAATCTACACTTGTTGCCATAAGTGTAACGGTTTAAATTGACTAATTGTATGCCACTTGTGCAATTTCTAAGTAATTTCTAAGTGCATGTGTATCAACCATCACACTCTGCTGGAGTATCAAAGTATTTCTCTTACTGAAATAGTACAACATGCTCCATCAAAGGTCATATAAATCATCTACGCACGTTAAGTGGAGAAAAGAGCAGAAAATCGAGAAAACTTGCATTGACCATCTTCATCTCCATGAACTAATTATACATGGAAAAGATCAAACACAGAGAATAATATCATGGCCATTGATGTAGAGCGGGTTGCGGACACTTTCGTGTCCAAGATGGACCAGAGAAGGCCCGATCGGAGGCGGAAGTGATCAGGACCGTCAGAACCCTAAAACAGGCATATCTCACAAACCGGAATGAGTTATTCGACGTACCATATATGATTTTGGGGTAGGAGAAGCTACTTTAGACACCTAAACCTGCTATGCCAGGTTACCCACGCCGAATTTGCATGATCCCATTAGATCAAAGGTCGAAAATCCTTTCAAATTTTGTTTTTACTATTTATAGTAAGTTTTAGTTCGATCATAACTCTTCATCCTTTGAGCTTTAGGAGTTGTGCCCAACATGAAAAGGGTTAGAAAATTTAGGAGAATAACGTGGTTAGGCCAAATAGGACACTTACTATTTTTGACCGAAAACCATAAAGTCTAATAGGAATCATGACCGTCTATAAATAGTAAGTTTACTATGTATAGTAAGTTACGAATTTTAGGGAGTTTGAGTTGGAGTTTGATTCTGAAACTTCTTCCTAGGTTTGATATCACTATTTATAGGGTTGTCAATTCGTTTTTATCATCTATCAATTAATTTTCGAATTTCTTAGAATTTATTTCTATTTTCTTATTTTCCCTCGTGGATTCGAGGAATCGCTGTGAGGAGTTCAGAGAAGCTCCGTGGATTCAGAGTAATTATCCCCTTGAGGAAGATAGTGATCGACCTCATCACGTCCATCCCTGCATCAGCCATGTGTGAAAATTTTGCAGAATAAACCACACTAGGCCTAATTCTTCAAAAATCCAAACCATGCAATTATTAAAAAGAATGAATGAAAAAACAAGTTCAATCATAGCTTACTTTTAACCTGAATTTCACATCATTGCTAGTACTCAATTGCTTTCGTCTTTTCATGAGAAATCAAGAACACCTACATCAGATTCTTGGAGTAGATGATATGCATGCACACAACCTAAGGACACGTGCATGTGCATCACTTAGACTGTCCAGATCATGGGCCCCACCTTAGAATGGTAACCAGCTATAATCAACAAATGATCAGATGAATCCTAGCCGCCTGATCACTAACCATCAAATGGACAGCTGAAAACAAAAATAGTCAATAGTCCTAGCTCAGAAGGCAGAATTGAACGGCTAGGATCAACCAAGCAATGTAACTTTTGGTCCATGCCCCATCCACGGTGGACCCACAATTTGGATGGTCAATATGAGTAGCCATGCTATTGTAGACAGGCCACATGCCTTGCCTTGTATAGCTAATTCTATAGATAGACAATGTATAAATAGGAGATTTTGTATTTATTATTTTAACTTGTATAGTCGTTGTAGAACTCTATAAATTCAACCCTTCAAGGTTGTCTCAAATACAGAAAAAGCAAAGGAGAATCATTCTTTCCAAAGTCTTCATTGTTTTTGGTTTGTTTACATGGTATCAAAGCAATACCGATCCTAATCCAGCATCTCTTCATCACCGCCCCTCTCCACGCTCGTCCGACCATCCCCTGTCAGATCCGGCTCCTCCCTACGCACATCCGGCTACTCTGTTCGATCCGGCCCTCCACACGCTGTCCGATCTTCCCCAAGCCATCTGATCCCTACACAACCTGCTACACCTGCGTCCGATCCCTGCTAACCTGCTACACCTGCGTCCGATCCCTGCGCACCTGCTATACCTGTGTCTGATCCCTGCTACATCTGCGCACGTCTTGCTCTGTTGATTTGTTGCTCGTTTGCTACATCTGATTCCTTTTGTCTTTTGCTGATTGCTGTTCTGATCTTTCGGTGCAAGGTATTTTCTTCTTCAGCATCGTTTTGTTTTTTTATCTCGTCCTATCTATAGATAAAGACTCCCGTACAGAGGCACCACGATGTAGTTTCGATGGCAGCAACTACAATCTATGGGTTATCCATTTTCAAAGTTTTCTCAAAGGTCGTGGTTTGTGGGGACTGATTGATGGATCTGTTACTGTCCCCGCTTCCACCGATGCCGAGAGAATGGCTGATTGGGAAATGAAAAATGGACGGATTATTATCTGGATTCTTGATTCCGTCGATCGTTCAATCGCTGTTGGCCTCATGCCACATCGCACTGCTAAGGCTATGTGGGAGCATCTCCAGACAATATAACAACAGAGTAATGCGGCTAGGTTATACTGTCTGGAACAAGATCTGGTTCACCTTACTCAGGGTAACAAAAATATTCAATCCTTCTACTCTTCAATGGTTACAATTTGGACAGAAATAGCTATGATGGATCCCGATTTTTCAAATGACTTTAAAATATTCCACATTATGCGCGAGAGTGCGCAAGTTAGACAGTTTCTTATGAAACTGCGTCCGGAATTTGAGCATTGCAGGGCTGCTCTCCTGAACCGTAGCCCAACTCCTTCAATGAATTCGATTATTAATGATTTATTAGCCGAGGAACAACGACTGCAGGTCCTCTCTCAGGGGACATCTCAGGGAGCATCTGACCTGGCACTTACTGTATCCACCTCTGTACCAAACCGTGCTTCCATGCCTTTAACTTGTCGCGGCTGTAACAAAGTGGAACATGTCGTCGCTCAGTGCAAAGATTGGTGCGCGTATTGTCGAAGGACTGGTCATGGTCTTTAGGACTGTCGTTCACGTGCCTACGCATCCTCATTCGGCCGTGGACATGATAGTTGAGGTCGTGGCCGTGCTATTTCTACTTCTTCTGTAACTACTTCTTCCGAGCCTTCTGTTAGTGATACTTTATCCACTGGTTTTGTTGAAGGTCTTTCCTCACTTTTAACCCCTGCGATGCTCCAACAGATCGTACAGGCCCTTTCTGTGGCCAGTATATCAGGTATAACCGCATCTTTTCCATGGTTCTTTGATTCTGGTGCTTCAAATCATATAACTGGTGATGTTTCTCATCTTCACAATATTCATCCCTACACTGGCAATCAGGCTATTTCTACTGCAGATGGCACTAAACTACCAATTCAGTCTGTTGGTTCATTAACTTTTTCTCCTTCTGACTATCGCCAGTCTACCCTTCGTGATATGTTTCATGTCCCTAAACTCTCCTTAAATTTAATTTCTGTTGGTCAACTTACATTCAATAACTGCTTAGTCATATTTCTTCCAAATTGTTGTTTTGTGCAGGATCTGACAACGGGGAAGGTACTTGGGAAGGGTAGGCGACATGGGTGTTTGTACGTATTGGAATTTCACCCATCCGTTACTCCAGCTCGTTGTTTCTTCTCTCCCTCTTCCTCGGATATTTGTTCGGCAAATAAAATGTGGAAACTCTGGCACTTTTGCTTGGGTCATCCACATTCTTATCGTTTGATTCAACTCTTTTCTTCTGGCATGTTATGGAATATTTCTCTTAATAAACGTGATTTGGATTATTCTTGTTCTTCTTGTTGCCTTTCAAAAAGTAAGTGTATTCCCTTTCCCCTAAGTACTTCAAAATCATCGTTTATATTTGAACTGGTGCATATGGATGTCTGGAGCCCTTCCCCAATTATATCTCTCTTTGGACTACGATATTATGTTATATTCATTGATGATCTCACCCGTTACACCTGGATTTACTTTCTACACTCTTAAGTCACAGGTATTTGAAAAATTCAAAATATTTCATTCTATGGTGGACACACAATTTCAAGTAAAAATTCAAACTCTCCGCTCTGACTCAGTGGGAGAGTATCTCTCCACAACTTTTCGTACATATCTTCAGGGTCATGGGATTACTCATCAGACTACTTGTTCTGATACTCCACAACAGAATGGGGTAGCTGAACGAAAAAATCGTCATATTGTTGAAACTGCCAATACCTTAATGACCGCTATGAGTGTTCCTCGTTCATTTTGGGCGGAAGCTATGATGCATTCAGTCTACTTGATTAATCGGTTGCCAACCACAGTCCTGAATAGTAAATCTCCTTACTTTGTTCTCACCAGTTCTCTTCCTACATATTTAACAATTCGTGTTTTTGGTTGTATATGTTATGTTCATCTGGCATCACGAGAACGTAACAAACTTTCCCCAAAATCAGTCAAATGTATGTACTTGGGATTTGGAAAAACTCAGAAGGGTTTTCGTTGCTATGATCCGGTCTCTCGTCGTGTACGGGTATCACGACATGTTGTTTTTCTTGAGCATATTGTCTTCCATTCATCTAGTCCTCCTTCGCCCACACCAGACTCTCCTGGTCTTACTATTTTTCCTGACATTTCGGTTGCATCGAGTCCACCTTCTTGTCCATTGCAAGTTTATTCACGACGACCACGTACAGATCCATCACCTACTACTCTCCCTCATGGTGTGCCAAAACGGGTCGTATCGACCGTTACCCGATTTTGTACCCGTATCGGCCGTTACGGGCCCGTATCGGCCGAATAACAGTAATTTTTTTTTTATTTTAAGATCTGTTTTTGCTGTTTTTTTGAAACTTCTTGCTTCCAAACTGTTTCTCACTCCTTGTACTACTAATTTCGACCAACCTTGGTTGGGTATTTGAGATAAAAACACATTATATTACGGATTTTCTTGAATCAAAGCTCGGTGGGCCATTTTTCAAAAATTCGTCAAAAATAGATATTTATACTTTTTTTAATATGTTTTGTTGTTTTAATCATACTATATGATGTGTTAATCATAGTAGAAGATGTTAATGTGCATTTTACAGATTTGGAGTGCCATTTAATACTTTTTTTATATTTTTTTCTATTTACGCATGAATTTTGGCCCCTTTTTTTAAAATTCGAAAAATCAATTTTTAATGGTTGTTTTGTTGTTTTAATCATGTCATTTGATGTGTTAATCATAGTAGAACATGTTAATGTGCATTTTACAGATTTGGGGTGCCATTTTTTATTTTATTTTTTATTTTTTTCTATTTATGCATCTATTTTGGCCCTTTTTTTGAAAATTCGAAAAATCATTTTTTAATGATTCTTTTGTTGTTTTAATGATGCCATATGATGTGTTAGTCATAGTAGAACATGTAATGTGCATTTTACAGATTTTGGGTGCCATTTTTTATATTTTTTTTCTATTTACGCATGAATTTTGGCCCCTTTTTTTTTTAAATTCAAAAAATCAATTTTTAATAGTTGTTTTACTGTTTTAATCATGCCATATGATGTGTGAATCATAGTCGAACATGTTAATGTGCATTTTACAGATTTGGGGTGCCATTTTATAT
This sequence comes from Magnolia officinalis, assembly GCA_021015155.1. Lineage (NCBI taxonomy): Eukaryota > Viridiplantae > Streptophyta > Magnoliopsida > Magnoliales > Magnoliaceae > Magnolia > Magnolia officinalis. The sequence goes on from JAJHSJ010000015.1 coordinate 54,485,258, forward strand.
TTTTTTCTATTTACGCATTTATTTTGGCCCTTTTTTAAAAATTTTGAAAAATCATTTTTTAATAATTCTTTTGCTGTTTTAATAATGTCATATGATGTGTTAATCATAGACTCATAGTAGAACAGGTTAATGTGCATTTTACATATTTAGGGTGCCATTTTATATTTTTTTTATATTTTTTTCTATTTACGCATTTATTTTGGCCCCTTTTTTTAAAAATTCGAAAAATCATTTTTTAATAATTCTTTTGTTGTTTTAATGATGTCATATGATGTGATAATCATACTAGAACATGTTAATGTGCATTTTACATATTTGAGGTGCCATTTTATATTTTTTTTAATATTTTTTTCTATTTACGCATGAATTTGGCCCTCAAAAATAATTGCAAACACCTAAATGTAAAATATTTTCATATTACATTCATTCTAATATATCTATCATTGATAGTAAATAGTTAGAAAATTAAATATATGAATTTTGTAGTCAAATTTAGGTTATTTGGTTCATAAATTCATCAGACAGTCCGATACAACTTCTCACCAAAGAGTGGACCGTTACACCACCATAAACATGTTCCAATTTATAAATGAATGCATATTTGGAATGCTTAGAATATTCCGGATTTAATCCATATTTTTTTTTGAAAAAAAAAATTTGCGCCGTTATAGCCCGTTACGCTCCCGTATCGCCGTTACGCTCCCGTATCCGTATCGGTTTCGGAGGGCACCGTTACGCCAACCGATAACGATACGGGACACCTTGCTCTCCCTACTGTACCTGTAACCGATTCAGATCCTATCTTGGTACGTCGTTCCACTCGTGAACATCGACAACCTGGTCGCTTGATATACTCTATGTCTGCCATGAATACTACCTTGGATACTGTATCTATTCCTACTTCATACCATCAGGCAGTCAGTCATAATTGTTAAAAGAAGGCTATGGCAGAAGAACTTGCAGCATTGGATAATAACCATACGTGGGACATTGTTACTCGACCTCCTGACCAGCAATTAATTGGCAGTAAATGGATTTATTCTGTGAAGCTCAAGTCTGACGGATCATTGGATCGATACAAAGCTCGGCTTGTCGCTCAGGGATACAAACAGGAACACGGAATTGATTATGATGAGACATTCGCCCCTGTGGCCAAGATGAAAACTGTTCGCACTCTTCTGGCAGTTTCATCAGTTCGCTCTTGGCCTCCCACTCAAATGGACGTGAAAAATGTTTTTCTTCATGTAGACCTCCAAGAAACAGTATATTTGAAACCTCCTCCTGGTTCTTTGATCCCTGCCGATAAAGTTTGTTGCCTGAAGAAAGCTCTATACGGTCTCAAACAGGCCCCTCGGGCATGGTTCCAACGTTTTCATGATGTTGTTATAGGAGCTGGCTTTACTCAAAGTGGTCATGATCCATCCTTATTCTTACGCACCTATGCGCATGGAATCGTCATCATTCTCGTTTATGTTGATGACCTACTTCTGACTGATAGCGATGATGCTGGCATCTCGGCATTAAAGGACGTTCTAAAATCATCCTTCAAGATGAAGGACTTGGGTCATCTAACATTCTTTCTTGAACTTGAATTTTCGCGTTCTATACGTGAAATCCTGGTCAGCCAGCATAAATATGCCAAGGATCTTCTCGCATTGGCCTCCTTAACGGATCAGAAGACAGTTCAGACTCCCTTGAAACTTAACGTTCAATATGGCCGTGACGGTGGTGAACTCCTTGCAGATCCCACATTATACCGCTGTTTGGTTGGGAGTCTGGTTTATTTAACAATGACCCGTCCTGATTTGCGAACGCGGTCCAAGTTGTCAGCCGATTTGTTTCTGCTCCTCGAACTCTTCATATGACTGCAGTATTGCACATCTTACGGTACATACGTGGAACTCTGGATCGATCTCTGTTCTTCTCCTCCACGGCCTCTTTGGATTTTCGTGCTTATTTAGACGCTGACTGAGCCGGTTGTACTCTCACCCGCAGATCTACCACTGGCTACTGTATTTTTCTTGGCACTTCTCTCATCTCTTGGAAGTGTAAGAAGCAGGCCACTGTTTCCAAATCAAACACAGAGGCTGAGTATAGAGCAATGTCAGCAGCTTGTAGTGAGATTATCTGGTTACGTGGACTTTTTTCTGACTTGAGCGTTTATCTACAAGATCCTACTCCACTCCATATAGATAATCTGAGTGTCATTCAGATTGCCTCTAATCCAATTTTCCATGAACGGACAAAGCATATTGAAGTTGACTGTCACTTCATCCGCGAGAAGTATCAGTCTCGACTCATTTCGCTACCACATGTCGCTTCCCATGATCAGATTGCTAACATTGTCACAAAGTCCCTCACTTCTACACACCACTCATTTTTAGTTAGCAAACTATTACCTATCGATGACCCGCATTAGTTTGAGGGGGATGTTAGACAGGCCACATGTCTTGCCTTATATAGCTGATTCTATAGATAGACAATGTATAAATAGAAGATTTTGTATTTATCATTTTACCTTGTATAGTCGTTGTAGAACTCTATAAATTCAACCCTTCAGGGTTGTCTCAAATACAGAAAAAGCAAAGGAGAATCATTCTTCCCAAAGTCTTCATTGTTTTTTGGTTTGTTTACAGTATGATACAAACACATGCATTAATATGATAATTCTCACAAATCATATCATAAACTCAAATTTCTAAATCAAATTCATCACTTGCGTTTGGCTGCACCAATTATCATGATGTTTCATGATTAATCAGTCTAATTCGATGCAAAATCTATTGATATTTCATGAAATTTGAGCAACCAAACACACCCTAAGAAAAAGCGCAAAATCAAAAGAACCCAGAAATTAAAATAAAAAAAGAAATCACCAAAGAACAGAAATTTCGAAATTTTAAAAAAATAAAAAAATATGCACTGCCTTTCACTGACTAATGCAATCCACAAACTCAAATTTCTCTATCAAATCCATCAAATACTGATTTCAATACTCAAAACTTAAAGAAAAGATACAAATAACAGAACCCATAATAAGAAATGCGAAACTGAGGAAAAAAAAGAAGAAGAAGAAGAAGAAGAAGAAGAAGAAGAAGAAAGAAAGAAAATCAAAGAACATGACCTGTGTAATCTCTGCAGATGTAACCGAGATGAAAACAGCAGTTCCAATGAGGAACAGTCCAGCCCTGTATTTCCAACCCATCTGAGGACTTCAACAACAGAAACCCAGAAATTTTCTAGGAAAAAGAGAGCTGAATTCCCTTTCAGATGGGAAAATTCACTAGAATTTCCATTCCTCTGTTCTGCAAACAAAATGCTCTGCTCTCTCTCTCTCTCTCTCTCTCTCTATCTCTCTCGAATTTTTTTTCCGCGGAAATGGAAAATCGGATTTTTGCAGTCTACGCGCCAACGTGGACGTTAACACTAGGGAGAGTTATTTCGTACTCTGGCTGAGCATGACACTTGGTACGCAGGCACTCACAAACAGCACACGTGTAAGATATTAACAAAATTAAAACCACAAAAATCCAGATTGTCTGAGCAATCCTAACCTCTGATTTGTGGATGGTTATTTCAAAAAAAGTAGATTGGGATTTTTCATTTTCAACTGTCCAATAGATTCCCAGCAATCTAAATAGTTGATGTTTCAGCTTTTTTTGGTCATGATATATCTAAATTGGTAAATATAATTTGGACGGTTTATTTTTAATTACTTTTATTTTATACATGCAGTTCTCAGCGATTTCTAAATGCCTGTGTATCATCCATCATATTCTACCGGAGTATCAGTTTTTCTCTTACTTAAATGCAAAATGTACCTTCACGGCGCGTGACATATACTGAAATTACCGGACTACCCTTTATTTTTACGCTATGGTGCTATGGTGGAGTTTTGATTACCTCACACGTGTATACTATCAGCAAATGCATGCCCCACCACAAAAGCAATATCCAGCCGTCGATCAGAAGATTGACACGGAGGAGATTTTATATCTAAATCATCAGATTGGTCCATTAGTTAGGTGGGCCAAAATTAACTTAGCAAATGTAAGGTTGTGAAAAATCAGCTTAAAGTTCTCTAAACCGTCATGGATGGGACGGACTCGGTCCTAGCAGGGGCTCTGTGATTTATATGTTTTATCCGTGCTGTGCATCTATTTTAACGGATCATTTTAAGGCATGAGGCTGAAAAGGAGGCAGATCCAACGGTCAAGTGGACCACGCCACAGGAAACAGTGATGATTGAATAAATACCGTTGAAAACTTCTCGAACATGATATTTGTTTTTTCCCCTCATCCAGGTCAGAGAGGGAGGGACGCAAATTGCGTCAGATGCTTGTCTCTAGCCAGTAATGGACAGATCTGTATCATGACCCACCATAAGGTATCTGTTAATCAATACCGTCTATTAATTTTCTCAGGTCATTTTAAGGTATGAGTCTAGAAATCAAGCAAATACAATGGTCGAATATGGAACGAACCAAATAGCAAGCTTGGGTCGCATTAAATGCAGGTTGTATTAAAGACACGAGTCATCTTTGGTACGGTCCATTTGAGCATTTTATCTGCCGACGCGGTTTGGCTAGTGACGCTGCAAGCAGCCAGGTGGCCAGTGGTTGGTGCTGTTTGTACCCACCGTGATGTATATGTTTTATCGACTCTATTCATCCATTTTGAAGATAATTTTCGGGCTTGATCCCAAAAATGAGGTAGACCTAGATCTCAAGTGGACCACACTGTTGGAAAATAATAGTGATTGATTGTTCACCATTAACAACCTTCTAAGGCCCATTGTAATGATTATTTGACATCTAACTTGCTAATTAGGTCCTACAAACTTGGATGAAAGGAAAATATATATATATCAACTTGATCCAAAACTTTTGTGGCCCCCAAAAGTTTTTAATAGTAGGCGTTCAATCAACAATGTGCAGTCCACTTGAGATTTGGATCAACCTTATTTTTGGTCTTAGAACATAAAATGATATGGAAGAATGGGTGACGGCTTGGATTAAACACATACATCATAGTGGGGCCCACAAAGCACATGGTCATTAGTGGTTTCATGTATTTATGTCATTTTTGAAATTATATTCTAAAATGACGACACAAAATAAAGTAATAAACAATGTAAATGAACAAATACATCACAATAATCTTCTAGGTAAACCTCCTTTCATGACCAAAGAATATTTTAATGATGTTCGTGTATCAACTACCTTACTTTTAATGATGGGCGTCACTGTCCCATTGTTTTCTGTGCTGGGTCCACCGGAGCTTTGGATTTAACTCATTCTTTGGATATGGCCCTACAATGATCTCCAAATGGATAGAAGGTGTGGATACAAAAAATACATCATGGTGGGGCCTAAGGAGCTTGCTGACGTCACTTCAGTCGCTAGTCTCGCTACTCAACCCGCCAGTAGCTAATCCGCACCCGGACGACCATAGCAAGGAGCATAAAACACCCTCTCTCAGGGTATTATTTGAACTATACTTACAAGACATGAGCTGATTAAAGACCGGCATGAGCCACACAACAAATGCAAAGCTGCTTTTGAAACAACCATAAAGCTCACATGCCATAACATACTTAAAATGTTTTTTTATCATGTTAATTTTATAATATATTTTTTTTATCATAATAAGTTGGACTTGATTAACAGGTTTGATGAAAGATACATCACATCGAGGTTACATACATAAAATCATTATTCCATATAATTACATGTAGATCAAATTGACTTCTGACCTCAAGGCCTAAGATGGAGGAGAGGACTTGATGATCATAGTTTACTATCATTAACAACATGGTGGGCCCTATAAATTTAATTGTTTTAGGTAAAATAAGTGTTGTGGAGGATCCCGATTGAAGAGAGCGTGGGTGAGACTGGAAGTTTATACACACACACACACACACACACACACACACACACACACACACACACATATATATATATAGAGAGAGAGAGAGAGTCCCGGTCTCCTCCGCACCATACCGCACGGTGTTTAAGTACGAGCTCCGTTAGGAGCTGTTAGATACGAAACAGCGGCTGAAATGAAGCAACTGTGAGAAGACTCGCGCGGCTATTTTTTTCGGACGCACGCTCAATCTTCTGAAGTAACGTTTACAAGTTCTGTGGGCCACACCGTGATGTGTGTTTTGTATCTACACCGTCCATCCATTTGGATAGACCATATTACGGCATGATGCAAAAAATGAATCAGATGCAAAGCTCGAGAGGACCCCACCACAAAAAACAAAGGGAAGAGTGACGTCCACCGTTAAAAGGTTATGAGGGCCATGACAGGATTTGTTGTCTGTTCAACTCGAAACTTTGTATGCAGCCTTAGAACCACAAATTAGCCGTACACGTCAAATTTCAGCTCCTGAATCGTTGTAGAAATGGCCAAAATGACAAATCAGCCCCTGAAGTCCTGATTTGGGGCCTGCCTGATATCTGAATATGCTTCAAACTCGATCTCAACGCGTTAAACATAGTGGCAAAGCGGATGGACGGAGCAAATTTTCGACGAACATCATGCTGGGATCACATGTGCATTGCTTGTACATGGAGTGCAAGTGCACCGGCTGTGCATGGAATCTCCCAACGTTGGTCAACACCCATTGACCGACTTCTTCTCCTCAAATTCAAAAACGCACAGTGTCTTCACTGTGCTTTTGCAATTTTCTCAGTGTGGCCCAGTCATTATCCAAATCATCAATCCGAACCGTCCATCATGTTTAGAAGGAAATTTTAACCCTTGACAAGGTGACATTTTGAAACCATGCAAGTTGTTGCAACATTCTAACTCGAACATGAAATGGACGGCGAAGTAGATAATCTTATGGGCCACTCTGATTTCACTTCAAAACCACTCCTTTTCTGATGGTTTTCCGTCGTGAATCGAATGGGAGGTATGGATCTTCTAACTAACAGCAGTTAGTGGGACCTTAAACTTCACAGAATCGACGTACGTCGACTCTATTGTGAAACAGAGGCTTCGTGTTTTTGTAGTGGACCACCATCATGAAACGGAAGATGGATCTGAAGCGTCCATCAGGTAGAGGGAGAAAAACCCATCGAAACCATGTCGACCTTTAGCGTCCATGTCCCCTTAAATGATCGTCACATTGATCGCAAGAAGACCGTTCAGCTGCCGTTGCAGCTTGATTATCTTAGTGGACCACACCATCAGATGATCAAAACTGATCATTTACGGTCGAAATCCTGAGAGGGAGACGGTGGACGGCGTGGATCTGTCAAAAGATAGCTATAATGGGCATAATCAGCAATGCAGCAGAAAGAAAGATGGTTTTCTTTCTCTGTTGTGCGGAAGCTCCATTGAAGACGACTTTATGAAAATTCCCTATGTTTTTTGTGGTGGGGTCCTCTCAAGCTTTGCATCTGATTCATTTTTTGCATCATGTCATAATATGTTCTGTCCAAATGGATGGACGGTGTAGATACAAAACACACATCATGGTGTGCCCCACGGAACTTGTAGACATCACTTCAGAAGGCTAGGGGTGCGTCCGAAAAAACGCCCCGCGAGTCTTCTCACAGCTGCTTCATCCACCGCTGTTTCGTATCCAACGACTCCTAACGGAGCTCGTACTTAAGCACTGTGCGTCACGGTGCACAGGAGACCGGGACTCTCTCTTTCTCTCTCTCTCTCTCTCTCTCTCTCTCTCTCTCTCTATAATATATATATATATATATATATATATATAATATATATATAATATATATAGAGTTAAAAGTAAGGTAGTTGATACACAAACATCATTAAAATTTACATGTTTGCGTTGCATCAATTCAAGAGACTCCGATTGCCTAAGTACGTTGTCATAGTCAATAGCTTTACATTGTTGGCATAGGTGCGGTCCTCAATCTTTTCACATGATAAATGAACTAATGAAAGAAAAAATACGGTGGTTCCACATAACCTGGGTGTTTTACCTGACCCCACCCCAGGCTCTGTGGGCCCACCATGTTGTACGTTGTATCCACTAGGTCCATCCATTTGCCAGCTCATTTTAGTGGACATGGATTAGGTGCCTCATTGGTGAGCACACATGGAGAGATGCGATTGTTGGGGTGCCCATCATCTCTCAAAGAATATACCCCACCAATTGCATCTCACAGCGTCTCCTCACCACTAAGGTGGATAGTGAGGTCCTCATCATCTAATCCATGTTCTATTTTAGCACATAAATGACAAAACCACAACACACAAAACAGAATACTACAAACACAAGAAGAATGTTTGTGGTGAATTTTTCTGCCCTCAACTGAGAGCTTTCCTGTTCATAATATAGATATTTTACAGCAATCTAGTTCCCCAATTTATGGGTCAATTACATCAATCTAGATCCTCAATTTAAGGGTCAGTTACATCAATCTAGATCCCCAATTTAGGGGTCAGTTACAGCAATTTACAGCAATTGGTCAGTTACAGCAATTTACAGCAATCTAGATCCTTTATGTTATGGGTCATATTGTTGACACCCCCCTCAAATTGATGCTGGAGAATCAAGGAGCATCAATTTGTGTACGAAGAACTGATGCCAAGCACGAGGGAGAGGTTTGGTGAGAATATCCGCAATTTGAAGATTTGTAGAAATGTGAGGAAGGGTAATGATGTTGTTTTCAAAAGCTTCGCGGATTGAGTGACAATCAACCTCTATATGCTTGGTACGCTCGTGGAAAACTGAATTTGCCACAATCTAAATAGCACTCATGTTATCAGCATGCAGGGGAGTAGGGACAGTTTGTGCAAATCCCAGTTCAGAGAGCAAGCCACGTAGCCAAGTAATTTCGGAACAGGCCGAGGACATAGCACGATATTCAGCCTCAATGGATGATTTGGAAACTCGATCTTGTTTCTTACATGCACTTCCAGGAAATCAGTGCATTACCTAGATATATGCACCATCCAGTGGTGGAGCGACGCGTATCAGGGCAACCAGCCCAATCAGCATCACTATAAGCGACAAGTTGAAGAGGAGAACCCGAAAGAAAGAATAACCCACGAGCAGGAGAACCAAGAAGATAGCAGATGATGCGTCAAACTGCAACCATATGTAAAATGACGCGGTGAAGTCATGAATTGACTCACAAGATGAACAACATATGAGATATCTGGCCGAGTAATCATTAAATAGACGAGACTCCCAACTAGTCGCCGATATAATGTAGGGTCGGGAAGAATATCAACATCATCTTGGCGAAATTTCACATTAACTTCCATAAGAGTATCAACCGGAACAAAGTCTTGTAGGCCAACCAAGATAGTAATATCTTTGATGTACTTGCTGATTTAGGAAGAGACCTTTGGCACCTTTATGAACTTCAAGCCCTAAGAAATAGGTGAGGGAGCCAAGATCTTTCATGTGAAAGGAGGAACGAAGGGAAGCTTGAAGTTGTTGAATCAATACACTATGATTGCCGGTGATAATAATATTGTCCACGTAGACAAGTAAAGGATGATACCCGAAGATGTCTTGAGCAAGAATAGAGAATGATCATACTGACTTTGCACAAAGGAGAGTTGAAGAAGTGTTTGTCGAAACTTCTCAAACCAAGTACGAGGGGCTTGTTTCAGCCCATACAATGAACGTTTCAAGCGACACACAACATTACCACTAGAACCAGGAATACCCGAGGGAGGGAGCATATAGATTTCTTCTTTAAGATCCCCATGAAGAAAAGCATTTTGACATCCATCTGGTGGAGAGTCCAATCCTGAGAAGCGGCAATAGCCAGAATTATACGAACAGTGGTCATTTTGGCCACTGGGGCAAAGGTTTCCTCGTAGTCAATGACATATTCTTGACGATTGCCAAGAGCCACAAGGCGAGCCTTATATCTGTCCAAGGATCCATCAGATTTGAGCTTGACAAAGTAAACCCATTTACAACCAATGGGCTTGATAGAGGGTTGACATGATACAATGTCCCAAGTATTATTGTTCTGTAAAGCATCGAGTTCCTCCTGCATGGTTTCTTTCCAACACTCATGTTTCATACCCTGGGAGTACGAATTAGGTATAGAAATCGAGGGCAAGGTAGCAACTAAAGATGTATGAGGAAAGATGTACCGATCAGGGGAGTAACCATAGTGATCAGGAGGATGAGAGAGGCGAGTGGACCGTCAAAGAGGAGTAGCCACTGTGTCAGATGCAGATGTCAAAGGTGACTCGTGAGGGGTTCCATTAGTAGAATCGTCATGCTTTTCTCGCCTGTCATGCACAAAGCCAGGTCTAAACCGTGTGATAGTGGGGGAAGGAGTAGACACATCCTCAAAGTCAGCTAAAGAGCATATAGGTGTAGGGTTGGAAAACTCCATATGAGAGGTAAAAAAATATTTTTGTTCAAGAAAAACAACATTCCGAGAAGTCTGAATCCTATGAGTGATAGGATCATAACATAGATAACCTTTTTGATTTAGAGCATAGCCAAGAAAGACACACTGTACAAATTGAGCGGAGAGTTTGGTGCGTTCGATGGGAGGGAGATGAACAAAGCAAACACAACTAAAAAGACGGAGATGGGTATACTCAGGTGGCCTTTGATGAAGAAGAAAAAAACGAGGAGTGATGATGAAGATTAGAGGAAGGAAGGCGGTTAATCAAGTGCACAGCGGTAGAGAGAGCCCTGACCCACAATTGAGGTGGAACGGATGACTCAAGAAGCAAGGAACGAACCACATCAAGGAGGTGATGATTTTTCCTCTCGGCTACTCCATTTTGTTGATAAGTGTACGGATAAGTCCGTTGAGAAATAATCCCCTTCTGTTGGAGAAAATCCTGGAATTTGTTAGACATGTATTCCCCCCCTGAATCAGAATGGAGGATTTTGATGTTGGTAGGAAATTGGTTCTCAATTAAAACTAAGTATTTTTGAAAGGCATGAAAAACTTTAGATTTCCTCCTTAGAAAATATATCCATGTAAAGCGACTGTAGTCATCAATGAAGGTAACGAAATACTTGAAATTAGCATGAGAGATCACTGGTGTAATCCCCCATACATCACTGTGAATCAAATTAAAGCAATGAGTAGAAGGAGCATCATGAGTTGGAAATGGAAGACTTTTGCTCTTTCCCAATTTGCAACTAGAGCACTCAAAATCAACATCTTTAAGAGAAAATGGGATTTTATTATCCATCAAACCAGAATTTAATACAGAGAGAAGGGTCCTAGAATTTGAATGGCCTAACCGATTATTCCACAATTGACATTGACTTTTGACAGAGGTACAAAATAGAGAGAGCACACTTGAATCCCTAGGTTGTGTATGGAAGCGAAGAGGGAAGAGTCGTCCACATTTAGGCCCCTTCACGATTGTCTTCCCTGACACCTGATCTTGCGCAATGCAACCAGAACGAGAGAGAGACATGACAATCAGTATCAATTAATTACCCAACAGAAATAAGATTAGCAGATAATCCAGGCGAATAAAAAATATTTTGCAATGATGGAGAAGAAGAGATATCAACGACGACAGTGATGGGAAGACAGTCCCCATTGGCGGTATGGACTTGCAAATTTCCATCATACTTTTTTACATTGACAAGATTATCAGATGAAAAGGTCATGTGATTCGAAGCACCAGAGTCAATAAACGACAAGTCAGAGAGAGATTGATGTTTACCGGTGAGACCAAGTGCAGAGAATGCAGATAAGATCATCTGCTGGACTGTTTCAGGTGTGAGAAGGTGCTGCTGATTGTGAAGGCATGGAGGCTGAAGCTAAGGAGTCAGGGGCTATATCATCCACAGAGGTATGAAAAGCTCATGGATTGCGATTCTGATGGCATTTCCGACATTCAGAAATGACGTGGCCATTTCCTTTACAATAATTACAGAATTTCTTCTGACACTGATTAGCAATATGGCAAAACTCCTTACAACTGTAACATTGGACATTGATCATATTCTGAACCCGTTGTTTTCCTTGTGCGGCGTATGCAACATTGACAACATTGGGGGAACCTTCCCGTTGTTCCAAAGTTGCTTAAGTTAAGCAACGCTGCTCCTCCCTAAGGAATTCATGCAGACAAATATCCAAGGATGGCAAGGGAGTCCCGATCATGATGTTGGAGCGGACATTTTCAAACCCATGTTGTAGTTTCATCAAAAATTGGTCTCGCTGAGTAGTTTGATGAACTGTTTGAATAGCTTCTAAAGCATTATTGGGGACTGACGCATACACGATGTCTGTATATTCAGTCCATAAATTGATAAAACCTGAATAATACTCCTAAATAGACATATTTCCTTGAGTATAGTTGGCGATTTATGTAACATCCCGGATTTTTGCCAACCTGGGATTAGACGTCCTTAGGCAATGGGTCGATCCTAACACCTTATCAACTTGTCAAAACTCAGTCCCAAATGCTAAAATCGCTTGTGAACCCATTTCTTTCACAAATCCCATCCTTCACCACCTTGCTCTTCAATCTTTCTAAGTACTTTCATCCTAGACACTAACTTAAACTAGCTAAGTAGTATACTCGGATCACTTTATATACAAACTACAAAGGCCCAGGTACCACCTCAGACAGAAATCTTACAGGACTAAACCCTTTAGAAATTAAGCGAGATTTAGCTAGCTTAAACTAGAGTGCCTGTGAAATTAGCACCAATAACTTTAAATACGATCTGCAAGACCAAAAGTTGTAGAATCATTGATGTTAGGTTACCGTAAACCTAGGATCAATCTCATTACCATTACCCGGCTGCTCACGGGAGCATCTCGAAACTCTGTATCGGATCTGGACCGCACGTCGGAAGTCCGATTAATACGAAATTAAGGAACTAGGACTGCCTTGCTGGGCTTGACAACCATCTCAGAAATCAAATCCAGATAGTGTCCCAGCGCTATTCGCTTGAGCTCGGAGTGAAGAGTGTGAGAAATGTGAAATTCATTCAAAATAAAATATCTTGAATAGTAATCTGACACCTCTCGCTTGCGGATCAGTTTTAAGCAACCAGACCGTCAGAATCAGACCAAATTACACCCTCGGATCAGGAGAAATTTCATACGCATTTACATGTACTCAGAATCTCCGATCGAGATCCGCTGACCGTTGAACTGAAACTGGTCCGCCACGCGTGATCTGGAATCCCGACCGAAACGAAACTTAATAGAACGTAGATCCAGCGTTAGTGAGCTTAAGTCCGACCTTTGGCTCAAGGAGGCCCGCCAGAAGTCCTCCGTTAAGCTGGAAAAGACCCGTTTTGGTTATAACCTAAGTATACTTTGACCTGGAGTCTATTTCGGTGAGTTTTTAGATTATTAAGGACCTTAAACCCTCTCTCATTGCAGCCATATGAATTTGAGAGAAATCCTATAGAGAGAAGAGAGAAAAGAGAGAGAAAGTGTGGGAGTTGTGAGAGATCTTTCCTGCCACTCTTCCCTGCCGCTCCACGAGCTCCACCGCTCCGTTCTCATCGTTTTCCCGGCGATTTCAGCCCCATTTTTAGGTAAGAAACCCTAACCATAATCTGATTTGGAGTGTTGATGGTTGTAGGTTATGAAATAGCTAACCTATTCCGTTCTATAGGTCGCCAAACTGCCGTATACGGAAGCTTAGCAAACTATCGACTCCGTTACGATTCTACGACAAAAGGTGCGGACTTTAGGTGTATAGGTTATGGTTTTCAACGCTTTTAATGTCAGATAATGATAGATTCATGATCTGCATGCAATTGCACATGTACAAAGTGCTGTCTGTTTCCGTTTCGATTAAAGATGAAGAATATGGAATTTTACATACTCTAGGTATCTGTAGAAAGTACCGTATACGTATAAATTTTGGAAATCTGTTTGCCATGATTATTTGCTGTGTTGTAATAATATTATATATGGATAAAATACTTGTTTGGCGAAAGGGTTCGCCCTAATACATGTTTTTGCTAATATACACTATGTATGTTAAAATAGTGTATTCTAAGTATTTGTGAAAATGACCGAATGAGTATAGAATTCTCATTCGTGCTCGCCATGACTAATTGTCATGGATATATGATTGTTGTATTGGCGATCCCCCTTTGACGAAAGGATTTGCCCTAAATCATGCCACGGCCAATATACACTATATATGCTAAAATGTGGCCCAAGTGTTTGTGGAAATGACTGAATGAATATGGAACTTGGATTCCTGCTTGCCATGACTATCCGTCGTGGGTGTAAGCGTGTTATGATTGGGGCAACTCCCTAGTGAAAGGATTTGGCCTAATGCCTATGTGATCAACATATGTCATGTATGTTGATGTATGTCTTTTAAAGTTGTTTCTTGAAATGTCTGAATGAGTAGTAGTTAGCAAATTGTAATGTATAAGGGTGTTGAGATATGATTCTCAACCTCTTTTAATTATGTGTATGATCTCCTTGGATAGTTGTGTGATTAGGAATTGAACATGTACAAACTCATGCTTGTGTTGTGCTTCATAACATGCTCAACTGCTTTTATGATTTTATCTATGTCATGCATATGTTTAAATTCATATTTACGTTGTATGATCCGTCATGGGTGATGGGGGAGTGGAGCAACGAATGCGTGCAACAGCCCTGGCAGCCCTAAACGGATAATACCAGACCTTGATTGTATGAGTTGAATCTTGATCCACTACTGTTTTATCTATCTGCAATTGATTGTGCTTGGGGCTATGATTATAGTCCAGATAATCGGTACCAGAGTTGAATTCGTGGTTGTGATTCATTTGCCACATGAGATGTGTTCGACGAACTCGAGTCGTACTTCGGTTGGCGATAGTGGTTGGCCACACAAAGTGCTAATGCGCTTCATATCGTTCAACTTGATGTACGCTCGAGCTAGCTGAGCTCGTCAAGTAACCTGATCTGTCTTATATATGTTCACCATGTTTGGACGCCTCTGCTTGAACCTAGGGTACCAAACTTACCAGTGGAATCCCTTTTAACCATGGTACCTCGATCCGGTAAGACTCATGAGCCGGTCATGGTGGTATGGGACACCGTGGTCGAGCTGTCGGCCTACGCTGGGGCCACGTGCCTCCCCGTAATGACCAGTGAGCAACCAGACTCGTGAGCCAATTATGGTGGTATGGGACACTATATTCGTGTTGTCGGCCTACATTGATAAGGTGATAAGGGAGCAGTGTAACCTTTGTGCGTAACAGCCCTGACAGCCCTTTGTAGTGACCTCAGCCCTTTGTAGTAACCTCGAGCATACTCTGAAATCGCAGTGAGCCTTAAGGTTTGCCGCGGTATATAGAGTATGAACTAGGCTTGTTTCTGTATTGTGATGAATCGTTTAAGAGGCGATGGGGGAGTGGTGTAACCTTTGTGCGTAACAGCCCTGACAGCCTTTGCAGTGACCTAGAAAACACACCATCGTCTGATATTAACTAGGACTGACGACCCTAGAATGGATCATGTTTGGGAATGATACAAGGGAGGTACCTTAGTTTCCCAATCCTGCTGTTTGAAATGGACTAATTAAAAACTCGGTAATCATGCTCATCATGCATTGCATGTGCCTGGAAGATGTGGAGCACTGAGGGATGAAAGCATGCCGCGATCGTGAGATGGTGTCGCACGAGGGAGGGTGTGGTGAGGGCATACATCATGAATGCATCCATACTTGCATTAATAAGAGTAGTTAGGAGTGTTTGATTGTACTGCTTTATCATTACTGCTTGACTGAGTCGATAACATGTTAACCTATGCTTTATTGTTCCACTGAGTTAGCTACTCACTCCCACGTTACGGGATGGTGTTTCGAACACCGACCAGACATTGTCTGATTTCAGGTGATGGCGATGCTTATGAAGCAGAGTTGAACTACTACTATGATGTTGAGGAGGAGTTCTCCTACATGTAATCTCTGACAGGTCTATGAAGACCTGGTATTGTATTGACGGGGCTACGGTACTTGGGATAGAAGACATTACACTTCCTCACATTTGGTATATTTTACAACTGTACTTGTAATTATTTAACCTGGTAACATTATCACACTCTGGAGACTCACCATAGTTTATATATGTTATCTATCTATTACAGTCTTCCGCTTGCAATTTAACTGTCTCTGGAGTATGATATGTTGTTTTGGCTTAATCTCACTCATGTTCAATGCACTAGTACAGACAACATTCAATCATCATTATCTATGTTGCATAAGTAATGTTCTGGAAACTCGAGCGTTGAGTTATGCTCGACCTTCGATTTTTCGAGATGTTACAATTTCATACTCCAATTGAAATCTTCGAGCCGAACTATCTTGATTATACACCTTCTTCAAATAATTCCACATAGCTTTGGTTGTCTTATATGGTCGTAGATTGAGAATAATAGCGGGATCCATGGAGCTTAATATCCAGCTCATAATACGAGCATCCTTTGCCTCCCATTGAACGACCTTTATTGGATCAGTGGGCTTGGTGTCGGATCAATATGCCCCCATAATTCCTTTCCCTTAATATAGATATGGAATTGAAATGCCCAAGCAAAATAATTCTTACCCTAAAATCTGATGCACACGAACTCAGATTTCTCCATAGGCGAGTTGTAAACAATATCAAGAATAAAGAGAATCAGATCAAGTGAATTTGATGCTGCTCAAGAATGCCACAGAACTAGCGGTGAAGAACCTTCACCCCTTGCCAAGATCCAACTTAAAAAAAAGCCAAGAATTGGATACTATGAAAATACCCCAGAAGACGACCTCTTTATGCCCAACGAAATCACAAATTGAATAAAGATTGTTCTAAGACGATGGCAAGAGACCGGGCTTTGATACCATGACAAAACCACAACACACAAAACAGAATACTACAAACACAAGAAGAATGTTTGTGGTGAATTTTTCTACCCTCAACTGAGAGCTTTCCTGTCCATAATATAAATATTCTACAGCAATCTAGTTCCCTAATTTAGGGGTCAATTACATCAATATAGATCCCCAATTTAGGGGTCAGTTACAACAATTTACAGCAATTAGTCAGTTACAACAATTTATAGCAATCTAGATCCTTTATTGTAACGCCCTGAAAATCGGGGGTTGAGCAAAGCTCAGCCCTCGAGTTCCAACGCATCACTTATGCAACACAGATGATGATGATTATGATGAAAGCATTGAAACATGAATGAGATTATACCAAAACAACATATCATACTCCAGAGACAGTTAAATTGCAAGCGAAAGACTGTGATAGATGTATAAAATATATAAATTATGGTAAGTCTCCAGAGTGTGATAATGTTACCAGGTTAAGTAATTACAAGTACAATTCCAAAATATACTAAATTGTGTAAGGTCATCTAGTCGACATCCCTGTAACCCCGTCAATCAAGACATGACTCACATGGAGCCGCTAGAATACAGTATATACGAGCAAGCATCATCGTCATCGCAAAGGTCCGGATCCGCCTCATAAGCATCGCCAACACCTGCAGCTACAACAGGGTCTGGTTGGTGTGTACAACACCGTCCTGTAATGTGGGAGTGAGTGATCAACTCAGTTGAACAATAAAGCAAAGGTTAACATGTTATCAATTCAGTCAAGCAGTAATGATAAAGCAGTACAACCAAACAATCCTAAATACTCTTGTTAATGCAATGATAAAATGTATATATGATGCATGCCCTCGCCAAACCACCCTCCTGCGACACCGTCTTACATCCGCGGCATGCGTTCATCCCTCAGTGCTCCACAATGCCAAACACATGCAGTGCTATGTTATGAGCGTGATTACCGAGTTGTTATTAGTCCTTTTCATACAGCAGTATTGGGAAACTAAGGTACCTCCCTTATATCATTCTCAACAATGATCCATTCTAGGGTCGTCAGTCCTAGGTAATCTCATACGATGATGCAGTTCTAGGTCGCTGTAAAGGGCGGCCAGGGCTGTTACAAGCACTCGTTACACCGCTCCCCCATCACCTTATCAATACAGGCCTAGTTTATACTCTGTTACTACGGGAAGACTCGTCGCCTCACCACAAATTCAGAGTATACTCGAGGTCACAACACCAGGCACGGTTAGGGCTGTCAGGGCTGTTACACGCACTCGTTACACCACTCCCCTATCATCCATCAAAACAGTGTAGGCCGACAGCTCGAATACAGTGTCTCATACAACCGTATTCGGCTCACAAGTCTGGATTGCTCACTGGTCACTACGAGGAGGCACATCGCCCCAGCGTAGGCTGACAACTCGACCATGGTGTCCCATACCACCATGTCCGGCTCATGAGTCTTAGCAGATCAAGGTACCAAGGTTAATGAGATTCCACTGGTGAGTTCGGTACCTTAGGTTCAAGTAGTAGCTTTCAAACATGGTGAGCATACAATGGTCAATCGGGTTACTTGATGAGCTCGACTAGCACAAGTGTACATCGAGTGGATCGACATGAAGTGCGAAAACACTTCGCGTGGCCTAACCACTGTCGATAACTCTAGTACGGCTCGGGTTCGTCAAACACGTTCTACGTGGCGAATAAATCTCAGTCACGAATTCAAAGCCTGTTACCGATTGCCTGGACTATACAATAGCCTCAATCACATTCAATTACAACAAAATATCCTAAAAGACAGTAATGAATCAAGATTTCAAATCATACAAATCATACAATCAAAGGTCCGTTATTATCCGCTTTAGGGCAAATCCTTTCGTCAAAGGGGTATTGCCTATACAACAATTATATATCCATGACAATTAGTCATGGTGAGCACGAATGTGAATTTTATACTCATCCAATCATTTTCACAAACACTTAGGCTACACTATATAACATACGCAACGTATGTTGATATAACATATATTAGGCTAATCCGTTCACCCAGAAGTCGATACACATGCATCTAACATACATGGACAACAATTAATCATGGCAAGCATAAATCCGTATTTTATACGTATGCAGTATTTTCTACAAATACGAGGAATATAGTATATTCAACATAGTTAACGTATATCTGAAAAATGAAACGGACAACACTTTGTACATGTACAATAGCAGCCACATCAGTAATATGTCATTATCTGACATTGAAAGCCTTGAAAACCATAACCTATACGTTTTAAAGTCTGTAATCTAAGTCTTCTTCAACGATGTTATATCAACCTATCCGTAATCTAACATGCACCTTATGCCGTAGAAGCGTAACGAATTTGATAGAAATGCTATGTCTTCTTCAACGATGTTATATCAACCTAAGTGTAGGCCGACAACTCGAATATAATGTCTCATACCACCATAATCGGCTCAGGAGTCTGGTTGCTCACTGGTCACTACGGGGAGGCACGTGGCCCCAGCGTAGGCCGACAGCTCGACACGGTGTCCCATACCACCATGCCCGGCTCATGAGTCTTAGCGGATCAAGGTACCATGGTTAACGGGATCTCACTGGTAAGTTTGGTACCCTAGGTTCAAGCAGTAGCGTCCAAACATGGTGAACATACATTAAACATATCGGGTTACTTGACGAGCTTTACTAGCTCGAGCGCACAATCAATTGAACGACATGAAGTGCATAAGCACTTCGTGTGGCCTAACCACTGTCACCAACTGATGTACGACTCGGGTTCGTTAAACACATCCTACGTGGCGAAATGAATCTCAACCATGAACTCAAGTCTGATACCGATTGTCTGGACTATAATCATAGTCTCAAACACAATCAATCCTCATTCAGAGCATGTGGAGTAAAGCATAATAAACAAAGTAATTCAAGCATATTAACAAGCATGTCATAAAGCATGTTATAAAGTATGTTATAAAGCACCATATAAACAGGAAATATAAACACATATATTTCATAAGTAAGCGGTTAAATTAAACAACCCACATGGAGGAAATCATATACGTCTCTAAGGTAGTTGAGAATCCCATCTCAACACCTACCTAATGCACCATCATCCAAGCACTTAGTCTCACAAGCATTTTCACAAACACTTAGAATACACGATTTCAACATATATAGTGTATATTAGCAAAACATGTATTAGGGTGAGTCCTTTCGCCAAACAAGTATTTTACACATATATAATATGTTCATACAGTAAATAATCATGGCAAACACATTTCCAAAATTTATACGTATACGGTACTTTCTACAAATACCTAGAATATGTAAAATTCCATATTCTTCGTCTTTAATCGAAACGGAAAACAGATAACACTTTGTATATGTGCAATTGCATGCAGATCATGAATCAATCATTATCTGACATTGAAAGCGTTGAAAACCATAACCTATACACCTAAAGTCCGCACCTTTTATCGTAGAATCGTAACGAATCAGATAGGTTTGCTAAGCTTCCGTATTCGGCAGTTTAGTAACCTATAGAATGAAATAGGTTAGCTATTTCATAACCTACAACTTTCACAACCCCAAAACAGATTAGGGTTAGGGTTTCTTACCTAGAAACGAAGTCGAAATCACCGGGAAAGCAACTAGACAGGCTTGTAGAACGGCATGGGAAAGTAGTAGGGAGCTTCTCCCACTTCTCTCACACTTTCTCTCTCTTCTCTCTCTTCTCTCTTAGGGTTTTCCTTAAATTCGTATAGCTAGATGAGAGAGGGTTCTAAGGTCCTTATATAGCCTAAAATCACTCCAAAATATACTTATGGTCAAGGTACACTTACGTTATAACCAAAGTGAGCCTGTTCCAGCTCAACGGAGCACTTCTGGCGGGCCCCCTTGAGCCAAAGGTCGGACTTAAGCTCACAGACTCTGGATCTAGGTGGAGTTAAGTTTTCGTTTCAGTCGGATTCCCAGATCACGCGTGGTGGACCAGTTTTAGTTCAACGGTCAGTGGAACTCGATCAGGGATTTCAAGTACCCTGCCATGTATATGAAATTTTTCCTGATCCGATGGTGGATTTGGGTCAGATTCTGATGGTCTGGTTGCTTACAAATTATCCGCAAGCGACACATGCCAGATTACTATTTGAGATATTTATTTGTAAAGAAAAACAAGTGTTCTCACACTCCTCGCTCCGGACTCAAGCGAACAGCCGTGGGACACTGTCTGGATTTGATCTTCGAGATGGTTGTCAAGCCCAGCGAGGCAGTCCTAATTCTATAACTTCGTATTATTCAGACTCCCGATGTGCGGTCCAGATCTGATACGGAGCTTCAATGTGCTCCCGAGAGCAGTCAGGTAATGAGTTTGATCCTATATTTTAGGGTAACCTAGCGTCAATGATTATACAAGTTTTTGGTCTTGCCGATCGTATTCAAAGCGATTCAAATGGATTTCATGGCTAATCTAGTTTAGCACTTAGTTAACTTTATCAAATTTCTAAAGGATTTAATCCTAAGTGATTTCTGGTCGAGGTGGTACTCGGGCCATTGTACAGAATTTTTCGAGTCGTTACACAGGGCCAAGGTATACTTAGGTTATGTCCAAATACGAATTTTTCCGTCTCAACGGAGCACTTCTGGAGCCCCCCTTGAGCCAAAGGTCGGACTTAAGCTCACTGACCTTGGATCTAGGTCGAGTTAAGTTTTCGTTCCAATCGGATTCCCAGATCACACGTGGCGGACCAGTTTCAGTTTAACGGTCACCGCAACTCGATCAGGGTTACAAGTACACTGCCATGTATATGAAATTTTTCTTGATCCGAGGGTGTATTTGGGTCAGATTCTGATGGTCTAATTGCTTATATCAGGCCCGTAAGTGACAAGTCTCAGATTACTTAAATGAGATTTAATTTCTAAAGAAAACCATATTTTCTCACACTCCTTGCTTCGGGCTCAAGCGAATAGCCCCGGAACACTATCTGGATTTGATTTCTGAGATGGTTGTCAAGCCCAGCAAGGTGGTCCTAATTCTATAACTTCATATTATTCGTACCTTCGATGTGCAGTCCAGACCTGATACGGAGTTTCGTGATGCTCCCGAGAGCAGCCGAGTAATGAGATTGATCCTAGATTTTTGGGTAATGTAGCGTCAATGATTCTAGAAGTTTTGGGTCTTGCAGATTGTATTTAAAGTGATTAGTGCGGATTTCGTATGTAATCTAGTTTACTACTAGTTAATCCTTGTCTAATTTCTAAAGGAATTGGTCCTATTTGATTTCTACCTGAGGTGATACTCGGGTCTTTGTATGGATTTCGAAAGTATTGTTCCTCATTACCTAAACTATAAGATTCATGCCTAATATGAAAGTACTCAGAAACATCTAAAAAACAAGGTGGTGAAAGGTGAGGTTTGTGAAGAAAAGGGAGTTAAAAAGCGATTTTAGACTTTGGGATTGAATTTTGACAAGTTAATAAGGTGTTAGGATCGACCCATTGCCTAAGGACGTCTTATTCCAGGTTGGCAAAAATCCAGGGTGTTACATTTATGTTAGGGGTCATATCGTTGACAATAAATAATGAGAGAAATCAAAACTTAGAAGTCACAACACAAGAAATAATGAGGATTGAGTGCTCACCATATGAAAACCTATATCTTGCCTTAATTCACAATGAAAATCCAAATCATGAGACCTATTTTTTTCCCCTCAATTCACGTCTAAGTCAGCTTATGAATGCCTTGGATGGCATATAAACATCATGGTGGGCCTTAGAAAAATATAAACCCAACCGTTTCTTGTGGTGTAGTCCATTTGAGTTCGATATTTGGCCACATGTCTTAAAATGAGCCATTGAAGTAAATGAAGGGATTGGATATAAAAATTAGTGCAGATTAAGTGAGGCAGGGGCAACTTAGTGATAAGGCCTTGATGTCGGGGCCCACCTTGATTATGTGCTGTATATCCACGTTGTCCATTCATTTTTCCAGCTCACTTTAGGGCATGATTAAAAAAATGAAGTAGATTGAAATCTCGGGTGGGTCACACCACAGGAAAATAGTGGTGATTGAATGCCCACAATTAAAAACTTCCTCAAGCTCACTATAAAGTCTATTTTGCCATCCAACTGGATGAAGGGAAAACACAAATAGCATGTTCAAAACTTTTGCTGGTTGCAAGAAGTTTTTAATGGCAAGAATTCAATCCCTAGTGTGTGGTCCACTTGAGATTTGAATTTGTCTCATTTTTTGGACCATGCCTTACTGAGTTGGCAAAACGGATGTACCACTTGAATATATGATACATACATCACGATGGCCCCCATGGTTAGGGCCTCACCCACTAAGCTATTCCCCCAACCTGACCTAACTTGTGTTCATAAAATACATTATGTTGGCCACACATAACAAGTTGTGTGCGGTTATTGGACCTGTCCAATAAATTGTGGGCTCACAAGAAGTCCATGTTTCCATATGTGGATTTTATGTGAAGGCTTTTCACAAGTAGTTATTGTGCCCTGGAAGCTAGGTGGGGCCCACCATGATGTTTGTGAGAAATCCACCCTGTCTATCCTTTTTTGCAAAAAAATGAGATGAATTCAAAACTCAAGTGAGCCATGCGAGAGGAAAAACTAGGTAAAGAAATGTCTACCGTTGAAACCTTCCTTAGATCCACCTTGATGCTTGTGGACATTGGATCCCGAGTGGAATCGATTCGCTTTTGAAGGGGTGCCTCTTTCGAGAGCTCTTATGGTGTGTGGTTAAGAGGGTAGTTCGTTTGACCAAAGTTGCTACTAACCAATTACTTCAAATCTACAATTGGTTAGGCAATGTAGAAATGTTTATGATTAAAATTTCGCATATCCTTAATCTTAAGATAACTCTTGAGGCTGCATTTAGGGATTATGAGTAAGGGACCATTGTTATAGAGAAGGAAGGTGTTAGTCACCAACTTTATCTGTACAAACATATGGTATCTACTTCTTTGACTAATTTATGAGGAATATGATTAGTTCTCAAACACAAAAGATTAAATGTAGTGAATACAATGATGATAATGGCTAATTAGTCTGAATTCCTAATAGGCATGATCCACCTATGCTAGCAAGCTGTAAAGCATACGTTCGAATGACTAATTGCCGATTGCTATGGATGTTTGATGTTGTATTGATGCTCATAACAAAACAGAAAGTAATTGACTAGGTTTCTGGTAGATAGGTTGCGATTTATTGATAAGTCACAAAGCATACGCTTGAGCCAATTAGATGCGAAAAAAATGACGTAATGCAATACAATGATGGTATTAGGGGTATACATCGGCCGAACCGAGTCAAACTGGGCTCAACCCGGCCCGGCCCGGTGACTAGTCAAACCCAGCCTGGCCCGGTCACCGGGCCAACATGTCCAGCCCGAACTCGGCCCGGTCAGCAATCAGGCGAGTTCGGGCTGAGATCGGGCCAGTTTCAGACCTGCTCCATCTACAAAGGGACCCACGATTTGGACGGCCTGGATTGTTGTAAATCTATGACACCTGTATGGTGGATGAGTCACTGTCACTTCAATGATGAGCGGTGAACTATCCTAGAAGTCAAGAGAGATTGAGAGAGAGGGAGAGAGAGATTGAGAGAGAGAGAGAGATTAGAGAGGGAGATATGAGAGGGACGAGAGAGAGAGAGAGAGAGAGAGAGAGATTAAAGAGGGAGAGAGAGAGATTGAGAGAGATAGAGAGTTTTAGGGTTTAAGGTCGGGCGGCGTTCTCACTTCTTTGTCTCAAATGGTTAGGGTAAGGATTTAGGAATATATACATACACACACACACACATATATGTAAACGGCCGAGTCGGGCTAGGTCGAGTTGGGTTTTGGACCGAGTCGGGCCGAACCGGGACCTGTTTGAACTCGGCCCGAACTCAGTTTCGAGCTGAAGAAAATGGCCCATCCTGAACCGAACTCAGTTCTGGGTCGGGCCGAGTCGAGCTTTTTCGGGCCGATCCGAGCGAGTTAACCGGGCTAGCCCGGTTCGTGTACAACCCTAGATGATATATCTAATGAGCAAGGGGGTTGAGAAGGGAATGTGTGTTGCACAATGCTAATGCTTGAAATTAGACAAAATTAATTCAAGATTGAATGGCTGGATGGACGGTAGTATCACAAGATTATATCGAGTGGCTTGTATCAGGAATAAGTGGCTCAGGAAGTTTGGACTCTAGCTGGTCTTGGCTAGTCTAAAATTGGACTCTGTCTTTCACTGTCACTCTCCATGGTGAAGGGATGGGATGGATAAGTAGCTATGGGATGAAGAGGGGTTGAAATGGGAGTAGATGATGAAAACGAGAAGAGAATGTGGTTATTTATAGCTCCTAATCCCAATTTTCTGATAATTTCAGTCAAGTCTAAAGTTGAAAATGGTGTTGATGACTTAGATTTTAGATTAATGTGTGTCAATAGCTCATTGCTTAGATGGATCGGTAAAATGAAAATTTTGGGTATGGAGATGGGCATCATAATAAATACACACCGACCATGCACTTAGGGGCTACAAAAGAGAAGTCCCACACACTTGAGGGGTGTGTTTGCCTAGGGGTGGGCAAAATGAACCCGATCTGGCGGATCCGACCTGATCTGCCCCGATTCGAACAGAACCAATGGCTTAGATCGGTCAGGTTCAGTTAGGATCGATCAGATCCGAACGATAATCGGATCGGATTCGGGTACGTAGCAAATCCGACTGAACCGAACCGAAATCCGATCCGTTTAGATCCGATCCGATTTGATCCGGACCGCACCGGGTGTGGTAACTAGTAAATTACAAGTTTACCCCTCCCCATATCTAATATTAGTAGGTGGATCCTACAAATTTTTTAACAGTGAAAAAATCATTATCTCCGCTTCTATTTATGGTGTGGTCCAGATGATCTTTGGATATGATTCATTTTTTGGATAATGCTTTAAAATGATCTCTGAAAATAGATGAACGGTGTAGATATAATAAATACATCACTGTAAGGCTCATGTAACTTTGATCTCCTTTGAACCGTTTGTACAACTCAGAGCTCGAGGAGTGTCAGTGCTCGTCTTCGAGCGACATGTACCCAAGAGCAGCTGTATTATAGTTGTTGTTAGCTGGCAGCGGATTGCGTACTGAGTAACTCAGTAGGCTAAGCGTACTTAGTAAACTCTGTGGGGTCCACCGTGATTTATGTATTTTATCCACTCCGTCCATCCATTTTAACAGATAATTTTAGGGCTTGAGCCTAAAAATTAAGTATATCCAAACCTCAACTAGACCACACCATAGGGAACCGTGTGAATTGAACATATACCGTTGAAAATTTCTTGGGGGCCACTGAAGTTTTGGATCAAGCTTGTATTTGTGTTTTCCCTTCATCCATATCTGTGTGATCTTATAAACAGGTTGGATGAGAAATAAACATCACTGTGGGCCTTAGAAAGGTTTCAACGGTGGAAGTCATTATTCCAACTGTTTCCAATGGTATGGTTCACTTGATCTTTGGGTATGCTTAAATTTTGGTCTCAACCCCTAAAATAAGCTGAAAAAATGGATGGACAGTGTGGATAGACCAGATACATTTACGGTGGGCCCAACAGAGTTTACTCAAAATTCGATTTGGTGTTAGCTGGAGAGTGCTCGTCTTCTAGCTACACGTACGGCTAGAGCAGCTGTAGTATAGGTGTTAGCCTGTACTTGAAGCTTCTTCAGGAAGTCACAGGTATATGCTTCTTCAAGAAGCTATGTATGCAGCTGGCGTGAGCTTCACCATTTTATCCTAATGAGTAATAATCAAGTAGATCACACCATATGAAACAATGAGAATAATAATTTTCACACCGTTGAAAAAAATAACGATCCGAACCTTGTCCAATCCGATCCAACTCGATTTTCCTGACCGAGTCGGATTCGAATCGGTTCAGGCCAGCAGAAGATCGGATCAGATCGAGTAAGATGGTCCGGACTCGGTACCGGATCGGATCGAGTTCGGGTTTGACCCTACAAATTTCGAATCGAATCGAGTTGGGCCCAATCTGATCCGACTCGGTCCGATGCCCAGCTCTATGTTTGCCCAAAGAGGAGGCCCACTTGGCCTGAGTGCCACCGATCCTCTTATGGACCTCCTGTCTTGACAAACCACCTCACATGCTCATGTGGAGGCTCTGTCGTGAATGATGTTATACTGTCGTTGTGCATTGCACTCGGATTGGGCTTGATTCAAGCTTGGTTTTGGGTTGGGCCTAGCTAAGTGAGTTGAATGGCTTGTTGGACTGGGTAGTTGACCATATGAGTTGACTTGTCGAGTTGACTCAATACTCTATAGTTTTTTGGGTCTTAGAGTTTAGAATTAGGTCAACTAGGTTGATTGGGTTGAGTTTGAGTTTAGGATTATGGTTCCTAGGTTTTAAGCCTACAAGGTTAGGGTTTACAATAAAGGTTTAGGTTCACCATTCATTGACTTAAACTTAATCATCTTATTATCCTGGGATGGGGTGTCTGCATTATTACAAGTCTTCCGAATTGTTTATAAGGTCATTCCCACTAGTATGAACTGAAAACACAAAAAGCTTAACATAATACAGAACAATTGTAGTCATATGAATGTTTCAATAATGGAAGCTCAATCCTCATTGTTTTCTCGTGTGTGCCCCATTTGAGTTTTGTGTCCGCCTCATTTTGTGTCACGTGTCTTAAAATGAGCTTGATGGGTTGGGTTTCTCAAAGACGGATATAGATTAACCACTGATGACTTTAGTAGCTATCTCACTACTCTAGTGAAGTCACTAAATTTTACACTCCCACCGGTATGCAAGTGTTGTATCCATATTGTCAATCCATTTGGAGAGATGGTTTTAGGACATGAGGCGATCCAAAGCTCAAGTGGACCTCACCACACACAACAGTGGGGACAATGAGGTCCATGGTTGAGACCTTCCTAGGCACCATGATATTTTGTTGAGATCTAACTTGTTCATGAGTTCTCGCATACTTGGATAAAGGGAAAACACAAACACCAGGTAGATCAAAAACTTATATGGCTCGCAAGATGTTTTTAACGGTCATTATTCAATCCTCACTGTCTCCTATTGTGGGGTCCACTTGAGCTTTTGGATTTGTTTGATTCTTTAGCTCATGCCCTAAAATGGTCTCCCCAAATGTACTATGTGGATATGACACATACATCATGATGGGGCCTACATAACTTGGTGAGGTCAATTTAGTAGCAAAATAACTACCAAAAGTCATCGTCGGATATAAATTGACTAGTGATGTCAACCCCAACCAATGACTAGTAGTTGGTGCTATGTAGGCCCCACCATGATGTATGTATTTCATCATGCCGTGTTGTCCAATTATATTTTTCGATCATTCTATGGTATAAGGTAGATCCAAATCTCAAGGGCATTACACCATAAGAATAATGTTGTTTTAATGCACATCGTTACAAATTTATTGGGGGCTACAAAAGTTTTGTATCAAGTTGATATTTGATTTTTTTCCACCTTCATTCAGGTCTGCGTGACATAATCAACAGGTTGGACGTCAAATAAACATTACAGTGGCCTTGGGAGGTTTTTAACTATGGACATTCAATTATTATTATTTTCCCCTAGTGTGTTCTATCTAATATCTAGATATGCCTCATTTTGGCATCAAGCCCTAAAATGATATGGAAAAATGGATGGACGGTATTGATAAAACATGTACATCATGGTGGGGCCCACAAAACATTGATCACTAGTGGCAGTGTTGCTAGTAGAGTTGTACACGAGTCAAGTTGCCTCTGTCAGCTCACTTGACTCGACTCGCCTCGGCTCGAGATTGGATTTAGACCAAGTCGAGCTAGTTTTTGGAGATTGGAAAAATTTTGAGCCGAGTTCGAGCTTGCCCGAGCTCGACTTGACTCTGTGACTCTGTTATTTTTCTCTTAATGCTGCTTGCCAAGTGTTTGATGAAATGACTCAATGGAGTGTTGTTTCAGATGCATACATTCTCCACAAAATAGGTTGGTGGCGAGGATGGAATGGATACGAAATAAATCAATATTAAAAAAAAAAAAACTTTACACTACAGGAGCACCCTCATATCTTGTTTTTATGTTGTTCACTAAGCGTTTAATGAAATACCTATAAAGTGTTGTTACCATTTTACATTCCGTGAGAAATCGAAGATGCACTTTCTGTGTTTGAGAAAATGTCGCACAAGCTCGAACTCGGCTTGAACTAGCCCGGGCTGCTGGCCGAACCTAGTTGAGTTGGCCAGTTAGGCTCGAGGATCGAGCCAAGCCGAGCCGAGTCTAAGTTGAGGTTAGTTGCTAGTCGAGCCAAGGCAAGTTGTGCCAAGCTCTACTCGGTTCGACTCATGTATAACTCTAGTTGCAGACAATGTCCGCTATTACCCCTTGCCTCACCTAATCCACGTACATAGAAGAGTGCGTAGATTAGGTCCTACCCCTCGCCTATTTGAAGCGAAATCAGATTGCGTACTAAGTTACTCAGTACACTCTTATCGTACTGAGTAAACTCAGTTGGGCCCACCTTGAATTTATGTGCTCTATCCACACCGTCCATTCGTTTTTCCATCTAATTTAAGGGGTTGAGCCCAAAATTGATGCATATCCAAAGAGCAAGTGCATCATACCATTGGAAACAATGGGGATAATGATTTCCACTGTTGAAACCTTTCTAGGCCCCACATTGATGTTATTTTTCATCCAACATGCTCATAAGATCATATAGACATGGATGAAGGGAAAACTTAAAATATAAGCTTGATCCAAAACTTTTGTGTCCCTGAGTCCCTCCAAGTATTTTTCAACAATAGACATTTAATTCAATTATTTTTCTGTGGTGTGGTGCATTTGAACATTGGATATGCCTCATTTTTTTGGCTCAAGGCCTAAAATTATTTGTTAAAATGTATGGACAGAGTAAATAAAATAAATAAATCATGGTGGACCCCACAAAGTTTACTCAGTATGCCAAGTGTAGTCAGTTATTTGCTACGCAATCCGCTTTGGGACAAGTGGAGGCTCCTAGGGCCATTGATGGGTGACGTGATGTATGACTTTCATCAACGCCGTCCATCTAGTTTTTCATCTGCGCTAAGGAAGCCCACCATTAAACCCTTTTAGGGTCCACTGTGTTGTTTATTTTCCATCCAACCTGTTGATATGGTCTTATACACTTGGATGAAGTGAAAAAGCAAATGTCACTTTGATCCAAGACTTAGGTGGCTCCCAAATTTTTTTCCACGGTAGGAATTTAATACCCACTTGGTGGTTCATATGTCATGTTGGCCCTTAGTGGCCATCGGAACCTCAGGCTGCTGTGATCTCTAGGGTAGTACCTAATCCGTTGGTTGGTGTACCCCACACGAGAGCTTGTGTTTTTATGTCAGCAAGTTATGTGGGTCCCATCATAAGGTATATTTTATATCCAAACTGTCCATCCATTTGGCTAGCTTGTCTTAAGGCTTGATAAGAAAAATAAGACAGATATAAATATCAATTGGTCCACATTGCAAAAAGAAGTGGGGGATTGAACGTCTACCATTGAAAATGCTAAGCCCTAGGAATATTTTAATGATGAAAATAATTATCCACGCTCCTGTTTGCTGTGCGGTTGATTCGAGTTTTGGATATGATTCACATTTTTTTTTTTGTTCCTTTTCTAAGATAATCTTAAAAAATGGATATCATTTTTAGTCTCATGCAATTTGATATCCTTTGAACTGTTCCGACAGCTTGGAGATTGATTTAGGTACACCAGTCAATCCGCTTCCCTGATCCGTGCCCATAGGTTACATAACGTTGCCTCCCTCCCCGCCCCCCCCCCCCCCCCCCCCCCCCCCCCCACGGGACAAGTCATATGCGGTTTAGACACGGATTGACTTCCAAAGCTTTTCACGGGGAGCTCCTGCACTAGAAACTTAGGTGGGCGACGGTGATATTTGTGAGAAATCCATCCCCCATCCGTTTTGTGAGCTCATTTTAATACCCGAGAATAAATGAACATGATACAATGCTTTCAACTGTGGGGCTGTCTTTGCACGACAGGTAACCACGTCCATTATACAGGTACACAAGTCAATCCGCTTCCCTAATCAGTTACTTGCCCCCCACGGAACAAGGGGCGCAGATTAGATACTGTCAAGGCCAGTAGGCAAATGGCAAATGGCTACTGAAGTGACGTCACCAAGTTCTATGGACTAAGTCAATCCGCTTCCCTAATCATCTCCTGCACTATGATGCATGTGTTGTTTCCATACCGTCTATCCATTTGGAGAGATCGTTCTATGGCATGAGAAAAATAATGAGATACAGCTAAAGTTAAAGTGTACTCCACCATAGAAAACAGTGGGGATAGTGACATCCACCGTTCAAAACTTCTTAGGGGCTATAAAAGTTTCTGATCAAGCTTATATTTTTATTTTCACTTCATCAATCTCTATGTTAACTTATGAATATGTTGGATCTAAAAAATACATCATGGTGGGCCCTATAAATATTTCAACGGTGGTGTGATTGATCCCACAATTTTCTAGGGTGAGTCCACTTGAACTTTAGATCAATCTCGTTCTTTTTCTCATGTCATAAAACTATCCCTACAAATGGTTGGACGGTGTGGATACAAGGCATGCATCAACAAAGCTTGGTGACGTCACTTCAATAGCGATTTGGCACGTTGGCAGCATTTATCGGCGTCCATACATAAGTCAATCGGCTTTCCTAATACGCGCCACATAGGTTACGTCACATTGCCCCCCACGGAACAAGTCGCGTGCCGTTCGGGCTCGGATTCCCTTCCAAAGCTTTTCGCAGGAGCTCTACGCTAGAAACCTAAGTGGGCCACCGTGATATTTGTGAGAAATCCACTCCGCCTGACCGTTTTGCGAGCTCATTTTAATGCATGAGACAAAAAATGAACCAGATACCATCCTGAAAACGTGAGGATTGAATGTTATTGGTAGGGCTACGGAAGTTTTGAATAAGGTATTATTTAGGTTGTCAATTCATTTAGGTAGGAACGCCGTATTGCATTTAAACATCACCGTCAACCCAAAGAAGTTTCAATGGTAGGAATTTTCCTACCCACCTTTTGCTTTAGCCATGTTTTATTTTTTAGACTAAAGGTGAATGCATTTTCTTGTAATTACCTCACCTAATTTCATTCTTACTTTTTTGTAAAGGTAAAATCGAGGATGCTGCCAAGTATATATGGAGCCCACAGTGATGTATGTAAATTATTCACATTGTTTATCTATCATGCCTAATGAATTTAGGGCATGATCCAAAAAATGAAGTAAATTCAAAGTTTACGTGGACCACATTATAGTAAAACTGGTTTCGAATACTCACTGTTAAGAACTTTTTGGGCCCATTCTTTACTCTGGTGTGGGCCACTTGAATGTTAGATTTGCCTCATTTTTTAGTTGATGTGTCAAAATGTTTTGGTGAAATGCATGAACAATGTAGATATGTCATATACATGATGATGGGGCTCACATATATGTCTGCCATTTTCGACCGTTTTTTCTAAACAAGAATACCAATCTCAAACAGTTGAAATTGTAATATAGGCAATTCACAGGGCATCTACACTGAATTTAGAAAATCAAACAGGCCCTTAGATACTCCTCACTTTTATACTCAAGTTCTTAAATGGGCTCATAAAACGGATGGACTTGATAGATTTCTCACAAACATCACAGTGGTCACACAGAGGTTTCCAGCTTTGGAACTTCATCGCGTACCGTGCGGTTATCAGACCCGTTCAAAAAAATACTGGCCTCTCAAGACGTCCCTGTCCCCGCACGTGCCAACCAGGACACACGAGCGACCATCTATCTCAAATATCTGCATAGAAGGCAAAACGGCAGCAAGAGAAACAGAAGACACTGTTTCGAACAAATGTCGATCTGTTCATGCAGCAGAGCTATAACGGTGCCGATACCTACAACGAAGATCTTATTCTGTCCGTCGAGAAGGATAGTCCTCGCTCCGATTCATTCAAGTAGGAAGAGGCTATTTAGGGCATCGATGGCGGTCGATTCGCCAGAGAGCTCCTACGATTTCGTCAAGCGCACTGAGCGGGCATGGATGATATCTCAGGTATTTCGATTTCCATCATTCTTCTATAGATTCCCGATTTCTAGGGTTTGATTGGTTCTACCAATGGAGATTTATGGAAAATAAAGGGAAAATGAAGAGAAAGATAGAAAAAAGAAGTCGATCTCTGGCTGATTTCCGTTGCTTATTTCAAACCATATGGCATCTGCAATTTAAGGGAAAAACAGACAAAAATAGGAAAAAATAGATAGAAATGGTAATGAATCCGTAACAGGCTCATGGAATGCATGCTCATGGATTGACTTGAGCTCTCGGCTCCCTTTATTGAGAAAATAAAAGAAAGTAAAAAAAAAAACCAAAGATATATTTTAACATTCCCCTCCCCATAATTTTAACGTTGAGCAATGAACTATGGAAATTTCTCTTGCAGAGACGGAAAAGATTCCCAAGTAGCATCCTCAATTGGCATATTGTCCCCACTGCACAAGGACCTCAGTTGCTGCCTGATTACGTCGCTTAACGAATTTTGATCCAAGATAGTATGTGGCTGAATTTTAATTTCACCATTTGAAAAATTGTCGGGCAATTAGCTTTGAGCAATAACATGATGACCCTATTTCTTTTCGAGGCACGAAACTGTTTACACCCGGCCTATCACGGCCAGATCAGACGACTTAGAAGATGCACGTGACAGCCATGCACACCACGTGGTGTAGACAAACTTGGAAGAGGAGCTAGAGATGGATAAATATGGGAATCATTAAATGCTAAAGTCTCATGAAAGCAATTCTCTAGCAAGCATTAAATGCTAGAGACCAATAAATAAAAACAACTCTCTGCAAAGCAAGAGTCTAGTAACGTCAAGAGTCTAGCAAAGCTTCCTATGCACGTTGCTTGACCGGAATAGGAAGATAAAAGAATATGTAGTCACGTTGCTGATGTGATCTCTATTGTACACATGGCCTAAAACAATACGCTATACTTATGTGGAAGCTCAAAAAGATTTGCACGGCCAACCATCCGAATCTTTCGCTTAGCTAAATACCATGCCAATCCATCGCCTCTCTAAGTCTATAAAAGTAGCATAGAAAGGAGAGCTCCGGGCCTCATGCCAATACCATCAACACAAATCCTTTTCAGTTCAACGCTGTCCATCTCTTTTTTTAGCTTCGGGCCTCATGCCAATACAATGCCCTAACCCTGTCTCTTTGCATTCAGAGTATGCATTCGTAGGATGGGAAGAGAAGTTGAATGGCTGCTGGCAGTTTCTTGTTAAATTGGCTTCTCTTTGCATGACTGTCACGTGGCATTTATGGGCAATCTAATCTGGCCATGATAGGTCGGGTGTAAACAATGCCCCAACCCCGTCTCTTTGCATTCGGAGTATGCATTTGTAGGATGAAAAGAGAAGTTGAATGGTTGTTGGCAATTTCTTGTTAAATTGGCTTCTCTTTGCATTCGGAGTATGCATTCGTAGGACGAGAAGAGAAGTTGAATGGCTGTTGACAGTTTCTTGTTAAATTGGCTTCACATGGGTTCCACTTCACATGGGCCACCCACCTTGAGTGTGTCCCCGCCCGTATCCCACAGGCTATCCAACTCGAGCTTGGTGTGAAAATGCTCCTCCATTAATCACCCTTGGTGTCGCATGGGTTAGGACCTCGATCGAACCCCCTGGTGGGCTCCACTTCACATGGATTCTGCTTCACATGAGCCACTCACTCCGAGTGTGTCCTTGCATTCCATGGGCTACCCCACTCGAGCCCGGTGTGAAAATGCTCTTGCATTAATTACCCTTGACGAGGAGTCTCGAACATAAGACTCCTCGCTCTAATACCACTTTGATGCAGAACAATTAACCACTTGCTCTAAAAGCTCGAACTAATAGAGAGTGTCGAGTCAATCCCTTTATCTCATAACCCAGGCCTCACATCACATGGGTTAGAACCTTGGCCAAACTCCCTCGTGGGCCCTACTTCACATGTATTTTGCTTCACACGGGCCACCCACCCTAAGTGTGTCCCTGCATCCCACATGCTACCCCACTCGAGCACATAGTGTGTCCCTGCATCCCATAGGCTACCCCACTTGAGCTCAGTGTGAAAATGCTCCTGCATTAATCACCCCCGATGATGAGTATCAAACACGAGACCTCCCACTATGATATCAGTTTGATGCATGACAATTAATTGCTTGCTCTAAAAGCTCGAATTGATAGAGAGTGACAAGTTAATCCCTTTATCTCATAGCCCAAGCCCCGCCCCCGCCCCCCCCCCTCTCTCTCTCGATGAGGAGTCTCGAACATGAGACCTCCCGCTCTGATACCACTTTGATGCAGTACAATTAACTAGTTGCTCTAAAAGCTCGAACTAATAGAGAGTGATGAATCAATCCCTTTATCTCATAGCCCCCCACATCGCATGGGTTGGACTGACCTCCCGCTCTGATATTGCTTTGATGCAGTATAAGTAACCACTTGCTCTAAAAGCTCGAACTGATAGAGAGTGGTGAATTCGATCCCTTAGGACTGACCTCCCGCTCTGATACTACTTTGATGCAGGACAATTAACCACTTGCTTTAAAAGCTCGAACTGATAGAGAGTGACAAATCAATCCCTTTATCTCATAGCCCAGGCCCCGCATCGCATGGGTTAGGACCTCGGCCGAACCCCCTTGTGGGCCTCACTTCACATGGGTTTCGCTTCACACCAAAGTATTCCGTATTCATTACGATTTGCCGTAAAGGCCGATACGTATAGGTAACAACATTGACCGTTACGCGATATGGGGGTGAAACGGGGTAGTTGATTTTTTGGGATCGTATCGGCCGTTAAGGGGCATAACGACTGTTACTCCCATAACGGTCGAAAAACGACCACTTTTTTTCTATTTATATCCATCTCTCTCTCTCTCTCTAATTACTTTTCTCATTCCAAAAACTCTCCTAAATCATTTTACAATAGATTTTGACCACTCTTACTATAGTTTTTAATATGAAAATTGTAGATTGAAGTGATTTGAGCGAATAGAAGCTCCGATGTCCTTTTTTTTTTTTTTTCAAAAAATTGAAAAAGTAGCATTTATGCAATTTTCTTATTTCTAGTTTTATTGCTTGATTGTGATGTGTAAACATTAGATGTATATAATTATGTTCACAAATTCACTAGACAGCTCGATACAACACTCACCAAAGAGTGGATTGTTACACTACCATAAACATGTTCAAAACAAAAAATAAATACACATTTGGAATATTTGCATTATTCTTAATTTTTAAAATTTTTTCAGAAATTTTCGGGCAAAAGAAAATTTTCGACCGTTACCATGGTATTCAAAATCGGTTACGTAATGGCCGTTACAGAAAAAGGGCCGTAACGGTCCAGTAACAACAATTTTCAAAAAATAAAAAACAACCGTAACGACCGATACGGGACTATAACGGCCGTCACGGACCCGTATCATAACAGTAACAGTGGTGGCCGTTACAACCACTGTTACCGTTTTGGAACACCTTGACCGTTACGGTGGTAGTAATAGTCGTTACGCCCTCGTATCGGCCGTTACAGCCGATACCTGTATCGCTAATGGTGGTGACTGTTATGGCCCCTATTACCGATACAGAATTCCTTGCTTCACATGGGCCACCCACCCTGAGTGTGTCCCTGCATCCCACGGGCTACCCCACTCGAGCCCGGTGTGAAAATGCTCCTGCATTAATCACCCCTGGTGATTAGTATTGAACACGAGACCTGCTTTGATACCACTTTGATGCAGAACAATTAACCACTTGTTCTAAAAGCTCAAACTGATAGAGAGTGACGAATCAATCCCTTTATCTCATAGCCTAGGCCCCATATCGCATGGGTTAGGACTTCGGTCGAACCTCCTCGTGGGCACATGGGTTCCGCTTCACACGGGCCACCCACCCCGAGTGTGTCCCTGCATCCCACAGGCTACCCACTCGAGCCCGGTGTGAAAATGCCCCTGCATTAATCACCCCCGGTGAGGAGTTTCGAACACGAGACCTCCGCTTCACAAGGGCCACCTACCCTGAGTGTGTCCCCGCATCCCACAGATTACCCCACTCAAGCCCAGTGTGAAAATGCCCCTGCATTAATCACCCCCAGTGAGACAATTAACCCCCAGTGAGACAATTAACTACTTGCTCTAAAAGCTCGAACTGATAAAGAGTGACGAATCCATCCCTTACCCCCTCATGGGCCCCACTTCACATGGGCTCCGCTTCACATGGGCCACCCACCCCGAGTGTGTCCTCGCATCTCACAGGCTACCCCACTCGAGCCCGATGTGAAAATGCCCCTGCATTAATCACCCCCGGTGAGGAGTCGAATACGAGACCTCTCGCTCTGATACCACTTTGATGCAGGACAATTAACCGCTTGCTCTAAAAGCTCGAATTGATAGAGAATGATGAATCAATCCCTTTATCTCATAGTCCAGGCCTCACAACGCATGGGTTAGGACCTTGGCCGAACCCCCTCGTGGGCCCCACTTCACACGGGCCACCCACCTAGAGTGTGTCCCCGCATCCTATAGGCTACCCCACTCGAGCCCAATGTGAAAATGCCCCTGCATTAGATGATGACCATGAGAATTTTCGGCATTTAGTTTGAGCCATTCATTATGATTACTGATTAATCTCACTGCTGCATCTTGTTAATCAAGGGGTGCAAGGACTCCAATCGATACTATTTGTTGAGAAAGTTCCTCAAAAGGTGTTAGTGATCATACCTTGAAGACATGGGTTCATTAATTTTCTGATTGAAACTTGCCTCCAACTGTGACTCGCCCTTAGCATGTTGTTTCTGGTTGAAGGAGACATGGCCATTGATGTGGCATGAGAATTTAGATCTCTGACATGAAGTTGATCTTTTTGGAAATGGGTGAGAGGCATAAACCGAAACCTTGCCTTGATACCAAGTTGATAGAACCGAGAATAAGGGAAAATGAAAATGAGGATAGGAAAACGAAGTCGAACTCTTTGAGGTGATTGGTCCTCCAAATCCAACTAGAACACATGCGTCAAGATCTTTGAAACTAGAGGCCCACTCAATCACCAAAGACTTCACACTGCGAATAACCCAGCCTTCCGGTTCCAATTTGTTCTAAAAAAATGCCTATTTCTCTCTCCCCAAACGGCCCAAAGAGATGCCAAATCTGCCAAGCATGAAACCAGTTTACCATCTTTTTTGATGCCGCTACCATGCCATGATGCTAAATGGAAGGAAAGGAGCACAACATAACCCGGCTGACATTAAGAGATGATAGAAAAGCATCCCGTATCTTCCTTGAAAAGGGGCAGTGAAGAA
The DNA here is from genome assembly GCA_021015155.1 of Magnolia officinalis. NCBI lineage: Eukaryota > Viridiplantae > Streptophyta > Magnoliopsida > Magnoliales > Magnoliaceae > Magnolia > Magnolia officinalis. Next base: position 54,523,472 of record JAJHSJ010000015.1, read on the forward strand.
AGAAATGATCCATTGACTCGGCATCCTCCATTCACAGTAAGCAAATACTTGGGAGCACCATTCCTCTTTTAGTAGATTATCCATAGTAAGCACCCTAATTCCGCCCACCAACCAAACAAAAGCTGCCACCTTTGTCGGAGCATTGTACCTCCAATAGTCGTAGGTATGTCAAGAGGGAGATGGGGAAGAGGTGATACGCCTGTAAAAGGATCAAACTGAAAAACTTTCTGAGCCAAAGACCTTTCCAGACCACCTAGTCCGTCTCTGATTCAGCTAACTTCACCCTTTTCACTCTATCCAGAAGAGCAACGAACGACTCCACTTCGTCATCTGATAGCCCTCCACGACAACGAGGCGCCCACACTATCTCCTCTCCAGACCTAGAGAAACAACTAGCCACAAAAATGTTCTCATCTGTAGCCAAAAGCATTGGGTTTGGGAAGACTTCCTTGAGCAAGCAATCCCCAATCCATAAATCCTCCCAAAAGTGTATAGAGTACCGTCCCCCACCAAAAAAGAGATGGCTTCTTTAAATTTCAGAGCAATTGAGAAAATCACTTTACCATAAACCTGACGCTTTGTGTCTGAGCTTTTCGAGCTTATCCAACATCGATTTGGGTTATTAAACATGAGTTGGCTGATCTTTCTTTAGGAGGTGTCAGGTTCACCTGGTCAAAATGGCCGGGTGAACCCAACCATGTTTAAGCTGGGATTGATTCCTTGTTTCTCCTGGGTGAGTGGATTCTTTCCCTCTAGTGTGCCAAGGGGTCTTCCTAAACCTGTTTTTGATTACTGTCCTATTCTTCTTAAGGTGGATGAAGTTGACTGGGCCGAAAGCCTTTTCGTTTCGAGCTGGCCTGGCTCAAAGTGGAGAGCTTTCAGGATTTGGTTATGGGTTGGTGGTCCTCTTTTGTGGTTGCAGGACGGGCGAGCTTCAAACTTGTTCAAAAGATGAAGCTGTTGAAGGCCAAGTTAAAGTTTTGGAAGAAAGAAGTGTTTGGTTAAAGAGAGCTCGAGTTGGACTCCATTCTTCGTGACATCCATTTGTTGGAAATCAAGGAAGAAATTGGACCACTGATGAGAAGGCTTTGCTGGCTCAAAGTGGCGGGCTTTCAGGACTTGGTTACGAGTTGGCGGACCTCTTTTGTGGTCGCAGGATGGGCGAGTTTCAAGTTTTTTCAAAAGATGAAGCTATTGAAGACAAAGTTGAAGGTTTGGAAGAAAGAGGTGTTCGGTCAGAGAGAGCTTGAGTTGGACTCTATTGTCCATGACATCCAGTTGTTGGACATCAAGGAAGAAGTTGGACCACCGATGAGAAGGTTTTTAAAGATAAGCTATCTGCTGATTACTGTGCTCACCTTAAAGAGTAGGAGATTAAATGGTGCCAGCACTCTTGGGTGACCTGGCTTAAGGCAAGTGATAAGAATCCTAAGTACTTCCATGGTATAGCCAATGCTAGAGCTGGGGGTCAATTGCTTATGTTCCTTCATGGTTGACGGTGTTAGATTATTTGAGAAGGCTTCTATTTGTGATGCAATTATCAATTTCTATTTGATTTTTCTTGAGCGAGCCCTGGGTGCATCCTAATTTTGACAATCTATCCTTTGATCGTTTCTCCTCGAAAGAGGCTGCTAACCTTGAGGCGTTATTTGCCAAGAGGAAGTCAAGTCTGCTTTCGTGGATTTAGAAAGGGACAAAGTCCGAGGCCAGATGAGTTTCCATTGACTTTCTTCTATTGCTTCCGGGAGACAGTCAAGCTGGGTCTGTTGGGTTTCATTGAGGAATTCTTTGATTCTGGCCACATGTCGTATGAGATTGGTTGTTCCTTTATCTCATTGATTTCGAAGCTTCAAGCTGCTGAGTGTCTGAAAGACTTTAGGTCTATCAGTCTGGTCAGTTAGTGCTTATAAAATTATTATGGAGATTCTCAGCCAAAGGCTTAGAGCAGTGCTTCCTAAGCTGATTTCCCTGTTCCAAAGTGCCTTCATTGTCGGGGGACAGATCCTTGATAGTGTGCTTATTGTACACGTGTGTCTTGATTCCTGTCACAGGGTTGGTACGCAAGGCATTCTGTATAATTTGAATATGGGAAAGGCATATGACTGTGTTGATTGGTCTTTCCATGATTATATGTTGGCTTGCAACGGATGTGGGGCCAAGTGGAGACTTTGGATTAAACCTTGTTTTCTCGGCTAGGTTCTCTGTCCTCGTTAATGGCTCTCCGCTTGGTTTCTTCCATGCCTCTAGGGGTATTCGCCAGGGGGTCCTTTTTCCTCTTTTTTTTTTTTTTGGGCGGTGTCTGAAGCACTAAGCAGGATGTTGGTTAAGGGTCAATCGGTTGGCCTCTTAGGTGGTTTTAGGTTGGGAATGTCCCCCAATGCGTCAGCCATCTTCAATTTACTAATGATACCCTCATTTTCTGTGAGGTTGATGCATCCATGGTGGACAATCTTAGGAAGATAATAAGATGTTTTGAAGTCGTATTGGGTCTCAAGGTTAATTTGGCCAAAAGTGAGTTGCTTAGGATTCACTTGTCTGAGGATGCGGTGGTTCGACTGGTTGGCACTTTCGGTCGTCGGGCTGGGTCGCTTCCCTTTTCTTATCTCAGCTTACCTTTGTGCGTAGAGAAGCCTGCCAAGCATATTCGGGATTTGGTGATAGAGAGAATAGAGAGGAAGCTCTCGCCGAGGAAAGGTGGACTCTTGTCCTTGGGAGGTAGAATCACTCCGATTAAGGCGTCCCTCTCTAATTTCCCTGTTTATTTTATGTTGCTATTCTGCTGCCCGAAGTCAGCCTTGAAAGGATTGATAAACTTCGGAAGAATCTTTTATGGCAAGGAGCGTCTAAAGGTAAGTTCCATCTCTACTCAGTTGGAAGGAGGTTTGTAGACACTTTGCCAAGGGTGGTGCCGGAATTCATCAGCTTGACGATGTGAATTCTGCCCTCTTGGGGAAATGGGTTTGGAGATTCAGGGTCGAGGATGGAAGCTGGTGGAAGTCCATTGTTGCCGACAAAATCAGCCATGGGTTGGTAGATAAAGGAACGTTTCTATATCGAGCGTCTTTCCTTTGGAAAGCTGTCGCTCGTATTGCTAGTGAAGTGTTTTCTGGCTTGAGCTTTGCAGTAGGAGTTGAGTCGAGGGTTCAATTCTGAGAAGATATTTGGTGCGGCGATCCTCGTTTCAAGATAGTTTTCCTTCTCTGGCTTGCTTTTTCCCTATCGCTGATGTTTTGGTTGATAGCTGCTTCTTGGTGTCCGGATCCGGGGGGTGTTGTCGTTGGAATCCGTCTGATAATGAATTCAATTACTTCCTGCTGCTTCTTTCTCGCTTGTAGGTGATCCAACCTTCTCCAAGAGTAAGTGGCTCGTTGGCGTCGCTTAAGGATAACTCAGGGATTTTTTCGGTGAAGTCTTTCTACTCATTCGTTATGCAGATCGGGAATTCTGGCTCCTGTTTTCATACTGGCCCTGTTTGGTCCTATGATGGTCCTCCTAAAGTGGTGGCTTTTACATGGCTTGATGGTAGGAATATGATCCTTGCTATCAACAATCTTTGTAAGAGGGCAATGGTGTTGCCTGACATTGGTATTCTCTGTCTTAAAGATGCGGAGTCTGTGGATCACATGTTCATTCATTGTCTCTTTCCTTTGTTAGTATGGTCCGCCATTCTGTCCTCCTTCAACGATTGCTGGGTGATGTTGAGTTCAATCGATGACCTTTCCTTTCTCGGCATGCTAATGGGTAGGTCTTAGTGGATGGTTGCCTTCCTCACTATTCTATGGTCAATCTGGGGCAAAAGGATCAATTGATGTTTTCGTAATAGCAGACAAGCAGAGGCTCGTTAAAGTGGGGGGGGGGGGGGGGGGGGGGGGGGGGGGGGGGGGGTGTTATTAGTCTGGTTATCTTGTTCATCAGGGATTGGGTGCCCTGAGTCGGTGTCTCTCTCTTTTTTTTTCCCTTCTTTTCTTTTGTTCTATTGTTTCCTTTTTGGCCTTTGGTCTTTTGATAAATTGCATTATCTTTCAAAAAAAAAAAAAAAAAAAAGAAGAAAAAGAAAAAGAAAAAGAAAGAAGAAGGAGTTGGGGACAGTGTTTGATCTATAGTTGCAAGTCTTCAATATTTACGTATTTAAATCCAAATATATGTTTTCCCTTACGAGAAGTAAATACACATGTTGGTTTGGTTTTAAAAAGCACCTAAATGCAAAGCAAAGGTACCATGAATCCAAATATATGTTTAGAAACTTGTCAGGTTAGATCGAGAATCTCCAGAGCAAACTTGGATGTGGGCTTACCCAGGCATACTGTCAAGGTGCTTATGAATACTTACCAAGTTTATGATGGTCTTCTTCATCATCATCTTCTTCTTTGATATACACTTGGCGAGTTCCAAATAACTCTCCAAGTATATGAGGATGTTCTTCATTGGCTCTCTTCCATGCATATGTAGGAGATGAGGCTATTTGATCTCCTTACCTCATCTCTTCCTTGCAGTAATGGGGAGAGAAATTGGTAATTAAGCAGCTGTTTTCAACCATCTCTTCTAGGAGCACTGTGTTCACATCTTTGGATGCAAAGTTAAAATGTGCCTGACTGCATATCTCTGACATGTGATCTTTATCCATTTATGATCCAATCGCTGAGAAGAGGGAAAAAAGCTTGCCTCTTGGAAGTGAAACTCTCTATCTTCCGCCGGCTCTAGTAAAGTCATGTCATCTGCCAAACTAATAGAACTTGAAAGTGACTCCAATTTAATTGGAGTCACTTGAGAATGCATTAAAGTTCAGCAAAGATCTGTGATGTGCAAAACTCAATAGCTAAGTTGAATTGGTGGTTTGAGTTCCATTTCCAATCCAAGCTTACGATACTCTTTAGCTATTGGTGGGTGCACAAATCTGGCATTCCACATATCTTTTGAGTGGAATCAGGACTGAGCAATTTAACTAAGGCTGGCTTTGTCGTTAATGTCTACATAACACATGGATACTTAGTATTGTTCAGATTAATATCCCATTCCTTTTAAAGTATTTGATTGAATCGCTTTGAGAAAGTCTCCGTGCCCCTCACAGAAATGGCATTATTTTAAAATCAGTATCTAGTGTTGCGAGCATTTGCCAATCTGTTTGGGAAACTGTCTAGTGTTATGAAAATTCATTTCCCCGTCATGATTTATTAATTCTCATATGAGTGCAGCAACCCCGGCCTGTCGCTTGTTCTTCTTGCGACTCAAACGGGCATGTTGAATGCAAATGGTGTGGAGGGACGGGCTTCTTCATCATCGGTGATAACATGCTCTGCCAAGTGCCTTCTAGAAACACCAGCTGTGTGATATGTGCTGGAAAGGTGATATACATATTTTCTGGATTTGCATTACCCCCCCCCTCTTTTTCTGTTCATTTTGAGGAAATGCTGGGAGGCAATTCATGACCCACGTGCCAACATGGTGTGGTACGCATGCAAGATCCAGACCGCACATCGGGTGGGGGCCCATAAGGAACATGCTCTGGTGCTTATAAAAAAGAAAGAAAAAAAAGTCCACTCATCAGGCGGGCCGCATGTGCTTGTTGAATATAGACTACTGTCACCTCTAAATGTCCATTTAAAAAAAATAAAATATCTAAAAGCATGTGTGGCTGGCCTGATGAGTGAAGCAGCCTGATTTCTTGACCCAGGCATGGTCTCAATGACTTCCACCAGATGAGTGGTCTAGATCCTGCGCACGTGTTCAGTTAATCACCCTGATTCACCATGGCAGTTCCATTCACTTTTATATATATATATATATATATATATATATATATATATATATAACATGAGCTTGAACCTGTGACACTTTATATGACCTTCCTATAACAGATTTATTTATCTATTTTTTATTTTTTATTTTATCTTTTGAAGGGATCCACTTGCTGCTCTGATTGTAAAGGCACAGGCTTCCGTGCCAAGTGGTTGGAAGAACCTCCACGTACCAAGTAACTATGCCGTTACTACACCTGGTAACCAGATCCACACAAATAATTCCTCATGTCTGCGATTTCCCGCTCTTTTTAGTCTAATATATCATTTGAAGAATGTCTCATGGTTCCATTGAAGATGGGCTATAGTTTCCCTTTCCAAACTAGTTATCACATTTTGCACACCACATTGTTGCAGGGTTCAAATCCACACCCCATCTCACTTATCATACACTCATTCAAACTCTTATGTAAATTCATCTCATACTTGTAACAAACCTCACTTCTTTCTTGGGAACCTCTCATGAATGAGCAAATCAAGCAACTGTGTGTGGGGCTCACTATGTTTGCTTATGGCATCCAACCGTCTGTTAGGGTCTCCCTACGCCCCAAAAATCAGACTGTTTGAACCATCAGGTGGGCCACCACATGAACTTGTACATTTTTTGGGTTGGTGTCCATTGTTTTCTGTGTTTTTGCCCACCTGATGATTGGATCGGCATGATATTTGGCATGGCCTATTTTCATGGCAGGGTAACCATGCTGATCGGGCTGGATGTTATGCAGACTCTGGTGGGCCCACAGGCTGCTAGTTGCACAATTTTATCATCTACAACTAGTTGTGTAAGATGTTCTCTTCCTCCATTTCCACCCCTACTTGCAGATGGAACAGTTCTGCATGAAACTGTTGTCCTGGAATTGGAAATGGAATCATTTCTGTGTGGATCTGTTCATGCAGATCACCTGCATCCCTGATCCAACCCCTCTCATTAGGAGGGTCTTGTTGTGTAGATGCCTTGTCCAAAAGGTGGGATCACCTGCACAAAATGAATGAATGTTGAAGAGAAATTGATTGACGATCCGTGTTCATTGCATGCATTTGGCCCATCTGATGATCAGTGGCCTGATTCCCTATGAGAGGCATCTACATGTGTGGGCCCTCGTGATGAGTTACCAAAGTGGAGATTCGAATTGGGGTATCAGTTCCAGATCCATGGCTGAGAGTTGATTGGTTTTTTCCAATTCCAGTATGGTGGCTTCGTGCTGGACCATTTCTCCTTGGGAGTTAAGAATGAGAAATGATCGGATGCCATCTGAACTTTCACATGTAGCCTTTCGTTTCTAGCAACATGTCACATGAGAGGACAACAGATCCGTGCAAAAGGTGGTCCGTACCATGAATATCAGCTGGTGCAAAATCAAGCCAATCCACTCAATTAGGGTGGGATAAATTTCAAATTTAATGGACAACCAATTATATACCTCAATGTACAGCCTGGTTCTCACACCAGGTGGGACCTACCTTTGTGGAGTTTGTGACACGTTGGCAAGAAAGATGTGGATTTAAGTTCATATTTATATGTTTTATGTGACCGTTTTTCTACAAAAACTGGTCGAGTTTTCAGCTTTTTTATATCTAGAGAAAAGATGGTAAACGATGGACCATTGATTAGAATTTGATGGGACCTGAACATGCTTGGGCCAGCATGGATGGCCATTTCCCTAATCCTATGGACCAGAATTGTCTACAACTTGTCTACGACAGTGTCCGTAAAACATCCCAGTTCTTGAGGGTCCATCATGTCGTGTATGTGAAATCTACTCCGTCCACCGATGACAACCCTTGTGTTCACCATAAATGCAAAGGTTCCGCCAAGCGCAATAAATAAAAAAGTCAGATGGGCCACCACAATGGTAAGTATAAAATGGCGCCCAAAACTTCTATAAGTTCAAGTATTGTGGGCCCCACCTGAATTTTTTTTATCAGGCAGACTTGTGTGTATCTCCTTTGGCACGGAAGTAGTTTGATGAAAGGTACACACCATGTTCGGCCCCAAAAAGCTTGGGTGTTTTGTGCGCTGCGTAAAATTGGTTTGTAGTGTATTCGGGCCATTTCCTACATTATCCAAGTCCTTGTGTGCGTTGTAGAGGATTCCATTCCTTGCGTTGCATTACCCAAGTTTTGAGGCCATGGTTTTAAGATTCGTCTGAGTCGACTTGAGGCCATGGTTTTAAGATTCATCTTAGTCAACTTGGGCATGCAGGCACCCGATCTGGTTAACCATGAGTTGGTAGGTTGGGTGAGACTTCATCGATGCAGCTGAGTCTGGACGAGTTGACTTGGTTCCTTTTCTTTTCCAATTGAATTTAGACCATTGCTCAAACCTCCATTTGGTGGCCATCAAACAGGTAGGTGGTTAATATCGTTGGGTTGGGGAGATCTTGTAGCAACAGCCCATCCATGATAGTCGGCTCCCAAAAGCTTCACCAACCTGGTCTCATAGGCGCCGGCCCATAGTGCAGTGACCTTGCAACCATCCGCTTCTTCAAGTATTTTTTTCGTCCTGCCCTCAAAAGCTCTCTAGCCTGGGGAAGAACAAGACTGACAATAGTGATGTTGAGCTTTGGGATCTTGCACTCGGTAAAAGGAGCATTTGCAACCTGCAATGCCTAGCTGCTCGTATCGCTTAACATGAGTAGGATGCTGCTACAAAGGCTTAGGGTGCCATTCTGCCTCTAAGCAATGTCAGCGCACTGCTGGTCGAAAGGCCAAAAGAAAGAAAAAGCAGGTTGACCCTGACGATCTCTTGGACTAGAGCCTACGTCATTTTGTGACTCTACGAGAGTTCTGCCTTTCTTAGCTCATCTCTCCGTGTGATGGGTGATGAGGAGGATGATGATGGTGATCAATCACTAGCAGCCGTCCACTGCATTACCATTTCAGTGTCCTTCAATGACTTCTCCACCCCAGCATGCCTAAATGTCTGCTGATATTTAAGGAGACACCAGACACGCAAGGGACCTCGTTAGGTTTCTATGCAATTCACAAGTGTTGAGTTGCCGTTGCGGCACTTGCTTCGCTACACAAGTGTTCTAGTACTTGGAAAGATGAGAAATTCCGCCAATCTTTCTTGGCAGAATTTCTCATCTCATGCTCATGCTCCCTCCACAAGAACTTCCGCCAACTCATTCTCCCTCCACAAGAACTTCCGCCAATCTTTCTTGAGCTCTGCTCAAGATTGTTACGACTTCATTGTCATTAGTGTCCGTACTTGGAAAGATGAGAAATTCTTTCCTGCTGTGCTTCTTCCTTCCAAGGCACAATTCCTCACTTCAAGAGCTCGCCTGTTGAAATAGGTTCCCCAATGAGTGTGGTACAGTACGTCCGGAAGTGGAGGACAGTTGCTTTGATATTGCCAAGGCAAGGAGAGAGGCTTGAGCATGAACTTGCAGAAGGATGCGAAACGAAGTGTTGATTTGCATTCAGACAGGAATGATCAACATATTTTCTTCAGACTCCTCGAGGAGATGAACTCATCTTCCTCTATACAGGTCCAATATTATGTGATGGCCTACACCCATCGCTTAAGGCGACCGTTAACTGCTATGCCACATTCTTAGGGCTTGTTGCAGGTTAAGGCCTATAAAGCTCCCTCCTGGCCGCTCTTCAAGTTGTTCTACTAGGGCTACCAATCTTCGAGCAATCATCTTGTCATCACCAAGAAGGCAACCTGCTCTTTAAGAGCTGTGACAAAAGGATATATGCGTCAACACTTTCCCTTTTTCCTTACTGCACATAGCTAGGTCATGACCTGATACCTCTCTTTGCCAGCACATGCCCTTAGTCATGGACGGTTCTACAAAAGGCATTCGTTGTGAGCTTTCACCACAACGGTGTTTTAATGACCGAAGATTAGATGTGAATGGTTAGAAATACCCTGGCGAAGATATCATCGATTTTGTTCTGCAATTGTAGAATGTCCACAGTCACTGCCAACCTTTCCCAGTGACTGAGGCAGCAATATGTTTAATGAGTGACTCTTTGCTATGATCTTTGAGCAGGAGGTCAGTCCTTCCAGACACATTCAAAAGCCTCCTTGAGGTGCTTCACGGGCTCCTCCCAAGTTTCCTACACCATGACCTCTATGGCCCACTACATCTTGGATGATGATTCAGGCACTAAGGGGTTAACCGAAGCCGATCAGATGACTATCCAATCTAGAAAGCAGCTTTCTAACTGACTGGGGGCAAACTATGATAAGACCCCTTGCTAGAGCTGTACACAAGTCGAACTGAGTTGAGCTTGGCACAGCTAGGCTTGACTCGGCTAGTAGCTGACCCCAGCTCGGTCCTCGAGCCTGTTTGGCCAGCTCGGCTTGGTTAAGTGAGCAGCTCGTGCCAGTTCGAGCCGAGTTTGAGCTAGTGCGACATTTTCTTAAACATGTAGAATGCATCTTAAATTTCTCACAAAATGCAAAACAGTAACAACTCTTTATAGGTATTTCATCAAACACTCGGTGAGCAACATAAAAATCAAGATACGAGGGCAATCACATTGCATTGAGTCATTTCATCAAACATTCAGCAAGTAGCATCAATATCAAAATAACTGAGTCACCGAGCTGATTCGATCCGAGTCTATTCGAGTTAAGGTTTGATTCGAGTTGAGTTGAGCTCGGCAAGCTCGAACTCGGCTTGAATTTTTTTTGAGCTCCAAAAACCAGCTCAACTTGGTTTGAATCCAATTTTGAGCTGAGGCGAGTCGAGATTTTCCGAGTCGAGTCAAGTCAGCTGACCGAGCTAACTCGACTCGTGTACAACCTATCCCTCGCTCTCCTAAACACTAGGAAGCTCAGACCTTTGATTTGTCCAACAAGACAAAGGGTAAGACTTTTATTTAAGATAACCAGCCTCTCCATGAAGCTCCTCCGGTTATCCATGACACATCTCAAGAGGATTCCCATTAGACTGAGCGTCTACGACCCCCTGTGCCATTCATATTATTATAGTCAGGCATTAGTCCACGCTCTCTTGGATGATGATACCTGAGAGGTGCTTGACTGAGCTTGAAAATGAGGAGCACCACCATACGAATGATGTTGTGGAAACATCGAGGTCATCAAATGGATGATGGCTTATCACTTAAAATGCTAAAGAAGATGGGCTATGGGATAAACAACCTGTGGACTCTCATGATACATGGTTTTAATTAGGATGGACAATATGCTATGAGGGCAATCACCCTCGTCTTTGAGATTGGTGATCTTGTGGCTAAGGTCAGTGCATCAAGTACTGTGAGAATCGCGTCCAGAAAAGGGTGACGGCTGACACAAATCCTAATACCATTGCGGAAACCTATTTTGCCAATGCTTGCTACTACAACCGAGTATACTTTCTACCAAGAAAGAGGGCACCAAGACATTAAGTCCTTTAACATGACAAAGACCAAAACCAAAGTCATCATCAACAAGAAGAAGAACGATAGACTCAAGGTCACAGAATTCTTCTAAGACGACTATTAACTGGAGAGAAATTTCACTTCCTACCACAACATGTATAACAACCAGGACAACCTCCACTAGGCCTAGTATCACACATCTCTATATCCTAGCTGATGTGTAATATGGGTACACACATCCCAGTATACTAGCAGCTCGGTGTCCTAGATGGTGTGGTCCACATATCGAGTCTTGTCACAGACATGGCCACCATAGAGGTATTATGGGTGATGATTCATCAAAACCTTCCCTGCCTAGCCTCTAACCAGGTTTTGCATCTAATGATTCATATGGTTTGTCTAATGGGACCCGCAATTCGGGATGTAGATTGAACAAGTAGGGATTTAGATGCGCTCTATCTAGTGTTGACATAGAGCCAACAGAAAAGCATTACGTGTGTGTGTCAATGTGAAACTTACAATGATAAGATTTCTCTATGGGAAATGATGCTTTTTTAATTATTCTTAAGCTCCACATCTCATATGCGCACATAATACTTTTTCATTAACAACACTTTTTCATTAGCAATGCATTATTATTTTTGACGGATGAATTTAGCCTTTGATTATGATAAATGCCTTAACAATCTCTAATAGGAAGATCCTGGTAATTGAACAAGCGAGAGCTACAAACAGATTAGCAAGAGAGAGAAAAAAAAGAAGAAAGAATAAAATGTCACCAACAGACATCTAAGATCTCCCATGTTGAGTCTTTTTTTTTCTTTTTTTTTTTGGTAAAAATAATTATATGATGCGATACACAACCTGCACCTTTGAGTAGTATAGGTCGTTTCTGGGTAATGAAATGTGGGGCCCATCACTAGCAATATGCATGGACCATGCCCCAAAAGTCTGGTGTAAGTAAATGATCCTAGCTATCTATGTTGGGACCTCTTTTTAATGGAATTTAAAAGTGTAGAGACTTTGTTGACTATTGAGCTTTAATTCTGGATAGAGACTCACAAGGAATTAATTACATAACACCTAACCCTTGGTCATTTCCGAAGCGGATATGTGGGCCCCACCATGATGTTTCTGTTTATCCACGCCGTCTATTCCTTTTCTCATATCATTTTAAGGTACTAGCCCAAATATGAGGAAGATCCAACGCTCGAACCAACCACACCACAGATGACTCTTGCATTTAATGCAACCCAAGCTTACGATTTGGTGTGATCAACTTGAGGGTTGGATCTGCCTCATTTTCGGGGTTCATACATTAAAATGATCTGAAAAAATGGATGGACAGCATGGATAAACAGATACATCACGGTGGGCCCCCCCACAGATCTGCCCGTTCGTGGCTAGAGACAGGCGGGGTAGGACGCAATCCGATTCCTGTCAATTCACATTGCCGAGGATTCGTTTTCTTTTCCAATATAATTTAGACCATTGCTCAAACGTCCATTTCGCGGCCACTAAATAGACGGTTGAGATCTTCGGGTTGAGGAAATTTCATAGCAATGGCCCATCCATGATAGGACTTAGGACCCCCCCACCTGCACATCTTATGATGAGTCCATTTGGGAATTTATCCCTGAATCTCATTGCTAATGAGGGGCTTTTAATGCTGTTATTTCTTTTTATTGTAGACAGATAAGGTTTTTATTTTTGTTGGACGGATGGGATTTTCCTACAAATGAGATGGAGTCTAACAGATGGTCTGATGGAGTGATTCGTCACCGAAGCATCCTTAAACGGACGGCTGTCATTCGCCTACTCGCCTTGGAGGTTTGCTACAATAAATCCCGGTGTATTGTTACAGGATTCACCGTTGGATATTGTAAGTGTCAGTAATTGATACAACTGCCCTAAATACATAAATAAACAAATAAAAAGAAAATCATAGATTGGAATATTTCAACCTTTGATCATTTAGCTCGTTTCTGATGAATGAATATGTACCGTCTACTTAGATATTCGGTTTTTGGGCCATCCATAGAAAGTCTAGAAATTTCAAGGATTTTCGCGGCAGCCATCATGAGCCGTGTATCTTGTCAGATCAATACGACTCTAGATCCAACGGCTGTAATTCTAACTTATGCCACGACAATAAGCAGTGTCAGATCAATATGACTCCAGATCCAACGGCTGTAATTCTAAATTACGGTACAATCAGCAGGGATGTATTGCAGCAAATGGTCGACCAAAGAAATAGAAGGGGGGCACTGAGGTGGTCCACTTGAGCCTTGGATCTGCCTCATTTTTGGGCTTATACCCTAAAATGATAGGAAAAAAAATGGATGGACGGTGTGGATAAGACCGATACATCACGGTGGCCACTCAAAGCTCCTGCCCGTTCCCAGCTGGAGACGGGCAGCAAGACGCGCTACTGAAGTGACGTCACCAAGTTTTGTGGGCCCCACTAATGATGTATGTATTGTATCCACACCGTCCATCCATTTGGATAGATCATTTTATGGCATGAACCAAAGAATGAGTAAGACAAAAAGCTCGAGTGGACCCCACCGCTGTTACGTCACCGTTAAAAACTTTCAACGGCTTGGGAAGTTTTCGATGAAGCTGATATTTGTGTTTTCCTGTAATTCATGTCTGTCTCATTTTCGATACGTCTCACTAAAATTATCTTGAAAAATGGATGGAAGGTGTGGATATAATACATACAACATGGTGGGCCCCACATTAGCTGGTGAATTTAACACACCACCACGTCGGTGCTGTGCGGCACACCACGCAATCCGCTTCGTGATATACCCCGTAGGGAAACGGATTCGCTACTCCACCTGACACCAGCCAATGGCTGGTGGTCGGTGCTCTGTGGGGCCTACCATGATGTATGTGTTTCATCCATGCCGTCCATCTATTTTTAAAGATCATTTTACGTTATGAGACAAAGAATGAGATATATCCCAATCTCAATTGGACCACATTACAAGAAACAGTGTTGAATGAGCATCGACCATTAAAAACATTTTGGGGGGCATAAAAGTTTTGGATCAAGCTGATTTTTGTTTTTTCCCTTCATCTGGACCTGTATGACCTAATCAACAGATTGGATTCCAAATAAACAGTACAGTGGGCCTTAGGATGATTTTAATGGTGGATATCCAATCACTATTGTTTTCATGTGGTGTGGTCCACGTGAGTTTTATATACCTCTCATATTTGGTATAAGGCCCTAAAATGATCTTTAAAAATGGATGAAACAAATAAATCATTGTGGGGCCCACAGAGCATCGACCACCAGCCCCGGGGCTGTGTCTTGTAGGTGTACAACGCAGCATGTACCAAACCCAAGCACTGTGGGGCCCATCTATATTGTAGTATACAATCCAAACCGTCCATCGAATTAGGTGCATTAGGTTCAAGCTATGTTGAAAAAGGATGCATCCCAACTTAGTTGGTCAACACACGCAAGCCTAACCTCATCATCTTATTTCTGTTTTTCCATGTGTTGTGGCCCACCTGAACCGTTGATCTGTTGGAATTTTGATCCCATTTTCATGATAGAAAAGGTCTTATATGATGGACGGAGTAGATTTCACACACTTTACATAGTAGACTCCACAGATCTCGTGTGTTATATTGTGCGAATGAGAAAGCTTCCTCACGTCTGCTAGCTCACAAGAGGCGAATCACCATATACCCGTTGGAATTTAAGAAATAAAACCATAAATTAGAAAAATAGAGAGATGATCGAGACCGTAGGTTTTAAATATAAGGGCTGCTTATAAATCAAACTAATTAAGAAAGAGGAGTATTTAATTTGAAATCTTTGTCTAGGCAACTAAATTAAGGGTGTGGATTCAGTCACGTCGGGACCTGACCTGACCGTGTTTGGTCAGGTTGCGACCGTAGGGCCCACCTTGATGTTCTCATTGTATATCCACACCGTCCATCCGTTTTTCCAGATCATTTCAGTACATGAGACCAAAACTGAAGTAGATCTAAATCTCAGGTGAAACACGCCATAAGAAACAGTGGTGATTGAACTCCTACCATTAAAAACTTCCCAAGGCCCTCTGTACTATTTATTTACCATCCAACCTGTTGATAAGGTCAAACAGACTTGTATGAAGGGAAAATACAAATATCATCTTAATCCAATCAAACTTTTGTTTGTGGCCCACAATAAGTTTTTAATGATCAATCACCACTGTTTCTGTGGTGTGGTTCACCTAAGATTTGGATTTAGTCCATTTTTAGGCCCACGTACTATAATGATCTGAAAAAAAATGGATGGACGGCGTGGATATAAAACACATATATCATGGTAGGCCCCATTGTCACGATCTGACCGAACTTGGTCAGCTCAGCTTCCATCCTGACAGCTGACTGAATCCGCACATGGCCGCTGGAGTAAAAAGATTTTTTTTTTTTTTAACCTATAAATTAGAAAAATAGAAAGAAGATCATGACCGTTGGATTTAAATATAAGGGTTGCTCATAAATAAACCTAAGAAAGAAGAGTATTTGATTTGAAATATTTGTTTAGGCAACTTAACTGTGCAGATTACGGTCAGGTGGCCACTTGACCAGGTTTGGTCAGATCGTGACTATGGCCCACCTTGATGTATGCACTGTATATCCATGCCGTTCATATGTTTTTTCATCTCATTTTAGGGTGTTTCACCAAAAATTGAAGCATATCTAAATCTCAGTGGACCACACTACAAGAAACTGTGGTGTTTGAATGCCTACCATTAAAACTTCCTAAGGCCTACCATAATGTTTATTTGCCATCCAACCTGTTGATAAGGCCAAACAGACCTCAGGGAAAGTAAATATCTGCTTGATTCAAAATTTTTGTGGGTCACAAGGAATTTTTAACGGTCAATCACCACTATTTCCTGTGGCGTGGTCCACTTGAGATTTAGATCTAGGTTAGTTTTGGGTTCATTTTTTAAAATGAGCTGGAAAATCATCTGGACGGTGTGATATACAGTACATACATTAAGGCGGGCCCATGGTCTTACCTGACAGAACTCTATCAGATTTGACCTGACTGAATCGGCGCAGCCTGCGCTAACCGCTTACCTACCAAAGGCTACACATCCATCGGACTTAAAATAATAATAATCATAAATTAGAAAAAAAGAAAGATTATTGGGACCGTTGGATTTAAATGTAAGGGTTTCTGATAAGCCAACCTAAAAAGAAGAGTAAATTTGAAATAATTGTCTAAGCAACTAAATTAAGAGTGTGTAATTTGACGTATGGGTTGTATGTTTATGCTTTCTATATTTTTTTCTATCTTATTTTTGTGGGGGCAAAAATTGAAGTAGATCCAAATCTCAGGTGGACTGCACCTAGGCAACAGTGGTGCTAGGGAAAAAAATATGCCAAGTCCGAAGACTCGGGTATGGAGCGAATCGACTCTACCTTCTTATTTTCTCAGTCTTCGGAGAAAGCGGCTAAGTCCGAGATACGAAGCCCGAGGCTTGATAAGTTGACTCGGTCGACGAGTTAGCAACGTCAGTATAAACCAATTAAGGCCAAATAAGTTATAAGTCGTCCGACTGATAATGAGAAACCGACTCGGTAAGTTGGTTGCGTCAGCTACGGAGTAAGGAAGGATGACGGATAAAAACCGAGACTCTTCCGCCCATAAGAAGGCAAAAAACTTATACTCCTAAGCCAGTCAAAATTTTTCTAGAGTCGGAAACGGCTGAGCTGAGCCAAGGAAAGACGGTGTGAAATCAAATACCGTCCCGAAAATCCAGAAGTATAGGTGTCTGATCCCAAGGATCTCGGGATCGGGAGCAATCTATCAAAAGGATCAAATCTTCAGAGATAAGGGGAAAGAATCCCAGTATGGCGAGATCCTCCCTCTCTTATAAACAAGAGAGACTCCAAGGATGAAAGGTATGCAACAGAAACCCTAAAAAGAAAAAACCCTTTTCCTAGATCCTTACTGACTTAAGCATCGGAGGTTCCCCGGCTTGAGCCAGGACCCCTGTGTTTTTCGTGTTATTGCAGGTGAGGGACTCGGGAGAGTAGAGATCAGATTTTTGCATCAACAGCTACTATTAGAAACCTTTTAAGGCCGCTATAATGTTTACTTGCCATCCAACTTGCTTATAAGGTCAAACAGACATGGATGAATGAAAAATACAAATATCAGTTTGATCTAAAACTTTAGTGGCCCACAAGAAGTTTTTAATAATCATTCACCACCGTTTCCTATGGTGTGGTTTACTTGAGATTTTGATTTTGGTCTGTTTTATTTTCTAGCCCACGTCCTAAAATGGGCTAGAAAAATAGATGGACGTACAACTTCGATATACAACACAGGCATCAAGGTGGGGCCCACAGTTATTGACCTGAGCTGACTTGACTGAATACATGCCCCTAACGCTTGTTACTTACAATAATTAGAGCCGGGCATGGAACGACTTGATTCGAGTTGGACGACAAGACTCGTTTGACTCAAACTTAGAGGGTTAGTCGATCCAAACTGAGTAGACTTCATCCAATCAGGTTGACTTTGGGTCACCTAGTAACTTGACTCGACTTGACCTAAAAACCGATTCGGTATTGATTCGACTCAATTTGAAACATAACTCATACATTTTATATATATATATATATATATATATATATATATATATATATATATATATATATATATATATATATATATATATATATATAGATTTTACATTTCAGATTTGAGATGCCATGTAGCTGATGGAGAGGCTGCAATTATGGCGGGTGCACTTAGGTTCTGATGTGTGATTTCAGCCTGTGGATACCAGCTGCACCCGGCCTGTGGTTAGTCCAGGTTAGTCCAAGTCAGATCCAGATTTAGATCGAGTCAGGCATGGTGAACTCGATACCGAGTCAGGTTGAGTTTGGGTCAAGTCTATTTCAAAATCGAGTCAAGTTAGGTCAGCCCTAACTCGGTCTAACCTGACTCGATGACCAACTATACTTACAAAAGGCACCACACATTTATTGGAGTCAAAAGATTTTAAAAAACCCAAAAAACCCATAAATTAGAAAATGAGAAAGTTCATCGAAATTGTAGGATTTAAATATAAGGGCTGCTCATATATCAACCTGAGAATGAGTATTTAATTTGAAGCATCAATCTCTCTCTCTCTCTCCCTCACAATTCTCTCCCAATCCCTGTAAAATAAGCTTATTTTACAAGTGTACCGTGTGGGGCTTACTAATTTGTGTTGTATGCTAAAAAAATAAGCCTTATAAACCATCATTTGGGACCACTTGAATTTAGAGGGGGTTTTTTTTTTTTTTTTTTAAATAGTTGTTCATTATGTTCTATGATGTGAACCACTTAATTATTTTATAGGCATGATTTTCCTTTATAATTTGGAGATCACATATACATAGTATATTAGGCTGCATCAAGAAAAAAAAAAGAATAACCAGCCATCCAAATACTTCCAAATTCACATGGTGGTTATATTGACCTGAATTAGACTGCATTAAGGTTCCATGATAGGACAGCCCTGATGGACAACTCAAATGTCATGAAAAGAATACGGTGGGCCACAGACATTAGTTATCTTACCCAAGTCAGCATGTCAGCAGCTCCTTGTAGAATAAGCCTATCTTACAAATGGTGTGCGTAGAGCCCACCTTGATCCAAGCCGTCTATCAGGTGCACTGCATCTTTTTCACCATAGATCCTAAAAATCAGCCCAATCCAAGACTTACATGTGGGCATGCTTAAGGGAAGGTGTAAAATCATGTCTAAAAACTCTAAATTCCCTTTATGTGGCCCACGTGAGTTTGGAATGTCTCGAGTTTATGAGAATCATTCATTCTGGTGCGAGACGTCTGATGAGTGGATTGGATGGCATATAGACGGAACCCAGACACACTTTGGATGATTTTAGTGGTGAAACCTCCTATTTCAACTGTTCGGTGTGGCTCACCTGATGTTTCATTTGGCCCCTATCCAAACAACGGGTGCCGGACCTGATGCCGCAACTAAATTAAGAGTGTGTATTTTAATGTATAGGTTGCATGTTCTCGCTTTCTATATGTTTTTCCATCTTATTTTCAGTATGGCTCTAAAATTGAAGTAGATCCAAATATCAGGTGGACTGCACTGGAGGAATAATGGTGATTGAATGCCTACCATTAGAAACCTCTTAAGGCTCCCCTTAATGTTTATTTGCCATCCAACTTGCTTATAACGTTAAACAGACCTGATGAATGAAAAATACGAATATTAGTTTGATCGAAAACTTGTGTGGCTCATAAGAAGTTTTTAATGATCATTCACCATTGTTTCCTATGATGTGGTCTGCCTAAGATTTTGATTCCGGTTTGTTTCATTTTTTAGCCCACGTCCTAAAATGAGTTATAAAAATAGATTGACAGCTTCGACATACAACACATACATCAAGGTGGGACCCATAGTCATTGACCTGAGCCTGACTTGACTGAATACACACCTGCAATGCTTATCACTTACAAATAGAGCTGGCATGGGACGAACTTGAGTCGGATGACAAGACTTGTCCAACTCATTCAAACTCAACTCAGCTCGAACCGAGAGGGTTAGTAGATTCGAACCGAGTGGACTTCATCCAATCCGAATGCAAATTGAGTTGAGCTCGGGTCACCTTGTAACTCGACTCGACTCGACCCAAAAACTAACTCGGTATTGACTGACTTGATCCAAAACCCAACCCATACATAATTTTAAAAAAATTCAGATTTGATGTTTCAGATATGAGATGCCATGTAGCTGATGGAGAGACTGCAATTCCGGTAGGTGCATTTAGATTCTTGAGCTGTGATTTCAGCCTGCGGAAACCAGCTGCACCCGACCTGACTTGGTGCTAACTCGACCCGACTTGGTACCTTTGACCGGGTCGTACTCGGTCCGGGTTAGTCCAGGTCAGATCTAAAATCGGATCGGGTCAAGCATGTTGAACTCAGTATCGAGTCGGGTCAAGCATGCTGAACTCGGTATTGAGTTGGGTCAAGTTTGGATTAGGTTATTTCAAAATTGGGTTAAGTTAGGTCAGCCCTTACTTGGTGTAACTCGACTCGATGCCCAACTCTAATTACAAAAGTCACGACACACTTATTGAAGTCAAGAGATTAAAAAAAAAACAAAAAAAAACCCATAAATTAGAAAATTAGAAAGTTGATCTAGACTGTAGGATTTAAATATAAGGGCTGCTCATATATCAACATGAGAAAGAGTATCTAATTTGAAGCATTAATCTCTCTCTCTCTCTTTCTCTCTTTCTCACTATTCTTTCTCAATCCCTCTAAAATAAGCTTATTCTACAAGTGTAGCGTGTGGGGCTTACTAATCTGTGTTGTATGCTCAAAAAATAAGCTGTATAAACCATCGTGTGGGACAACTTGAATTTCGATTTTTTTTTTTTTGTTAAAGGTTGTTCATTGTTTTTTATGGTATGGACCACCTAATCATTTTATAGGGAGGATTTTCCATTATATTATGGATATCATATATACACAATATATTAGGCCGCACCATAAAAAACAATGGATAACCAACATTCAATGGTGGCCACAACATAGACTTTAGTTGAGATTGGATATCCACCCATTGAAACTTTCATGGTCTTTTACAGGGCACTCTAATATGTGGTTAAGACATCCAATCCATTCATTGTATGTTTCCCACTTAGACAAGGAATCACACCATATTTCAACCATATCTAAAACTTAGGTGGGCCACACCAAGTGCTTTTATATGTTTTAGTCATAATTTCAAATTATATATATGTGTATACGTGCGCATGTGCACACGCACACGCCCCTTTGGGAGGGAGGATGCACCAAACCTTAAGCCATTACAAAACAAAGGTGGGCCACACCACGTGAATATATAGATATGTAGGTGTGATTGTACATTTCTCCTCATGCTCTGTCCCCACCTGACTTCGGATCATCTGAATTATCATTGGCCTGTACGGTAACATGATTCCACATATACATCATGGGGTGGGCCCCATACAGTTCGAAAGTACGTCCGTGATATTTCCACACCATCTACTATGCCAACAACCATAAATTACATGCATTTGTCCGCACTGGTTTGCTTGGATTTCTGACAGACACGTAGCCAGCACATGCCCCTGTTATGAGAAAGGCAGAGTTTCCAATAAAACATGGTATGAGAGGCCTTGGAGTAAAGCAAGACATGGCCCAAGTTTTGTGGGGCCCACCGTTAAGTATCTGTTTTATCCATGCCGTTCATTCATTCTGCCCTCTCACTTTAGGGCACGAGCCCAAAAATGAGGTAGATCCAGAGTTCAAGTAGACCACCATCCAACCTGTTCATAAGGTCATCTGGCCTGGAGGAAGACATAAATATCAGAATGAGTCGGAACTTATGTGACCTGACCTCTATGAAGTTTTTAACGGTTGACATTTGATTATGTTGTTTGGATGTCTTCAGTACGTGTAAATATAGGCTTGGTCAACTAGAGTGAACTACGGATTTAACATATTGGCTTTTGGGTAATTTTGGACAGTTTCGATGTTCGGAGCAGAGTGAACTACGAATTTAACATAATTCGATCTATATCAATATTTCTTAACATTGAACGATAAAAAGTTTTAATATTATAAATTTTTTATCACTCAAGTATTTCATCGAACATATTATTAACCAAATAGTAAACATATATATTTAATCATTTTTAAATGCCAAGTAAAAGCTCGAGGGTAGATATTCACCTTAGAGGCGAAAATCATCGATTCAGATGCGACTCTAGCGTTTAAATTTGAAAAAAAAAAAAATGTTCTAAACCTTAATTCATCGGTAATTTCATTGTCAGTAGCGTGAATTCTAATCTAATTAGATTTTAATTAAGTGTTAAGGGCTTTTACTTAACTTAGTTCAAGCAAATCCTAACTTGATTCGATGAGTCGAGACCTAGAACTGGGGTACCACGGCATCCACATTTGGCCACTCCCAAATATGGCTTCCTTAATAGCATGAGCCGCTCCTAATCGATTGTCGGGACTATAAGTCCTATCATAAACAAACCCTAGAGTTAGGGTTTTTGAGAAACGATGGAAATAAATACGGAGGGCCTCAGCCTCGTATTTTGGGTGCTACATTTTGTGGCACCAACTCAGCTATTTTGAGCTCATTATGGACGGGCTCTTATACTTGTATTAGACCAAGAGTAACCCGAGCTCTCACGGCTGGTATTATTTTTCCTCATGGGCAGGCAAAGGTCGGGCCATTATTACTAGTAACCCCTCTTCCAATAATAGCTAGAAGGACAGGTGGTTCTTTGCTGTAGGAGATTAAGAGGGCCCTGTAGCAAAGCTGGGTAGGTCGCGGGCTCGAGTTCCTACCAAAATTTTCATCCTAGGTCAGGTCTTGAGTTCTAGCTTCTATACTTGTAGATTATCTTCAATTCATCTTTTTGTAGTTTTTAATTTTCCTGACCGCTTTTTTTTTTTTTTTTTTTTTTTTTTTTTTTTGCACCTCTTCCTCTGTCCTGACCTGAGCTCTTGGCGGCCCACCTTCCCTAGGTCAAATTGCCTGAGAGTGTCTCGCAACCCAGTGGGATTGGAGGAGGCTGATTACTCTGACAATCTTGGAGCAGGTCGGCTTGTCAGTAGCCGGGTCGTTAGGTGCATATGATTACGATAGGGTTTTGATGGTTGTACTTGAATTTGATTTTGCTGATATGTATTTTTTTATATTTTTTTATTGTAGAGATGGCAGATCGACCCTGGGCTAAGAGGTTGAAGCTCCCCTCCACGGTGTAGATAACGTGGCTGAAGGCCACTCCTAAGTCGTCAGCCCGGCGGGCGCTTGAGGTTGAGGCCGCGAAGGTTGCCGCAGAGAAGTAAGCGACGGGGCACGCACCCAAGATTCTACCGGCTGAGTACGTGAAGGCAGTCGTTGTTGTAGGAGTCGCCACAGGGACAACTCCTTCAGCGTTGCAGGATGCTACCTCAGATGGTGCTGCATAGGGCTCGCCTCCCTTGCGTATGCCCACGAGGGAGGTCATAGATCTGGAGTCGTCCCCCATCCGTGTTAAGGAAGGATGGGCAGAGACCACTGCAGCTGGCGAGCCAGAGATTGCAGCTGAGAGTGCCTTTGAGTGTTAGGCCCCTGAGGGAGATGAGCCTACAACCGCCAGGATGTCAACGACAACGGTCAATGCATTGCTCTAGCGACATATGGTCGTGCTGGCTCATTGGAGCCCTGGTCATGTGCCTGAGAAGTAGATCAACGCGATGCTCTCCCTACACCCCGAACCCCTGTTAGGCACGGTGGCATCGATGTTGATTAAGGTAATATCATCGGTCCTCTTTTGTATAGTTTTATTCTTAGTTACTTGCATTTGCTAATCTTTGTTTGTTTATCATTTGCAGAGCACCACCGGGGTTCTTGCCACCCACCACTGTCTGACGGACTTGAGGAGCCGCATAGAAGAAGCAGCCCGGAGGCTCGAATTTGCCTTGGTCAAGCTTCAAGCCAAGGTTGCAGATCTGAAAGCAGCTATGAAGACCTGGACGACAGCTCATGCTGAGGCTGAGGCCTTCTGCGAGGCCCTAAGGGTTTCCAAGGAGGATGAGGTTACCTACGCCCAAATACAACTTCCGCAATAGCATGGTTTGAGTCCAAGTTAAGCGATTTAAGACGTAATATCGGTTAAATGTCTCGCAATAGATGTCAAGCCCACCAAGACCAATATCTTCTTATAGTTTCGAGTCCAACGACCTACTAACGAGCGACCTAGAGCTAGTTTAGTTAATCAGGGTATTTCTGGAATGAATTGGGTCGTGAGATTTCTTATGCGTGACAACTAGAGTTTGGATTGGCTAAGTTCACGATATGGAAATGGCGATTCGGCTCTAATCACCATAATCAAGAATCCTAATTCAACTAACTTGGAAATTTCTTAAAATAATAAAATAACTAAAAAACAAATTTAATTTAATCACATAAGATGGTTTTTTTCATGATTAGAAGTAATTCCTAAGAATACACCGAATACTAAAACTCTAATATAAAAAAGATGCGTTCGATCTATTGGCCACATACAATTGCAAAAATTTTCAGTTTCAACAAATCTATTTCTTATACTGTTTTTGGCATTTTCAGTTACTGATTCATTTTTATGATTTTTTCGATAATTCATCATGAATCTACTTTAGCCTCATTAAATTTCGGTGTATTTTAATATCTATAAAAATTACAAAAATTCTAGAAGTATTAGTGTAACGCCCCGAAAAATCGGGGGTCATGCATACGCTCGACTCCTGAGTTCCCGAGTGTCACTTATCATGCATTTATGGTTTTTATGATTAATCAAATTTAACTGCGCAATTTGGAATTACCTGAAGCATGAAGCACAATCGCATCAGTCTACTGAAATGAAGGAAATCTCACAAATATAGAGGTTCAAAAATAATAAAGGGTCGCCCAAGGCGTTGCCCAACATGATAATAAAAGAAGACTATATCCAAAAGACTAAAGCGGAGCCCACGGCTCAGTAAATCCAAATTCAGCTCGATCAAGCCGATGGAGAGCCGCCCATCAGCTGAAAGTAGGAGAGCTCGTCCTCCTCGCCCAAGCTCGCCTCGCCAGGCTCCTCATGCCCTGAGTCACCCGCATCTATGAATGGGTCTGGTTGGTGTTTTAAAACACCATCCCAGAGTGGGAGTGAGTGATCAACTCAGTGTGAACTATTGGTCTCAAGTAACAACAGACATCAATTGTAATATGAACTTAATGAAAAGCAGACAATCATCAACACCTAATAACTCTTATTTAAAATGCATGCATGTGGAATGATATGATGCATGCCCTCGCCACAACACTCCCTCAAGCGACTCCGTCTAACGATCGCATATGACAGCACTCCCTCAGAGCGACCTCGACTTCCGAGTCGCCACCCTAACTAACGCGTGCAATGCGATCGTGTTAGCCGAGTTATTAATTAAGTCCATTCATCCAGCAGGTTGGTTATTCTGATTCACCCTACGTATCACTGCCCTAATCTAGTTGCGAGGCCAAGACCCCATCAACGCGTGAGGCGGAGACCTCGCGGTCCGTGATCCCGTCGGGTTCCTTATCCCCGACACAAGCACATGAGGAGTGCCGAAAGGAAGGGATCGCTCGCGGTCACTACGGGGAGGCGCGGTACCCCAGCGTAGGCCGACAGCTCGGACATAGTGTCCCATTCCACCATGCCCGGCTCACGAGGCTGTGGACCAGTTTCAAGTGAATTTTTGATGGGCTACAACGGTTGTAGGGTGGTTCAGGTTCCATACATATGTGAGCAAACAGGGTTATCATACAGGGTTGATCAGTCAGTAGGCTAGACCGTATGAGTCAGCGAGCATGAGACGAGGGACCTCAGGTACAAGAGACCCATGTAGTCGAACTACAGCCACCCGAACACACCCGCCCAAATTCATGAGTTTAGCCTCAAGACGGTTCTACCGACGGGGCCGCCTTCGTTCTCCTTGTATTTCTGACCAACCAAGGAGTTTAGATGGTGATTCATAACATGTCAACTAACAAGGTTATCATTTAGCATATGCAATATCACACATTCATGTTTTTCAACATAGAAGTCATAATTCCTACCAAGCAAAGCTACAATGTGTAAAATTCAGGTGCATGTGTGTTGTGTGGGTTGATGAGGAAGTTAAGCACTTCCTACATCTCATAGAGCCAAATTGCACAAGGATTAGTAAGACATACATGCTAGGGCAACATCATGTGAAGAAAACCAAACAAGATATAAACATGAGATCATCAATTCATATCAAATCATGTGAGAGATAAGAACAACATCATATGAGGAAATCAATATGACATACAATTCCATACAATTTCAACAACCCAACAATTCCTAGAAATTTCCCTAGACTCTCCAAAGGCATCATTCAAACATACAAAATCATTAAACTCATACTACAATTAGTGCTAGGCCACCTAAGAACAATAGTCCGCACCTTCGGATTCGTTGGAGGCTTGGAAACAACCTAGAGATGAGGGTTTTGGAGGTTGGCCGACCGAAATTCCTAAAACAATTCAAACATGAGAGAAATCCATACATTTTCTCCTTCAATACAAGGATTTCAAGAGAAAAGAGTGAGGGATCTTACCTAGATGGCCCAGGACGATTTTTGGTGGATGTGGTGTAGGGTTTCCTCTTGGAGAAAGTGTAGGAGGTTGTGGGTTTGATCCTCTTGGGCCCCACCTTGATTGAGAGTCCACCATGCTCACCTCCACTCTCTCTACTCTCTTGCTCTCTCATCTTTCTCCCCCTTTCTCTTCTCTCTCTCCCCCTTTTCTCTTAGGGCAAAATCGTATGGGGAGAGGGGTGCCCAAATGAAACCCTTTATATAGTGTCAGTTTTGGTACAAATGGCCCCAAGGGCTAGGTTTTTACTATACTAGACCTATGGGAGGGTCTTTCAAGCTTTAGGGCCCACTAAAGGGTGTAGGAGTCGATACCCACCGTTGGATAGTTGGCCCTGGTGATGATCTACGTATGAATATGATCGGCCCGCCATTTGGATGCGTCAATCGACGGATATGATTAAAATTCTATTCAACGGTCACCGATAATCGATCAGGGCCGCGGCTATACGGATATGAGGAGGGAAATATCCTTACTCGATGTGTGAAGTTTGGTCACAAACCGACGGCCTGAAATCCTCAACTTTGCATAAGAGTGGACGACTCAAATAACTTAAGTTCCCACAATTTCCCAAACTAGCCTTCCAGAGATCCCTATTGAAGTTGGGGTGGTCCTATCACCCCTCCGGCCACCAAATTCAGGGTGTAGGTGTCTCACGGCCCAATGAGGGGCCATGCAAAATCTGAGATCAAATGGATGAACGAATATGGGGTTTGAGTATATGGTTCTGATCTTTAAATGGCCCTGGGAGGCCCATTCCGATTGTTGGGGCAGTTCTGGTGGCCCTCTGGCCATGAAATTTATAGGGTAGGTGCTCCATGGCCCGATGAGGGGCCACGCAAAATTTGGGGACGATCGGATATGGGGTTTGGTCGTACGGGTCCGATTCACGATCAACGGTCATCGTGCCACGATCGGGGCCCAGATTTGGTGGACGGGCGTAGAAAAATACATCAAACCTTGACCGTAAATTTGGAAGAAATCCGATGGCTGGAACGCCTAGTATCCCGATTTTATTTGTAAGTGTCAGATTCCAATCTGGCATTGGTGGGGCGCATTGGGCAAGCGCCAGATGGTACTTTTGGGTGTCCATTGGGTCCGCAGTCCGCGATGGACCACAAGCCCAGTGAGATCTATGGTTTCCTAAATTTTTAGATTTTTCTGACCTTCATCGGTCGCTGGGCGGCCCGCAAGGGCCGTCTTTAAGTGTAAACAGCCATCTAGCTTGGCGGCCCGCACTAGGCCCTATCACGGCCTGTCTGGTCTATTAAATTGGGTTAATCTTTGATTAATTAATTAGGGTATGAGCTAACGTTGAGTACTAATAGTCAGTATGTGATAATATAAGTCAATTTAAAAAAAAAAAAATTCAAGGATTTTTGGAAATCCAAAACAGTGAAAATCCGGGATGTTACAATTAGTTGTCTGAAACTAATAATTTTCTATATAGTTTACAAATTGGCTTAAAATCAATCTTGTTTTAATTTTTTTTTTTATTTTTTATTTATATAAAACTAGACGCATCAAACTTCAATATGGATTTTGAATCACATCAATCAGAGTTGTAATGAAGGAGATATGTATTTTTAAAATCAAAGCACTGAAGTTGTCTACTGTTGTTCACAACTAACCATTATTGTCCAACGGTCCTGGATCGACCGGGTCCTGACAGGGTCGACTTGGTCCCCCTGTCCAGCAGCCGGGGTGACCAGGTCCTGACGGAGTCGATCGGGTCTCCCTGTCTAGTTGCTTGGGGTCGACCGTGTAACAACACACACCCACACTGTATGATATTATCCGCTCTGGGTACAGCTCGCACGGTTTTGTTTTCAGGATTCCCCCCCAAAAGGCCTCATACAGTATAGGGTGACAACTCCACATATAACCACCACAACTTCAGACAACTCTTCCGATGTGGGACAAAGTGTAACGCCCCGAAAAATCGGGGGTCGTGCATAGACTCGACTCCCGAGTTCCCGAGTGTCACTTATCATACATTTTATGATTTTATGGTTAATCAAGCTTAAATGCACAATTTGGAATATCCTGGAGCATGAAACATAATCATAACTGATTTACTGAAATGAAAGAAGTTCAAATACATATACAAGTCCAAAGAATATGAAAATGGTCGCATAAGGCGTTGCCCATCAAAATCTAAAATAAAATGATATGTCCACAAGAATAAAGCTGAGTCCACAACTCAGCGATCCAATTCCCGCCTGTCAAGCCGATGGAGAGCCGCCCATCAACTAAAAGTAGAACAACTCGTACTCCTCGTCCAAGCTCGCCTCGCCAGGCTCCTCATGCCCTGAGTCACCTGCATCTATGAATGGGTCTGGTTGGTGTTTTAAAACACCGTCCTAGAGTGGGAGTGAGTGATCAACTCAGTGTGAACTATTGGTCTCAAGTTACAACAGGCATCAATTGTAATATGAACTTAATGAAAAGCAGACAATCATCAACACCTAATAACTCTTATTTAAAATGCATGCATGCGGGATGATATGATGCATGCCCTCGCCACAACACTCCCTCAAGCGACTCCATCTAACGATCGCATATGACAACACTCCCTCAGAGCGACCTCGACTTCCGAGTCGCCACCCTAACTAATGCGTGCAATGCGATCGTGTTAGCCGAGTTATTAGTTACGTCCATTCATCCAGCAGGTTGAGGATTTTGATTCACCCTACGTATCAATGCCCTAAGCTGGTTGCGAGGCCAAGACCCCTTCAACGCGTGAGGCCGAGACCTCGCGGTCCGTGATCCCGTCGGGTTCCTCATTCCCGAATCCAAGCACATGAGGAGTGCCGATAGGAAGGGATCGCTCGTGGTCACTACGGGGAGGCGCGGTACCCCAGCGTAAGTCGACAGCTCGGACACAGTGTCCCATTCCACCATGCCCGGCTCACGAGACTGTGAACCCATTTCAAGTGAATTTTCGATGGGATACAACGGTTGCAGGGTGGTTCAGGTTCCATACATATGTGGGCACACAGGGTTAACAAACATGGTTGATCAGATTGCAGGCTAGATCGCACGAGCCAAGCGAGCGTGGGACGAGCGACCTCGGGCACGAGAGACCCATGTAGTCGAACTACAGCCACCCGAACGCACTCGCCCAAACTCACGGGTTTAGCCTCGAGGCGGTCCTACCCTTGGAGCCGCCTTTGCTCTCCTCATGTTTCCTGACCAACCCAATGTAAAGAGGGTCATCCTTAACAAGCCGACTATACAGACTGTCACTAACATGTCATCATCATACTCCATGCATCTCAGTCATACGAATTAGATGATCCTAGAAAACAATCAAGCAATATAGTGCATGTGAGGTGTGTGGGTGTGTGTGAGGAAGTTACGCACTTCCTCCATCTCAAGCCATCATATGCATAAGAGTAATGGAAGCATACACAACATGGATTCATAACATGTGAAAGAATGACACGACATAAGCATATTAGCATCCATTCACGAAAATCATGTGCATCAACAAATAACATTATGAAGAACATCATGTGCATCCATACAATTTCAAGAACCTACAATTCCTAGGATTTCTTTAGGCTTTCAAATGTACCAATCAAGCATCCAAAATCATTAAGCTAGTATTATAATTGGTGTTAGGCCACCTAAGAACAATATTCCGCACCTTATGATTCGTTGGAGACTCAAAAACGACCTAGGAACGTCGATTTGGGGCCGGTTGGTCGGAATCCCTAAAGCAAGTTCATACATGAGAAATCCATGTAAAATCCCCCTTCATCAAAAGGGTTTTCAAGACAAAGGATGAGAAGCCTTACCTAGACGATCAATGGACGATTTTGGTGGTTGTGGTGCACGGTTTCTTCTTGGAGAAGGTGTAGAAGGTTGTGGGTTTGATCCTCTTGGGCCCCACCTTGATTGAGAGTCCACCATGCCTTCTTCCCTCTCTCTTTCTTCTCCTTTCTCCTCTTTCTCTTCTCCCTTTTCTCTCTTCTAGGGCAAAATTCGTATGGGGAGAGGGGTGCCCAAATGAGGCCCTTTTTATAATTCCAGATTTGGTGAAAAAGGCCCCAAGCTTCCATAATTTCCTAAAATAGACTTATGTGATTTCCTATTGGTGTTGGGGTGGCCCTAACACCCCTCTGGCCACCAAATTCGGCGTGTAGGTGTCTTATGGTCCGACCAGAGCCCATGCAAAAATTGAGGACGAACGGATGAACGGATATATGATCTGAGTAAGCGTTTCCGACCCTTAAATGGCCCTGTGGGGGCTCATTCTGATTGATGGGATATCTCTGGTGGCCCTCTAGCCATGAAATTTATAGGGTAGGTGCTCAGTGGCCCGATGAGGGGCCACGCAAAAATTGGGGGCCATCGGATATGGGGTTTGGTCGTACGGGTCTGATTCGCGATCAACGGTCATCGTGCCACGATCGGGGCCCAGATTTGGTGGGCAAGCGTTGAAAAATACATTAAACTTTCACCGTAAATTTGGAAGAAATCCGACGGCTGGAAGGCCCGGAGTCTCAGTTTCTTTTGTCAGTGCCAGATTTTAATCTGGCATTGGCGGGGCGCATTGGGCAAGCGCCAGATGGTACTTCTGGGTGTCCACTGGGTCCGCAGTCCGCGATGGACCACAAGCCCAGTGAGATCTATGATTTTCTAAAGTTTTAGATTTTTCTGACCCTTCTCGGTCGCTGGGTGGTCCACACGGGCTGTTGTTAAGTGTAAACGGGTCATCTGGCTTGGCGGCCCACACTTGGTCCCATCATAACTAGACTGGTCCACCCCATTATAAATTAACATTGAGTAATAATGGTCATTAAGTAATTTTATAAGTTATTTAAAAAGAAATTTTAAGGATTTTTGGAAATCCAAAACAGTGAAAATTCAGGATGTTACACAAAGTTTTACCCCCACTGCGTGCACAGTAGCCTGCTAGCCACACAGTAGCCTGCCAGCCATCTTGGGGCCCGCCTACATGTGCGCCCGCCCGCCCACGTGTGCCCACCCACATGTGACCACAGTGATGGGGCGTCACAGACCATGTTAAGTTGGGGTCAACCTGGTCCCCCTGTCCAAAACTTGGATAACTCATTTGGAACTCGAGGTAAACCGGACTTTTCCAGGGTTTGCCCTGACTCTCCATCTTCCAAAACCCTTCATGTTTAGGCTATATGGATTTCCAAACTTAGAATTTTCTTTATATTGATTTCCAAACTTAGAATTTTCTTTCTGTTTTGCCTTGATCCACCCACGTAGGTGGTCCTAGCATGGACTTGGACTAACCAAAGTTTCTACGGACTTGATTACGTCAACCAAGGGAGTCCCAACATGCACATTGTTATGTTTAAAGTTGAGCAAACCTAGGAGTTCAGTTCTAAGATTTTCCAGAATTCACAACTTTCACTCAGTTAGGTTGGGTGGCTTCGTTGGACCCAAAATCACTCATTTTGGTTCCAAACATGTGCGAATACATATACGAACATGTACTCAAATTAAGAAATCAAAGGTAATGCCCAAAGATACTTAATTCCCAAGTTGTCAGAAATCTGGAGTGTTATAATTCTAGAACTAAACATATTGATGTTCCTCATCATTTTATCTTACATGTGCTTGTGGAAGGTGGTGTAACTCTTGAGGAGATCTACACGAGCGTGAATCTAACATATATGCTTACGAAGGTAGTTCTCAAAGAGAAGTTCAAATTTTGTTCGACTTCCCTGTGCTTGGCATTGAAGTGATGAATATAGAGTGTGCATGAAAGGCAACGATGATAATGAAGCTATGATGGAGACGATTAGAGATGAAGTTTAGAGTTGTGGTTCATGATGATTGAAGCCATGGCAGAGATTATTGTCTGGATGTCTTTAATCTATCATAAATAGGGGCTCGATCGATCGACCAGCTTGATCGATTAACGAGCGAACCCCAAATTTAATAGATTGGTTTATGGACAATTTTGGATAGGCTTGATCGATTAACAATATTCAAAAAATACTTATAAACTCTCTAGCACTTTTGAGCATGTTTAATCACTCGAACATGTGGAGCTTAATCGATCGAGGATTGCTTGATCAAGGTCGATTGATCGATGCTTAGATCGACGGTGTGCACGATTTCGCATAATTGTACAAATTGTTTCCTATTCCAGGTGTTATGCTATAAATATGGCTATAATGTCGAATTAAAGTATTATTAGGAGAGCTTATTTCTAAGAGAATTTTGAAAAGAGGCAGTGGTTTTCTGAAGGGTTTCACATTTGTAAGTTCATCTATCTCTCATAATTCGCTCTTCATAGTGGATTTTGTTGTCGCTTTGTACCGTAGCTTTTTCTTGTAAGGGTTTTACATGTAAAATCGTGTGTTCATGTGCATGCTTTGTTCCGTTTATCTTTCTCTTATTTGATTCGAATTCAGGATTTCCTTCCGTGGTCCTCCAACATTTTACACTTAATTTGTCACAACACGTGTCGGCATGTTTGTACGGGAGCTAGAAAAGCTACTCATGAAGCCTGAAGAGAGATAATGATACAATGAAATACACCCTTGCCATAAGATGCCTGTCACGATAGAAATACTATAGCACCCAAATATATACGCATGACCAAAACTCTGGAGGCAGTTATTCCCCAACTAATGAAATGTGACAAGAGTATACATGCTATACATACTCAAAACAGCTAAAGAGCACACGTGATTAATGTAATGTTAAGGTAGTGCCATCCAGTGACACATGCCTTGATTTAACTGGCCACGTGCAACTGTAAACCTTTAAGCGATGCAACGAGGAAAAAAAAAGTCGTTTGGAAACAGAAACATGAGTAAACACATTAACATAATGATTGGGTGACTCCTTCCCAAAATAGAAGCGTATCGAGTTAAGTCCACTAAACGGTCGGTTCGTCAATCTTAAAAGCTAATGGACCATACGTAAGATTACTGCCTAACCCAAGTCTATAAAAATAACATTAAATGAAAAACTCTGGGCCATCACCAATTAAATTAAACAATCCTCTTATTAAGCTCAACGCTGCCTATCAAATCATTTCATCCCATATGAATGCCTATATTAGTTTAGTCTAGCTTCTCCACTTCTATCCAACACCATGCTACAACAAGTTCAAATCGATTAATGTAGTTTTAGATTAGTCTCTCTACTTTTGTCTAACGCATCGACACAATAAGTTAGATCGAGTTTAGTTTCCATCCACGACCTTATCATTTAAACCCCAGATCCCCAAGTCCTTATTCAGTGATTCTTCTAGCCACATCTTGCTAGCCAAACTAAGATCCTCTCATGATTGTCTAGATTTAGATGACCATCTCACGATCATCCAAGTTCATGAGTCTGTCAACCATCCACAACCACTTAAATTGCAGTTGGCAATCTACTTCGCTTTAATTACATTTTTTCTGATTGTACTGCATGTACATTTAGTTTAATAGAATCAACGTTTAGCCTCATTATACTATTTTTTTTAGTATATAGTTTATTGACAAATACAACTAATCTATCACTGTTGTAATAAAAATTTTCCTTCAAGATAAAAAGAACTCATTTGAATGACTAACCCCCCTTCACAAATCGCCTAATTTCTTATTAATCGGTGGCTGAGTAGTCTACCAATTTTTATAGATTTGATCCTAATATGCCTATTTCGACACGTAGGGTTACGAGGCATTCAATTCAATCCTAGTACGCTAGACACATACATACCTTCACATGCATAGCCAACATTAGGCCATTTATTGCACATGTGGCCATGAGTTTGAATTGACGTCCAACATGGCTAAATCTCCATTGTTTCCTATAATATAATAGGGTTACGAGGCATTCAATTCAATCCTAGTACGCTTGACACATACATACCTCCACATGCATACAGGCCATTTATTGCACATGTGGCCATGAGTTTGAATTGACGTCCAACATGGCTAAATTTCCATTGTTTCCTATAATATAATATGGTCCCTCCAGCTTTGAACCAACTTCATTTATGGGCTTATACGTTAAAATGAGCTGGCAAAATAGACAGCTATGCTAAATAAAACACACGTCACGGTAGGCTCCTCAAAGCTTACCCCACTTCTTGCAAAGATATTTGTAGAGATGGATTGCAAGCAAACGGCGTTCGACATTGAACTGGGTTTGGACCTACTAGCTTGATTTGAATGGCCCCATAAATATTTTTCTTTCTTTTTAAGGGTCTTGGGCTCATCTCATTTTAGCTCGACTACACATTTATGAAGCCTTTATCCTTTCTAATCCTTGGTTAGGCAACACACGTATCTTGCATCTGTACCGTTGGTTTCATTTTCCTAGATGTCCATTTCTTTATGCATGTGTGGTCCATTTGAAATTCTTAAGACCATTTTCATTTTTTCTAAATATCTATTTTATTTTGCATGTATGGTCCATTTGAAATTATTAATAACATTTTTATTTTCCTAGATGTCTATTTCTTTCTGCATGTGGGGTCCATTTTGAATTATCAAGAACATCTACACCGGTCAGTGACAGGGATTTTATCAACTTTTGATTTTGGCCCCACCGGGTCGGGTCTGGACCCGACCAATTGTTTTGGCAGAAAAGAAACCGTTGGATTTGAAATTTCCGTACGGTGGTGCCTACGTGGACATTTTAAATTGAAATGTTGTTTTGTATCTTGACGCGTATCAGAATTTCGTACTCCACCAATCGATGTTTGATGATCTTATCTTATCTCTTATCACATCTTCTCAAAAAGTCGCACACGTGGACAAATGAGGACCGCTCATTATCTAAGCCCCATCATGGAAAATTACAAGGATTCTATGTTCCGAACCATTTGATTAGTGGCCCCCAGCTGTCCTCTAAATGGCAGAAATAGGCACGCTATCTTCAACCTCCTGACACAAAACGCAGCACACGTGGCAAAGTCGTACGTGTAGAAGTTAGGTGGGGCCCATCGTGATGTTTGTAAGAAATCCGTCCCATCCATTCGTTTTTCCAGCTCCTGTTAGGATATGAACCAAAAAAATGAGGTGGATCTAATACTCAAGTGGACCACGCGGTCGAAAAATGGGGAACGAAATGCCCACCGTTGAAATCTTCCCGGATTTAAAGCCTACCGTTGAAAACTTCTTTGGGGCCACAGAAGTTTTGGATCAAGCTGGTATTTATGTTTTCCCTTCGTACAGGTCCATGTGACCTTATGAACAGGTTGGATGGAAAATAAACATCACGGTGGGCCCTGTGAAGTTTTCAACGGTAAGAGTTTAATTCCCACTGCTTCATGTAGTGTGGTCCACTTGAGGCTTCAATCCACCTATTTTTTGGGCTCTTATACTAAAATGATCTTTGAAAATAGATGGACGGCGTGGATAAAGAATATAGATCACGGTGGGCCCCACAGAGCCCCTGACGTGGGTCGTGGTGGGGTAGTACCCAATCCGAGCCTATCTCAATCGTCGAAAGGCAAGAAAAAGCGATGGTTCGGAACTTCGTACCGCAAGGCACGAAAAAATCATTAAATGGAGAAATGGTTTCATCCAACTGGTGGGACCGGTAATTTTCTGTCCAATCCTCATATATTTTCATCTTTTCACGTTTTGTGTAAAATCCAAACCGTCCAAAATGTTTTTATCACAATGAGGATCATGTTACTGATAAATTAATATGATATATTCGTTATATATGGAATCAAAATATTTGTTTAACAAATTAACGGATACCCATTGTTTTCCAGGTGTGGCCCACCTAATTTTTGGATTGTGTTATTTTTTAACTGTAAGATCCTTGTGGTATTTCCAGCTATTTGGTGGTTTATATTTCACACACGCATGAAAGATTTGAACTTATCCAATGGTTAGTTGGACTTTAACTTAAATCCAACGGGTTGGATGGGAGCATTGATCCATGAAAATATCGGATCCGTTACGGAAACAGAATCCGAAAAACATCGCTAGGGAGATGAAGCTCCGTAGTACAGTAAACCCGTAGCTCTCCCTGCCGTACACGTGGACAGGTATTAACAAATCAGATCCGTTCATATAGTAATAATCATCTTGGGTTTCTATGTTTAAAAACATACGCATATTAGACAATTTTATTTACCATTTTCTTGATTTCTTACAATGAATTACGACCGTTGAATTTTTATATTACCGATGAATTTTTGGCCACTTCTTAGATTAAAAAAAATCATCTGATGGAAGTTTTATTTTGATATATTTTCATCTAAGGTATGGAAAACGTTATGGACGGTTTTGATTGATGTGATACATATCCACGTGTTCTGTGATGATATGGGCCTACCGTACTCCGGTTTTATCGGATCTACCGTATTTGGAGTCGTTTCGGGACAAAACGAAATAAAAGCATGCCGGTATCTTCGGGAGCACGAGCTTTTGTCCGACGAGAGCAAATTGCGTACTGACAGTGGCCGTAGCTGGCTACTCGAGGGTGCTATGTGGGCCCACCATGATGTATATGTTTGATCCCCACCGTCTATCCTTTTTCCAACATAGTTTTAGGGTATTAACTAAGAAACGAGATTGATTCAAATCTCAAGTGGACCACACCACTGGAAAAAATGGTAATTGAATTCCCACCGTTAAAAACTTCTAGATGGCCACAAAAGTTCTGGATCAAGCTGAGATTTTTTCTTTCCCTTCATCCCAGTTTATGTGATCTAATCATAGGTTGGATGAAAAATAAATATTACCATTGGCCTGGATCTACTTCATTTTTGGATTGATGCCCTAAAAAGAATGGGAAACATGAACATACCCCATAGATGAAACACATACACTATTGTGGCGCCCACGGAATACTATCAAGTACTGAGGTGTAGCTGACTTGGCGAGATTTGATTGGTTCAGTCCATGTGATGTCGGCACCGAAGTTGTGGATGACAAGAAAACATCGAGTTCAATTAGTCTTGGCATGGCTAGATATGATTGGTTCAGGTTACGTGTGACATCGGTTATGATTAGATATATATTCGACTGAACAACTTTTATGAATTGAAATTTCTAGGTTGAAAAACACCGAGTCCAATAAGACCCTGATGTGGCGAGAATTGATTGGTAAACAAAATTATAGTACATGTTATTAGGACTCCGGTTAGGTTACAGTGGGATTTGATTAGACATATATAGGGCTCACGCAAAGCACGTTTGAAAGTTATTTAGTTGATTGCGACCTTGACAGGCGATCTCGACAGGCTTGCCGTCTCCATAGTATACGGGGACGGTGTCCAATTCCTGTCCAAGTTATTGGATACTCTGGCAGAGCATGATCTTGATACGCCAGTGCTCAAAAATTGTATACATTATATGCATTAGCTTAAATTAGACCAATGTAATTGTGGAACCCACAGCCTAATGCCGTTCATTAAATGTCCATCAATCATATATTTACATAATTAAATAAGCATCATATTTGATCCATGTACATGCGAAACTGGGATTCACACCTTGGACAGTTTAATTTGTGAGTGCCTGCCTATCATCCACCACACACTACCGGAGTATCAAAGTTCTCTCTCTCTCTCTAAAGGAGCCCACCAGGACGTATGGACTCTAAAAAAAACTGGCCATCGAAACACTCAGGTGGGCCACGGAAGGTGATTTTAGATGTTTTGAGTATTTTCTGAATGGTTGGGCCAGAGGAGTCTTTGATTGGCTTGGTTTCTGGGATCTACGGACAACATAAGCGGGTGCACATGATGGACGGATTGGATGTTCTTTACACACCACGGTGGGCCCCACATACAACAATGTAGAATTAAGTCTATTCTACAAACGTTGTAGTGAAACTGGCCTCTACAACGTAGGTGCAAAAAGTAAAACAGTACACGCTGGCGTCATTGTCCGTTTGGATGTTTAAAGGAAGACCACACTTTTCTGCTAGTAGGTGAATCCAGATCGTCTATCTGGTGGACCCCACAGTGGTCGCTAGTGGAAGTGACAAAAAATTGTCATAGACGTCGTATCGAGACAGATTATTAAATTAAAGGTGAAAAATAGTCCACGTTACACGAAGCAGTTTGGAATTTGATACACTGAAAGAGAGCACCGCCAACACATCTACGATAGAGGAGGCAGGGCATTGCATCAATCAATACCGTCCAAATTGTGGACCTCACTGTCGATGGATAACAACCCTAAAAAATCACATTGGTCGGATAATCCTTACCGTCAAAGTAATGGCCAAATGCAACGGCTGAGATCGAATGGTTAAGGATGCCTTAGCTAATCAAACAAATAGTTTATCCTTAATAACACCTGTTATGGGGAAATCTGAGCCAAGCCGATAAGGGCCAACTCGGGCAAAACTAGGGTTCTGGAAGAGAGGCAGATTGGACCACACGGGCATTTGAAGCTCTCATCCGAAGAATTACAGCCCTGTATCGGAGCCCCGAACCCTATCTTCGGCATGGAGTCCAGAGACCAAGTCCAAGCGGGCATTCTCGGCGGGTTAGAACCATGGGCTAGGTTATGTTAAGTCTGAGGTCCGAACAAGGTCAGTCCCATCATGGGCTTGGGGAACTGAGTTGCCGGACTGGCTCAAGTAGAAACATGGCTGAAGATAACGTTTGGATATATAGCCCAATAAGGCATATGAGAGAATAACGTGATGCACGATTTAAAGGTAACGACCAACATTTGCACGCGTGTAACGCCCGCTTGATGGAATGGATCTTGCTGAGTTTAATGGCAACGACCCATTCGATCCACAGGTATAAATACCAGAGAAACCCATTGTAACAACTACGCAACATCTCGCACTCCCACTCTATTCTACACTACTTAGACCCAACTTCCCTAGCCTGACTTTGGCATCGGAAGGTTCCCTGCTTGAGCTAGGGTCTCTTTTGTTTACTGTTCTGTGCAGGACTAGGGTTTGCTCCGAGCACGTAGGGCTCGTTGGAGGGTGATCCAAATTTTTGCATCAACAACACCGTTTACAGTGGGACCCTCGAGTTCAATGGTTTGGATTGACACAAGGAGGATCTTCTCCTAATGTTTCATTGCATGGGCGCGAATTGGGTACTTGCCCAACCATACCTAGCTAGAGACGGACGGTTCTATAAGGGCATCTGTGAGGCACACTGTGTTGTATGTGTTTCATCCAAGCGGTCCACCCATTTCGAAAAATCATTTTAGGTCATGAAAATAATAAAGAAGCAGATCTAAGGTTCAAGTGGACCACACCACAGGGAACAGTGAGGATCGAATGCCTACCTCTGAAAATCTCCTGGGGGCAACATAAGTTTTGGATCAAGTTGATGTTTATATTTTCCCTCCAGCTATATTTGACCGTTGGATGGAAAATAAACATCACGGTGGGCCGTAGGAAGGTTTCAACGGTGGGGTCATTTTCACCACTGCTTCCTGTGGTATGGTACACTCGAGCCATCGATGTGCCTACTTTTTGGCACATATCCTAAAATGATATTTAAAAATAGATGGACGGCTTGGATAAAACACATACATCACGGTAGGCCCCACAAAGCCCCTGCCACAATAAGTATCAAGTAATTGAAAACTTAATCTGATTTATTCGTTATATAGGGAATCAAAATGTTTGTATAACACATTAACGGATACCCATTGTTTTCCATGGTGTGGCCCACCTAATTTTTGGATTGTGTTATTTTTTAACGGTAAGATCCTTGTGGTATTTCCAGCTATTGGGTGGTTTACATTTCACACAAGCATGAAGGATTTGAACTTACCCACTGGTTGGTTGGACGTTAACTTAAGTCCAACGTGTTGGATGGGAGCATTCATCCATGAAAATATCGGATCCGTTACGGAAACAGAATCGGCAAAACATAGTAAGGGAGATGAAGATCCGTAGTACAGTAGACTCCTAGCTCCCCCTGCCGTACACGTGGCCGGGTATTAACAACTCAGAGCCGTTCATCTATTGATAATCATCTTGGGTTTCTATGTTTAAAAAGTTAGGCATATTAGACAATTTTATTTACCATTTTCTCGATTTCTTACAATGAATTACAACCATTGATTTTTTATATTACCGATGAATTTTTGGGAACTGATTAGATTAAAAAAAAAAATCATCTGATGGAAGTTTTATTTTGATATGAATTCATCTAAGGTATGGAAAACGTTATGGACGATTTTGATTGATGTTATACATATCCACGTGTTCTGTGATGAGATGGGCCTACCGTACTCCAGTTCTATCGGACCTACCGTATTAGGAGTCGTTTCAGGGCACAAAACGAAATAAAAGCATGCCGGTATCTTTGGGAGCACGAGCTCTTGACTGACGAGCGCGGATTGCACACCGACTGTGCGTGGCTCGCTACTTTGAGGGTCAGTTTGGGCAGTGGGATTAGAAGGGATTAGGTGGGGATGGGATTCAAAAAACATAATTATTACCCATGGCAGGGGTTGTCCCCTATTACCATGGGATTAAATTAATGCCCTACTTTGTTGATAATACAGTGGTACATTGATGAATATACCCACCATCATTAGAAATTACTGAGAATAACATACATGTGTTATGTCTAAAACCGTTCATTCGTTTCGTAACCTCATTTAATGGCATGGGCCTAAAAATCAGATAAATCCAAAACTTATGTAGCACCAAAGAAGTTTTCAACGGTAAATATTCAATCCCTATTGATTTCTATGGTGGAGTCCACTTGAGCATTAGATTTACCTGATTTTTTGGCCCATGCTCTAAAATAATCTCGATAAATGGGTGGACGGTGTGGACATAGCCCACACATCATGTTGGGACCTACACAACTTTCCAAACATTGAGTGAAATTGGCACGCGACCCATTGCAATTCCATTTAATATAATTCCAAGCATTTCCATTCCTACCAAACAAGGAGTAGAATTGGCACAAGACCAGATGAATCCCATCCCCACTTAATCCCTTCTAATCCCACTGCCCAAACTGACCCTGAGGGTGCTCGTGGGCCTACCATGATGTATATGTTTTATCTACGCCTTCTATTCATTTTTCCAAGATCATTTTAAGGCATGAGCTAAAAAATGAGGCTGATGCAAATCTCAGGTGGACCACACCAAAGGGAAAAATGGTAATTGAATCCCCACCATTAAAAACTTCTAGGTGGCCACAAAAGTTCTGAATCAAGCTGAGATATTTTCTTTCCCTTCATCCCAGTTTATGTGATCTAATCAGTAGGTTGGATGAGAAATAAAGATTACTGTGAACCGGGATATACTTCATTTTTCGGTTGACGTCCTAAGAATAACATGGCAAAATGAATATACCCGTACATAAAACACATTGTGTAGTTGACTTGGCGAGATTTGATTGGTTTATATATATGTATAAGATTGAACAATTTTCATAAATTAAAATTTTTAGATAGGGAAACATCAGAGTCCAATAAGATGCTGATGTGGCAAGAATTGATTGAAACCCATTTGATTGAGTATCAAATGGATTTCTAACGCACTTTGTATGGCCTCATTACTCACACCGGCACTGGCACAATCAAATCTTACCACATCAGTACCTCACTAGCTTAGCTGTTTTTGTAACCTCGCGGGTTTCTCATGCAGCCATGCGGCCAAGACTAAACAAAATTACAGTATAAGTTATTGAGACGCTGATGAGGTATTGCCATTGGTAATATGACAGGATTTGTTTAGACATGTATATATCTACGCAAAGCATATTTAAAAGTTATTTGATTGATTGCAACCTCTATCTGCCAATATCTTGTAGGCCAATCAAATCTCAGCCCATTTACACCCCCTGTCTCGAAAGTGTACGGCAGGCAGGTTCCAATTCCAGTCCAAGTTACTGGATACTCTGGAAGAGCATGATCTTGATACGCCAGTGTTCAGAAATTGTATACATGATATGCATTAGTTTAAATTAGATAAATTTAATTGTGGAACCCACAGCCTTCTTTTTTATTTATTTATTTTTTTTAAAATTTTTTAACACTCATACACACCCCACACACTCATGCTAGTGGAATTTCACCACCTATGGATACACAAAGCCTTGACCGGGTGTTGAAACTCCTGAGAGTCTACCACCCGACCAAGAGTAGGGATCCAGGAACTCACAGCCTAATCTCAATAGCAGGTTGGTGGAATAATCTTAACCATTGATCCGTAGACACTTGATTGTGGCAAGATTTGATTCGATATGTATACTATCCATGCAAAGCATATTTGAAAGTTATTTGGTTGATTACGACCTATACCTGCCAATACCTTGTAGGCCAATCAAATCTCAGCCCATTTATACCCCCCATCTCCAAAGTGTACGGTGGGCAGTGTCCACTTCTGGTCCAAGTTACTGGATACTCTGGAAGAGCATGATCTTGATATGCCCGTGCTCAGAAATTGTATACATGATGTGCATTAGTTTAAATTAGATTAATGTAATTGTGGAACCCACAGCCTAATCTCAATAGCAGGTTGGTGGAACAATCTTAACCATTGATCCATCGACGCTCGATTATGAAAAATAAGATTACTTGATAATTTTCAAATTCAGCTGTTCAATAAATGTCCAGCAATATTATATGTACATAATTAAATATGCATCATATTTGATTTATGTACATGCGAAGCTGGGATTCACAATTTGGACAGTTTAATTTGTGAGTGCCTGTCTGTCATCTATCACACACTGCCAGAGTATCAAAGTTCTCTCTCTCTAAAGGAGCCACACCAGGATGTATGGACTCTAAGAAAAAGCTGGCCATCGAAACACTCAGGTGGGCCACGGAAGGTGATTTTAGATGTTTTGGGTATTTTCTTGATTGTTGGGCCAGCTGAGTTCTTGATTGGCCTGGTTTCTGGGCTCCATGGAAAACATAAGTGAGCACACATGATGGACAGATTGGATGTTATTTACACACCACGGTGGGCCCCACATACCACAATGTAGAATAAATCTATTCTACAAACATCCTAAGTACACGAACAGAGTTAGTTCGGTTAGCTCGATTGACTCGATTCGACTCGAAGTTGAGTTCGAGCCGAGGCAAGCTGATTTTTTAAGCTCGAAAATTTTTTGAACCGAGTTCGAGCTTGCCCGAGCTCGACTCGACTCAAATCAAACCCAATTCAAATCGAACTTGGATCGAACCAGTTCGGTAACTCAGTTACTTTGATATTGATGCTGCTCACCAAGTGTTTGATAAAATTGACTCAACAAAGTGTGGTTGGTGGCAAAGAAGGTATGTATATAAAACAAATACTATTTTTTTTTCTTAATTTTTATATTACTTAAATATGTTTGATTAAATACATGTGAAACCACTGCTGTTATTTTACATCCAATGAGATTTTGAAGGTGCAGTCCATGTGTTTGTGAAAAGTTGCACGGGCGAGCTCAACTCGAATCGGCCCGCTCTACTGACCGAATCAAGCTGAGTTGGGGTTAGCAAGTGGCCAAGTTGAGCATCGTGGCAAAGAAACTGACATCTAAAATGTAAGTGCAAAAAGTAAAACAGTACACGATGGCATCATTGTCCAATTGGATGTCTAAAGGAAGACCACACTTTTCTGCTAGTAGGTGAATCCGGATCATCTATCTG
The DNA here is from genome assembly GCA_021015155.1 of Magnolia officinalis. Taxonomy (NCBI): domain Eukaryota; kingdom Viridiplantae; phylum Streptophyta; class Magnoliopsida; order Magnoliales; family Magnoliaceae; genus Magnolia; species Magnolia officinalis. The sequence goes on from JAJHSJ010000015.1 coordinate 54,567,358, forward strand.
GTGGACCCCACTATGGTCACTAGTGGAAGTGACAAAAAATGTCATAGCCATCATATCGAGACAAATTATCAAATTAAAGGTGAAAAATAATCCACGTTACACGAAACGGTTTGGCATTTGATATACTGAAAGAGAGCACCGCCAACTAGGGGTGTACATCGGGTCGAACCGAGTCGAACCGGACTCAACCTGGCCTGGCCCGGTCACCAGCCAAACCAGCCCGAACCTGGCCCAGTCAGCAATCGGGCGAGTTCGGGCCAGTTTCGCACCCATGATTTGGACGGCCTTGTTTTTTTTACTCTACTCCATCTACTCTATAGAAAGGACTTTGGCAGGTAACTTGAACGACTTTGATTTTTTGGGAAGGTCTTTTGTCATAGATTTTTAGAATTTTGCTCCATTTACAAAGGGACCTACGATTTGGATTGCTTGGATTGCTGTAAATGGTTAGGGTAACTGGGTAAGAATTTAGGAAAAAGAATTTCGTGGATGGCTTGGATTGCTGTAAATGGTTAGGGTAACTGGGATTTGTAATTTGGACAGTTTAATTTGTGAGTGCCTATCTATCATCCATCATACACTGCCAGAGTATCAAAGTTCTCTCTCTCTCTAAAGGAGCCCCACCAGGACTGTAACATCCTGGATTCTCACTGTTTTGGATTTCCAAAAATCCTTAATTTTTTTTAAAAAAATTAACTTATAATATCACTTAATGACCATTAGCACTCAATGTTAGTTTATGATGGGGTGGACCAGTCTAGTTATGATGGGACAAAGTGCGAGCCGTCAAGCCAGATATTCTGTTTACACCTAGCAAAAGCCCGTGTGAGCCGCCTAGCGACCGAGGAGGGTCAGAAAAATCTAAAAATTTAGGGAATTGAAGATTTCACTGCGATTGTGGTCCATTGCAGGCCACAGACCCAGTAGACACCCAGAATTAGAATCTGACACTTACCAAATGCACCCCACCAATGCCAGATTGGAATTTGGCACTTGCAAATAAAACTGAGATACCAGACTTTCAAGCCGTCAGATTTCTTCCAAATTTACGGTGAAGGTTTAATGTATTTTTCTACGCCCATCCACCAAATCTGGAACCCGATCATGGCATGGTGATCGTTGATCGCAAATCGGGCCCGTACGATCAAACCCCATATTCGATCGTTCCTAAATTTTGCATGATCCTTCATTGGGCCATAGAGCACCTATCCTACAAGTTTCATAGCCAGAGGGCCACCAGAACCACTCCAATCATCGGAATGGACCCCACAAGGCCATTTTAAGATAGGAACCGTATGATCGAACCCCATATTCGTTCATCCGTTTGTTCCCAAACTTTGCATGGCCCCTCATAGGGCCATGAGTCACCTACACACCAAATTTGGTGACAAGAGGGATGTTAGGGCCACCCCAACACCAATAGGGAGTCCTAGAGGGCTATTTTGGAAATTTGAGGAAACTAAAGGCCAAAGGGCCCAACTCTAGGAAATAAACCCTAGCTCTCTCATAACTCTCTCATTCACCACAACCACCAAGGAGAAAAATGGAGAGCAAAAGAGAAATGAGAGAAGAAAGAGAGGGAAGAAGACCAAGGTGGACCTTAGATCGAGGTGAGGCTCAAAGAAATCAAATCTTGTGACTCTCTACCTCTCCTCCAAGAAGAAACCCTCCTCCACGACCGCCCATTTATTTCGTTGATCGCCTAAGTAAGATCCCTCATCTTTTTTTCTTAAAACCCTTGTGTTGAGAATGGATTGGCATGAATTTCTAACATACAAATGTGTGCTTTAGGGATTTCGGCCGATCGACCCCAAATCCACACTCCTAGGTCGTTTCCAAGATCTCAACGATCTATAGGTGCGGACTATTACCCTTAGGTGGCCTAGCACCAATTATTGTATAATCTTAATGATTTTGTTTATTTGGAATGTCGTATTGAAAAATCTAGAGGAAACTTAGGAATTGTATGTTTGTTGGAATTGTATGGAATTGCATGATTAGTTCTCATTTGATGATTGACCTTGCCTCCCACATGATTTGGTACATGGATGATTACATACTCATATTTTGTTTGATTTCTCTCATATGGTGTTGTTTCATAACATGTATGATTCGTTTCTCTTGTGTGATTGATTCTTTGAGATGTAGGAATTGCTTAGCTTCCCCACAAACCCACACGATACACATGCACTTGTCTCATGATAATGTTAGCATTGATTATTAGGAGTATCCGATTCATATGTTGAGATGCATGAGAAAATGATATTGTTATGTTGTTGATAACTTGGGTTCTTGGCATGTTATGAATCATCACTCAACCCTTGGGTTGGTCAGGAATACGAGGAGAGCGAAAGCGGTCCCGTTGGTATGACCGTCCTGAGGCTAAACCCATGGATTTAGGCGAGTGCATGTGGACGACAGTAGTTAGACTACATGAGTCGCTTGTACCCGATGCCATTCCGCAACGTGCTTGCCTGAACTCATGCGGTCTAGTCTACTGGCTGACCAACCTTGTTTTGTTAACCATGTTTGCTCACACATGTATGGAATCTTGACCACCCTACCACCATTGTAGCCCATCGATAACGAATTGAATATCGATCCACAGTCTCATGAGTCGGGCATGGTGGAATGGGACAGTGTGTCCGAGCTGTCGGCCTACGCTGGGGTGACGCGCCTCCCCGTAGTGACTGCGAGTGATCCCTTTCTCTCGGCACTCCCCATGTACTTGAAGTCAGGGATGGAGAACCCGACGGGATCACGGATAGCCAGGTCTTGGCCTCGCAACCAATTAAGGGCATTGATACGTGGGGTATATCAGATTCCCCAACCTTCTGTATGAATGAACTTAACTAAAAATTTCGCTAACACGATCGCATTGCATCGCACTAGTTAGGGTGGCGACTCAGCAATCGAGGTCGCTCTGAGGGGAGTGTTGACCATGCGCGATTGTTAGATGGAGTCGGTCGAGGGAGTGTTGTGGCGAAGGCATGCATCATATCATCCATCATGCACATGCATTAATAAGAATAGTTAGTTGTTTATAAATGAATGTTTTTTATTAAATTTATATTATAACTGATGCTTGTTACAACTTAAGACTAATAACATCCACTGAGTTGATCACTCACTCCCATTATGGGACGGTGTTTTAAAACACCAACCAGACTCTTTGATAGCTACAGGTTGCGATGAGTTCGAGGAGCCTGGCGGTGCGAGCTTAGACGAGGAGGACGAGTTGTCCTATTTCCAGTGATGGGCGGTTCGCCGCAGAGTTCGCGAGTGGACTTGGATCGCTGAGTATTAAACTCAGCTCATCATTCCTTTTGATATATTTTTAGTGATTTTGTTGGGCAACGCCTTGTGCGAACCTGTTTATATTAATTTGGACTTGTATATATTTAGACTCTTTCATCTCATAGACTAGTTGTGAATTGTGATTCATATTTCCAGTAATTCTCAGTTGCGCATTTAAACCTGATTTATCATAAAATTATAAAAATTGAGTATAGGTGACACCCAAGAACTCAGGAGTCGAGCGTATGCACGACCCCCGATTTTCAGGGCATTACAAGGACGTATGGACTCTAAAAAAAGCTGGCCATCGAAACACTCAAGTGGGCCACGAAGGTGATTTTAGATGTTTTGGGTATTTTCTTGATTGTTGGGCCAGCTGAGTTCTTGATTGGCCTGGTTTTTGGGCTTCATGGAAAACATAAGCGGGCGCACATGATGGACAGATTGGATGTTATTTACATATCACGGTGGGCCCCACATACCACAATGTAGATTAAATCTATTCTACAAACATCAATATAGGGGTGTACACGAACCGAGTTAGTTCGGTTAGCTCGCTTGACTCGGCTCAAAAAAGCTGGATTTGACTCGGTTCGAAGTTGAGTTCGAGCCGAGTTGAGCTGATTTTTTAAGCTTGAAAAAATTTCGAACCGAGTTCGAGCTTGCCCGAGCTTGACTCGACTTGGATTGAACCCAATTCGAATCGAACTCGGAACAAACCAGTTCGGTGACTCATTTACTTTGATATCGATGTTGCTTACCAAGTGTTTGATAAAATGACTCAACGAAGTGTAGTCGGTGACAAAGAAAATATGTATATAAAATAAATAAATATTTTTTTAATTGATTTTTATATAAATTACTGCTGCTGTTTTACATTCAATGAAAATTTGAAGGTACAGCCCATGTGTTTATAAAAATGCTGTACGGGCAAACTGGACTCTTGAACTAGTCCGCTCTGCTACCAAATCGAGCCGAGTCGGGTTCGAGCAGGGTCAGCAAGTGGCCGCGTCGAGCAACGTCGCATAGAAAATGACATCTAAAATGTAAGTGCAAAAAGTAAAACAGTACGATTAGATGTATAAAGGTAGACCACACTTTTCTGCTAGTAAGTAAATCCAGATCGTCTATCTGGTGGACCCCACAGTGCTCGCTAGTGTAATGACAAAAAATGGCATAGACGCCATATCAAGACAGATTATTAAATTAAAGGTGAAAAAATAGTCCACGTTACACGAAACAATTTGGATTTTGATACACTGAAAGAGAGCACCGCCAACACATCTACAATATAGGAGGCAGGGCATTGCATCAATCAATACCGTCCAAATTGTGGACCTCACTGTCAATGGATAACAACCCTAAAAATCACATTGGTCGGATAACCCTTACCGTCAAAGCAATGACCAAATGCAACGGCTGAGATCGAATAGTTAAGGATGCCTCATCTAATCAAACAAATAGTTTATCCTTAATAACACTGTTTACAGTGGGACCCTCGAGTTCAATGGTCTGGATTGACACACACAGGATCTTCTCCTAGTGTTTCATTGCATGGGACGCGGATTGGCTACTCCCCCTGACACCAGCCAATGGCTGGTGGTCGGTGCTCCGTGGGACCCACCATGATGTATGTGTTTCATCCATGCCGTCCATCTGTTTTTACCGATCATTTTACAGTAAGAGACAAAAAAATGAGGTATATTCCAATCTTAAGTGGACAACATTACATGAAACAGTGTTGAATGAGCGTCGACCATTAAAAAACATTTTGTGGCCATAAAAGCTTCAGATCAAGATGATCTTTGATTTTTTCCTTAATCTGGGCCTATATGACCTAATAAACATATTAGATGTCAAATAAACAGTAAGTGGGCCTTAGGAGGATTTTAATGATGGATATCCAACCACTATTGTTTTCATATGGTGTGGTCCACCTGAGATTTATATACCTCTCATTTTTGGGATCAATCCATAAAAGGATCTGTAATAATGGATGAACGGAATGGATGAAACATATACATCATGGTGGGGCCCACAGAGCACTGACCATCAACCCCGGGGCTGGTGTCAGCGGAGTAGCCAATCCGTTTCCCATTGCATGGGCGCGAATTGGGTACTTCTGCTTCCTCGACCAGACCTGGCTACAGACGGACGGTTTATAAGGGCCTCTGTGAGGCACACCGTGATGTGTGTGTTTTATCCAAGCCGTCCATTCATTTTGAAAAATCATTTTAGATCATGTACACGTTAAAGAGTCATAAAAAGGCTCAGGTAGACCACACCACAGGGAACAGTAAGGATCGAATGTCTACCTCTGAAAATCTCTTGAGGGCCACGTAAGTTTTTGATCAAGCTGTTATTTATTTTTTTCCCTCCATCCAGGTATATGTAACCTTATGAATAGGTTGGATGGAAAATAAAAATCACGGTGGGCCTTAGGAAGGTTTCAACGGTGCGGGTCATTGTCATCACTGTTTCCTGTGGTATGGTACACTCTAGCCATTGACGTGCCTTCACATACCCTACAATGATATTTAAAAATAGATGGACGGATTGGATAAAACACATACATCACGGTAGGCCCCACAAAGCCCCTGCCGGGACCGTCCGTCTCTACCTACGTACGGGTGGGGATGGTACCCAATCCGCGCCCATGACGGTTTCGCAATGGCTGCTGTGGGCACGTGTCCTGCGAAGGGTAGCGAGCACTGAAGTACCTCGAGCTCTGTGTTGTACGAACGGTTCAAATGAGATCAAAGTTGCATGAGCGTTACAATGATTTATTTATTTGATCCACATCGTTAATCCATTTGGTGAGATTATTTTAGATCATGATCCCAAATACGACTCATATCCAAATCTCAAGTGGACCACACCATTAATAGCTATTGTACGATGATTCTCACCGTTAAAACATACGTAGGGCCCACCATAACGTTTATTTTCCATCCAATATGTTCATAAGGTCACACGGACCTGGATGAAGAGGAAAAACAAATATTATATTGATACGAAACTTCGGTGACCCCAAAAAGGTTTCAATGATAGACGTTCAATTCTCCACTGCTTTTTGCAGTGTGGTCCACTTGATCTTTGGATCTTTCTTATTTTTCGGCTCAAGCCTCATGACGAGCTCTTAAAATGGATGGACGGTTTGGATATAACTCATGATAATCCCTGGCGTTCCTGCATCGTTAGCCGTCCAGGTGGGGCCACCAGATCAACCGTTGTTTCAAATCTATCGGCCACGTGTTAAGTCACGAAGAATGAATAATCCCAGTGGCCCCAATCCAAAAGACCGGAATCCTGTACAACACCACTTCTATACAGCACGTGCAACACCCCAACCCATTGGTAATTATAATAATGCTTTTGTGAAATCCAGTCCATCCATCAGTTTTAAAAACTCATTATTACCTCACATAAGAAAAATCCTAGATATTAAAATCTCATCTGGGCCACACCATATGAACAATATAAAATCACAATTAAGAACTTCAAAATTTACAAGGTAGGATTATCCTGAGGTTTATATCATGTAAATCATTCGTATTTTTCATAATAATACAGATTATTATCTGATGAACGGGTTAGATTTCAAATAAACAACACGGTGGTCACGGGAAGGTTTCTACGGTGAGAGTTGCTATTCTCAAATTTCCTTCCGTTGTGGCCCATTTAAATTTTTAATCGAACTTATTTTTAAAATTTTTTAGTAAATTTATTTTTTACAACAGATGGACGGATTGGATATTAAATACATCTAGGTGGGCCAGCAGAATTCTCAAGTGTTGCACGCTCTTCATTCGCGTTGTGGAGGAATCCGGTCCCTATCAAAGAAAACCTGAAACAAAGAGACTGTCAAGAGAGAGAAGATCGAGGAAAGAAAAGGTGATTTGATCTTGAATGAAGAGAAACGAGAGGCCTGAAATCTCAGCCTCACATTCTCTCATCTTCTCTTCTAAGGTCTTCTTATCTAATCTCTGCCTTATCCTCTCTCTCTCTCTCTCTCTCTCTCTCTCTCTGTCTCATTTTAAAAGCACTTCCAACTCCAGATTTTCATTTACAAATCTCTTTCCATCCTCAGATTCTTTTTCTTTCTTTCATCGCTTCTCTTTCTCCTTCAATAATCGGATTTCAACGAAGAGATATGAATTGAAATACATCCAATGAAATTCATTCCCATTTTGGAGAGAAATCCCAAGAACAATGAAAGATAGAAGTTCAAATTGAAACGAGAGCATTTTCTCGGAAACACTTTGAAATTGGAATCTGATGCTGGTGGATTTCAGTAGAAATTGAAATTCTCATTCGAAAATGGCTCCGAAAACGGGAAAAGCAAAACCTCACAAAGCCAAGGGAGAGAAGAAAAAGAAGGAAGAGAAAGGTATTTCTTCTCCATTTCGTATTTTCCTTTCTTCTGTTTTTATTTTATTATTTATTTTTTATTTAGATAAACTTTGATACTCTGGCAGAGTGTTACGGATGATACACAGGCGCTTAGATGTTGCATTTTAATGGTACCTACTGTAGATGTATCATGAACTGAAAAATTAAGCTTATTTGATTATTTGACCATCGGGCTGGTGGAAATTTATTGGACGGTTAAAAAGGAAAAGATCCAACGGTCCTGATTCCACAAATCAGAGTTTCACATTCTAGTTGGTTTACTTTAAATGATATATGCCACGTGTACAATTCTTGAGTGCATGCGTATCAAGCGGCATACCTGCCTGAGTATCATCTCTCTCTCTCTCTCTCTCTCTCTCTCTCTCTATATATATATATATATATATATATATATATATATATATATATATATATATATATATATCAGAACATCGGGTCCGTGCAAAAGGTGGACCCTGCTGTAAAGATTGCCTGGGGTGGAAATGGGACCAATCCACTCGTTAGGTGGGCCACATTCATACATTGTATCAGACAATCGCGGCTGTCCATTGATTTCCTCGGTACAGCGCGTATGATGAGTGGACTGTTCTGGTTTTCGTCAGAGTGGATTTCGATGCAGTGGTCCACCTTTTGCACGGTTCAAATTTTCTACACGAGTTCGTTTTGTTTCCGTCGCGAGGAAAGAACCAGAGTGCATCGCGAGTACTAGGGCCCACCTGCTAAGATTTTCAGATGATTTGAACCGTCCGTATTTCCTCTACCACCATAAGTGGCAAGTAAGCACTATTGAGTGATGAACCTGGCCTTCGATTCTTAGATTTGAATGCTGGCCATTGAAAAACTTTCTTTTCATTAATTTAAATTTGATCTATGCCTACAGTCGTCCGTTCTGTGTAATTTTCGTACGGTGGCCCGTATATCACATATTCCATAGTATGGACGGTTCCGATCATCGGATCATTTAGGCTACCACAGCGACACACGCTGAATCCTGACTCGCGTCAGAGGCAAAACGAACTCTTCTTAGAAAAACGAGGTGTAGGTTTGGCCACGTGGCTGTATAATCAGGCTATCCCAACCGTCCATCACGGCGGCTCTACTGTTGATAACGGAGTATGCGGAACTAGCACCTACGGGACGGAGGCGACTATACTGTAATCCCGGCCTACCTACAGCTACAAGGAATCTCTGTTAGGATATGACAGTAAAAAATGAGACAGGTCCAAAACTCAAGTGGGCCCCACCGCAGAAAACATTGAGGAATTTTTATATATCATCCAAACCGTTGATAAAATTACTCTGACACGACAAAACAAACATTTTCCAAATGCAGAAATTCCGCGGCTCCGAATAAAGTTTAAATGTGGCCATTCAATTTCCAGTATCTCTTGTGGTGTGGCCCACTTGGATTTTAGATACGTGTCATGGCTGTTTCTTAACATGAGCTGGAGAAACTGACGTAGAGTGGATATGACAAGGACATGAGGTGGGCACAAAGCTTGGGACGCAGGTTGCGTCCTGCTCCCGTATGTGGCTACGAACGGGCACATCTTTATGGGGCCCACCGTGATTTATCTGTTTACCTACACCGTTCATCCCTTTTATCGGATTATTTAAAGGTATGAGCCTAAAAATGAGGCAGATATAATGCTAAGTAAACCCACACGAAATATAGTAAGCTTGATTTTCATTAAATGCACGTGGCATTAAAGGAGAGGCATTAGTGGGGGTATACATCGAGTCTAGCCGAGTCGAGTTGGCCCCAGCTCGACTCGGCTCGGCCATTAGCTGACCTCATCTTGAACTCAGGCCTGGCTCGATCCTCAAGCTTGACTGGCCAACTTGGTTCAGTTTAGTCAGCAGCTCATGCCAATTCAAGCCCATGTTGAGTTGAGTTCGCCATTGCATCATTTTCACAAACACCTAGACTACACCTTCAAAATCTCATTATATTTGAGACGGTGGCAGTGGTTTTACAGGTATTTTATTAAACACCTTCTCAGCAACATAAAAATCAAGAAAAAAAAATGTTCGTTTCATATACATATATTCCTTGCTACCGGCCACACTTCTTTGAAGCATTTAATTGAATGCTTAGTGAGCAGCATCAATATCAAAGTAATCGAGTCACTGAACTGGTTCGATCCGAGTTCAATTCGAGTTGTGTTCAATTCAAGTCAAGTTGAGCTGGGGCAGCTCCAACTCAGTTCGAGCTCATTTTCGAGCTAAAAAAGTCAGCTCGACTCGGCTTGAACTCAGCTTCAAACTGAGTCGAGTCGAGCGAGCTGACCGTACTAGCTCTGTTCGTGTACACCTTTAGCCATCCGTAGTGTGGTCCACTTGAGCGTTGGACCTGTCTCGTTTTTGAGGTTATACATTAAAATGGTTTGAGAAAAGGGGTGGACGGCGTGGATAAACATATGCATAATGGTGGGCCCCACGCAGATGTGTCCATTCGTGGCTAGAGACGGGTGGGCGTTGACGCAATCCGCGTTCCAGAGCTTCTACCTATGAGTCCATGACTTCCTGTAAGCATGGTTACAGGAAAGTCGCGTTCCAATGAGACAATCCTGGCCGCCGATTCTACCAGTTGAGTGTGTGAAGCAATGCTCTTTTGTTTTCAACCATTCATTCAGCTGGCCAGTGTTATCCGACCATCACAATGCTTTTACAGTTAGGACCCTTAAGATGGACGGTGTGGATTATAAAGCAGCTATTGGAATCTCATCATGGATGGGCCAGAAAGTTTATTATTTTTACTAATTTTTTGTTTTTCTGGAAATTACAGTTTTGCCTACTGTGCTCGACGTTAGTGTGGAAACCGCCGAATATTCTCAAGTGACACTCAAGGTAAGATGCACTTGTGGACTAAACCATTGCATCCATTTGGTGGGCCCAGTCAGATGATCTTAGCCGTTCGATAGGTGGGGTGAGGAGGCTTTGAACAACGTAGGCTCTTAAGATCATGTCTCACCAATTCCAACTTGATGAACTAAAAGCTTATGCCACTTGTACGGCCAGGAAAACTTGGACGCGGTTTCACTACTGATGCTTCTACTGGTCGGTGCTCTGTGGGTCCCACCATGATGTATGTATTTCATCCACGCGGTCCATCCATTTTTACAGATCATTTTACAGCATGAGACAAAAAATGAGGTAGATCCAAATATCAAATGAACCACATCACAGGAAATAATGTTGATTGAACGCCCACCGTTAAAAACTTCTTCGGGCGCTAAAAAGGTTTTGGACGAAGCTGATAATCTGTATGACATAATCAAAAGGTTGGATGTCAAATAAATATTACAGTGGGCCCTAGGAGGATTTTAATGGTGGACATTCATTCACTACTGTTTTCTTGTAGTGTGGTCCACCTAAGATTTAGATCTGTCTCATTTTTGGAATCAAGCTCTAAAATGATATGAAAAAATGAATGGACGGTGCGGATAAAACAAATTTTGGGCCCGCAAGCACCGACCAAAAGCCAGCGTCACTAGCCAACCCGCATCCGGAAAACTTCATAGAGTTTTACTCGAGAGTTATACAAGTGTCCGTACGAGGGATTTTTGTACATGTGGGGCCCACTTTCCATTGATCTAAACCTTTAATATTCTGGCCCACTTGGTAACTAATCCATGCTCGGATTATCTCCAAGCTGAAATGATCCTGAACGTCCCGAGTCTTGCCAACAAAGAGACGGTCAGGAAGGAAGGGAAACGGTTGCCGTTCAACCAATAGAAGCCCAGCATTTTAGGGTGAGGATGTTCCAATATTAGAGATTTTTGGTCCATGGGCCATCTGATGTATATCCCATCAACGTTTTGGATCAGCAAATTGCCAAGGAAATACACGCATACCAGAAATGCTTACACGCAGCTAGCTGGCATGTGGAGCCCACCATGGTTTTTGTAGGGAATTTCACACGTACGGAACGGTTGTCCCATCGTGAAAATGGAATACCACAACCATGAGGTGGATTTGAGCCCCACGTGAATCTGGTTTTTTTTTTTTTTTTTTTTGAGATTATTCATTATTTATTATTTACTATGATGTGTGCCCCACCAGATAATTGGATCCACCTAACTTTTGGGGTGTCCCATTTTTACGATGGAACAACCTTACTGGACGGGTGAGATGTAATATAAATACCATAGTGGGCCCCACAAGCTAATTAGTTGGACTTACAATTACCTGCGTGTGAGTATTTTTCTTCGCTACAATTGTACAGACTTTTATCATCAGCTAAAATAAGGATGAAACAGTTGGTATGGGAAATCCCACCTTTTGATTCGTCTCAATTGTGTGTGGGATCTACGGTGGTGTGTATTTTCCATCCAATCCACTCATCCGACATGAAACGGAAGGATGAATGGATTCTCAGGGAATCAGGACATTCCGAGACTCAGGTGGGCCACACCACGCAGATTTAGTTGTAGAGTGGAATAAATTTTAGGATCTAGGATAGGTTGGATCTGATGGGATTAGGTGGAATAGAATTGCATTTTGTCTCGTGCACATTCTATCAAGCAGTTGAGGAGGTTGGGATTAGGTGGGATGGAATTGCATTTGGTCTCATGCATTTCATGGATTTGAAATCAAATGCGCATGTGCCCCACATTGATGCATGCGTTTATCCATGGTGTCCATCCATATGCACCATTTACACATGACATTCTGGTTATATATGCGTACAAGTGAATTATGTATTTATGAATTTGGTCCATTAATTACAATTCCATGGTTTACTAATAGGGGTGTACACCGAGTCGAGTTGGCCTTGTCTCGACTCAGCTCAGCCACGAGCTGACCTGAGTTCGAACTCATCTCGGCTCCGTCCTAGAGCCTAATTGGCTAGCTTGGCTCGGCTTGGTTAGCAGCTCGGTCGATTCGAGCCAAGTTTGAGCCTCTGCGGCATTTTCACAAATGCATGCAATGTAATTTCAATTTCCCACTATACATAAAACAGCAGTAGTTGTTTACAAGTATTTCATCAAAAACCTTATAGATAACATCAAAATCAAAGAAAAATGGTATTTGTTTCATATATATACCTTCCTTGCCACTACTCGACACTTGGTTGAATCATTTCATCAAACACTTGGTGAGCAACATATCAATATTAAAGTAACGGAGTCACATCCGAGTTGAGGTTTGATATGAGCCGAGTCGAGCTAAAAAAATCAATTAACTCCGCTCAAACTCAGCTTCGATCCGAGTCAATTCAAACTTTTAGTAGGGTGGAGTGAGCTAACCGAGCTAACTCAGTTCTTGTACACCCGTATCTACCTAACTGGATTTTGCTTAATCGGTGTTTCCCCTGGCTAAAATTTTATTCCAAAAATGTGATTGGATGGCTAAAATACCTTTGGTATTTCCAACATGCAATCATTATGAAATAATCCCATCTAATACAATTCAGTACCATTTTATTCCACTGACCAAACACTATTTTCCTGTACAGGGAATCTCGACGGACAGGATCTTGGACGTCCGCAAGCTGCTAGCCGTACACGTGGAGACCTGTCACCTCACCAACTACTCGTTATCCCACGAGGTAGGCTCCACTTATCTTTGGGTGATTGAGAGTCGAGTGGTCGGTTAATTTGGACCGTCCATTGGATGGCCCACGTTTTAAATGTCCTGATTGATGTGTTTCCATGTGGCTACGTGCATGGTGGGGAGACGTGATCATGAGCTAATATACGTTCCTCACCGTGAACTCTGGTAGGACACTGTATCGTACGTGTGGCCCACCAGAGCGATGTTCCTTCAGTCTGACCTCGACGTGAACGAGAGATGCCACGTAGCACAGTGCTGAAATCCGGATCGTGTACCACGTGGGTCTCTAAAGAAACAGGTCTTATCACAAAATCCAGGCTGGAGTAATCATGTGGGCTACACCATTTCATTTCAAACCTTCCATTCTCCTTATGCAGCGCGACGCACCTCATAAGTAGATTCATGGTCGGCCCCACCTAGGGATTGGCTTCGATCTAGCACACGTGTGCCATGTGGCACTTGGTACGGGTCCTGCAACCCACACCATGCCTGCCTGCCTGGACTTACCTCCCCATAGTTTTATCTTTGAAGACTTGAGAAACACAAAAAATCTTTACAAGCTATCATAATATATATATATATATATATATATATATATATATATATATATATTATATATATATAGGTGTGTGTGTGGGAAGTGGTTCCATGCGGTTGACCTCATGGGAAGTAACTTTCCATGAGGTCGAGCTGTGTGGGCCCCATGTGATGCGTGTCGAACATCTAGCACCTAATCATTTGTTGGGCCTACCGGTATGTGGTTCATAAATCCAACCCATCCATTATGTGTGTTCCATTTGGACGAGGGGTTAGACGAAGTTTCAGATGCATCTAAATTTCAAGTGATCGAGCTCCACCAAGTGCTTTTATATGTTTTAAGCATGTCTTCACGTGATTTTAGATGTTATTGTCCACATGAGCTCCGTATACAACTGATTTTTAGGATATCCCATACTTTAAAAGGGACCCATCAAATGCACGGTATTAATGTTCGACATGCATTATGGTGAGGCCCACACAGCTTGACCTCATGAGAAGTTCCCATGAGGTTGACAGCATAAAACCATTTTCTAATATATATATATATATATATGAATAAATGAAAACACACTTGCTTTGGTGACTAATGTTTCTAAGAACTCGTTCTGTGTGATGAGGAGGTAATATGGGCACAAGAAGCTGGGTATTTGGGGATCAATCTCCAAGGGTGGTGTGGTCCATAGATTGAGTCTTGTCATGGGCACTGCCAAAGCAGAAGTATGGGCCATGATGCATCAAGACCTTTAACACCTAGCCTATAATCAGGTCCCCACATCTAAGAATTTAATTTGTGTAATTGCACATGGCAAGGGATTAAATGTGCCTTGTCTAGTATTGATATCCAGTCAATGAAAAAGCATCACATACATTTTTTAGATATAAAACATATAATAATAATAAAATAAAATATAAAGATTCTTTGATGAAAAATGATAATTTTTTTTTCTTTTTTATGGTAAGACTCCACATCTCATACATGCACATAAGATTTTTTTTCTTGACATCACGTCATCATTATAAGAAATGCATCTACCCACCTGCTACATGCAGTCGATACTCACACCATAAATAGGCCGGGCTTAATTTTCTAGTCCCTGGGCCAGACATAGGACCTTCCGCTCTGAAACCATGTCAAACAACCATTCACTCCAAAAGCTCAAGCTGTCAGAGTGTGGTGTATCAATGTATATCAAGGGACTTTATTACTTTAACAAAAAGGATCCTAATCTTTGAATAAGTGGGAACAATAGAAAAACCTGATGAAAGGCTACATATGGAAAACTAGGATCTCCACTACAGAGGATTTTTCAGGAAAGAAATTATATAATGTGATCCATAGCTCACACCTTCAAGTAGGTGGGTTTTTATTTTATGAAAAGTGGGGCCCATTGTTTGGTGTCACTTACATTTCAATATGCATGGACCATGCCCCATAAGTCTAATAAATGATTCCAACTACCAATCATGGTACTTTAATGGAATTTAAAATGGGAGAGACTTTGTGAACCATTGAACTTTAAAACTAAAGAGAGACTCACAAGGAATTAATTATATAACACATGACCTTTGACATTTCACATCGCGGAGGATTCTCTATCTACATCTTGCACCCACAAAAATCACTACAAGCATCACATCAATGATGTCATCATAGACAACCAATGGACAACATTTAAGATCTTGGCTCAATCTTTATAGGATGCAAAGGCAAACCAATATTTCCCCACCTTATATACATGTCGCGTTTAATTCTACTAAGTGACGTCATAGTTCCTAAAAATAGATCATTTGTGAGAGTGTTGTCCAATGTAAATCTTATCTATTGATTATGTGGAGGTTATGTTAATGATCATCTTTGCGAAACATAATGACCATGGGCCTGCATAAATATGTGATTGTGCTATGATTGATATATGGGAATATCTCAAATATATGTGAACATGGATTAAAGGAGAGGTATTTGTTTGGTTGTCTTTGAAAACTTTAAAGTAGACACAATCTTATTTCATGACCAACTAACAAATTGTAGGATATGCTTATTATCATTATTATATGATCATCATGTGCTAAGGGGCTAATGACAAGTTGTGTAAAGTCTTCATCATCTGGCCTACAATGAGTAGGCGCCCACCGTCCTTATTCTACGTAGGATTGTAAGAGTCCATGAGAGTAGGATTCTAATGTTAGATCTATTGGGGTAGTTACATTTGTAGATCAATTCAAGTCTCTAGATTGAAAAGCCCATCATATGTGAATTATAGTTGACTTGTGGATGTACCAGTAAATTTTAAACCTAAGGACGTGTGAGAAGTTCAATGTCTTAATTATATATGTGTGGGTTAGTTTTTTTTTTTTTTTTTTTTTCACATGCACACACACTCACACCATAGTGGGATTTCACCACCTATGAGTACTTGAACATTTGACCTGCTGTTGAAACTCTAGTGAGTCTATCATTGGGGCAAGGGTAAGGACTCTTAAAAGGGGTACAACATATATAAGGACTTCCCAAGAAGTCACCCATCCCAATACTACTCTCGTCCACGCACGCCTAACTACGAA
Source organism: Magnolia officinalis (assembly GCA_021015155.1). Classification (NCBI taxonomy): domain Eukaryota; kingdom Viridiplantae; phylum Streptophyta; class Magnoliopsida; order Magnoliales; family Magnoliaceae; genus Magnolia; species Magnolia officinalis. Next base: position 54,583,729 of record JAJHSJ010000015.1, read on the forward strand.
GTTTTGATGGAATCCGATGCATTAGTGCTAGTATGATTACACTCTCATGGGCTAACTAAATACGATAATTGGTCTACATTCAACTAAAAAAATAGTCAAATGGTCATTAGAAAGTTCCAATAGTCAGAAAATCATGGATAAAACTATTAGATTTAATCCAATAGCTTTGTAATTAAAATTACAGGGCCAGGGCCTTTTCATCCTGATTAGGGCCTAACGTCAGGCAAGGGTTTGGATAGTCCTATTGCCACCCCTAATTGGAGGGTGTTACTTTCCTACAACTTGCACAATTTTTAAAATCCGAACCGTTTATAATTAGTCTCACTTTGATGAAAAAAATTAAAAAAGAAAAATACATAAGGTGGAAATTCCAGACCCATTGGATGATTGAGTGGGCCCACAATATCATATTTAATTATAGCCATTCACATGTAGGCTCTAACACTTGAATCAGTGGGAACTATGCTATCCAACTAGATTGTTCTATCAACTATATTTTGGAGGCATAGTCCATCCACGGTGTGGTGAAACAGACCAATGGTCCAGATCAACGAACCATGGGCCCCACTTCATATAATTCTTCCTCTGAGAGTTATCTTTCCTAATATTTCCTATCTTCTCCATCCACAGGTCAAAGGGCCGAGGCTGAAAGACTCGGTGGAAATCGGCTCCCTCAAACCCTGTGTTCTCCGTGTAATAGAAGGTAATGATAAAAGGATAAAAGCAAAAGTAAATGGGCCCAAACTGGACCTTTAATACAGGTTGCCCATGTTTGGGGCGGGGCCCACCTTTTCTATACTCTTATGCTGGTTTTGCACCATTTAAGAATTTGGTGGTGACTCTTCTAACGTAGTGTAGTTGCAAGGCAATCCAGACTGTCCAAATAGCTAATCCAGTTATGGATGGAGTATAACTGAAAAATTGCACTAAAAAGATGATGTAGAGAGGGTTGTGGACAGTTACATGGCCAAGATGGATCAAAAAGGTCTGATAGACGACAGAAGTAATCCGGACCTTAAATTAGGTGTATTTCACAATCCGGAATGAGTTATCGACGTAAAATATATGATTTTGGGGTAGAACGAGCTACTTTAGCCAACCAACCCGCATTGCCGGGTTGGGCAAGCCGGATTTGCGAAATACCGCCAGATCGACGGTCATTTCTCTATTTTAATTCCGTTTTTACTATAAATAGTAAGTTTTAGTTTGATTGTAATTTGTAACTCTTTATCCATTGAGCTTTAGGAGTTGTGCCCAACGCGAAAACAACTTAGAAAAATTAGGAGAACAGCTTGGTCCAGTCAAATATCACACTTACTATTTTTGGCCAAAATCTTGCACACATCATGACCGTCTATAAATAATAAGTTTACTATTTATAGTGAGTCGCGAATTCTAGGAGTTTTAGTGATAATTTGATTTTGATTTCTCTCCTATTACTTGGTATCCCTATTTAAAGGGTTTTAAACTCTTTTTTTTTTTTTTTCATTCATCAATCAATTTCAAATATATTAAAATTTATTTATATTTTCTTGCTTTCTTTCCTCGTGGGTTTGAGAAGTCTCCATGAAGAGTTCAGAGAAATTCCGTGTATTCAGAATAGTTCTCCTCTTGAGAAAGACGTTGCTCGGCCTCACGTCCTCCCCTGCGTTAAAAGATAATATCAACTATCTAATAAGGTAAAATAAATAATTTTATAGAGAGCAAGGACATGCTCTTGCCCAAGATGGCTATAGAGAGCAAGAGCACGTCCTTGGATTTTGGTTTTGCTTAAAAACCGTCTAACAATAACAACATTTGATTTTATCATTCGAGGTGGATTCCTTTCAACCTTAAAACATCTAAAAATATCGTAGTATATTAAAAATAATAAATTTTAACCTTAAATTCAAAATTACCTTATAAAATTATTTATTTTGAAAATTTATTTAGGATTAATTGTCTTAGGCATTGGCTTGTTGATAACTTTCCAATGACTTATCACATGGGTACAAAAATAGGTATCTAATGCAAAGTTACGGCGTTGAAAGCTATAAAGTATTGGACTCTTGATTAAACTTTCCAATGGGCCATCTTTCAAATAAATAGATTTTTGGGCCACCTAATCCTGCCCCCACTTGCATAGGCTGGTACATCATGGCCTTATATTTCAGGTCAAGCCCTACCAAAAACATATATGTCAGGTCTAGTCCAACCCTCTTCATGGTTCAGAAGGTCACTTATACTCGGGTGACAGAACTAAAATTTCTATGATTCCTAAGAATTTTCAATGGTTGGTGTTTAATCTGCACTACTTTTCTATGGTAGGTTCCAATTGAGCTTTGGATCTGCCTAATTTTTTAGTTCATGCTCTAAAATGATCTCTTACAATGAATGAACAATGTAGATATAACACATACATCATGTGGGGCCATAAAACTCTGACATGTCAGCACACCACTGCATGGAGAAGCGATTGTGGCTTGGCTGGTGACACCAGCTAACCAGTTAGCTGGTGTCAAAGCTGTATGGGGCCCACCATTTTGTGTGTTTTATCTGCACCGTTTATCCATTTTTTCAGCTCATTTTAGGGCATGAGCAAAAAACATGAGGTAGATCAGAAGCTCAAGTGGACCACACCACGAGAGAAAACACCGGGGATTGAATGCTGACCGTTGAAATCTTCCTAGGGCCACAAAAGTTCTGGATCAAAAGCTGGTATTTGTTTTTAACTTTCGTCTAGGTTTGTGTGACCTTATGAACGGGTTGGATGAAAAATAAACATCCCTGTGACCGTTGAAATCTTCCTGGGTCCACATATCCCGCGTCCGTTCGCAAAGTTAGCACTATAGCCAGGAACTGGCCACAGATAGAAGACAGTTTTCGGAGATATACACGTTCAAGTGACCCGCAAGACACCAAAAAGTTCCCCTCCTTTTGTTTGTTTTATTTATTTATTTTAAAACCCTTTTAATCTAAAATGAAATCCTTGGGTGCGGGTGTGCAGAGGAGTATACAGAAGAGCAGTCAATTGCACACGTGCGTCGACTCCTGGACATCGTCGCTTGCACTACTTTCTTCTCCTCTGCTAAACATGCATCAGCAGCAGCATCAAAATCATCAGAAGGTGGGCCCACTGCAAACACTAGCAAAGACGGGAAATCAGAACCGCACGTTGGCGGGGATGATGTGGCGAAGGACGTCGCGGCGGATAAGGGCGACATATCGTCCATGTGCCCACCTCCCAAACTTGGAGAGTTCTATGACTTCTTCTCCTTTTCCCATCTCACGCCCCCCTTGCAATGTGAGCTCTCTCTCTCTCTCTCTCTCTCTCTCTCTTGGGCGTTCATCAAGTGGGCCCCATCGTTGTGAAAGAAAGAAAATGGCGGTTGAATAGGGTTGACCAACGGTCAATATTAAGAACTGGGCGTTCAGGTGGGGCCCAGCGTGTATATGACTGGCCCACCTGAATCACGGATGGGCTTGACTTTTGGCCTCAAGAATAAATATGTGTGGCATCTAATGGTTGGAGTGGATTTCATAAAATCAGTGCGGTGGGCCCTGAAAAAGATCAACGGTGGACGTCTCTCTCCCAACTGTTTCCTTTGGTGTGGCCCACCTGAATCAAAAGTCGTCTGATCCTTTTTTTTTTTTTTTTTTTGCTCTGGACCTATCTTGGGATGACACATCTAATGATCAGAGTAGATGTCATGTAAACATCACTGAGGGTACTGTAAAAATCAAGGGTGGATGTCCCTCTCCCCACTGTTTCTCATGGTATGGCCGACCTTAACCAGGGATCACCTTGATTTTTGGGCCTTGGGCCTAACATGAGCTGATAGATCTGTTGGTTGGAGTGGATTTCACATACACATCACGGTGGGGTCTACCTGAGCAGGGGTAGGCAGGTGAGGCAATCGCCTAAGGCTCCCTAATTATGAAGGCCTTATATTATAGCAAAATTAAAATTTCTTAATTATGAAGGTCCTATATTATAGTAAAATTAAAATTAAGAAGAAGAAAAAAAGCCTAAATTTTTTGAAATAAAACTTATTGAAAGGCCTATAAAATAAGAACATCTAAAAATTAGTTTACAAATTTGAAATTGAAAATAAAAAAAAAAATCCTAGAAACTAGCACTATCAATAATAACAGTCTAACTCTATCATCTCTTTTTTAAATAATAGCATCATTCCCAATGAATTCTTCTCCTAAAACCTATGACCACAACTACCTACTTTATTGCTTAAGTTCTCAAAAAATTAAATTCTAACGTCATTTTTCTAAATTAAATTCTGACTTCATTTTTCTAACGGTTTGGATTTATTTTCGGAATTAAAAGTTTTAAAAGAAGTTGCAAAAACAAATATTAATACTCTAGTTGAAATACTTAATCTAATAAAAGAACTAAATTGTTTTATTGCATATAGAATACTACTTACCATTCCTGGTATAGTTGCATCTGCAGAAAGAAGTTTTTCAGAACTAAAGATTATAAAAAATTATTTATGAACAATTATGTCTCAAGATAGATTAAACGGTTTAGCAATCTTATCTATCGAAATTGATTTATTGGGTAAACTTGAATACAAAAGTTTAATTAATAATTTTGCATCTAAAAAGGCAAGAAGCAAGTTATGGTTTAATTTTGAATTTGTTATTTTTTTTTTAAAAAAAAAAAAACTAAAAAGCCTCCTTTTTATGACTTGCCTAAGGCCCTCAAAAATGTTGAGCCACCCCTGCACCTGAGCCCACCCCCACTTAGAAAGCTGGTCTCATGTACACAAGGTTCAATGAGGTCGACTTTACGGGAGCTTCCCACGAGATCGAGCTCTGTGTGCCCCACCCTGATGTGCGTTGGACGTCCACACCGTGCATTTGGTGGGTCGTTCTAGTTTATGGGATGTCCCAAAAATCAGCCATAACTGAAACTCAGGTGGACCACACAATCTAAAATCATGACTGAAACATCTAAAGTTGCTTGTTGGGGCCCACCTGAGTTTTGGGTAGATGTCTGAACTACGTCTCAATGTGCCCTGTAAACAATCAGGAAGGTTTCAATGGACACAGGTACACACAGAAAGGGAAATGGTACTATGAGGGCGACCTCATGGGAACTTCCCATGAGGTTGATCTGTGGGCCCTACCGGGATGTGTGACGGATATCTATCCCATCAATCAGATGCACCCTTCCATGGTGAGCCATGGGCTTATAAATCAGGCCAATCCATGAATTAGGTGGGCCACACCACAGACTATAGTTGAGAGTGGATGGCCGCCCATTGAAATGTTCCTGATTGTATACAGGGCCCAGTGAGATGTGGTTTGGACATCCAGCCCATCCATTTTGTGTGTCCCACTTGGATGAGTGGTAACACCAAATTTCAGTCCATTCCAAAAATCAGGTGGGCCCCACTAAGTGCCTTTAGATGTTTTAGCCATGATTTCCCATGGTTTCATATGGTGTGGCCCATCTGAGTTCTGGATACGGCTGTTTTTGGCACATCCCATAACCCAGAGGCGACCTACCAAATGGATGGCGTGGATGTCCAACGTTAGCAAAACCCTGTGTGTGTGAGAGAGAGATGACTGATGGTATTCGCTGTGGTGAGTTTGGATAGCATATGTTAGGCACGTGTGATGATAACTGATGATATTCATTGTGGTGAATGATGATAACAGATATTAGGCGTTCATCGCAGTCATTTGTTGATGATAAGGAAGATAATTTCTTTCAAATCGATGTGAGTTTGTTAATTTTTCTTATTTGAATAATTGAATTCATCTCACTCTATCTCTTGTGGAGAAATGTGCAGTGTGCTCAGGTGAACCTACTGTTCATCAGGTGGGCCCCACTGTGAAGATGGCTCAGCCCAACAGTCAGTCTGGTCACTGGTATGATCATCATTTGGGCCATAGATGTACTTTGATCTGGACCTATCAATTCATTTTAACCTTACAATGCTATTGTGCACTTGTGGCCCATTTGATGAGTAGACTACTCTGATTTTTGAGCCAGGGCATTTTCAAGATGGGGTACAACAGCCAACCTGATGCATTTGAATGATTGAATTACCCTCTCTTTCTGAAAAAAATGTCAGCACATTCAGATGAAGAGGACATTCATCTGGTGGCCCCACCATGGCTGGTATGCTTGTCAGGCTGATCATGTACATTGGATGTAGATTGCTCTTTGATTCAATCTAACCATCCATTTCCATGGTACACTTGTGGGCCACTTGGTGAGCAGTCTGGCCTAATTTCTGGGCCAGGGCAAGTTCAGGATAGGATGCCTGACAAACGGCCCAGATTCCGCATGCATCTGCAACTAACAAAAGTAGTACTTTGTGTATGTGGTGTTAGGTGAGGATTTGCAATGGTAAGCTGGTGACAATCATCGCTTCCCGAAAGGGGTTTTACCCAGCTGGAAAACAGCTTCTTCTGAGCCATTCCTTGGTAGGTTTGCTGCAGCAGATTAGCCGGGCCTTCGACAGTGTGAGTATACCGAATTTACAGAACTTTATTACTTCAGTGATTATATATATATGCGTTGTTTCTTGCATTTCTGTATTGAATTGAGCTATAGTTCCTAGTCTCACTTCAAAATGCAATAAATAGGAATGTGAAGGCTACTTGTGTGGTCGCAAAATCATGGTTGTTGAGGTGGACCCCACCGTGTAAGCGTCCTGGCCCGAAAGGCTGGTTTGCTAATCTTGTGGGTTATGCTTGTGCATTGAATGTGGTCAATTTTCTCAGACATCCACTTCTTTTGCACACGTGGCTGATTAGATAACTGGAATGGCCTGTTTTTTGGGCCGGACCATTACAGGGCTGTTACGGCCATCACAGGACCATTACGGGCCCGCTATGAGCTCATTGTGGGTTAATGTTTCCATAATGACCATTACGATCCCATAATGTGTAACTGTCACTGCATTATCATTACATAACGGCCATTACGTAACCGTGTTGGAATACCTTGGTTTTGGATCATTGCTATGCAAAAGATACCTCTTAAAAAAGAATGTCTTCAAAGTTCTGATTTGAAACAGTGATGTTGGGAAGCCTTGATCTTCTCAATGTTTGATGTTACCTCAGGCAATCTCCAAGTTCTTAGTTGAACACAATTAGGGCTTTAGAAAGTGGATAGTGTTCTAGCATCATTTTTAGTGAACCCTAAACTAACTTGTGTGTGTGGGTGTGTGTATGCATATTCACATATATAAAATTACAAATGCACTTGGGAGGATACCACCTAGGGTTGCAACTTGAGTTCAGGTCAAGCCACACCTGGTTGACCTAACCCGAGTTCTCAAGGTCCTCAAGTTGGGTTCGGGTCGAGCAAGTTCGGTTCAGGTTAGGTCTGGTTGGGAATAATCACATGTATTTGGGTCGGGTTCGGTTCAGGATGACCCTCAACCTGACCCAACCTGCCTGAGTTGCACCCCTAATACTACCCCACAAAATGCTACTCTAAGACCTTACAAAGTGACAATTCGAGAGGGCGACCTTCTTAGAAGACTCATACAATGCTCTCACGGCTTCCTTCTGGCAGAGATGTAAACATTTACCAACTCAAAACCTACTAAGAGTAGACATTCCTAACGTTTGTCTTATCTAAAATCCCCTAATAGCAACATTCAGCTCCAATATACACTACATTGCCAAAGTGATCCAAGTATTTTGCAGTGGGATAATCACTTGGGGCCCGTTTTGATACCACCAAATAAGTTACTTTTTGTACTTACAGCAGTAGATGAGTAACTTATTTGAGATAAGTTTGATTTATGAACAATTTTAAGTAGCTTTTTTTAATTTAAAGTTACTTAATCACTTCAGTTTAATAAGTAGAAATTAACATAAGCTACTTAAGGCATAAGTAGCTTATCTTAAGTAACATATGATCCAAACGCCCCCTAAGCATACAGGTCATGACATTCTCTTTTTTCTTTTTTATCATCTTTGGTTGTGCTTAATCTCCTTTTTCTTTTTTATCATCTTTTGTTGTGCTTAATCTCAAGTAGGCAGTTACATTTATTTGCAATGATGCTTGCAGGCCTACAAATCCCTTATTAAAGCTTTCGCAGAGCACAATAAGGTGAGTTTACTACAATTAGAATTTTGGTTCTTTTTAGATAGGACTTGTCCTCAATCTAAGGGCCCATTTGGGTATATACAGTTTTCCTGACTTAACTGCAAGTTCTTAGTCTTTTTGTTTTTTTTTTTTTTTTTCAAAAAAAAAAAAAAAACTTGATTGTGAGTAGGTGGGGAAGGTGCCACTTTTGTGGGAGGGAATTTGATGGGTGCAGGGCCAGCAACAATCGGGATTAAGGCATAATCCCATTTTTGCGGGATCCGTACCCAAACAGACCCTAAAAACATGATGTTAAATTAGTTAATTCAGTTTTTGGAAGTCATGTTAACAAAAACCGTCTTCGTTTCAGTTTGGTAATCTTCCTTATGGCTTCCGCGCAAACACATGGGTTGTCCCTCCTATTGTTGCTGATGCTCCAGCTGTTTTCCCTCCTCTTCCTATGGAGGATGAAAATTGGGGTGGAAATGGCGGTGGCCAAGGACGAGATGGTAAGCACGATCAAAGGCAATGGGCTAAGGAATTCTCAATTCTGGCAGCCATGCCATGTAAAACACCCGAGGAGAGACAAATCCGAGATCGGAAAGCATTCCTGCTTCACAGTCTATTTGTCGATGTCTCTGTTTCTAAAGCTGTCGTGGTGATCCAATGTCTTGTTGACAGCCATAAGTGCTTGAATGAGACTCCAAATGGTAATCCAAACTCAATTTTGCATGAGGAACAAGTTGGCGATTTAAGGATTAGTGTAACAAGAGATCTGCCCGATGCAAGCATGAAGTCGGAATGTAAGAAAGATGGAAGTCAGTCTCCAGGAATGTCAGACAAGGAGCTTGCTCAGAGGAATTTATTGAAAGGAATAACTGCAGATGAGAGTGCGGCGGTTCATGTAAGCATAACTTTCTCTTTCCCTTTTTTTTTTTTAAAAAAAAATTCCCTTTCTAATGCTTGGCTGTTATAAGATGCTTCCCTTGTTTAATAGTTGTAGATGTTAAACCCTGAAGTAGCGTAGTGGCCTTGCAGGATACTGCTACCTTAGGTGTTGTAGTTGTTAGGCATTGCGGATACACAGCCGTTGTAAAAGTTCCAGTTGAGGTCAATTTGGAGGGGCATCCTATACCTCAGGACATTTACATCGAAGATCAACCTGAAGGAGGTGCCAATGCCTTGAATGTCAATAGGTAATAATCTGCGCTTCAGTTAGTGGGTTTAAGTTATTTATTCCGTGAATATTAATAATGCTTTTCAGATGTTTGAGATACCCATTTGGGTTATTTATGTTTTGGGTGACTTATTCAAATGCATGACATTTACACCACAACCTAATAGATGCTTGCTACCACTGTACTACCAAAATATGAACTGATGCAGTGGAGGCAGTTAACCTGTGTATTGTATCATATATGTGACTTCTAGAACCTGAGTTAATGAAAAAATGGCTGAGTTGATTCAACTTATTTGAGTTTCTTGTCTGCTCGCCTTTTTGACTTGTCACTTTGCAGTCTAAACAACTCAAATGAGAGGAAAAAGGTTTGTGTTTAGTTTTTTTAAATGATAGGGGTACTTTTGTTGTGTTTGTGTTCCATAGTTTATTTAACGATAGGGGTACGTTTGTTGTGCGCGCATGCTTCTTTTTGGTTTAAAAGTGCTGTACTTAACTATGCACAATTTATTATTATTATTTTAAGTTCTGCCACATACATTAATTTATCAATTACATATGATATTTAAGAATATTATTTAAATTCCTAGGCAAGTCTTTGAGTCGACTGGACGTGTTGGGTTTGGGACAATATTTGCCATCAGCAGAATCTTGTCTTTGAGTCGACTGGACCTGTTGGGTCTGGGACCATATTCATGGCTCAGTGGTAGACTCACAAGAGTTTCAACACTGAGGTCACGGGTTTGAGTACCCATTGTGGTGTGGGGGTGTGAGTGTGTGGGTGTAGAAAAAAAAAAAAAAAAAACTCATGGCTACAAACTTGTAACCCACGGAAACAAAACCAAAGTGCCTAATAAGGAGATGACTTAAATCAACACCTAAGTTAAAGAATTACATGGTTTCTACAACTTTGTGGGACCACTAAGATGTTAACATTTAACAATAAAATCAGCACCGGCTGGCTAATGAGTTTGGTTTTTCAGGTTTTCGAACTATGATGTTGAAGAATCCCACTGCATGCTGCATACACACATGTTCATGTTTAAATGGACACTCCACATTGTTTTAACAAGCATCTGTGATGACATTCTAAACAACTTGTGTGTTTTGACAATTTTCAACGATTATTGATCATGGTTATGTTTTGTAATCACTTTCAGCTTAAGAATGCTACTACACAAGCCATCAACGCCTCAATCATCTACCAGTGTCCAGCATCCACAATGTGCAGGTTCTGAAGATTTAGAGTCTGCTAGGTCTCTAGCGAGGAAGGTGCTAGTGGATAGTTTGACGAAGTTACAAGGAGAAGCTACTAAGCAGAGAACGCCTATCAGATGGGAGCTCGGAGCATGTTGGGTGCAGCATTTACAAAACCAGGCTTCAGGGAACACTGAGTCTAAGAAAAGTGAAGATGCTAAAGTGGAGCCCGCTGTTAAAGGTCTAGGGAAGCAAGGCGGACTGTTAAAGGAGATTAAGAAGAAGATTGATGAAAAGAGCAACAAAGCCAATATGTCAAAGGAAAATTCTACTTGTACTGGCCTCGACTCAAGCAAGAAAGAAACCACTGATACTGCTGACCAGAAGGAATTAGAGAAGCAAGACTTGGAGAAGGAAGCGATGTTACGAAAAGCGCTTTCTGAAGCAGCATTTTCACGCCTAAAAGAATCAGAAACTGGTCTTCATCTCAAGGTTTGTGCTGCTGGCTTCCTCAGAAAGTGGACTATATGATGTGCCATCTCCACCGTGTACATGTTAATCATTTATGGTAATTGGGAGTTGGGACTGTTGATCTGGGAGGCAAAGCCTGTGATGGGCAACATGTTGAAAATTTTAGTGAAATGACAGCTCTAATAATCTAATTTAATGTGGATGGCTGCGCATCAGTCTGAGTCCAATGACTTTGCTGTTCTGAATATGGCCAATCCTTTTCGCTGCCAACCATATTAGTTGTCCTGAACTCACTTTCAACAAGTGCCATGTGTAGACCGGAGATGTTTTGGTGCACATGTCATGGGGCTTGTGGAGCATGCATGTCATTATAGCATTCCGATTGTGCAATACAATTCAATGTGGTTCTTTATCTTTTGCAAGCCTAATCAAGAAACTCAGATCATATGTAATTGCACTATATTATCTTTCGTCTCATTTCATGCTTGTTATCATTTGGCAGTCACCGGATGAGTTGATAGAGATGGCGCATAACTATTATGTTGATACCGCATTGCCGAAACTGGTCAGATTAACTCTTTTTAGTCCTTTATGATGTTACTTTAATATCAAACTATCCTTTGTTCATGTCATGTTCTATATCCTAGTGTATTTGATAGGGTTCTGCTTCAATTTTTATCAGGTGACGGATTTTGGTTCCCTTGAACTTTCACCAGTTGATGGGAGGACATTGACTGATTTTATGCATACAAGGGGTTTGCAAATGTGTTCTTTGGGACGCGTGGTAACCTTCAAACTCTTTCTCTATTCTCTGTTTTCTTATAATTTACTTCTGAGCTATTTCTTTCAGAGCATTTAGTAAATTTCATGGCAAATTTTCGACAAGAGGAATTACATGATCCTTGATCAAAGACACATCCTTAGGTTTTGAGTTCGCACAATTTGGGCTCATGGTTCTGCGATCTAAACTGTTGAATCCATAGGCTTTATGATAAGGGCTCATGCACCAAAGTTCTCTTCCATGGGACAATCCTTGCCTTTAAATGGTGGCAGCAAATAGACAACGAGAAAAGTAAGACAAAGGTCCAAATTCAGCAAAAAAAAAAAATACCAAATATTGGATGTTAAAAATCTTCAAATCTGGGAGATTTTTGTGTATGTTTGGGCCCATCAAAACAACAGTTTGGATCACATACCATGGATTACTTTAAACCTGAGGATGCTTTAATCTTCACGTGATCATTTCCTCTTTTAGGCGCTTATAGCTTTTAGTTTCTAAATTACCTTCATTTTCTCCTCCATACCAGGTTGAACTAGCAGATAAGCTCCCCCATGTACAGTCATTATGCATCCATGAGATGGTTGTTCGTTCCTTCAAGCATATACTGCAAGCAGTAGTGGCTGCAGTTGATAACATTTCTGACTTGGCTGCATCCATAGCTTCATGTTTGAATATCTTGCTTGGAACCCCGCTAGTTGAAAAAGCTGATACAGATTCAAGTAATGATGATATCCTTAAGTGGAAGTGGGTGGAAACCTTCCTCTTGAAGAGATTTGGATGGAAATTAAAAGATGAGAGTTGCCATGACTTGAGAAAGTTTGCCATTCTTCGTGGGCTTTGCCACAAGGTACTAAATGTTGATTCTTTTCTTGGCTTCCTAAAATTTGAGCTAATCTTTTGACTACCAATTCTGACTAAGTGATGTGATGAATACTACCAAGAGTAGGATTTTGAATCCTACAGTCCTAGCAGCGCCAATGTGGCACATGCATGTGAGATCTGGGTCATTCATTCATCAGGGGTTCCCTACTATATATCTGTGGCCCACAAATAGGCCACTCTTGTCATTGGATGGGCCACACTTGTATGAAAAGAGTCAACAGTTAAAAAGAAGAAGAAGAAAGAACTTGAAAAATGGTCCACAGTCATAAATTATAATATGTGTGGCCCACCTAATGACTGGACTGGCTTTGGGTTAAAAAAAAAAAAAAAAAAAAGACTGTCCTAATTTTGGGGCTATGGCACACCCCCTGAACTATTTGTATCTCACCAGGCATGGGAGAGTGATTTGAAATCCAACTCATGCGAGTAGCTATATCAATTCTCGTTTTAATTTCATCTCTTTTTCATTTTATTAAAAAATGCATTTATTTGCACTTATCAGGTTGGACTCGAGCTAGTTCCTAGAGACTATGATATGGATACTCCATCTCCATTTAGGAAGACAGATATCATCAGCATGATTCCTGTATATAAAGTAAGATAGGTGATTCGCTTGCATTAATACTTAGATTCAACACTAATGGGGGATCTTTATGAAGATTTGACATGGGTAGCTTTGTCCTACAGCATGTAGCGTGCTCATCAGCAGATGGGCGCACACTGTTGGAATCGTCCAAGACTTCGTTGGATAAAGGCAAACTGGAGGATGCTGTTAACTACGGCACTAAGGTGTTAGCAATCTGCTCATCTAAGATTACTTTTGCGCTTTCTTGAAACTCTATTTATTGGCTGGTCATATTTTAAGTCTCTATTTTTTTAATCTTTCAAACTTTGAATTGTGAAGGCACTTTCGAAGCTTGTCGCAGTATGTGGTCCTTACAATCGAATGACAGCAGGAGCATATAGCCTTTTGGCTGTAGTGCTTTACCATACTGGAGATTTTAACCAGGTATACCTTTTGACATGCATGCTAACATTTCCATATGCATTTACTACCTTCCGATAACAACCAGATGGAGGCAATGAGTGGGGCCCACTTCCCACCAGGAAGGCATGACGTCAAGTAGGACGACAATGGCCATACCAATTGGGCCTATTTTGGTCCCATCTTCCCAAGCGCTGCTCACATTGCAGACGCCTTTTCTCTTAGGGAAACTCTTCTTATTCTGGTTAGGGGGCCACATTATAAGGTCATTTTGGAGGGTGGCTCTTCCAACGTCATTAAGTGGGTGATGTCCACCACATTAGAGCCATGGGATCTCTGTTATGTTTTCTATGAAATTAAGTCTCTCCCCTCTAGAATAAACATTTTGTTTACTCCTGTGGGGAGGGAGGCCAATGACGTTGAGGTTTTATTGGCCAAAAAGGAGTGGGTTGGTCGGCTCTTTGTATTGGGAATTCTTTCCATTTATCTTAATCTTTTAATAAATTCAATTGTTGCTTGCTAAAAAACAAACCATACCTCTAGTGGGTGGTGGACCACTCATAGCAACTATTTGATTGTGATCATGGCGTTTTGAATTGCATATATTGTATGTTGGTGCATACACAAAGCAGACAAGTCATTCCTCGTATGCATGTTTTCATTTACCTACAAGCAATTACCGTTGCTTAGGACATTTTCTGCATGTAGTCGAGAACACACACACACACATGCACACCTGTATTTTGCATGGAAATTAACAAAAAAAAATATGTACAAATTGTTTGGAGTTCATAATAAACTCATCTGCAAACAGGCCAAAGTTCATAAATAACACATTGGCATCTAAAATCTTCCATGTTTTTTTTTTTCCTTGGGATAAGAAGCTCCTTTGCATGCTTCAATAAGATTTGCCTCTGCATGTTATGAATATTGAACTTCAAGATGTTAACATTGATTGTGTTTTAAGCAGGCAACCATCTATCAGCAAAAGGCTTTAGATATCAATGAGAGGGAGCTTGGACTCGATCATCCAGATACAATGAAAAGTTATGGGGATCTTGCTGTTTTCTATTATCGCCTTCAACACACTGAATTGGCCTTGAAGTAAGTTCCACACTGTCTAAGTATTGCTTCCCTAGATTTATATTCTTGGTAATTTTCTAGTGTCTGGGTGATTCCATTTTGGTGGAATATTGTGTCCATGTTCTAGTTTTTATCAATCCACCAAAAGTGTCAAAATTTTATCCAATTATCAGACATTTGATCTCTGTACATGCAGCAAACATGTGAGGTCTAGATTCTTCATCTTTTGTGCCCTACTTGGATGGACGTGCCTTGTAAATCACACTGCTCTGGTAATCCTCTCCATGGATTGGTGGACTCCTGACAATTATAAACAGGCATCTTTGAAAAAGTCCAACCAACAGTTGGGTTAAGATCATCTCAGTGAAAAAAAAAAACTCCAATCAAGGGTTAAGATCATCTGAGTGGTGTGATTTTTGTCTTATGGTCTATCCATGGTTCGGATAAAATAGATGAACAGTCTGCATCTCTTATTTGTGTGCTATATGTATGGAGATTGAGTGTTTGATAACTAAGATTAGTGTTAGCATTGGATACTCTCTCTATGGTAGTGAAACAGTTCATAAGTATCTTTCTTTATATATTTCATGATTTACTATGGAAATACACAATGTTTGATTGAGCTTTTCTTTGACCCAGCAAACCAGCCTATGATAATGTTAATCATAGGTTTCTATATGCTTAAGGAAAATAGGATTTGCTGAGTCGGGTACAAGAGTTTTATACACACACACACACACACACACACACACAAGGGATAGCAACAATAATCCATGGATGATATACAAGTGGGGTCCACCTTTTGGTGATCCAAATTGTTCATATGGTGGCCTCTGTGGTGGGTGGAAGATACCTCCAAAATCTCTCCCATCAAATGATTCTAACCGTTTCATTTGGTATTGTTAAATGTGCACTATTGGTCACAAATATCCATTTTCTTCATATGACTATGATCATCTAATGGGGGAGATACTAGAGCATGGACCATCTTATAACGGGACCAATCAGACCAATCAGATCAATGTTTGGGTCCGACCTGTGCTGTTGCTGGGTTGAACAAAAGAATGATGTTTCACTCAATCGAGCATCATACATATGGAGATGTGAGTCCTCAATTTCTTCTAACGAGTGAAGTAATCTGTACTGATCCATTTAAACCTCACTTTGGGAAGTTTGAATCCCCCCCCCCCGACAAAAAAAAAAGATATATATATATACACACACACACACACACACACACACACACACACAGAGACAGAGAGAGAGAGAGGTTCAGTTGCGCACCGGTTCGCACGTCATTATGTGCGAACTTTACTATCAACTGTCAGATTAGGCGGACAGTCTGGATGAAGGCTCTCTTATGCGCAAGTTTGAGAGAGCGAGTTTCCTTCCGTGGCACGCCTCTTCTCCCTATTCTCTAACTCTCCGAAGGACGCAGCGTAAGCCTTTCACAAGAAGTTCTTCCGTTGGGATGCTAGGCTGGTCCCACCAAGATGTTAGTGATAAATCCACATTGTTCATCGTTTTGAGAGGTCATTTCATGAGATGCGATAAAAAATGAGGTGCATCCAAAACTGAAGTCGTCCGTATGAGAGGAAACATTGTATATTCAGTGACCACCGTTTAAATATTCATGGTGCAACATGAGTTTTAAATCAGGCTAATATTTGTGTTCTCGGTTCATCCCAGTACGAATGACGTTATGAACAGTATGGATGGCGTGCAAACATCACTGTCAAACCGGGGAGGTTTGAACATCTACCATTGAAAACCTCCTACCGTTGAAACCTCCTTGGGTTCGACAATGATGTTTACACGCCATCCATACCGTTCATAACGTCATTCGTACTAGGATGAACCGAGAACACAAATATTAGCCTGATTTAAAACTTCTATTGCACCATGAATATTTAAACGGCGGTCACTAAATATACACTGTTTCCTCTCATACGGACCACTTCAGTTTTGGATACACCTCATTTTTTGTCGCATGTCCTAAAATGACCTCTCAAAATGGATGAACAGTGTGGATTTATCACTAACATTTTGGCGGGACCCACCTAGCATCCCATCGGAAGAACTTCTTGTGAAAGGCTTCCGCTGCGTCCTTCGGAGAGTTAGAGAATAGAGAGAAGAGGCGTGCCAGAGAAGGAAACTCGCACATAAGAACGCCTTCATCCAGACTGTCTGCCTAATCCGATGGTTGATAGCAAGGTTCGCACGTAATGACGTGCAAACCCGTGCGCAGCTGAGCGTTTCTCTCTCTATATATAAATATAATATGTAAACATAAGTCTAAGACCGCATTTTCAATGATTCCATGGAGCATGAAGAGTTGGTATACACATTATCTCCCACCCTTTAGAGAAAGTTGGTAGGAATCTACAAACCTTTCAAAATTTGAATTTTCAAATGCATGTTAATTTGGCATTTGGGCTAT
Source organism: Magnolia officinalis (assembly GCA_021015155.1). NCBI lineage: Eukaryota > Viridiplantae > Streptophyta > Magnoliopsida > Magnoliales > Magnoliaceae > Magnolia > Magnolia officinalis. The sequence continues at coordinate 54,600,798 of JAJHSJ010000015.1, forward strand.
TCTCATTAAGCTCATGTCTAGCAAACTTGCTGTTGAATGGCTTATGTTTGCAATCAAATATCAAATATCCATTTCGTTACATGTGAAGTGCCTAGTTACAAAATATTTCTTTTTGTGAAGCCCGATATCTTTTGTTATTATATAATGGTGACCTGGAAAAGGGGATATATCATCTTATTATTGCTTTTCCATGGTTCCAGATACGTCAATCGTGCGTTGTATCTTTTGCACCTAACTTGTGGCCCTTCGCATCCAAACACTGCTGCTACTTACATTAATGTGGCAATGATGGAAGAAGGCCTGGGCAATGTCCATGTTGCTCTCAGGTATCTGCATGAAGCTCTCAAATGTAACCAAAGACTTCTTGGAGCTGATCATATACAGGTGCGCCTCCCTTTTCTATACCTGATCAAATGGTGATCTTTTGTATAGGCGTTATATGATGCCCGGTATGTTAGTTTCTACTCATGGTTGAGTGATCGGAACTGTTTGTATTATGAGAACCACTGTGGATGCCCCATGCAGGAAAGATCTCCTAGATTGGGAAATCTCAGCCAGTGAATCTCTGGTCGCCTTTGTAGAATATGGACCATTTTATTTTCTTTCTTGATTGTCCATACCCCCGACAGAATTTGAAGTGTTACTGTGTTAGGACTGTCCCATCCGGGATATTTTTAGTGCATTGGTCATCTGGAGTGAGGCCATCATATCAACTTTGGGCTGAGCATTGTTTAATCTCCCATGTAGTATGTTGAAGCTCTCAATCCAGCTAGCCTACCTCTAATGCATGATATTAATTTTGGGTTCTATGACAGACTGCAGCCAGTTATCATGCCATTGCGATCGCTCTGTCTCTGATGGAAGCCTACTCACTAAGTGTCCAGCACGAGCAGACCACTCTACAGATCCTGAAGGCCAAACTTGGAACAGAAGATCTTCGCACACAGGTATCACAAAAATCAAATAAAATATATCATGTTGAGTCGAGCATTTTCTCAGCCCAGCAAACTGTACATGTGGGGCCATCTTTTAGCAGTCTGTATCGTTCTTTGGTGCGGCATCAGATGATCCTCACTATTCGATTAGGCCCTTCTTAAAAAGGAGAATTGATTGTAAATCCTCTGCTAAGTTTGATTGATCATTTCCTCAGCATTTTGGTAATCCAAATTGTTCATATCTGCCTCAGAATATTGGCCATCACAAAATCCTAACCATCTAATTGGGTCCCTGTTAAATGTGAACCATTATCTGTACTTGTCCATTTTCATTGAATGGCTAGTTTCATACGGTATGAGAAATGTTTGGGCGTCAACCATCACATGATGGGGCTGACTAGATTGACAGTTTGGGCCATCAAAAGGTGGGCCCCACATGCACATTGATTCCTTTGACCAAGCAGCATATGTTACCACACTAGAAAATTAGTGGTTGATGAGCAAACACCATACTGGGATTCTCATCTTCTTCTGGTTTAAACTTTAATACACTTGCGCGTCATGCATGGTCATGCAGGATGCTAATGCGTGGCTTGAGTACTTTGAGTCCAAGGCCCTGGAGCAGCAAGAAGCTGCCCGCAACGGCACTCCAAAGCCAGATGCCTCTATTTCCAGCAAAGGCCACCTCAGGTAATAATATAATTCAGGTTAAATAGAATCATCTTGCTTCTGCAGGAAATAACTCAATCCATCGGAATGTAGTAACCGATAAATATGCTACTTGAAATATGGATATACCCAGTTAACTATCATAAGAATAAAATTCCTATTTAGAGCTAGATCTTGTTCTAAAGATAGTCTTGTGCCCCGATAATAAAATTCATTACGCCCCTTTTTTTCTTGTGCTTTATCCAATCAATTCTTCTGTATTAGGCCTTTCTTTCAGTGGGTATCTTTGTTTTCACTGTGTTGGGATTGTAATTCTTTTTGTTTGAGTTGGAGCCTATTTGGATTGATGGAATCTAGAAAGTAACTATGGAAAAGGAAACGCACGTGACATTCTCTGTCGATTGTAACAATGAAGTAACATGTGGAAGACTGTTTTCCTTTCCATAATTTTCCTCAAAAATGGTGTTTTTTTACTCTAAAAAACTTGATAATTCTCATTTTTGCACTTTTTGAGAAACAGATTTCACTTTTTGACCATTGACCATTTCACTTTTCCTGGCAAATCACAGATACTAAAACAAACAACCTTCATAGGATTCTTTTCGACAGATTTTCTTATCCACAAATTTTTTTTTTTTCCAGATGAGTTCTTTCCCTTTCCAAATATACTTTGGGATTCCACCAATCCAAACAGGCTGTAAATAAATCTAGAGAAGTGATGAAAATTCCTTCACTACTAGCATTAAATGAAAATTACTTCACACCACAAAATTTCAAGTCTGCTTGCATTTTCATCATGCTGCAAACGGCAAATGATTTATGCTAAATATGGGTCTTCTGATTTTCTTTTGAGACCTTTTGACGTTGACCATTTCACTTTTCCTGGGAAATCACAGAAACTAAAAAAAGCAACCTTTATAGGATTCCTTTCCAGAGATTTCCTTATCCACGGCAAGGTATTCAAAATCAGTAAAGTAACAGTAACAGTCATAACTCATAACCGTTATGCGTTACGGGGCCAAAATGGCCATAATGGCCATTACAGAAAAAACCAGATGTAATGGCCCTGTAGCAGTCCCGTAATGGCCATGTAACGGTCTGGAAACATATTTTTTTTTTCCAAAAAAAGTGTCATAACGGCTGTTATGGCCTGTATCATAACGGTAACGGCCACCGTTACCGTTATGGAACATCTTGATCCACAGTTTTCCTCGGATGAGATGTTTTCCTTTCCAAATCTACTTCAGGATTCTACTAATCGAAACAGGCTGTTGATAAATCTAGAGAAGTGATGAAAATTCCTTCAGTACTAGTGTAAATGAAAACTACTTCACACCAGCAAATTCAAGTCTGCTTGCATTTTCATCATGCTGAAAACCTAGGCTTATGCTAAACATGAGTCTTCTGATTTTCCTTTGTTGTATCTGAATTTCTTTCCCCTTTTGGACCAGTGTATCAGACCTTCTGGATTACATAAACCCAGATGCAGATCTAAAAGGAAGAGACCTCCAAAAGAAACAAGCACGTGCAAAGGTATTTCTTTTCTCCCATATGCTAAAAACCTTACAATCCCACATTCCCATCAAATCTCCCATCTTTCATCATTCATTTCAGATCAAGGGCAGGCCGGGCCAGAACCAGCAGGAAATGGTCACTGACGAATCCCAAAATGATGCTGCTACACTGCCAACATACTCTGTTACAGAGACCTCCAGTGATAAAGAAAACAACATGGAAGTCCAGTCCGTTGAATCCAGGGATGCCAGACCTGTTGTTAGTATAAAAGACGAGCCTGTATTGCACCAACTGGATGAAATCGCAGATGTCTCTGATGAAGGATGGCAAGAAGCTGTCCCGAAGGGACGATCTACAACAAGCTCCAAATCTTCTGGTTCGAGAAGACCAAGCCTGGCGAAACTGAATCCAAATTCCATGAACAGCTCAGAATCCATACGCTATAGAGGAAGGCCCACGAACTTCCCTTCCCCAAAAAAGTCACCAACTGAGGCTGTGTCCCCAGCAACTGTTCCCAAAAAACTAGTCAAGAGTTCGAGTTTCAATCCAAAACTAACTGCGCCGGCCATCTCCGCTAATTGCACAGATAAATCTACTAACCCGAAGTCAGCACCAGCTAGCCCTGCTTCTGCCACCCAACCTGCCAAGTCAGCTCCTCTGAAAAGTCTGATAGGCATCCAGTCAGGCGGAAAGCTTCTGTCCTACAAAGAAGTAGCACTGGCTCCACCTGGGACAATTGTAAAGGCCATGGCTGAGCAACGGCCAAAAGAAAATCATCGAGATGAGCAGAATTCTCAGGTAAGTAAAGAATCAACAACGGTCGAATCGACTCAAGGCGAGCGGGCAGCAGCAGTTAAGATTGAAGAAAAGGAAAAGGCTCAGAGTTCAGCTGCAGAAGAGCTAGAGGTAGCAACTTCCTGTCAGGAAACAGAAACCCACATAGCAGAGGAAAGAGAAGAGGCAGAAGAATCCTCTCAGGAATTACATAATGCTGTCATTGAGGAAAAAGAGGCGGAAGCAATGGAAGCTGCTGTGGTAGAATCCAAGAGTTCTGATCCAATTATAGAATCAAATGCAGTTTCTTCCAAACCCGAAATGTCAGAAACAAGAAGCATTGTTGATAAGGAATGCCAATCTGTTTCATCTGAAGGAATGCCTCCATCAGTTGAGAAAGATTGTGCTGTTGTCGAAGATAAAGTAAAGGAGCAAGGAGATGAGAATGCACACCGTCTATCCAACAGGTCCGGAAACGAGAAGCCTCTTCCAAGCGAAGGGGAAAAGCAGAATGAAGTTGTCGAGACCATGAAAGAGACGGGCCGGAAACTCTCTGCCGCTGCACCTCCATATAATCCATCAATGATTCCAGTTTTCGGGTCGGTTCCAATCCAGGCTTTCAATGATCATGGAGGAATTCTGCCTCCACCAGTGAATATCCCACCAATGCTGACTGTTAATCCCGTCCGTAAATCTCCTCATCAGTCACCAACGGCGCGGGTCCCATATGGCCCACGTCTCTCCAGCAGTTATAATCGATCAGGGAATCGGGTTCCGTGGAGCAAGCCTAATTTGCAGATTGGAGAACATGGTGGTGATGGGAATCGCTTGAGTTCTATCATAATGAATCCACACGCTGCTGAGTTCGTACCAGGCCAACCGTGGTCACCCAATGGTTTCCCGGTGTCGCCAGATGGTTTTCCGGCATCTCCAAATGGTATTCCTGTGTCTCAAGACAGTGTTCCTGTGTCTCCAAATGGCGTCCCAGTAAATCCTGACTGTATTCCTGCAACTCCAAATGGTTTTCCGGAGAGCCCAAATCTACCAGTGTCTCCTACACCCGCTACTGAAATCAGTGAAAGCCAAATCCAAGGAGAAACGAAGGCTGATGACATTCCTTCTATTGAAGTGAAAGAAGAGAACGCAGCGCAAAAAACAGATGAATCTGAAGACAATGGAGAGTCACACATCGAAACTGAACAAAACCCAACTTCCATCATTGCCGTCACCTCAGAAGATCACTCGGTGGTGGCCAGAGAAGCTTGCATTGATTTGAAAAACAATGAAAAACCAACAAAATGTTGGGGTGATTACAGCGACGGTGAATCTGACACTGTCAAGGTTACGAGCTAGAGAAAAAAAGAAAAAGAAAAAAAAGATTGAATTGTGTTGAGTAACTACGCAAATTCGCATCATCTGTAAGTTAAATGAGCATGACAAGGAATTGCGAATAAAAAATGAGAGAGAGAGAGAGAGAGAGAGAGAGAGAGAGAGAGAGAGAGAGAGAGAGAGAGTCGAATAATATCGGAAGCAGAGGCTTCCCGAGTATGCACATTACACATAGAGAAGGAAAAGAAGCTGCAGATCATCCATGTTCTAAGTTGTAAGGCGGCGAAGAAGGTATGAAAATTATCTGTTATAAGTTTTTGTAGTATGATGGTGCGGCCTGCTTTCTATGATTTTGCAGCAGTGATAGAAGGAGAGATGCTAGGACTTGGCAGATTTCAAAGTTACATGTCTTTGTTCCTTTGTGGTTACTGTGAAAGAAATCTGCAGAAAGACAGTTAAAGCAGTTGCTCTTTCTCTTTCATTTTTCACTTTGGTTGATGTTTTTCCATGTCAGTAGTTTTTACAAGGAGAGCTTGAATTTGCACGAGTGCGGGCCATGAGTGGAGATCTGGACCGTTGGTTTGGGGGCTGCATCTTGGATGGGCCATGGACCGAAAGACTCCCAAATGGGAGAATTGAATTGATCATAATCGAAATAAATAAGAACCCACTTACTAATGGTTGCCTACAAGTGGATCCCGCAAGCCCATGTCCAACATATCTCACTCAATCACATTGTGAGATTGGCACATTATATATTATCAATTTACCTCGTCTCGTAACAACCAAAACCAAATATCTCAATCAAAAGAATCAGAGAGTGATACTAGTTGGAATATTGTTATCTTCTCACATGTATTTGAGCACTAATTGACCACCTAACTAATACTCAATAACCCAAGCTTTGCAATGCCTGTTTTAATCCTCACGATTACATCGGATGGAGTTAACTCTCGATATGGAGTACTCAGCTAACACACGCACTAATCCAACTTATTGAGTGATTCTGAAAACTTGATTTTTTGCAAACATCGATTTGAATCTTTTATTAATATATATACTTTTGAAAGAATATGGTTTTGTAAAAATCTGTCGAAAGCTTGATCTTGCATACGGATAACTCTTCAAGTATGTATTAATGATTCTAGAAACTTGTGTACTCGTCATGGGATCTTATTCATATAAATGTGTAATTTGGAATTGATTAAGCTGCTTTTCTAATATAACTATATTTGAATAATCAAGAACCTTTCGTCATTGTACACTAAAGTAACTACACTCAATCCCATATTCCTATGCATAAAATGAAGGTAACCAAGAACACGAAGAGTCTTATATAAGACTAGCTACTTGCACACTGTAATAATTAGATTGAATCAAAACAATCTATAGGCAAAAGGTCCCTCCACGTATTTATAATTCATGCCATAAAGGAGATAATACTAGGCATATGTCGGGTCGACGTAAGTTGTTTCACTTGAGGTATGACTCATCTCATATACTCATGATTTGACTTTTATACATGCTATAACATTGATAGCAAAAAGAGTAATAGAACGATTACGTTCTTTGACTTGTTCAGTCTCATCTTTAATATTCAATCTTTTAAAACTAATGGTGTATAAAACTCACTCATATCCTCATCCTTTACTATTTACAATAAACGGTATATCCTCATCCTTTACTATTTACAATAAACGGTGGTTCACACTTCAACATATGAACATCACCCTGAAGATACCTCTCTTGTAAATTTAGGGTTGGTCAACTTATGTGAGTGGGTGACCCGCTTGCTAACAAAAGTTGAGATTCTACATGATCTTAAAGTAAATGTTGATGATCTACCATTCTAGTCAATATTAGTACTTGATACTGATTTTTTTTAAAAAAATGTATTATTAATAGTGTTTAATGCTGAATAGAAAGAATGTATTATTTATTAATGGAGTATCAAAGGTACATCATAGAAGCATATCACTCAAGCTCTCCTCAATCTGTGTACCTAGAATAGATCTCTAGCTATAGGCTTTGTCATGAGATTAGCCATCATCTCTTTAGTGGGAATGTACTTGAGGATGACTTTCTTATCTCTTATTTGATCACAAACGTAATGATAATGTATCAAAAGAAAAGGATATAGAAAACTCCACATAATTTTATTGAATAATGTCTCGTGTTTTTCTCTATTACACCACTAAATAAGAAATAAAATCCTAATTCGTAATTACCAAAAATAGCAAAATTCTAACACTAATAAAAGTTACCCGAAATAGTAAAAACTTATCTAAAGTCTAATTTGTCAAAAATAAAAAGTCTAAATAAACTTTATTAGAAAAGTCCCATCATGATTATAAGTAATTTTTAAAAAGATGAAAAACTAAAACTCTAAAAATAAGGAAATACTACATAAATAGGAATTACTAAAAATAACAAAAATTTTCTAAAATTTCGTTTTTGAGCTAGAATGAAGTATTTTCTCGCAAAATGGACCGACACGATACTATGTGGGTCGGTTGACTTCTGATGACCTGTTATGGTTAAGATTGATAGGTCGTGTGTCCCATAATGATACCCACCTTCAATATGGGTTGTTCATCATGTGGGCCCACCTTTGATGTCAATCGACCATCATGTCAGCCCACCTTCAATGACCATCCATCATGTGGGTCCCACCTTTGATGTGGACTGCCCATCAAATGGGACTCACTTGATGTGTATGTTATGCCATGTTGGGCCACACTGATGCGGTCCATATATCATGCATGATCCACCTTTGATATGAACAGTTCATTACGTGGGCCCACCTTGATGTGGGGCCAAGTTCAATATGAATCGTTCATCATGAGGGGCCTACCTTTGATGTACACCATCCATCACGTGGATCCCACCTAGGGGTGTCAATGGGCTAGGCTTGGGCCTGAAAATTTAGAATTTTTAATAGGGTCGGCCGGACAACTTAGCCCTAAATAATTCAAAATCCGGGCCAAGACCAACCCAAGCCCAACCCATTGACAACCCTAGCCTCACCTTCGTTGTGGACTATCTATCATGTGGGGCCCACTTGAGGTGTATAGTCCATCATGTGGGACCCACCTCTCGCGTCCACCACCTATCATGTAGGTCCCACCTTTGTTGTAGATCGTCCATCATGTAGGCCCAACCTTAAATGTGGGTCATTCATCATGTGGGCCCACCTTTAATGTCAACTTTCCATCATCTGGTCTAACGTTAAATGTCCAATGTCTATCATGTGGGTCCCACTTTTGATGTGGACCATCCATCAAGTAGGGCCTGCTTGATGTGATTCGTCCATTATGTAAGGCCCCACTTTGATGCATGCCATCTATCATGTCAGGCTCACCTTTGATGTGATTGTGCATTATGTGGGCCAACCTTTGATGTGGACCATTCATCATGTGGGGTTCACCTTCAATATGGGTTATTCATCAGGTGGGCTTACTTCGTAGAAATTGTAAAGAGTAGAAGAGTATAAGATGAGAATTACTTAAAAATTTTAAGGACAAATTTATCTAAAAATTAGTTCAAAATGTCTACCTATTTAAACCAAATAAACTCTATTTCAAAAAATAATCAGAGCTTATTTACTACTTTCTAAACAAATAAGCATGTTAATTAAACTTTTATCAAACAATTTAAAACTTTTCTTTTCTTTTCTTTTTTTTTTTTAGAAATAACCCGATAAACTATTATTTGTAGAGATGCCAAATGCCCATACTTTTTTTTTTTTTTTTTCTCTCTCTCTCTTTTAATCTTATAAATTTACTTAGCCTTATTTTTGCTACGATTTTAATTAAAACTTCAAAAGTAGTGAATAGCTTACTCTTACATCATAGGGGTGATCCACTCTCACACAGTCACACTACATCGAGTCCGCTGCATAAAATAATAAAATTAATTAATGTTTTCAATTATTTTAATAAAATAAATATAAGCAATTATTATATCAATTTCATTGCTTTTTTTTTTTAATTATTATAATTATTTATTTAAATCTTATACATTTACTTCCCCCTTTTTTACACTATTGTTTTAATTAAAACTTCAAAAGTAGTGTATAGCGAGGGTGAAAGCTGCTTCACATGTTCTTCCATATTTAAAACACTTATAATAGCCGTGCATAGGATTATTAAGTAAAAGACAAGATGCATTCAGACAAAATTCTATCCATTAATAGGAAGTGGGGCCATGTATCAGTGATCCAAATTGAGGATATGATGTGCCTGCCCATGCATGCAGCATCATCTATAAAAATAAAAAATAAAAAAATCAAACTGGATTACTATCCCATCTCATCAATGAATTTTTCTTCTTCTTTTTTTCCTGACCATTGATTTATAAGCCACTGACCTAGGAGATTTTATAGGCATCATCTATCTAGTGGGTGTTCCTTTAGATCAACCGTCATGATCTCGAAACCATGGCCTTTACATGTATGAACTTGCTGACCCATTTTGTTACATTTGAATAAATCATTAAAAAATATTAAGGTCTTGTTTGGATAGCTGGATTAATATGTAATTTAATGAAAATGAAAACCATAACAGGATTCATGTGTAATTTAATGAAAATGAAAACTAGGTTCACCACATTTTGGCATGTTTGGATGGCGAGATTTCCTCTAAAGATTTCACTCGCTTGGTGAATAGTGAGTGGGCTGTGAGATCTGATTCTATATTTTCCACATTTCAACATAATTCCCAAACAAAACCCATTTTCCAAATTTCAATGTGATTCCCAAACAAAGCCCATTTTCCAATTTTCAATGTGATTCTCAACCAAAGCCCATAAAAACCGTCAGATCCTTGCAGGGGCTCTGTGGGGCCCACTGTGATGTATGTGCTTTATCCACAGCGTCCATCCATTTTGATAGATCATTTTAGGAGATGATCCCAAAAAGGAGGCAGATCGAAGGCTTGATTGGACCACAACAGAGGAAGCAGTGGTGTCAAAGAAACCAACCGTTGAAACCTTCCTAGGGCCGACCAAGATGTTTATTTACCATCCATCCTATTCATAAGGTCGCATAGACCTAAATAAATGAAGGGAAACATTATCAGCTTGATCCAAAACTTCTATGGGCACCCAAGAGGTTTTCTACGGTAGGTGTTCAATCCGTGTGGTCCACTTGAACTTTCGATCTGCCTCCTTTTTGGGCTCATGCCTTAAAATGATTTTTCAAAATAGATGGACGGCATAGATAAACCAGATACGTCAACGTGGGACCCACATAGCCCGTACAAGAACCGTCCGAGGTTTGGACTTTGGAACCAGTAATACCTTTAAAATGAAAAGCCTCTTCAACTTAAATACCTACTTCTCTCCCAATTGAAGTAAATAAATAAATAAAAATTTACATTTTCAGTGTTTTACTATATATATATATTTAAAATCACGTTTCACTTCAATTTTGGTTTTTCCAAGTAACATTTTAGATATCCTGCATCCAAACACTCAAAACCAAAGCCACATCTTGGTTTCACCTCTCACATAGGGGAGTGGATTAGGTGAGACCCCCGCTCACCCAAGATGGTACGGCCCTTGCCATGGTGCCCACCGTGTTGTATGTATTGTGTATCCACACCGTCCATCCATTTTTTTCAGATCATTTTAGGGCATTGTGCCAAAAATGAAGCAGATCCAATTATCAGGTGGACCATACACAAGAAACAGTAGTGATTGACCATTAATGGGCCACATAAGCTTTTGCATCAAGCTGATATTTGTTATTATTATTATTATTATTATTTGCTTTTCCGTTAAATCCAGGATTATGTGACCTTATCAACATATTGGATGGAAAATAAATACCACGGAAACATTAAGGTGTGCCTAAAAAGTTTTTAACGGTAGAGCGTTCAATCACCACTATTTCCTATGGTATGGTCCACTTGATAATAGATCTGCTTTATTTTTTGGAATAATGCCTGAAAGTGATATGGAAAAATGAATGGATGGCATGAATACAAAATACATACATCAAGGTGGGATGGCAAATAAATACTACCGAAACATTAAGGTGCTCCTGAAGTTTTTAATGGCGGGGCATTCAATCACCACTGTTTCGAATGGTATTGTCCATATGATAATTGGATCTACTTCAGTTTTAGCATGTCTTAAAATAATTTGAAAAAAATGAATGTACAAGGCATGAATATAGAATACATGTATCAAGGTGGCCCCAAGCATTCATTAAAAATAGCACACCTTATTTTAATTTGTTTTAGTTTTTCACCACCTATGGGTTTCGAACCCAAGACTTTGTGTTGAAACTCCTCAGAATCGTATACACACACACACACCACGCTAGTGAAATTTCACCGCCCGCCCATGGATACTCGAACCCTCGACCGGGTGTTGAAACTCCTGAGAGTCTACAACCCTAGCAAGAGTAAGGATCCATGTTGCACACCTATCATATAAGTAATTCAACGGTTTTTTCAGGCCAGTTTAGATGGACTGAGATTCCATAGTGACTCCTCTCAGCATTATTTATGTTCCACAATGTCCATCTATTTTGCCAGCTCATTTTAGAACATCATCCAAAAAATGAGAGACATCCAAAGCTCAAGTGGACTACACCGTAGGAAACAATGGGGATTGAATACCTACCAATGAAAACTTCTTGTGAACCGATGAAGTTTTGGATTAAGATTATTTTTATGTTTTCCCTTCGTCCAGGTTTATACAACTTTATGAACAGGGTAGATGAAATATAAACATCAATGTGAGCCCTAGGAAGCTCCCCACTGCTTCCGGTGGTGTGTGGCCTCGCACGCCCTTGCATGGCCACATGTGGCCTTGCTGATTGGCAGGATCCCCCGGGAGTCGCATCTTCTGAGAAAAGTTCAAGTGAAAGCATGCTTGTCGGGACCCGAAAGATGATGCACAAATGAGCCTCGCATGCCCACGCATGCCCCTTTGGCAAGCCTTGGACTGTCATGCTTGGCATTTTATCACATGCCCCTCCCGAGCTATTGCATAGCCACACATGGCTTGGGGCAGACGGAGATGAGGTGCACTTGAGTTTTGGATCTACCTCATTTTTTGGCTCATAAGCTAAAATGATTTCACAACATGAATGACCAGCATGGATAAAACAAATACATCATGATGGGGCCACAACTTTTCAGTACTAAGGGGTCACACTACCATGATCCAAACATTATGATTATTTAATTACCTAAACATCAAATTGGGTCCACATTTATTTTGATGATTGATAATGAAAAATATCCATATGGCCTCATTTGAAAAAACAACCACACTTATATGCTACTTGTACCATTTCTAAGAGCCTGCGTATCAAGCATTCTACGAAGCAAGAGTATCAAATTAACCCTCCTATCATAAAACAATTCTAAAAACCAGTTTTTGTTAGAGCAAGAAAATATATTTGATATATACTCTGACCAAACATCAGTCACAAAATAAAGGGGTGGAATCACAAACAAACATTTCCACAGCCACTCTAACTCTTCTATGAAAATTTCTATCCCTTTTTGAAAGCAGCCAAACAGACCACCCACTTCACCACCACCAAATATATACTATATACATATATATATATATATATATATAGATATCTATAATCTCAGCCAGCTAAGAAGGCCAGTGGACCCACCATACGCCTGACACGTGGCGCCACCATCCCGCCAATCCATCAGCACACGCGTGGCAGCATAGTGTGCGAGCGCCCCCGCGATGACAAACACGTGGAAGATCTGATGGCTGTGCCCAGCCAGATCAAAAGCTCCAGGCCACCACCGCTCTGGGACCCTTGAAACATAGAACCCTGTCCCAACGGCGTAGGCCAGGCCCATCAAAAGCTCATAAACGATTGCAGCATGGCAACTGGGCTGGTCCCAATTGATTAGGAGGGCGTGTGTGGCTGGGACTATGCCGAAGAAGCCCATTGTAAGGAAAAGCAATGCACGGAAAGGTCTGAAACGAGGAGAGGAGAATGCAGGAGTTAAGAGAGTCAGGATAGCTACTAGTCCTACGATTGCAATGGTGGTAAGGTAGAAGATCCGTGCTAAAGGATAGCAAAGGAATGCGTAGTAGATTGGTGGGAAAAAGGAGGAGACGATCATGAGAGATATGCCGGCGTAGTCGAGGCGCCAAAAGAAGAGGTTCATGCGCCGGGAATGGCATGTGAGAAGGTGGGAGAGAGAGCTGCAGGCCAAACAGCCCATTGCCCCGGATAGGAAGATGAACCAGGGCCAACGTGGGACCCTGGCAATGGGTTCCACGATATCGTCGGTCTGATCTCGTAACACGAATCTCATTAAATGGTCCTGTAAAATGGTAAGAATTAGATAATCAGACAGAGGTCCAGACAACCTATCTACAAATGGTAGAAATTATGTTCTTAATGGGGAAGTTTGGAAACAGTTTTTCTTTCTTTCTCTGCGTAGGGTGCGTTTGGTTGCACCAAATATCATGATTTAAAAATGTTATTATAATTGCATGATATTTGGTGCAACCAAACACGCCCTTATCCAAACAAACGTACAACATAAACTTGGTTTTCAAGACAAGAAAATACAAGTGCGATCAACTAAACATGGTTTAAACATTCCCAATAAAAAAACCTAAAAATGAGTTCATCTCATTTTAGTTAATAATAATTATGCATTCGAGATAATAGTTCAGTTCAGTTCATATAAATGGGTATTTCATGATGGCCAGCTTGATGAACGGTTTGGATTTTTCTAACACGTGCTGTATATGATTGCATGTAGAAATTCCAGGAGGGGAGCAGCTTCAGCAACAATTGGATTAGGCAGATAATTAGAATAAAAAAAAAAAATGGGTGGCATCCAAACACGCAATTAGCATGAAATAGACTGTTAGATGGAAAACGGTCAATAAACCAAATATAAGGAAGGACTGTTCATTAAAAGGAGTAGGATCGTCCGTTCAATCCAATTCTGAGACAGACCCATCCAATCCAACTGGGTTTATGTCCCGCCAAAACCCAGGCCCACCAAATGAACGGTTTACATTGAGGTATACGCATGCGAGGTGACCGTGTGAATGCGTTTAAACAAGCCCATGTTCAAAGGGAGCAGTTATAGCACCTGATCTTCACACGCATGCATTAAAAAATTGTAATGAGGGGAGTGGAACATGCTGGATTTAGTGTCCCAATCATGCCAGATTACGTGAATTGGACGACCCTAACCTAGAGACATTTATTTAAGAGAAATACTTTAATACTCTAGCAGTGCGATGGATGATACGCAGGCAGTTAGAAATTACAGATGATGCATATAAATAATTTAAACAATGCCGTTTAAATTATGTACACTACAGGGGGTTAGACAAGTGCCTGTGTATCTAGTGTCATTAGCAGCCCGAGTATCAAATAACTCCCTCTTAAATAAAGAGCCGGATGGGGACGATATCCTATTTTCATGAGAAATGCTCCCACACAATCAGCTGTCCGTCGTACTAGTTAGCGTGTAGGCCCAACATGGTTGTTTGTATGACATCTAGCCCGTCTAGCAAGGTTGTCCCACCGTGAAAATGGGCTGCCACAAAAATCCGGGTCGATCCAACCGTTAGATGCGCCCCACATGAACGTGGAGCTTTTTAGGTGGTTGCTCTTTTTATTTTTATTTTTCTACACGGTTGGATCGACCTGATTTTTGGGCAACCTTGCTGGATGGGTGAGATGTCATAGAAATACAACGTGGGCCATGACCCGACCGTACGTAAAGTGGACCATATGAATCTGAAGCTCCTCAGCATGGATTAGATGCCCGAAAGATTTCTCAGACCAAGGATCCTAATCCTCTACCCGGTGACCTAGAATGAACGGTCGAGAAAAAAAGGGCGACAAAAGTTCCCCCATTTGGGAGATTTTCGGGGAAAATCCTCAATGGCATGGTCTATTATTCAGATAAACGGTCGGTAGGAGAATCTTCTTTTTCAAGAAAAAAAGACAAAAAGCTTTCAATTTTGAGGCCGCTTCCACTAAAGTCCGTGTGAATGGCATCCTACCTGTCTAGAAGAGTCACCCACAACCGTGAAAGTTGATGACCGAAAAATAGACGGATATAACCATCCCTTCGCCAGTGGCCCACCTAATGGTTGGATATGCCCGACTTATAAGGCATCCCATCAGCACGGTGGGCCTCATTAATGCACGGATTCGGACCATATACGGACGCTGATTTCCTGCAAAAGCCTTTCAGGAAGTTCCTGCGCAGGGATTCTGGTTGGGGCCCACTGTGATGTTTGTGAGAAATCCAACCCGTCCATTGGTTTTTTGAGATCATTTAAGTACATGCGACAAGAAATGAGGAAGATCCAAAACTCAAGTGGGCCATACGAGATGAAACAGTGGGGAAAGGAATGCCTACCGTTGAAACCTTCCTGGGCTCCACCTTGATGTTTATATTCCATCTAAACCGTTTATAAGCCCATTTTCACTGAGATGAAGTGAAAACACCATCAAATTAAACCGATACAAAACTTTTGTGGCCTTATAAATGTTTCAATGGTGGTCACTAAATCCCCACTGTTCCCTCTCGTGTGGTCCATTTAAGTTTTGTATACACCTTATTTCTAGCCGCATGTCCTAAAATTAGCTCGAAAAACGGATGGACGGAGTGGATTTCTCACAAACATCGCAGTGGCCCCACCTAGAATCCTTGCGCAGGAAATCCGCGTCCACCGCATACACATAATACGGTGGACCCCACATAGACAATAGTGTATAAGCAGATGAACAACTTTTGTATGCAGATGAATAATTTGTAGACGTACTTATTCTACATTTTAAAATTTATAAAAAAAATAATAATAATAAAAAAATAAAAAAAAAAGGCCTACGATCGACGACTGGAACCATCAGATCAAAGAAAAATTTTGGCTCACCATCCATGAAAGCATGACCCAACCGACCAATGGCCTTGATCGAAGAACCATGATGCAGGTTGTTTAAAAGAGAAACCCGAATATAATGTGCATGAATCCCTCCCTTCTCTTTCCAGTTTTCAAAAAGGGTCATGATCGATCCATGAAGTGAAGTGACCTAGTTCTATGGGACCCGCCATGATGTATGTGTTGTATCCACACCGTCCATTCATTTGGAGATATCAATTTAAGGCAGGAGCCAACGAATGAGTCAGATCCAAAGCTGGAATGTACCCCACCACATAAAACAGCGGAGAGAGTGATGCCCACCATTAAAATTTTCTAAAGCCCACAAAAGTTTTCGATCAAACTGAAATTTATGTTTTCCCTTCTTTCATGTCTGACTTAACTCATGAACACGTTGGATCTCAGATAAACATCATAGTGGACCTTAGGAAGGTTTCAACGGTAGGAGTCACTCTTCCCACTTTTCTGTGGTGGGGTCCACTCCAAATCTGGATCTGACTCATTTTTTGTCTCATGGCCTAAAATGATCTCTAAAAATTGATGGACGGTGCGGATACAACACATACATCATGGTGGGTCCCACAAAACTTGGTGACGTCACTTCAGTAGCGAGTCTCGCTACTCAACCTGTCAGTATCTAATCCGCGTCCGATTCTGATAAGCTCAGCTCATAATTATTAAATACAGACAAAAGCTTATTTATTTTCTTTCGAGTCCGGATCCTCTGTTTTTGCCCAAACCACGACTTCCCGGGACGCGGATTTACTGCGAAAGCCTTTCGCAGGAAGTTCCTGCGCTGAAAACTTAGGTAGGGTCCACCGTGATGTTTTACATGAATCCACTTCGTCCATCCATTTTTTTAGTTCATTTTAAGAGAGTATACCAAAATAGAGAAGGATCCAAGACTTAAGTGAGCCGTACTAAAGGAAAAGGTGGTTAGAAAAATTCCTACCATTGAAACCTACCTGGGTTCTAAAATGATGCTTACATGCAATCCATACCGTTAATAACGTCATTCCTACTATGATGAACTAAAAACATAAATATTAGCATGATTCAAAACTTCTGTGGCCCCACAAATATTTCAACTATAGACGTTCAATTACCAAGTTTTCACCCCACTTGAGCATTGGATACGTTTCATTTTTGGCCTCGTACCCTAAAAGTAACTCACAAAACGGATGGACGTGAAGGATTTCTCACAAACATGACAGTGGGTCCCATCAGGGTTCCCAGCGCAGGAACATCCTGCGAAAGGCTTTCGCAGGAAATCTGCGTCCGACTTTCCGGCTTTTTTTTCCTCCTTTGCTGTATAGTGATTGGTACATCTCAGTCAGCGATGCATTATTCAATGCATTACACAATCACACGGTCGAATTAAATTACAACCACCCCAATTTTGCTGCTTGACGCAAACAGAGGATCCGTATTCCTTTCTTTAATCGTCCACGTGGCATGTAGCTCAAAATGTGTGGTGAAGATTTAATGGCTGCATTGGATTGGGTAAGCTTTCATGGAGTCAGGTAAGATGCTACTTAGAGCCGTGTAGAACCGAAATTTCTGTGGATGTTACTTGCTCGGATTTCACATTCATCAGATGATCCTAGCCATCTAATCAGTGACCTCACAGCGACGGCCGTACCTAAACACCGGTCAAGATCCAGTGTGGAAAAGTGGATGGATGGATATGATCGATCTAATGTGTGTGACACCGAATGTACGGATGCTGACACGTGTACAGTGGCTTTCCATCTATTTTGTTACGGTGGATGGGCATTATAGTCGGAATATACGGACGCTGGATTGCGTACTTAGTAAACTCTGTGGGGGCCACCTTGATGTACGTGTCTTATCCACGCCGTCCATCTGTTTCACCAGCTCATTTTAAGCCCTGAGCCCAAAATCGAAACATATCCAAAGCTCAAGTGGGCCACAACACGAAACAGTGGAAATTGAATGGCTACCGTTGAATTTTCTTGAAGGCCACATTAGTTTTGAATCGAGCTGAAATTTGGGTTTTCCCTTCATCCACGTTGGCTGGATGACAACAAAAAATCAATGTGGGCCCTAAGGTCTCAACGGTGGGTGTAATTATCCACACTGTTTCCTGTGGTGTGGCCCACTTGAGTTGGTAAAACAGATGGACAGCGGTGATAATACACATACATCACACTTTACTCAGTACGCAATAAGCTTCAAGTATGCATGCATTAAACGATTCTAGCTATATGATCGCTGACCTCAATCTGGGCTAATATATACCACGTTTACAAATAAATGGGAGCCTGCGTATCAAGTATTACACTCCACCAGAGTATCAAAAAAGTGCGCGTATTTAAAGCTTCAAGGAATAATGACAGAAGTCGCGAGCATATTTATCAGGTACAATCAGTTTCTACTTGATAAAAAGTAGAAATATTTGATACTCTGGTAGAGTGTGGTGGATGATACGCAGGCACTTAGAAATTAATTCACAATTGCATACGTTTCATACAGGTTATGGTTCTCAGCTTATATGATATCATTAATTCTTGAGGATCATATTCTATGCATTTAATGGACGGTTACAAATGAAAAATATCCAATGGTCCTATTTCAATAATCAAATCCCCACGAATCAGAGGTTAGTATCATTCAAACAATCTGATTTTGGGAATTTAACTTACTGAAAGTGGGTCCCACAATTCAGTCGGATTAACCTGAGTTAATCTGTACGACGTGTATAATCTCTTAGTGCCTGTGTATCGAGCATCATGCGCTGCCTGAGTATCATATAACTCCTCTCACTAAAACTCTCCAGAAGCGTCCGACCGTGAGATATCGAGGCGAGAAAGGTATGAAACCTTTTTTTTAAAACAAGAACGGTGTGAATCACCCGCCGTTGGATGTTTTCCCGGGCCGAAGTTCGTAAAATCCGCCCGGGCTTTCGTTTTGTATAGGTGGGGCCGATGATGATGATCCAAACCGTTGGTGTAATGCGCCTCACCATGGATGGCCAGTATTGCACCAACCGTAATTAGTAAATTTTAACCCAATTTCTCTTCATTGAATGTGAACCGTTGAAACGTCTTTTTTCTTGACCATCTATTCCACAGTTGATGCCTTTGATCTTTGGTGATTAGGCCAGAAATGGTGTGGCCCATCATACCAACGGTTTCAGTTAGTGAATATCTAGCCAAGTAGAGTACTGGAAACCCGAGCAGTACGACACCTTTGCTGTACGGTAGCAACTCCATTACCTCAATCTACACCGTTGAAATTATGGGGCCACGACGGATATCCCAGAAAATGACGGACTTGGATTGCGTCGTGTAACACACAGCTACTGGAAAAGATATGGCGACGACGAGAGAGATCAGGCCACCACACAGCTACGTGAATGATCAGGGCAACACGCATCATTGCCAGCTCATTCAATTGAGAGGATGCCAGAATCCGAGATGATCTCAAATGGACCAGAGAGGTTCTCGTCGGTGCTGTGTGCTACACCACGCAATCCGAGTACGAAAATGACCCGCAGTTGAGGACTATCCTAACCGTCCAGTACACTGAAAAGAAGACGCCGAGCTATCCAACTTCAGCTGGTGAAATGGACGGCTAAGATTGTTAGAGCAACTCGATTATAGAGATTTGCTCCATCCAACATATGACTCAACAATTGGACGGTCTGGATTGCAGACAATAGGTTGCAACCGTTTAAAAAAACGTGCGACGCACACGAACTAGCCCGGAGCCTTTAAAAGCTGCATACAGAGGACCCGACGAGATGCCCGTCAGACCCGCTGTACGCTACAAATCCGGACTATCTATTTTCAATTTCATTCTTGTCAGACGCGTCTGACCGAACGTCGGAACGAGTGACTCACCGGTAGGAAGCTTGCAGAGATATTCTTCATCAAAGGCGCATGAATCGATCTGATAAAAAATAAAAATTTTAAATTTAATTTTTTAAAAATAAAATAAAATATCCATTAAAATTGAAAAAAGATTTTAATTTTTTTTTTTTTTTTTTTTAAATCAAAAGATGAAAATGCCCTTGCAACGTACCTGGAAAATCCCGAAATCATTTCTCTAACCTCAGGAATCTCCATTGAACTCAACACCGTCAGCACAAGAAATAAAACAAATCCCCCCAAATGCCTGCAAAAATAAATAAATTTAAAAAAAAAAAAAAAAAAACACATACATGCATGGATACATGGCGTATGTATGTATGGATGGATGGATGGATGGATGTATGATGTACTTACGTCCATACATTGAGCGTTTCGTTGTGCCATTGAAAAACGCTCAGAAAAGCCTCTTTCAGAGGCCATTCCGATCTGTAATAATCCAGTATAAACTCATTATCTTTCAGATACTCCGGCAACGCATCGTATCTGACCAAACGGCATTCGAATCTCCGGCTCTTCTTATCGTCAGACGCGTCTGTTTTTTCATTACAGTCAGACTCCACGATTTTCGCGCATTCTTTTTTGGGGCCTCCTACAGACCTACGTTTCATCTCTCCGACCGAATCCATGTCGGAAAACACGAAGGAAAGCCGATTTTCCTCCGTTTTCCGGCGAGAACTTGTAACGGACGGCCGAGATTGACCGGATCTCGACCTCTTCGCTTTCAAGTACGTTGTCGAAGAAACGACTTCTAACAGGTCTCCCGCCGAGTTTCCAATGGTTTGCCGATCTTCTCGAGAATTCGAACGGTATTTCGGGGGCTATTTATGGATAGCGATCGGATCGGCGACCGGAGCGTGAAAAGATTGGAGAGAGAGAGAGAGATATTTGGGGATTTTGGCGCTAGGGCTGCAAAGTTAAAAAGGGTGGGGAAAAGCGTCCTACGTGGACGCATTTCCTGCCAAAGCCTTTTCGCATGGTGTTCCTGCGCAAGGATGCTAGGTGGGGTCCACCGAGATGTCTGTGATAAATCCATACCGTCCATCAGTTTTGAGAGCTCATTTTAGGACCATATCACTAAAATTTAGGTCGATCCAAAATTCAAGTGTGCTACACGAGAGGAAACAGTGAACATTCAGTGAGCACCGTTGAAACATTATTAGGCCATAAAATTTTTGTATCAGCCCAAAATTTCCATTTTTTCACTTCATCCCCGTGGGTGGGTATGACTGTATAAACGGTTTGGATGGAATATAAACATCAAGATGGACGGAGTGGATTTTTCACAAACATTTTTGGACCCCACCCAGCATCATTGCGCAGGCTTTTGCAGGAAATCCCCGTGTCCCCGAAAGAGAAAACTTTGATACCCTTCGAAATTGCATACGTGGCGGCATATAAGTAGTCAAATTAAACCGTCCAAATTATTTAAAAAGTTTTTAATTATTACTAAATGTAAATTAATATTATCTTATCATCTGACTATCGGATCATTGGGATTTATTATTAATATTATTATTATTTTTGTTTAGGGTTTTTTTTTTTATTCTTTTTATTTTTTATTTTTTACACACGCACACACACCCCCACACACTCACGCCACACACACACACCCCAAACACGCACACCGTGGGTTTTCACCACCGTGGGTACTCGAACCCTTGATCTCGTGTTGAAACTCCAAGGAGTCTACACCCTTTTATATTTAGGTTAGCTTGTTAGTACACACCCATGTCAGTACACACTCCGTGTTAGCTACTCCCATTAGGATCGATACCGAGACCTCAGTGTTGAAAAGAGGTATGTCCCTCAGTCGGCCAGCTGGTGTGGATCGGTGGGAATTTATTAGACGGTTGAAAATGAAAATATATCTAACGGTCCTATTACCACGAAGAATGAAAGTTTGGAAGGTTCAAACGAAAACGGGATTGTAATTTACGCAGAGCCTTTCCCAGGAAGTTGTGCTGAGATGCCAGGTGAAGTCCACGGTGATGTTTTTGAGAAATCCATACCGTTCATCCGTTTTGAGAGCTGATGTTAAGACAAGTACAAAAAAGTACGTGGATCCAAATCTAAAGTGGGCCGTACGTGAAAGAAAACCTGGAAGAGTTTACTACCGTTGAAACCTTTGCGGGATCTACCTTGATGTTTATATGCCATCCAAACCGTTTATAAGGTCACTCCCACTGGGATGAAGTGAAAACCCCAAAAACTTACCTTGATATGAAACTTTGTTGCCATACAAATGTTTCAAATAGTGGTCACTGAATCCCAACAGTTTTCTCTTGTGCGGCCCACTTGAGCTTTGGATCCACGTCATTTTTCGTTTCTTGTTCTAAAATGATCTCTAAAAACGTATGGACGGTGTGGATTTATTACAAACATCACGATGGGCCCACCTAGCATCCCAGGGCAGGAACTTCCTGCTATAGGCTTTCGCCGTCCCATTCGTTCGGCGTCTGATTACAAAGTCCTCGCTTTTTCTCTGTCGCAATTGAGAATCCGGCGTCTGTCGTCTTCGACTTGGGCCCACATGATAAGGTGTTATAATGATTCTAACCGTTCATTTCTCTTACGACAGAAACAAGCTCCTAAAATTCTATTTTCATGGTTGAATGTTAGCCATTGAAAATTGTCTTTTGCATTGTTCGAAGTTCAGATACATACAAGGATGATGAAAGCAACCACGCAGTACATTTTTCTCATAATGTCTTTAGTGTCATAGTTTCCACTGTGTGGACGGTCCCGATCATCTGAAAACTAGTCTTATGGGGTCCAGTGAGCAGCCACACGCTTGGAATTCTGAGTCGCGATAGAAGAAAAATGAACTCGACGCGGATTGGGTACTGGCGTACTGCCCCTGCGTGTTCTGGCTAGGAACGGACGGTGCATCTGAGTGCCACCGTGGCATATGGGCTTTATCCACACCATCCATCTATTTTTTTTTCATATCATTTTAGTAGGAAATCGCAAAAAATGAGGCAGATCCAAACCTCAAGTGGACCACACCACATGAAGCAGCCGTGATAATAACCCACACCGTTGAAACCATCCAATCTGGGTCACATAGACATTCACGAAGGGAAAACAAAAATACCAGCTTGATCAAAAACTCATGTGGCCCCTTAAAAAGTTATCAACGGATGGAATAGGATTGCGTAGTGAGTAACTCGGTATGCTTAGGGCCCGTTTGGCCGGTCAGATTGGAAGGGATTGGATGGTATTGAAAGGGATTTGAAGTTAAATCCAGGGATTGGCCGGGCGTGCCAAACAGAGACGGTGACAACACCATCATTACATTAAATCCCATCCAACCATCCTAATACGTGAGGGCCCGTTTGGCCGGTCGGATTGGAAGGGATTGGTTGGTATTGAAAGGGATTTGAAGTTAAATCCAGGGATTGGCGGGCGTGCCAAACAGAGACGGTGATCCGATCCCAATCCCATGGATATGGAGACAATCCACTGACACACCATCATTACATTTAAATCCCATCCAATCCATCCTAATACTTTCAAATTTGCCTAAGGTTGTGTTTGGTCTGATGGATTGGAAGTACGGGAGGGTGCGATCCCGGGATTGGCCGGCGTGCCAAACAGACTACCTATAGCAATCCAGGGATATAGCAATCCCATGGATCTCAAGACATCCACTGACAACGCCATTATTACCTAGAAATCCATGCCATCCACCTTAATACCATTCAATCCCTTCCACTCCACCTTAATTTGAGGGCCCGTTTGGCCGGGTGGAGTGGAAGGGATTGAATGGTATTAAGGTGGATGGCGTGGATTTCTAGGTAATAATGGCGTTGTCAGTGGATTGTCTTGAGATCCATGGGATTGCATATCCCTGGATTGCTATAGGTAGTCTGTTTGGCACGCCCGCCAATCCCGGGATCGCACCCTCCCGTACCTTCCAATCCATCAGACCAAACACAACCTTAGGCAATTTGAAAGTATTAGGATGGATTGGATGGGATTTAAATGTAATGATGGTGTTGTCAGTGGATTGTCTCCAGATCCATGGGATTGGGATCGGATCACCGTCTCTGTTTGGCACGCCCGGCCAATCCCTGGATTTAACTTCAAATCCCTTTCAATACCACCAATCCCTCCAATCCGACCGTCCAAACGGGCCCTAAGGTTGGTTTGGTCTGATGGATTGGAAGGGACGGGAGGGTGTGATCCCGGGATTGGCCGGGCATGCCAAACAGACCACCTATAGCAATCCAGGGATATAGCAATCCCATGGTTCTCAAGACAATCCACTGACAACGCCATTATTACCTAGAAATCCACCTCATCTACCCTAATACCATTCAATCCCTTCCACTCCACCCGGCCAAACGGGCCCTTAGTGTACAGAGTTTACTCCGAGGTCCGTCATGATTTATGTATTTCATCCGCTCCCTCTGTACATTTTCTCGGATAATTTTATGGTTTTATAATAATAAATAATAAAAATAATAAAAAGCATTTATGATGTGAGAATGGACCACACTAGGAGAAACAGTTGTATTGAACTACTACCTTGAAAATTTCTTCCCGGAGAGCCGCATAAGTTTTGGATCAAGCTTATATTTGTGTTTTCCATTTATTCATGTCTATATGATCTTACGAATAAGTTGATGACAAATAAATATCACTGTGGGACCTAGCAAGGTTTCAACTGTGGAAATCATTATCCCCACCACCATTTCCAATGGTATGATCCACTTGATATTTAGATGTGCTTCAATTTTTGAATGAACCCCCTTAAATTAGATGGAAAAATGGATGGGCAGCGTGGAGAGACCACATACATTAAAAGTGGGCCCGATTGAGTTTATTCGGTAGGATAAGAGTGTATTGAGTTATACAGTGTAACTCAGTATGCAATTTGATTTCTCAAAGGAGGGAATCAGATTGGGTAGTAACTCACTACGCTTACTAAGGTACTGAGTAAAATCTATGAGCTAACAACCTAACTAAAAAAAAAAAGAAAGTAAACTCTATGAGATCCACCATGCTTTATGTATTTTATCCGCTCAATGTATCCATTTTCTTAGATAATTTTATGGTTCGAGCCAAAGGAAAAGAAGCATTTATAATGTTAAAATGGACCACACCTCGAGATACAGTTGAATTGAACTTCTACCTTAAAAATTTCTCCGTAGCCACATAAGTTTTGGATCTAGCTTATATTTGAATTTTCCATTTATCCATGTCTATATGATCTTATGAACAAGTTGGATGACAAATAAACATCACTGTGGGACCTATCAAGGTTTCATCGGTGGAAATCATTATCCCCACCATTTCTAGTGGTATGATCCACTTGATATTTGGATATGCTTCAATTTTGGGATCAACCTCTTAAATTAGATAGAAAAGTGGATGGATGGCGTAGATAGAGCACATACATTAAAGGTGGCCCAACTGAGTTTATTTAATACGCCAAGAGTGTACTTAGTTACTTAATACGCATTCTGATTTATCAAAGGAGGGAATCGGATTGGGTAGTGAGTAACTCACTACGCTTAGCGGGGGTACTGGGTAAACTCTATGAGTTCCACCATGATTTATGTATTTTATCCGCTCCATCTATCCATTTTCTAGATAATTTTATGGTTTGAACTAAAGAAAAAGAAGCATTTCTAATGTTAAAATGGACCACACCATAAGAATAAGTTGAATTGAACTTCTACCGTTGAAAATTTCTCTGAAGCCACGTAAATTTTGGATTGAGCTTATATTTGTGTTTCCTGTTCATCCATGTCCGTATGATCTTATGAATAGGTTGGAGGACAAATAGACATCACTGGGGAGCCTAACAAGGTTTCAATGGTGGAAATCATTATCCCCATTGTTTCCAGTGGTATGATCTACTTGATATTTAGATATGCTTCAATTTTGGGCTCAACCCCTTAAATTCGATGGAAAAACGGATGGACGGCGTGGATAGACCAAATACATTAAAGGTGGGTCCAACTGAGTTTTCTCAGTATGATAAGAGCGTACTGAGTTACTCAATATGTAATCCAATTTCTCAATCGAGGGAATCGGATTACGTAGTGAGTAACTCACTACACTTAGCATACTGAGTAGACTCTGTGAGGTCCACCATGATTTATGTATTTTATCCGCATCGTCTATCCATTTTCTCACGTAATTTTATGTGGCTGGCCTTCATCTTGAAGTTCATGCATGAGAAACCTAGGTAGGGCCCACCCTGAAGTCTATGAGAAATCATCCTATCCATCCATTTTGTGAGCTCATTTTAGTACAACAAATAAAAAAGAACCCGATCCAATACCCAAGTAGGCCGAAAAAGTGAGGATTGAACTTACACCGTTGAAATATCTGTGGGGCCACAAAAGTTTCAAATCAGGGTAATATTTATTTTTCTGTTCATCCCCGTAGGAATGACGTTATGAACCGTATGGATTGCATTTAAACGTAACCGTTGAACCCAGGGAGGTTTCAACGGCAGGAATTTCTCTACCCACATTTTCCTTTAGTGAGGCCCATTTAAGTCTTTTATACTGCTCGATTTTGGTCTCATGTCCTAAAATGAGCTCAAAAAATGGATGGACGGGTTAGATTTGTCCCAAACTTCACGGCGGGCCCCACCTAAGTTTCCAGCGCAGGAGCTTCCTGCGAAAGGTTTGGGCAGGAAATCCGCGTCCGTGGATCGAGAAGCGGATTGACTGTGTACGGCAGACCGTGTGTTGACATCACCAAGATATGTGGGTCCCATCATGAGGTATGTGTTATATCCCCACCGTCCTTTCATTTGGAGAGCTCGTCTAGGGCTTGAACCGAAAAAATAAGACAGATCAAAAGAACAATCGGACCACACTGCAAAAAGCTGTGGGGGTTTGAATGTCTACCATTAAAACCCTTTATAGCGTGTTTGGTTCATGGAATTCAATGGTATTGAATTGTATTAGGTGGGATTAACATCATTATTGCATAACAATGATTGCATGTTTTAAAATACCATGGTATTGTAGCCATCTAATCCCATATTTGTGATAAAAAATTTTCCACGAAAAACACCGGATTAAGCAAAATCATATTAGGGTAGACCATGGAATTGTAATCAACCAACTAAATTCACAATGGATGTTGTTTACTTGTACACATATATAACCAGAATGTCATTTGTAAATGGTGTATATGGGTAGACGACATGTATAAATGTGGGGCCCACATGTGTAATGGATTTCAAAATTCACGAAAATCGTGCATGGGACCAAATGCAATTCCATGCGATTAAATGTAAATCCAACCCACCTAATCCCTACCTTTCACATTCCAACCCACCTAATCCCAACCTTTCACATTCTCTCCAAACGCATTGGATGGAATTGCACTAGACCAAATGCAATTCCAACACAGATTGAATGGAAAATAAACGGTATGGTTGGCTCTACTAACGTTTCAACAGTGAGAATCATTATCCCACTGCTTAGAGGTGTGTATTGAGTCGAACCGAGTCGAGCTGGCCTCAATTCGACTCGGCTCGGCCACTAGCAGCTCGAACTCGGCTCAAACTCGGTCTTCGAGCTGACTGGCCAGCTGGGCTCGGTTCGGTCAGCAGCTCGGGCCAGTTCGAGCCAAGATCGAGCCGAGTTCTCCATTGCAGCATTTTCACAAACACTTGGACCGTACTTTCAAAATCTCATTGTATTTGATGTATTTGAGACAACATCAATGGTTTTACAGGTATTTTATCAAATACCTTCGAAGCAATATAAAAATCAAGAAAAAAAAAAGTGTTGGTTTCATATACATACTTTCCTTGCCACCCGCCACACTTTTTTGAGTCATTTCATCAAACACTTGGTGAGCAACATCAATATCAAAGTAACCGTGTCACCGAACTAGTTCGATTCAAGCTGGGTTTGAATCAAGTCCAGTCAAGTTGGGCAGCTCGAACTTCACTCAAACTCATTTTCGAGCTCAAAAAATCAGCTCAACTCGGCTCGAACTCAGCTTCAAACTAGTCGAATAGAGCTTTTTCAAGTCAAGTCGAGCGAGCTAACCGAGCTAGCTCGATTTGCGTACACCTCTACCACTGC
Source organism: Magnolia officinalis (assembly GCA_021015155.1). NCBI lineage: Eukaryota > Viridiplantae > Streptophyta > Magnoliopsida > Magnoliales > Magnoliaceae > Magnolia > Magnolia officinalis. The sequence continues at coordinate 54,628,893 of JAJHSJ010000015.1, forward strand.
CATTTCTAGTGTGGTCCACTTAAATTTTGGATATGAATAATTTTTCGTATCATGCTATAAAATGATCTCACAAAATGGATGAACGGTGTGGATATTGTTCCGTGGCCATGTAACTTTGATCTCCTTTGATCCGTTGGTACAACTAGGAGCTGCAGCGCTAGTCTTCGCACGACCCGTACCCACACCAGCCCTATCGCTGGAGTACATCAGCCAATCCGCTTCCGTGGATCGGGTACTACTCTATCCAAAGCTTGCGGATTAGGTGTTACCCTTACTGTAGGGCCCACCTTGATTACTTTTTGCATATCCACGTCGTCCATCCGTTTCTCAAGCCCATTTTAGGAAGGGTCCCATAACACACAGGAAAATCAGTTATGACTGAGTGCCTCACCATTAAAAGCTCCAAAGGGCTGATAATAAGGTTTTTGAAATGTTTATTTGCGATCCAACATGTTGATAATGTAAACAAGATATGGATGAAGGGAAATTACAAAGATCAGCTTGATCCAAAAAGTTTGTGGACCACAAAAAGCTTTTAATGCTCATTCATTACTGTTTTAGTGGCATGGTGCACCTGAAATTTGAATCTTGTTAAGGCTTGGGATCACATCCTTAAATGAGACGAGAAAATAGATGAACCATGTAGATATACAAAAAAGTACATCAAGGTGGGCCCCACATGATTAGGGTATCACCCACTAAGAGTTATCTAGATAGTAGCTAATCCACTCTCGGTTAAGATGGCATTTTTGGTTAGTGGAATTGATGTATTAGGTGGGATTAACATTATTATTGCACAATGATCGACATATCTAGAAATACCATGGTATTGTAGCCATCCAATCCCATGTTTGGATATAATTTTTGTCATGGGAAAACACCAAATTAAGCAAATCATATTTGGTAGACCATAGAATTGTAATCAATGGACCAAATTCACAATGGGTGTTGTTCACTTGTACACATATAACCAAAATGTTGTGTGTAAACGGTCTATATGGATGGACGATATAGATAAATGCGTGCATCAATGTGGGGCCCACATGTGTAGTGGATTTCAAAATCCACATAAATCCTGCATGGGACCAAATGTAATTATACAGGACTAAATGCAATTCTATCCCACCTAATCTCATCTAATTCCCTGTGCCAAACGCCGGCAAAATTGACAAATTCCACGCACCATGGTGGCCCCTCAGAACCCCGGCTGTACCGAGCTAGGTAAGGGTGTCTTTGAACGATGCCAGGGAAAAGATGCTTTTGAGTGTAAGTAGGATTTTGTTATTATTAGGCGAATAGCGTTGAAATGTGGCCACTTTTTATTTGTCGGCAAAAATATGCTATTGCATTGTAAAGAAGTATTGGAGTAAGTTTTTTCTTGTTTTAGTAAAGAAGTACATTTTCCGTGGAAGGTTCAAATATGCTTTTAATATGAAGTTCAGGACCATTGAATCATTGATCCATAGCAGACTACACGGCTAAGAAAAATAGGGCAACATTTAAAGAAAGGCCAAAGGGTTAGTGTGGACGACTTGCCTTTAACCCGAGGTTATAAGAATCCTCTGCAACCCTAAATATTTTAAGGTCGACTGTGATTTCTGTGTTATGGAAGTGGATTGCTTGTGACCCAGATCCATAACTCAAGTGGTAGACTGAGTGAAAGATACCTCGTTTCAACAATGGAGTCTTGGTATTGATCCCTAGTGGGGGTGGCTAACAATGAAGTGTCAACTGACAGTAGGGTGTACTAACAAGCTATAATTTTTATTTTTATTTAATTAAAAGTAAAATAGGATTATAAAAAATCAGGTGGATCCAAAACTCGGGGAACACCAACGAAATGGTGGGACCAAAAATTTGTATTTGAAACCTTACTATAGCTAACCATGATATTTATATGTCATCCAAACCGTTTTTAGGGCTATTGTAGGAAAAATATCATTCTAATACAAAGCTTCTGTCACTTGGGCATTCATTCCTCACTGATTCATGTGGTACGAATCACATGATTTTTGAATCTGCCTGATTTTTAGAATCGTCCCCTATGGTAGTCTTTCAAAACAGATGGACAAAGTAGATTTGCTACAAAAGTCTCTGTAAGCCTCAAACAATCCCGAGTATAGGAATATCTTTGTTCCTGAGGTCACAGGCATTTCACCCCCCTGCTAGATATTCACTCTATCAATTTGGCTATGTTAGTTCATGTTGGGACATGAATTAAAATATCAGGCATGCCCAATAAAGTGAGAATTGAATGCCCATCATTGAAATTTTCTTAATGTGGAAAAATCTTTAAATTAGGATGATATTTGTTTCTCTCTTTCGAGGGAGAAATAACTTTATTAATAGATTAGATGACAAATAAGCATTAGGCCCCAAAAAGGTTTCATGGTAGGAGTATACATCCTTATTTTTAATTATGGTGTGGCCCACTCGAGTTTTGGATCTACCTCATGAGTTCAAATATGAGTTGATGCAGCCAATGGATAAAGCCAACATAACATAAGCATCATGGTAGGCCCACGGAGCTTGAGGTTAGAGTTTCGGGGATTCCTTTAATACTAGGTTTAGGGAATTGTCGTGTCGATTAATGTTTTCAAATGCTGAAAATTTTGGATGTATCGTGATTAACATACAACACCCTTCCCTTTTGGTACACCATTTACACGTGGGTTAGGGAAGGTCACATTGATTGATGTTTTCAAATGTTGAAAATTTTGGATTCTTCTCTTTCCTTATGCCTTTCACATGTTTTTTCTTTTCAATTATTTCAAATAACTCTTACATTCTTGGTAATTAGTTGTGAAATACAACAATTTAAATAAAGTTATTGGACTAAGATGGTCTGACAAAATGAATAAATAACATGGATAAAACACTTACATGATCATAATAGGGAAATAGGGTTTACTAGACTCAATCAAAGTCTCATATCAAGATGCCAAACATATGTAGTCCTACCATCACAATTTTTTGTTTTTAACACACGTCGTATCCATGCACGCGATAGTGGGATTTCACTACCTATGGGTATTAAACCCAAGACCTCGCGTTGAAACTCTTCAAAGTCTACCACTGAGGTAAGGATTCGAACCCTAGTCCTACAATCACATGATTATTACTGTCATTTGATAAGTTTCTAAACATTGCACATCTTTAAGCCATGGATTGAAGACTTGTCCGAGTTGGCTCGAAATCAGTCTGGTCAGTATCATGAGCCATCCCTAATTCTCCCTTACTAGGGTGAGTCAGGCCGATTTAGACCAGCTCTGGTGAGTCATGACTCGACTCGAATCCATCGAGTCAAATGAGTCACACGTTTTTTTTAAAAAAAAAACTTCAGTCCACGCATTGCAGTAGATTTAAAAAATCCACACCGTCCAACCGTTTTGAAAGGTCATTTAAGAGCATGATTCAAAAAATGAAGCAGATTAAAATCTCAGGTGAACCATAATACAGGAAAAAATGATAATTGACCATTAAAAACTTCTCATGGGCCACAAATTTTTTGGATCAAGCTGATATTTGTGTGGTCTTCTTCATCCAGATCTTTGTGACCTTATCAACAAGTTGGATGGAAAATAAACAATCTGGTGGTCCCATTAAGTTTTTAATGGTGGGGATTCAATCACTATTGTTTCCTGTGGTGTGGTCCACATAAGATTTGGATCTGCTTCATTTTTGGGATCATGCCCTAAAATGAGCTTTCAAAATGGTTGGACAGTGTGGATTTAAGGCAAGTTCATCACGGTAAGACCCAAAGTCAAGGGTCTCATCCGCCTCAGGTGGATATATCTCACCTAATACGCTCCCGGTAAAAAGCTAGCTTGCCACGTTGTACGGTGGTGATAGCAACACATAAAGTGTACTGGTTCTATACATGTGCGATGATTCATGCATCATTCCATGGAGTAGTCCAACAAAAAAAAAGGCCTGACAGTATAAAGGTTGGATGCATTCCAGATGGAACATAGCTCAAAAGAATTATAATGTTCAGACGATTTTAACCGTCCAATTTTATCCAATAATTTGGTCATTCGACCGTTCCCTAAACGACCACTAGTCTTGACGGTGAGGATCGTCCGATCGATCTGTACTTTTGATATATTCCTTCCTCGATGTGGCACGTGATTTTGGAAGTTTTAACTGAGCACATGCATCTTTATGTACGCCTGTATGATAATTTACCATTTAAGTGACAAACATGTACCAAAAATAGCACAAAAAAATAACAGCGATTGGACCACTGGCGGGGGAATATCAATGATTCGAGCTGTGTGGGGCCCACCGTGAAATATAATGGCCATCCAAACCATCCATTAGATGTGCCCCATATTAACCCAAACCCCCAAAGCTAGCCTGATCTATAAATAGGTGGGCCAGACCAAAGGAACAATAGGACATTGGGATGGTCACGCCCACAGCTAGGGGTGTACATGAACCGGGCTAGCTCGGTTGCAAAAAAGTTTGATTCGGCTCAGTTCGAAGCTGAGTTCGATTAGAGTCGAGCTGGTTTTTAGAGCTTGAAAATGAGTTCGGACCGAGTTCGAGCTAGCCCGAGCTTGAGCTGAGTTCGAGCTGGCTCAAGCTCGACCTGACTCGGTTCGATATATAGCTCGAACTCAGCTCGACTCGGTCATATGGTATAAAAAGAAAAAAAAAAAAAACCTTAAATCACTTTTACCCTTTTTATTTTGTTTGAAAAAAAAAAAAATTGCTTGCCCAACCAGCGACCCTAGCTTTTTGTCTCTCTCTCTCTCTCTCTGCTCGTCCCGCCCGACTAGCGACCAACACACACACACAACACACACACACACACACACACACACACACACAACACACACACACACACACACACCACCACTCTCTCTCTCTCTCTCTCTCTCTCTCTCTCTCTCTCTCTCTCTCTCTCTCTCTCTCTCTCTCTCCTGCCTGACCAGCGACCCTAGCCTCTCTCTCTCTGCTCGACCAGCAACGACCCTTCGTCATCGCCCTGCTTGGTTGCCTACCCGTCCATCACCCTATGTTGTCCAGTCACCGGTGGTCCCTGCCTGGTCGTCTGCTCTGCTCGCCCTCCTCCCGCTGCCACTCGACAGTTCTACCGTCGCCTATCCTGCCCGCCGATAAGCACTCGAACTCGAACTCAACTCGAATTCAACTTGAAAGCTCGAGCTTGAACCTGGCTTGAACTAGTCTGATCTGCTGACTGAGCCGAGTCGAGCTGGACATGATGACTCGGTCACCAAGCTGAGTCAAACACTAGTTGGGTGTGCCTACTGACCGAGCCGAGTCGAGTCGAGGCCATGTCGACTCGGTTTACACCCCTACCCACAGTTGAACCTTTCAGATAGAATTTGGAGTCGATGGTGTGTATCTGCCACCCAATCCAGACATTAGGTGTGCCACCAAGATTAGGCCATTCCAAAAAACTCAGGTAGCGCACACCATGTGCGTGTATAGGTTTTAAGTGTGATTGCACCTAGCTTTGAGCGGTGTGTCCCACCTCAGTTTTTGATCAGGACAATTCTTGGAGGTGCAGTGAACATGAGGAGGCACATGAATGTAACATCGACGTGCATGTTTGGCTTTTATGATTTCTTATGAAATGGAAACTAAATAAGACATTATTATCATTTTCAGGTGTTTGTTTAAACAACAAAAAATAAATAAAGTAATTTGTAATATCATACTTTCATATTATAAAATTATTATTTTTCTATAACTTATGTGTAAAACAAAAAATATAGTAAACTCATCATTGCAATCAAATGTAAGTAGTGTCACCACACAATTAAAATAAAAAATAAATATTACTCCCATTGATGGGAATTTTTCTCCTTAGGCTCGACCGGTCAAGTGCCTTGCTCGACCGGTCGAGGGTGGTGCTCGATCAGTCGAGTGGCGCTCGATTCAAAGTCCAGAAACCAATTGTATTAAATCTTTCGTGCTGCTCGACCGAACCCTACTCGACCAGTCAAGGTTACGCAGATTCATATCCAGATTTTGTGCAGACTGCGTAAATTTGAGGCGGTTTCGCTACTGTGCGTAAGAAAAGTTGCCTAAACTATAAATAGGGATCCCTAGGGTTTTTCTAGGATATTGAGAAGGCTTTCTAAAGCTATTGTGCTAAGGGTTTTGATGGTCAAGGTGAGAGAGAGAGAGAAAAAAAAAAGAAAAAGAAAAAAGAGAGGAAGCTTGTGGAAGGGAGGGTTATGCTCGTAGAGGTGATGTACTGTGCAATTGACATCTCAGCGCTTCTATGTCCTCGTGATCAGTGTGATCTCTCCTTTTTTCTTTATTCTCTTATTGTTTATCCACTCCTACGTGAGTGAAGAAGGTTTAATCCAAGCGGTGTGTGTTTGTGATCGGTTGTAACGTTTTACTTCATAGTTGATTGTTGCTCTGGGTGAGGTCCCGTGGTTTTTTACCTCTTTGAGGGTTTTCCACGTAAAAATCTCTTGTATCGTGTGGTTTATGCTTTGATTTATTTCATTGCTTTATTATCCCATAATTCTGGTGTGTTTGGGAGGCTAGATCCTAAGGTTTTGTGCAACGGCCCCCAACACCCATATCAAAAAAGAATGAGGACATTCAAAAAAGAGGTGGTTGCCGGTCTCAACAGAAAATGGCAAAACAAGCACAAGCCAATTGAAATCATTTCAAGTTTAAGCGTTATATCTTTAGTTTTTAATTTTTCCAAAAATGTAATCCAAGCTATAAAAGAGTACTTCGGTATATAACCTTTAAAACCAAACAAATTCGGCTCAAGACACAAGTAGAAAAATAGATCTAGTAACTTAGATGACAAAAGAAAGAGATAAATGACATTTTGGTAAAGAGTCCAAACAATCTCATCATCAATATTAAAATATCATTTAATTCACCAAAAATTTCTAATATGGTAGATGATGTGGAAGAATTAAAAGCACAAACTTTGATGTCCACACCATGCTAAGATCATATATGGGTATTTGGCAAACTAATCAAAGAGGCCACAGTCTCTCAATCATGAATCATACCAAATGCTACTTAAATTACCATTTCCAACAATATATATAGTGTGAGGTTCGAAAGCGTTTCGGAAACACAACTTAAGAGGTTTGTGCATAACATATTTTACCGCATCGTATATGCGACCGTATAAGCCCAAGCATCCACATGTGTATATGTGTTACCATTAACCTTAAAGTACTAATAAGTATGGTAAGTATGTGTTAACATTAGGGCTGAAAGCCGAGTAGGTTCAACCCGACCAACCTGACATTGGGTTAGGCTCTGGCAGAATGTATCGGGTTTGGTCTTGGTCTTGGTCTTAGGCTTGGGCTATATAAACACCAACCGGATAAAATTTGGGTTGGGCTCGGGTTGTCCAACCCAATCCGAACCCGATCGATATATAAGTTACTTATGAATTATAATTGAGTGCAGATTGTCTATGTTGAAGGCACGTGAAATTCCAGTGTCGTCGTGTCTCATTGGTACACGCCATTTCCGATGACTCAAGCTAACCAGATATGTCAGATTTTTCTATCTTAAATAAATTGTGTGCTACACAATACAACTTTTAAAAAAGTAGTTATCCTATATTTTAGTTTGTTTGTTTAGAAAAACTGAAGTTATTTACGATAAATAACTACAAATATAATTAATAAAATCATAGGTACGAAAAATATAACTTGTATTGAAATATAATAGACTAATTTAATAATGAAAATATTAGCATGTATCCATTCGGCCAAGCCCGCTTAGGTTAGGCATGAGTTGAGAATTTCTAACCCAAGGTTGAGTTAGTTGGGTTAGACTAGGGTTGAAGTATAGGAACCTTCAGTTGGGTTAGGGTTGAGCACCAACCCGCCCAACTTTCAGCCCTAGAACTTACCATGGACATATATAAATATTTAAAAATCAATTTTCAAATTCTCCAACCGTGTCATATATAACTTATTCATGACTATAGGTGTCCTAATAACTAGTCAAAATACTATTTTTATTGATCCAGACCATTAAACATGTGCTCTACAACTACGATAGTATATATAAAGAAAATATCATTTTTAAAGTGTTTTTAAAATGTAGAAAATATATTTGATTGACACAAAGCATAGAATAATGGTCCACTACAATTGATTTCATGACAACGTGAGGTTTTTATGAAAATCTTAGTCCTGCATACGGTTCCCTTCAATATCAAACGATTCCCTTTTCCAACTGGGATTTGGGAGGCAATCATGGAAGAAAGAGATAAATTTCCATCATGACTTACCACGTGATGATCTAGTCATGGATTTTTGTCCGTTCCTGAGTACGTACGGATTTTGTTTTATGTGGCAGATCTACATCGCGAATGCCTCTTGAGTACAGGTCAGTCGAGCCCATATCAGCAATGCCTCCGTGACTCTGTCAGCTCAGGATGATAATTCCAGCTTTAATTTGTCGCCATCCGGTAGAGCCCACTTTCTAATCTTGATGATCTGAGCCGTCCATGTTCTTATTAAGTACACAAGCAACTTATCTTCTCCTAATCAAGCTTGATTGGCATCCTATGTAACTTTGATTTTTTATTGAATGCAAGCCATTCAAAATTCTCTTTTTAAAGATGATAATATCGAATTCAACTGTTCAGTGTAATTTTATTAAGATTGCCTGAATACTGTGGGGTCCAGGATAATTCCTGGATTGCTCGGGGCACAGTTTGGCTGGTGAACTGATGTAGAGCGGGTCGCGAACAATTACACGGCAAAGATGGATCAGAAAAGGCCCGGTCGGCGACAGAAGTGATCTGGACCATCAGACCTTAAATCATGCGTATCTCGCAATCCGGGATGAGTTAGCGGACGAAAAATATATGATTTTGGGGTAGAACGAGCTACTTTAGCCAACCAACCCGGCAACGCCGGGTTGCGACGCTCGAAATTGCGAGAAACCCCTGATTTGACGGTCGTTTCCCTATTTCAATTTCGTTTTTACTATAAATAGTAAGTTTTAGTTTGCTTATAACTCTTCATCCGTCGGGCTTTAGGAGTTGCGCCCAACGTGAAAAGAGCTTAGAATAATTAGGAGAATGGGTTGGTGAAGCCAAATAGGACACTTACTATTTTGGCCGAAAACCTTGCGCACTAGTAGACATCACGACCGTCTATAAATAGTAAGTTTACTATTTATAGTAGTCGCGAATTCTAGGAGTCCTAGTTGTAGTTTGATTCTGATTTCTTTCCCATTGCTTAGTACCCTTATTTAAAGGGTTGTGAACTCGTTTTTATGAATTAATTAAGCTATTTCGAATTTATTTAGAATTTATTTCTATTTTCTACTCTCTTTTCTTGTGGATTCGAGAAGTCTCTGTGAGGAGTCCAGAGAAGTTCCGTGGATTCGAATAGTTATCCTCTTGAGGAAGACGGTGCTCGACCTCACGCCTCCCCTGCGTCATGAACCCAACGCCAGCCAGGTAACTGGTGTCAAAGCTCCAAAGGCCCCACCATGATGTATGTGTTTTATCCACACCGTCCATACATTTTGTTGGCTCATTTTAGGGCATAATCCCAAAAATGAGGCAAATCCAAAGCTAAAGTGGACCACACCATATAAAAAAGTGGTGATTGAATGCTTACTAGCTACTCACCGTTGAAAACTTTTTGAGAGCCACAGAGGTTTTGGATCAGTTGATATTTGTGTTTTCCCTTCATCCAAGCTTATGTGACTTTATGAATAGGTTGGATGGCTAATAAATATTGACCATGTGATAATTTGGCCATTGTACTTAATTCTATGAGCAGGTAGAGTTTGAAGTACGAGGGGAAGTCATCTTGCTCGTCTACTCTTTTACATGGCCACAGTGAAGAATGTCAATCCTCAAGATCACCACCATGTTAAAAAAAACAATGGTAATCCATACTCACAAGTGATACATGAGAAAGGCTATCCTAATTAGAGCTGGGCACGAGGCAACTCGACTTGGCAGACTTGACTCGACCGACTCATTTAAACCCGTCTTGACCCAAACCAAGTGGGTGAGTCGATCTGAACTGAATAGACTTCATCCAATCCAAATTCAATCTGAGTCGAGTTTGGGTCACCTAATAACTTGACTCGACTCGACCTAAAATTCAACTTGGTGCCGACTCGACTCGATTCAAAACACAATTCGTATATGTAAAAAAAGACTAGATTTGACATTTCAGATATGAGATACCATATAGCTGATGGAGAGGATGCAACCCGCAGATACCCGCCACACCCGACCTGACTCAGTGCTAACTCAACCCAACTTTGCATCTCTGACCAGGTCGGACTCGATGTAGATGTTCGACATACATCATAGTGGGGCCTACACAACTCGACCTGATGGGAAGTTCCCATGAGGTCGACCTCATAGTATCATTTCCCACACACACACACACTATATATATATAATATATATATATATATATATATATATATATATGGGAAAAGGTTCTATGCCGTAGAGCTCATGGGAACGTCCATGAATACGTCGAACATCTACCCCATCAGTCAAATGCACCATTCCATGGTGGGCCTAGGGCTTAAAAATCAAGTCAATTCATGACTTGTGTGGGCCACACCACTTACAAAAGTTGAGAGGAGTTACCCTCCATTAAAACATTCATAATCATTTGTTGGGTCTATTTAAAACTGGTTCACAAATCCAGCCCATCCATTATGTGTGTCCCACTTGGATGAGGGGTCATACTAAGTTTCAGATGCATCCAAATTTCAGGTGGGCCCCACCAAGTGCTTTTATATGTTTTAGCCATGTCTTCACATGATTTTAAATGGTATGACCCACCTGAGTTCCGTATAAGGCTGATTTTCGGGATATCTCATAATTTAAAGGGGACTCATCAAATACACGGTATTAATGTTCGACATACATCATGTGGGGTCCACACAGCTCGACCTCTTGGGAAGTTCCCATGAGCTCGACCGATGAAACCTTTTCCCCATATATATATATATATATATATATATATATATATATATATATATATATATATAATATATATATATATATATATGTATATATGTGTGTGTGTGTCACAGTCGGCCGAGTATCAAGTGTCCACGATTTTCGAGTCCATTCAATGCCTCCGAAGCTGGGCTCAATTATGACGCCTTGACATCGTTTACTGCACGTGGCATACATGGACATGACAGAGGCAGCTCATCATGTGGGATCTACCATTGGCATACATGGACATGATCGAGACAGCTGATCAAGTGGGCCCTACCATTGACGGCATTTTAGCCATCTATCCAATGACGGCATTTTTTATTATACCTGGGGTATCTTTTTTATTCGTATATGCCACGTGTACATTAAATGATGTGGTGGCCCACTCCTCATATGCATTTGATCGGCGCCTAACATTCTCAAATTCCCATCTCCCTTTCACCTAACATACCCCATTTTATAAGGAGACCCTTCCCTATATGTGGTTGAACTCCTCCACCTACTAAGGAATATTACACAAGATTTCTTACCTATTGGCCTTCAGCTAACTTTTAGGAAAAAGAAAAATTCAAGAAGGTTGCGTTTGGATTGTCTATTTGAATTGAATTGTAATAATTAAAGAAAGAAAAAACAATGGACCAAATGGCCCCCATACTCACATTATTTTATTAACTAGGATACGCTGGGATTGTAGCCGTTGGATCTAGGTTAGATCACGTTTCAATGATTCTAAAACATTTATGCAATGGGCATCATCATGGATGCTATAAAAAAAACTTTCACAAGGTGGATTATCCACCCACGACATCAACCTAGTCAGGTCCACCGTGATGTTTGTGAGAAATCCATCTTATCCATCGATTTTGCCAGATTATGTTAGGACATTAGTTCGAAAAATGAGGTAGATTCAAAACTTAAGTGAGCCACGTGACAAGAAACTGTGAGGATTAAATGTCCATCATTAAAACATTAGTGAGGTCACGAAAGTTTTAAATCAGGCTAATATTTTGTGTTTTCATTCATCTTATTAGGAATGATAACATATAAACATCACGGTGGACAAGGGAGATTTTAACTGGATGCATTTTCCTACCCTCTTTTTCCTTCCATGCAGCGCACTTGAGTTTTGGATCTGCATCATTTTTTGGTCATGTCCTTAACATAATCCAAATGGGGTGAGTCATGAATTTCTTACAAACATTAGTGGGGACCTACCTAGCTTCTTATCTTAGGCAATGTAAGTTCATCAACTTGGATATTTTAACATTTTGATCATTTGACCTTTTTATTTATATCTTGAGCCATTTCCTTAATTAATGTTTTGTGGGCTACTAATGGAAAGTTCAGGATATTCCAGTCTTAGAAGATTTTTCATGGAAACCATTGTCAGATGTTTATGTCATCATATCAATGGTTTAGATCACAGACAATGTATGTGTGACCATGGCCTACACATGCACGTGGTACACATGTGGGAGAAAATGGACCGCATGGCCTACCTAGCATGACGAACTTATAAAAGATAATAAATAAATATGTATTTCTTTTTTTATTTTATTACCATTGACTTAGTCGTTTTCTTCTTCGAATTATGTCAAAAGCTTCACTCCAACAATAGCTTATACTCAGGGAAAGGTCTGATTTAAGAATAAGGAATTAGTAGCCCGATGTTGCTTACGCCACACAGCTTGAGTCTATTAGCTCGGCTCACGGGCTGGGCTGGCCCTCACATGCATGGTTTTGTGCGGGCATGGGCTCAAGGCAATTAATTAGTAACCTTGGGACCCACCTTAATGACGTGTTGTACCTTTTTTTCAGCTTATTTTATGAGGTGGTCCCAAAAATTAAATAGATCCAAATCTAGGGGTGGACCGCACCACAAGAAATTGTGGCGATTGAACACCCATCATTAAAAACTTTCCAGGGCTCACTGTAAGTAGATCCGTAATGTTCAGTTGCCATCCAACGTGTTGATAAGGTCAAGCAGACTTGGACAAAAGGGAAACTACAAAGATTAGCTTGATCCAAAACTTTTGTGGCCTATGAAAAAGTTCTTAATGGTCATTCACTACTTTTTCTCATGGTGTGGTCCACCTGAGATTTAGATCTGCTTAATTTTTAGGATAGCATCCTAAAATGAGCTGAAAAAATGGATGGACGGTGCGGATATAGAATACATTTAAGATGGCCCCGCATGGTAAGGGTAACACCTAGAGGTGGGCATAAGTCGAGTCGGACTGAGTTAGGTCTAACTTGACATGATCCAGTTTTGCTAACTCCCTGACCCGAACTCGATCTGACTTGGGACCGAGTCCAGCAGGCCTGACTCGATCCGAACCGGATCTTGGCTAGGCTGACCCAAACCGAGTCCGACTTGGTAAGAGAAATCGAGTTGGATCGAGTCGGCTACGATTCGGATCGAGTCAATGGGTCATTGACTCATTTTAATGTTGAGTTGGGTCCAATTAGGAATAATCACAAAATACTTAGCCTATGTTGGGTTCTTATGGTGGGTTGACCAAAAAAAAATTTAGGTGGGGTTAGGGTTAGAAACATTGGGCCAGATTTCCAAGTTGGGTCCTATTAAGGTCGGATTAGGCTCAAGTTGACCTCAACTCCATCCAACACACTCGAGTTGCAACCCTAACTATGGCGCGTGTGAGGAGCATAACGTGAATGCATGATGGTTAGGTTTAAGATTTAGGGGTTAGGGTTAGGATTAAGATTAGAGCTAGGGTTTAAGATTTGGGCTTAGGGTTAGGGATTTAGGGTTAGGGTTAACTCGGCTGAACCACCAGCGGGACGTTGCACCCGAGCCAGGCGGGCCACTAGTGAGGTCACGAGATCGGTCGAACCACCAGCGAGGTCTCAAGCAAGGGCGAGCCACTAGCAAGGTCCCGAGCTCGGCTGGACCACCAGTAGCCCGCACTTGAGGTTCCGAGCCAGGGCGGGCCACCAGCGAGGTCCCGATCTCGGCCGAACCACTAGCGAGATCCTGAGCCCGAAAAACCTCAAGAAAAAAATAAACTTAAAAATTAAAAATACCTGATGAAGGGATGAGGATGAGTGGTTCTGATCAGGTGTTGGGCTACTGGTTGGCCTGGATTCGGGGTTCCGATAGGGTTCGATGTGGCGCCGGCATGGGTAGGGTTAGGGTAGATGAAAGGGGTAAAAGTAAAACTAAAAGGAAAATGTTTTTATTGAAACCCGACCAGATCGGATTTCGGATCGAGTTACTATGTAACCTGAACTTGACTCAGTTGGGATTCGGATCCGGGTGAGTCTACTCAATTTGAACCTGACCATATCATTCGGTTTGGATCGAGTCAGATATGCCGAGTTGAGTCCGGTATTGCCCACCTCTAGTAACACCTAATATGGTTGGTTTCATTTCTCTACAATGTCTACCTTTTTTTTTCTTTTTTTTTTTTTTCATGTGAGCCATTAATTTTTATTTTTATTTTTCATATTTATAAGTTCAATTACGGTTGCTGAAGGTGACTCACAATATCCCTTTACTTTCTTATGATGGCCTGTATAGCATAAATCCACAACCTGGACGGTTCTGATCATCATACCACTCAACATGTGGGCCCCAATGGGTGGCGATACGTTGGTTCGAGAGTCTTTAAGTAGCCCAGCTTAGCCCAACTGGTTGGTGGGCCAATATTCACAGTCTTGCCCAGAAAATAATGTCTCGGGCCAGATTAAGGTCATTAACTAACGGTTGGATTTTAACATGCTCTAGACTGATGGACGCCGATTGGCTGGTGACCCCATGCCCCAGCCAGCTAGCTGATGGAAAAGCTTTGTGGCCCCCACCATGATTTTGGCATGTTTCATTGTTGGGATCATGCCCTAAAATTATCTTTGAAAATGTTTGGACGGTGTGGATTTAAGGCACATACATCACTGTGAGCCCCACAGTCACGGGTCCCACCAACATCGGTGGATCCCGGGTCTCACCTAACCCGCTCCCTTAAAGACCCGTGTGTGATGTGTCCAATCATCGCTTGAGACCTGCTTGATGAACAGTCCAATCTCACACACGTGGGAACTGCTCGATGAACGGCAATCTCACACACGTGTGTCATGCTTGCACATGTGCCACAAGGCACAGCTCGTGCCTGCATCATCAGAATTTTGAATAGGGCCGACCCGAAGGCCCGGCCCGTTTGCAGCTCAGACACCACTGCTTACCTTTTGATCCGTCCATGGTTTTCATGCACGCAACTCACCTAATTAGCTAACTGACCGAACTTTTGGGTTAGGTCATCTACACAGCTGGCCCATTTAGAAAATTCTGCAAGAGGGAAAGATCCACGGCCCTACAATAGACAGCTAACAGATAGACGGTCAAGCAAGAAAGAACAGCAACACTCAATATTCAACCCTAAGATGACCAAAGATTCAACGGTCAGATCTTCCAGTTCGGAATAATGTTCGGTGTGCATAGCGCAGCTCGGTGTTTCCCATCATATCAACCGTTTGGATCACTAGCCAGTGGGACCCACTTTTATATAGCCGTTGCAATGGACTGGGCTTTGGCGGGGTCTCGTCACTGTAGTCCTAGACCCGAACCCAGACCAAGCCTGGACCCGGGCCCAGTCCGAAAATTGATCAAGTGTACGGTGGGCCCCACCCAAATCTCCATTTTTACAGGTCTGGGTCTAATTTTTTGGAACCGTTTGGTAATCCTTAGGGTTTCCGTCTACCATTTTGGACCCTTGAATCTGATTTTAAACCGGGTATAGTCGGGTCCACTCTCTTGGACCCGGTTGAAATCAAGTCAGGTTGAGTCCAGCTAATTTCATATATTAAATATATATTAATCAATCTAGCAACCAAATGAAGTGTAGTAAGCGCCCATACACAAAATAAAGCCCCTTTAAATACCATCACATTTGTCAAAAAGGCACACGTGCGTGCAACCTAATCCATCAATCAGGTGGCCCCGACCGGGGTGTTTGAATGATAAGTTACTTAAGATAAGCTACTTATGTCTCAAGTAACTTATATTGGTTTTTACTTATTAAGTTGAAATGATTGCCTTTAAGTAAAAAAAGAAAAGAAAAAGTTACTAATAGTTGATTTTAAACCAAACTTATTTCGAATAAGCTACTTATCTACTGTTGTAAGTAAAAAAAGTAACTTATTTGTCGGTATACAAATGGGCCGTATTTAACTTCGGACTTAAACTTGAAAGCAAGGTCTAAAGACTTGATGGGATACCCATTGGAACCTTATCATATCTAAATCTAAGCCCTAAAGAATGAGACTTGGACTCGAAAAGGACCCAAACCTGATTAGGCTAGACATGGTTTCTCTATGCCCCGACCCAAGCCAGACCCATTGAAAACCTGAATGAAATCCATGATCAGTGGTCTGCCCATGCACAAAGACATTCAGGGCCTATTTGGATACCACCAAATGAGTTATTTTTTTTACTTACAGCAGTAAATAAGTAACTTATTTCAGATAAGTAAGTTTGGTTTAAGATTAATTATATAAAACTTTTTTACTTATATTTACTTAATCACTTCAGCTTAATAAGTAGAAACCAAAATAAGCTACTTAAGGCATAAGTAGCTAATTTTAAGTAACTTAAGATCCAAACGTCCCTTAGAAAAATGAAAACCAATGTCTTCATGCAAGATGCATGTGTTGCCTAACTAGTGATTAGAACTGCGTACACATGCACACGTCGTTCGGTCAGGCTGGACTTCGGTTGGGCTAAAGTGATTCAAGTCCATGCTTGGGCAGGAAATTGATTGGGCCATAAACTCGGGTCCAGGCCTGGTCCATGGTCCAAGATAATAGGTCCAAGCTCGTCCTATGGAGGGCCAAGTGAGCTACCTAGCCTATAACCACCCCTATATTATAGGTGTATCATTGGATCATAACGTGGTTAGTCCTGTCCTAGGTTAGGCCCGAGCTCAGCTCTGTCCAAAGCTTGATCCACATTCCTAGGCTTGTAATCTGCAAAATAGTCCAGCCTGAGCCTAACCCAAAATGTTTATGCTTGCCAAGCCCAAGTATTTCTTAGGTGGATTATATTTTGTGCAATTCAATTAAACATGACCCCATGTGTTTTAATGAAGGCATGAATTTGGTTAAGTGTTGTAGTTAGGATAATGCGAGCATGCTAGAGTTGTACTCGACTCAAGTTCGATTGAATGTTGTTGACCCCAGTGTTGAGATAGGCCGATTAAGACGAAATCCGTGGGATTGGTTACTTTCGAGTGATATCGATTGTTACAACAATCATGCGATTTTAGAAGGGTGGGAGTTAGTCATTTAGGTTGATTCTTTTTACCTTGCGTTTAGGATTTTTCTTTCAACGGTAATTGCAAGCTTTGTATTTCTCAATAAAATAATAATGAATAGAAGATTTGAAACAAAAGGCTAAAAATATCGATTATATTTATTTGTATTTGAAGCTCAGTACAATCAGTAGATAAACAAAATACGTAGAGAAATAAGCGAAAAATGAATACTTGTGATTGCCTATGTGGACAAACAATCACAGCGGGTGGTCAGCAAGATGTGATCGAGGTATAATCCTCTAAGTAAGATCTCGGTTGATTGGGGATTCGACGACGATAGATTGTGAATATTTATACTACTCCTAAGTGTACCGTATCAATAATGGACAATAGCAATCTAAGTTAATCTAAACTCCAGATGTTCTACAACATGGTTGGACATAAGTGGGGAGCTGAAAACTAAGAATAACTAGAATTATGTGGTGTATATTGATTATGTTTGGAGTGGGCTTGAAGCTCTTCATCGCATGTTCCTAATATATCTTTGGGAGGAACAAACCCTAAATGAGTTTCCTTGTTAGTTCAGGATACTTAACGATTACAATGCACAATTGTTCTTTGATCATCCCAACTTGGTCGAAGGGATCTCCGCATGTTAGAAATTATTTTCAGATTTCTTGCCAACGTGACTGAAAAGATCTATAGGCGTTATAGGGTTAGTTTCACTAGACCCGAATTCATCATGATATCTTTGATTTCCATCCGTTTGAGAAGAATATGCTTCTTGAACCTTCGTAATCATCGTGAGATTATTGATTATCTTTGGGAGAATCTCCCATTTTGACAAGATTGTGTGACATGCTTTGCCAAGTATATCTGAATATGTGATAAGATTCCTATTTCATTAGATCTTTATAAACTTGTCGAGCACACTTCTTCTACCACACATGCTACTCATTTTAAAGCTACGTGTTTTTCATCGCAGTTTTTTTTTTCTACGAATGTGCATATGACTCTATGCCATTATGCTTTTGGTAGGTGACATGCCATCAAAGGATTAAGGCAAAAGATATCCCCAGTACACGAGTATAATTTTGTCTATCATTAAGTGTGTAGTATCCACATGTAGGGCTTTACACGAGCCGAGTTAGCTCGGTTAGCTCGCTCGACTCGACTTGAAAAAGCTTGATTCGACTCAGTTCGAAACGGAGTTCAAGCTGAGTCGAGCTTATTTTTTGAAGTCGAAAAAATTTCGAATCGAGTTCGAGCTCGACTCGACTCAACTTGGATCGAACCCCAACTTGAATCCAACTCGGATCGAACCAATTCGGTGACTTGGTTACTTTGATATTGATGTTGCTCACCAAGTGTTTGATGAAATGACTCAATGAAGTGTCGACTGGTTGTAACACCCCGTACTTTTCGATACTGGGGTGTTACCATCTAAGTACGTTTGTGTGTGGGGACACACTGCCTAATCGTTTATAATCGACCTATCTTGACCGCACACTTCTAGAGCTGGGACTAAATCGACAAGATCCACCATTAAATCCAATCTATACCATGCCTACTTAAAATTCACATTAATACAACCATTTAATTTTGGATCAAGTAGATCGATCCCATTTAGACTTTCCTAAGAGGCCATAAGACCATAAATTGATTGCTTATAAACAATCTAATTATAAGTTACGTGAATTAGTTGTCAATCTGAGGGCTTATCCATGCATCCACAATAGTAGGGTCCTAAGGGACTCAAAAGATCATTTGTTTCACTTTAATCAAATCATCCAACCATCGATCCTTGCGAAGAAACCCTGTGGGCACTCCACCTTCGATCCAAAGCCAATCTGACCATAGATCTAGGAATCTTATTATACACCTATGCATAAAAAACCCTAAGGAACCCAAAGAGCCTCCTGGATGGTGTGGATCTTAGAAAACATCAATTGTAGGGCTTGTATCACCAAGTTCGTTGTTCAATAACTCCAAGAGTGTGAGAACTCATGATCAGGGCCTTAAATCCCACTACTAATCACAATGTGGACAGTCCTTGGGCCTTTAGAACCCTTTCTATCAGTGATGATTAAATCTAGAGGAAATCCGACCATTAATTGGTGGGAATCAATAGTCGACCATGAAGTCACTAGGTATGGCCCACCTGAGTTTCAAATCAGCCCCTATATCGCACTTGAACCTTCTTTAGGATTCTTAGGACCTTTTTAACCATTGGCATTCAAACTCGGGATGACCCGATCGTCGGATCAACATGAATCCATAAATAGGACCCAAATCAAGTTGTGGGGCCCACCTAAACTTTAGATCTACCTGATATTTGGCTAAAGGCCCTAAGTGGACTCCTAGAAATGAATGGATGGATCGGATCATGCAAAACAGGCATGTGGACCCCACCTCTAGACCGTGGGCATGCACAATAGGGTGTGCACCCGTTGAACCCAAATTCGGGTCAAAATGGGTTTGACCCAATTCATCCTGCCCAAAGAGGAAATTCTCCTCTCCTCTTTTATTTCCGTCGAGCCCAGACGATCGTACAACGTCCGTTTGGGACGTTTGTGGCCCATCATGATCATCCCCTTAGACGATCAGAACCGTTCATTTAGTAGAGCGCCCACGTTCAACCAAAACCCAACACTTTCACACGTCGAAACCTACAAGTATGTGCACAATTTGCGGCTGAGATGGTGTAAGACCCGTATCCTAGTCCGTACTGTTCCGTCGACTCTGCAATTTTTTCCGTCGAATTCCGGCAACCTACTACCTATAATTGATGTTTGCATGCGATCCTAAGTCGTATCCTATAGATTTGAGTCGGCTTAATCTGAGACTTGTACCATTGCGACCGCACCGTCCCCGCGGTTCCGATGCCGCCTCTTGCATACCGATCCGATACCCTGGCAGGGAGATGTGGGCCAGCGTTTATTTCGAAGAAAACGCCGCGCGTTTGCAATCTTAAGAGAATCTCTACATCATGTCCCATCAATCAATCACTCAAATCAATCAATCAATCACATCATGTTAAGTACACATACCCATGCTTTCTTTCTCCACAAGTTAAACAATCTACCCCAAAAGTCAACCAATCTCTCACCTCACCCATCACTCACCTCACATCCATCACTCCATCACATCCATCACCTCTCTTACAACCACCACCGCTCTCTCTCTCTCTCTCTCTTTCTCAACACACTTTCCAAGCAATTCCAAGGAGAAAAAAATGGACGTTTAAGCTCTTCCTTAGGTGAGAGAAAAGTGCATGTTCTGTGGCCCACTTCCCACCCCAAGAACCATCATCCTAGCCATTCAAACCTCATCATGTTCCATTAAAGTGAGACACAAGGAGATCGGCTTTCCATCAGACCAAGAAGATCGAACGGTGGGTGCTTCTATAGGCTAGATTTTCATATTTTTATGATGGGTCAAGTGAGGCCTACCGATTGATGCTATGGATCTCACTTTGGACCCTTGATGTGGCCGATGGCCCACCTAGATTTTCATCATCATTCCATGATGGGGCCATTCTCCATGACCCCATCATGATGTTTACTTTCCTAATATCTAAAGAGGTCATCTAGACCTTCTATTTTGGTGGAGAAGTAATCTCCACCATTGATTTTTTATTTAGCGGGCCCACATGTATTGGGACCCACTTGATGTATGATTGAATGCTTAAAAAGGAGGGCCCATAGTATCGGGGTCCCTCCATCACACGTATGTCTCACTTTCTCTTCCTCTCTCTCTCCCTCTCTTTCATTTCTTCCTATTGTATGTGATGATGTGGCCGTGTGGCCCACCCGGATGGACCCCAACATGAAGCATGTATTTTATCCAAGTCATTTGTAGGTGGGGCCCACTTTACATATGTGTTGTATCCACACCATCCATCATTTGGTGGCCCACCTGAGCAGAAGTATATGTTATGCCAAACTGTCCAGCGTCCAGGGACGCTGGACGTGTAATGAAAACACAAATATTAGCTTTGGTTCATAGCCTTTGGGAAGGGCCGCTCATGCAGGCCCCACCTTGCTGTATGTATTTGATCTAAGCCATCCATTCCATTCCTCAGGTCATTTTAGGCGTTAAGCCGAAAAATGCAGTCAATCCGGTTTTCTGGCGGGCCATAGCATAGGAAATAGTGGTTTTTACCGTTGAAATCCACCATAATGTTTCTATACACCAAAATACCTTGAATATTGGGCTCGTTTGGACTGTCGTGAGCCATGGAATCCAACGGCTGGGTCAGGTTCACCTGATGCGGGCCCCACGTGTGAAAAACCATGGAAAAAACTAATTTTTCAAAGAAAAGAAAAAAAATAAGCAGGCAGCTGATGCAGCAGCAGAACGCTGGTGCGTTTTGGCGGACGGACAGCAGGGACCCATGGTCCCAGCTGTGGCCCCACCATGATGGGTGTAGAACATATACACCGTGCATTTTGTAGGTCCCTTCTTGCGGTGGGCCCCCTCTAAAAATCAGCCACATATGGGACTCAGGTGGCCCACATCGTAGGAAATAGTGGGATTGAACGTCTGCCATTGCAACCCTTTTAGGTGTCTCAAAAGTTTCGGATCATCATGAAATTTGTTTTCCCTCTTCATCAGGGTCTGTGTAACCTTATCAATGGTTTGGATGAAAAATAAACGTTATGGTGGGCCCCACGTGGGACCCACTGATGTATGTGTTTTATTCACACCATCCACGGCTGTGGACGGTGGAGCCCACCACGGTGTATGTGTTTTATACATGACGTCCAACCATGGGCTTAGACGGTCAGTGGACCCCGCCTTTGATGTAGGGGTTATATCCAAACCGTCTATTCAGTTGGTGGGCTGCCTTAAGGCTTGAGATAAATGAGGCAGATCTGCCTGTTAGTGGTCCACAAAGCAATAAGCAGTGGAATTTGAACATCTGCCATTGAAACCCTTTTGGGTTAACAGGAGCTTTAGATTATATATGAAATTTGTGTTTCCTCTGCATCCGGGTCCGTGTGGCCTTACCAACAGATTGGATGGCAGATAAACGTACGGTGGGTCCCAGCACTGGCCCCACCATGGTGTATGTGTTTTATCCACACCGTCCACACCATTGGACGGTGGACCCATTACGCCGTATGTGTTTTATCTATGCCATCCAGCCATCTTGCTGGGCTGCTGGACGGCAGTAGCCCCACCATGATGCATGTGTTGCACCCAAACTATCCATCCATTTGGCAAGCTCATCTTAGGGCTTGGGACAGAAATAAGACAGATCTAGGATCAAGTGGACCACATTGCAGAAAGTAGTGGGCTTGAATGTCCACCATTAAACCCTTACGAATTTTAATGGTGGAAATCCTTATCACCACTTATATTTAGGTGTGGCCCATTTGATATACATATGGCTCATGTGATGTGGCCCACTTGCCATATTTATGGCCCATGGTTGAGGCCCACCTTGATGTGTGTGAGGCCCATTGTTGAGGCCCACCTTGACATATATGAGGACCATATGATGAGGCCCATTTGATGTATTTGAGGCCCATGGGTCGAGGCTCAATGGGATGTATACAAGGTCTATTACATTGTGTGATTCTACCATGGGTTATGTAATGACATTTATGGCGGGCCATGCCTTGGGAGCAATGTTGGTTTGACGTCCACATTGTAAGAATAATGTTAGTTAAATGTCCGCATTATAACTCTTCCTAGGGCCCATTGATAGGCCCATACTTGTTGTGTGTAGGCCACCAAGACCCATCTTCGTTGTGAGGATAGTTCATCACCATATAAAATGCTTAATATAACTCCATGATTCATACTTATACGCATCATATGTATGCCTGATATAAGGAATGTTTGATCATAGCATATGCTATTGGGCAGACTATTTACGAGACTCCTTATAAGACGGAGTGCCCACATTATCGCGTCGTACGCGCAGGATTGCTGCATGACTGAATAGTGTGACTTATGCATCTCGCATACATGTGACTTGATCATTGTACGCCCTAGCGATATCATGGTCGTGGCCTCCACAGGTACATTGTGGATGGCTAAATGGGACACCCGAAATACTTGGTTCTAGCACTGTGGGCACTTAGGATGTCCTTAGGTGAAAATCCTAGAATCTCCGAGTGCCAAATACCAGTAGTCCGCGTCTCCCACTGTGTCGTGGTCGGTTGGGAGGGGGTGTGGCCTTATCCGCCCGAGTGATGGGGCTATAAGCTAGGCTGAGTATGAACAGCTTGTAAATGGGTCCGTTATCGACGAGCCGAATAGGTATTGGCAGATTGCTGACTAGGCGGATAGTGAGGTCTCTTCCACTCACTGGGTTGTACGGTTAGGGAGGCGGCAGTCGGTGTGGAGTGTAATATACCCCGGTGATTTCTCCAGAGAGCAACCGTACTGATATGTGGACTTATTGAGCAGGAATTGAATATTCATTCCTTTATTCATTCACTATCCAGTCGGCTGGTGGTGCGTAACTATTTGTTACGTGTATCATCGCATGGCCAGGATTTCGGTTGGGAGCGCGACTAACTGAGATCAGGAATTTACCACATTGAGTCTGACTATCCAAATTTAGGTATGGGACTGGTTTGAATAGAAGTCCCTTGGGTGGACCCCATAGCCTGCGATACTACGTACTATCATCCCGCCTTCACATTTCGGCATGATCATTTCATTCGCACCGCATATTACATTGCATCCACAGTACTTAGCATTTTGGGTTACTATGTTTTTGCACTTATATGACCTAGACAAACTTAGTAGGATTTGCATATTGCATTGCATCATCGGTATCTGATATTTGGCTTCTACATTTGCATAGCCGATCCGCATTGCGTATTTTGTTATTGTATGATTCATGGACCTACCAGTATATTTTCACTTACTTTGATATCGTATGATTCCTAATCTTGTCAGTATTTCTGCTTATCCTGATGATGTATGACTTATGGGCTTTATTGTATACTTAGCACTTACCTTACACACACTTACACCACCCTCTAAGCTTTCTATAAGCTTATGCACGATAGATGCGTGCAGGTGGCGTTAGGTTACAGTAGCATTGAGCTTGGAGCGTGCAGCGGACTTTTGAAGCTTTGGTTTTGATACATATGTATTTCCCTTTCAGCATTGTATTCAACTGTTTATATTAGTGGATATGTGATGATGACGTTGCCTTTGTGATTTGGGTAAACTTGTGGTTATGCTTATTACGAGACAAAAGTACATTGGAAATCCTCCTTGTAGGATCCCAGGATCGGAATCTGGCGTATAGACGCTGAGAGCCGAGAATGGGGTACTACGGAGGCTGTTGGCACCGGATTCGGCAATCAAAAATTTTGTGTGCCCGGTTTCCGAGTTTGGGGCGTGACAGATGGGCTGACATGCAAGCAAAGTTGTGTTTCCAGCCCTCTCAAAACCATCCGTTTGTGATCTATATGAGCCACCTTGAGCCGATCCAAACCATTTAGTTGTAAGCCTCTCAAATCCATCTAAGATGGTGGGACCCTCATAGATGCATGCACCCAAATTTGGCCCAAAGTCACCCTCTCTTGAGCATTCCATTTCCAAAAATGGAAACTGTTCCTTTCCTTTCGATGACAGCTGTTGCAATCCGCGTGAGCTCTCCTCCCTACATCTTAGTCGTTCCATGGGGAGTCAATTCTGACCGTTGAAAACAGCATGCGCTTTTGCCAGCTATCCAACCGAACAGCATGATATTTTCATGGAGAGAGAGAGAGAGAGTGGAAAACCCTAGACTGAATCCTGACCGTGATTTTCCTCATCCAACGACTCTAGGATAGGCTAGGGTATACTTAAAACGAGTACGGATCTCATGGCATCATGTCTTCCCTCATCCCTTGCAGCCGCTCGAGAAAAACGACCGCCATCTTCTTCATTTGAAACCCACCGAGAAAAGCTCATCTGAGCTTCATTCCTTCCATTCCCTGAGCTTCCTGGGATCCAATAGATTGGCCCACAACAGCCAGATCTGAGGGAAACCCATCAACGTGAGAGCCGCCATTATCAACCCACCATCTTCCATGACCCGCTGATGCGGTCTCTAACCTCAACCCGGTTGCTGATCCCACATTCAAGGAGTTATTATGTAAGAAATGGACCCATACTTTTACTGCTTACTAATGAGTAATCCCTCTTGTGTATGTGAACCCATACTTAGGATGTAACAAGATGGAGTGTGGTAAGAAATGGACCCTCGATTTGGAGGTTATATGGGGCATGAAACACTAATGTGGGATTTATCATCTATAGGTCATACGGCTTGAGTGGCTTAGAAATGACCTCTTTAACTGCTCTGATTTAACCTTGTCTTACCCCTTTGCCGTCTTGATTTAATGTCCCGAGCACTCTTTTATCGCTGCGATTGAATATATGTCCCATGTTTTTAATGGTTGTCTTGTGTGGCTTTGATGGCCCATAACCATGCGATGGTAATCCTTACTTATTGAATTTGATTGGCTACTGGTCGACGGGCATCCATTCAACATCCTAAGATGGGAAAATCTCATAGGCCGGGGATGGTGGTCATGGGACACTATGCCCGAGCTGTCGACCTACGCTGGGTGACAAGCCCCCCATAGTGACCTTTGACTTTATTTAAATTGGCTGGTTGTAATTGAAATAATAAAGGTTTGGTTAATCATGCATTCATGGCATACTGACGATGACGGGTGGCTAATTCTAGATGTTGTAGCACGTGACCTTAGGTTTAGTGGGGTATCGTTTCGCTAGCTCCCAGACCATCAACTATCGACCTACGTACATGATATACGATGGCTTGGTCATTATGTTGTACGTGATGTATACACGTGATGTGCTACGCTGGTGACCAGTCATATGCATGGTGACGAGCCCAATTCCGACTGGATGAGCATCCCCAGGTCAATGTGCATTCACGCATTCATGAATTTAAATAAGATTGCATCATGTATTGTTTTGATTGCCTTGTTGTTTTTAACTATGCTTAGATAAGGCGGCGATGCATAATCTTAAGGAGAATTCACATTGTGTTGGTCACTCATCCATCAAATATATAACTGTACAGGTAGCACAGGTGGCTTAAAAGATACTCATATCCAGAGTGATAAAGTGCAGGGTACTATTATCAAGGATGTATGGTTATATTTGACAGGAGAAGATGCGCGATCTTGCGGCTCAAGTTTATATACATTTTATTATTTCTCTTGTGTAAATTATGTAATTCTTGTATTTGTTAATATAAAGACATTGGTTTGTAGAAGTCATTATGGGCAACCGCTCATATATTCTGAATGTAAATGAAAGTTTTCCTTTATGTTGATTTGTCCATCTTTCGCTAAACTGCTAAAACTGAAAGAAAAAAAAAAATCCAAATTCGACTATCTTTAAAGGTTAACACTCGGGTTCAGAAAACCTGGGGCGTTACACTAGTGGCAAGGAAGGTATGTATATGAAACAACTACCTTTTTTTTCTTGATTTTGATGTTGCCTACAAGGTGTTTTATGAAATACTTATAAAACCGTTGCTGCTATTTTACATACAGTGAGATTTTGAAGGTGTAGTCCATGAACTCAGCTCGATCTTAGCTTGAACTCGGCTCGAACTGGCCTGAGCTGCTGACCTTATCGAGCCAAGCTGGCCAGTCAAGCTCGAGGACCGAGTTGAGCCGAGCTCGAGCTGGGTCAGCTAGTGGCCGAGCCGAGTCAAGCTGTGCCAAGCTCGACTCGTTTCGACTAATGTACACCTCTATCCACATGTGGCAACATTCCAGGACACGCAGAATTGAGACCAAACAAATTAGACGTTACAAAACAAAAATAAGCAGTGCAACAGAGTGAATGAAAATTTTTAGATATTGTGTATTACAAAATTCCCTTTGCAAACCTTAATAGGCTGATCCAAGCTTGACACGGGCTAGGTTGATGGGTAGTTATCCCAGCCTAATTGAAAAACAAGCCTAAATTTTAAGTGAGCCTAGTCCTTGGGCCTGAGCTCCACTCCAAGGCTAGCCCGGCTCATAGACTGCCCCATCGGTCCACATCCAGGAGACTTTTGGTGCATGAGACATTCGTGGTGGGACCAACAACTTCCATAACCATGGGCCCCACTTGTACAAACTGAAAATCGTGGCATATCATATGACTCTAAGTGAGAATTGATCATATATGCTGCAAATATGTTAGTTGTGCAGAGGATCCGACCCGTTCAAAAGGTGGGCCCCACTATGAAGAACACCATCCACCCGTTCAAAAGGCTGATCTATTCATCCAATGGGTCACATCATCAAAATAAATATACAACATGAGCCATTTGGTCCTGATTTTCAAGCATGGTTTGGGTGGATCCATAACTGTGGGGCCCATTGTGATGTATGTGCCTTACATCCACACCTTCTATCCATTTTTACAGCTTATTCTAAGGCATGAGTAACACCTGTTATTTTTCTTTAATGGTGGATATTTGATCCCACTATTCCCTATGATGTGGCCCACTTGAGCATTGGATTGCCCTCATTTTTTGGGCCCTTGCACTAACTTGACCTGACAAGACGAATGGACGGAGTGGATTTTTCACTCCATCTTTGTGGGTCCGACCATGTAAGAGAGAGAGAGAGAGAAAGAGAGAGAGAGAGAGAGAGAGAGAGAGAGAGAGAGAGAGAGAGAACGTGCGTCAATCACCCACAAAGAACCCTCCTCTCCCCAATTCTCTCTCTCTCCTTCTCTGTGATACAGTTGTGGACGTGAACCCATCTGTCCATGCATGTTATCATCATGGTGGGAGTCACTCCTCAATCTAAACCGCCTAATAGATCTGGACCCTCGAGTAACCCTAGCCCTTGAAATCTTTTGCCTAAAAACCTTTGATGCGGCCCACTAAAGATTCGGATCTTCTTCGTTTCTTAAGCTCACAATCTATCCTTATCTTGCAAAACTGATGAACAACTTAGATCTCTCTAACCATCACTAGTGGACCTTGCCTAGCCTAACCATCAAAACTAGAAACTTGAGCATCCAACGCAAGTTCCGTTCAAAGCGGAAACTCGTTCCGTTTTTGCAGGCACAAACTTCCTTCTCCATAATGGCTTTTGATCTCCACCGTTCATAGCCTCAGATTTAACCTACATCTAATGGTTCGTAATCCTCCAACACTCCTCATTAACAAGCAGTCAATCCTTATCATCCACGCAAATCAAAATGACGCAAATCAAAATGAAAGAAAAGTCATCGATCCTAAACCTGCCATTGACCGTCAATCATCTTCCACACCAAGAACCCACCATAGGCCATTATTTGCTAAACTTGTTTCAACATCCAAATCATCACATGAGGCCCATCTAATTTGAATATGATCATTAGATCCATTAGATCAATCTATTGTTGGAGATAAACTATTCACAAGTGCAACTTAGTTTTGTACATAAGACGTCAAAGACTCTTATTACCACCCAACTCCAGAGCCGTGTTTTCTAAAGACATGTGTGCGTCCATTGAGACTTCAGATAGACTCCATCACGAGAAAGAGATCTGAGATAGAAATAACAAGAAAAATGAAAGAAAGCGAATCAATGAGAGCAAGAGATAGTCTAGTGTTCCGAGTCGCCTGGCTCATTGTTTTATCCCATCTGAGTTGTTGTTCCAGTGTATTTTGGACATGATCAGAAAAATGAATCAGAAGAAAAAGCTAGAGGAAATGAGAAGAAAATAAAGAAGGAAGAAAGAGAAGCAAACAATTTCATCGAGTTAACTCAGCGAGTCAACCCGATGACCCGCTGGCCCGATCATCCAAGCTGATTCTATATTCCAACTTCGAGCCATTTATCAACTAAGTTTCTATCTATATCCTTTGATTTTATACGTTAGAGTAGCCTTGATTCGAGTTGACTTACCGAGTCAACTCGGTGATTTAACGTGGTATATTTCTTATATTTTAAATATTAGATAATTAGAAACCTTAGTATAGGTCTTAATAAATCAGCATCCATGATTTGTGTGGGGACGCAATCGTTTTACGTTGAAAACATTTACCGAGTGATACTAGTTTAAATGCGTCGAATTGAGTTCATGAGAAATCAGATTCAGACCATCTACATGTAGAAGCCATCATCACATCAAATCTATTACTCTAATAGCAGGCAGGTGATCTTCCCTGTTGAAAATTTTAGGTTAACATATATATTGATTTGATTATTTATTATGTATTCAATTTATTTGATTATTGTCATTAGTTGTAGATTATTATATTTGATTCTTAATTGCATATTATAGAGGTAATTTATTTGAATTATTATCTGACTTCAATTAATTATCGTCGTGTGCTTAAATTGCAATTATTTTCTTATTATTACATGATGTATAATGCATTTGAATTTACGGGTGCTCTGCCCCAAAAGGATCACCATGTTATTTTTATGGGGTGATCTACCCAGGGTCATTCCCGAAAGGATTAGCACGGTACAGGTGCTCTGCTTAGGGTCATTCCCGAAAGGATCGGCACGGGTGCTCTGCCTTGGGTGATTCTCTAAAAGATATGCACACATGGGTGCTTTGCCCTGGGTATTTAGCCTAAAAGTTTATTCACCAGATGCTCTACTGAGGGTCATTCCCTAAAAGGATAGACACCGGTGCTTTGCCGAGAATCATTCCCTAAAAGGATCAACACACACGGGTGTTTTGCCCTGGATTAAACCAAAAAGGTTTTAAATGACTGTATTATCTTATTTTGTTATTATGAAAAATAAATTGTTATTGTTATCATGTAAAATGTCGATTCAATACTCGTAATTGATCCTATTTATTTTATTGAGTCGTATTGGTGTTAACGTAGAGTTTTCAATTTTGGGAAGGATGTGACCCTACGAGCTGTCGTGCTCACACCCGTATATATTATTTTGCAGGATTTGTATATGAAGAATCAGTTAGGCAACATTGAAGACTTTTATCCTTATTTATTTAGAAATTAATTAAAATTCAATGTATGTTGTTATTATTTATTTTTGAATGTCAATGTAATTAAATATTCGAGGATTGATTAGTGGACAATATTTAATGACAATGATTAGTATCCTTTTAACTGCTCAGATTACCTTGAAAATGCATGAAATAATGTAGGTTGCGATGTATATTTTATTTAAATACAACTCACAGTCCTAAAATTCGGATTCAAGCCTGGCCAACTTGAGTTCCGATTTTCGGGCCATGACAGCATGAGTCCAAAAACAAAGTAGATCTAACTCTCAGGTGGACTATACCACAGGAAACAGTCGTGATTGAATCCCTACCATTAAAAAACTTCGTGGCCCTCCATCCAACCTGTTGATAAGTTCACAAAGACATAGATGAATGGACCACACAAATATCAGCTTGATCCAAAACTTTTGTGGCCCACTAAATTTTTTTAATGATCAATTACCGCTGCTTCCTGTATTATGGTCCACCTGAGATTTGGATTTGCTTCATTTTTTTAATCGTGACTTACATGAGTTTTCAAAACGGTATGGTCCCATTGTCAGGGATCTCACCTTAGATCCAGGGATACATGGAAGTCGTAACCCTGATTTTCACCGTCAATCTTAATAGTGTGGCCCACCATTCGCTCGGCTGGATGTCCAGCAAATTGGGAAAGAAGTGCTTGTATGAGAAAGCTCACAATTAGAGGTGGGCATCGAGTCGAGTCGGACCGAGTTAGGTGTCACGCCTCGAAATTCGGAACCCGAGTTGGCCAGGCACGAACCCGAATTTCAGAACTATGAGTTGACTTTAAACAAAATATACACCACAGCCCACATTATTTTCATGATTTTTACGGCAATCAGAGCAACTAGAAGAATAAAAATCATTATCATTAAATAATGTCCACTAATCAATCCTTAAAAATTTACTTACATTAATATTCAAAAATAAATAATAACAAAATGCATCGAATTTTAATTAATATTTAAATAAATAAAAGGAAAAGTCTTCGATCTTGTCCAATTGGCTCTTCATACACAAACTCTGCAAAACAATCTATAAGGGTGTGAACGCGACAGCTCGTAGGGTCACATCATTCCCAAAATTGAAATTTCTACGTTGGCATGTAACGAAGAATAAATCATGAAAGTTCGAGTCGTAGTGCATAGTATCGCATGCCGGTAGAGGCCTCACACCAAGGGCCATAACTCACATTAGTCTCATACCTAACGTGAGAAGTGATCCCGAGATAATAGACTCCTGATCCCGAATAGTCCCATACCTATTGGGGATTATGGCTCATGAATGTGTGCACCAAAACCGTATTTACGCATCCGCAACTTGAATATAAGATAACATTAATATTCCACTAATAATAAATAAAATTCTGAAAATGAATTCAAATAAAACAAAATAGCTTTTGATCCGTTTTTGGACTTTACCAGGGTAGAGCACCCGTGCACCCATGTGTACATTCATATAATTTCAAAAATATATATTATATATATATATATATATATATATATATATATATTATATAATATTATATATATACTTTCATCCTGGAACACGAGTCAGGGATCGAATATTTAGATACGACACATCCTGGAACACGGGCCAGGAGTACGGCACAAAATAAAAACATCCTTTTCGAGAATAATCCCGGGCAGAGCACCCATAATAAATGATATGATGATCATTCTTAGGGCAGAGCACCCGTAACTTAATTATATTTAAAAGCAGGTAGCAATAATCAAGTCAATTAATTCAACATATCAATAATCAAATAAATGCATTTTATTTTACGTGCAACCAAAATCAAATAATTTAATCAATAATAATTTTACGTGTAACCAAAATCAAATAATTTAATCATCCAACCTATTAATAAGGTCATGTAGACGTGGATGAAGTGAAAAAACAAATATTAGCTTGATCTGAAACTTCTCCAGCTCCCAAGAAGTTTCTAATGGTGGACATTAAATCCCTACTTTGTGGTCCACTTAAGCCCTGTACCTTGCTCAGTTTTTAGCTCATACCTTAAAATGATATGAGAAAAGTGATCAACGGCTTGGATAAAACACGTACATCACGGTGGACCCCACAGAGCCCTGCCCGGACGGATTACCGTCCGGACGAGGGTAGGACGCAATCCGCGTCCATATTAAGTGAGGTTTTTAGCCGAGCTCATTTTTTGAAATTTGGTGCCTTAGTCCCCAAGAATTCCTATTTTGTTAACAGAATCTCTGCTGCATACGTTTCGGGTGATTGGGCCACCCTCTTTCTATCTCTCAACTGGCTCAACATATAGGTGTGGCCCACCTAGTGAGTGGATCAGATGATAAGGATGATCTTCATGGTGCTGCTCCTGCAACCACGGTCTGACTCAACATATATATATGTGGCCCACCTTGTAAGTGGATGAGACTGATTCACGAGAAGGGTAATCTTCTTGGTGGGGCCCACCGTTTCATATGAATGTCCTACGCAAGTGGATTTTCACAGGAAAGATGGCACGGTGCCACAAGTCGTTGTGCCGTTGCCTGTGTCCGTAGGCCATCATTTCTCTGATAGCTATTGAATGGATGGCTGAGATCAACTTCCTTTCATCACAATTCGACCCATAGACTGGGCCTTATATGATGACGAGACTTATCCAGTTGGAAGGGGGTTTCATTGCTGGACACTTGCTTTTCAGAATGACTCGGCCAGGTTCTGAGGAGACTCGTTGAGTTGACTCACACACACTCAGCCAACTCAATGTGACTCCTCGTGAGTCGAGTCGAGTCACTCACCTGGTCGGGGGACTCTTACCTCACCACCTACGCAAAGAGCACAAGGCGTTTTACCAATGTGCCATTCACCATGTTGCTTTTTTTTCAACAATTTTTTTAAAAATTATTTCTAATTATTGTAAATACTTTTTAAATATTGAGTAGAGCCAAAAATATAGATTCGATCATGTCGCTGAGTCGACCAGACCTGACTAGTCATTGAACCGAGTTGAGTTTTCAGATTTTTGAACGATTGCTAATGATCTTAGTGAACTTTCTCCATTACTCTGTCCACCGTACTAAATATGGGAGCAATATCAACGGGTACCTGCGAAAATTTAAAAAAAAAATCAATAATGGAAGAGAAATGGAACGGAATTAGAGCTGGGCATCGAGTCGAGTTGGACAGAGTTAGGGCTGACCCGACTCGACTCGACTTGACTTGGTACTGAGTCGGGCATGCCTGACCCAATCCGAGTTCAGGTTTGGCCTGGACTAACCCGGACTGAGTCCGACAGTCACAGGTACTGAGTCGGGTCAGGTCGGGTGTGGTGGGAATCCGCAGGCTGAAATCACAGCTTAGAACCTAGGTGCACCAGTCGGAATTGCAGACTCCGGCTACATGGCATCTCAGATCTGAAAAATCATATCTGAGTTTTTTTTTTTTTTTTTTTTTTCAATGTATGAGTCAGGTTTCAGATTGAGTCGAGTCGGTACCGAGTTCAGGTCGAGTCGAGTCGAGTCGAGTTACTGGGTGACCCGTACTCGACTCAGTTTGAGTTTGGATTGGATGAAGTCTACTCAGTTCAGATTGACTCACCCACTCAGTTCGGGTCGAGTCAGACGAGTCGAGTTGTCCCATGCCCAGATCTAAACGGAATAAATAAGTGTGCAGCTTTCATCTTCTTATGTACAAATAAATGCCATTGGTGATAATTAATGCAAAAGGTAGTTAAGTTCAATTCTTTCGCCCAATAGTCCTCACAGGAAGTTTTTACCAATGGATTGGGAGTGTTTGGCTACACAATCCAAATTGAATTTGGGATCTGAATCTGTCAGCGGGTAACTTAGTTTCGATCAGGTGGCACAAAAAGCAAAACCCACATGGGCAAATCATCGTCACTTTTGCACTCGGAAAATAATATTTTGCTCATTTCAAAGATTACTTGAGTACTTGAAAGAAAAAATATATATATTATGAGGAAAATTTTGACTCTGGCAGTGTATGATGGATAATTAGCAGCCACTGAGAATCCGTGTTATATATAAAATTCAATTGAACGGCCGAATTATGGGTCCCTATGTAGATGTATCATAAGTTCCAAACCCCCCCCCCCCCCGGCCCCCCCCCCACCAACCCCCCCACCCCCCCCCCCCCCCCCCAAAAAAAAAAAAAGAAAAAAAAAGAAGTAAAAACTACACTTATTTGATTATATAACTATCACGGATGTTTATTGTACAGTTGAAATGAAAAATATCCAATCAACCTTTCTCCACAAACAAGTTTCCATGAATCAGAGGTTAGGATACACTGCCAGAGTATCAGATAACTCTCCAAATATCATTGTGGTGGAAAGCATTGCACCTTTCACCGACTCCTGAGGTACTTTCAAATGTGCCCTTAAGAACAAGTTGGCCATTCATCAAGTGTCAATGCCCAACTTCAGGAGTGGTTATGTTCTCTTGTACTATTTCATATTTCATATTTTTCCTTTTATTATTTGACCCAGTAATGCTATTTCCCATCACAGTGACAAATCTCGATCTTGGCAATTTCTGCCTGAGTTTTCAAATTTTGTGGGTTTTCTCGGGTTATTATCAGGAAATCTCACCAAAAACAGAAATATTTAAAATATTGTTGTATGATAAATAAATTTAAGTTTAAATATAATATTTATATAATGAATTCCTTAGGTTTTTACTATTTTTGGAGTTAATATCGCGATAAAGATGCAATATTTTAAAATCTGCTGGCATTATTGAAAATTGCGTGATAATATCAGTTGGTATATTTTTCTGCAATATTTTCAAATCTCGGTGATATTGAATACTCACACATAGTGGTGCGTTTGGTTGCACCAAATTAGACTGACTAATCATGAAACGTAATGAAATTTCATGATATTTGGAGCAACCAAACACACCCAAAAAAATAATTCAGAAATTTTCAAATGTAGAGAAAGGATTCCAAAAGAGAACTAAGCACCTAAAGGCAATGGCGCTTGTGTAGGATACCTGTACCATGAAAACTTGAGTCCCTACATGAAGATCACCTGGCACAAAAATTAGGCTAGTCCGCTCATCAGATGGGCCATAGCATTTGTATAAATGGACAAACAATGGTCTGGCTCAACATATACGTGCGGCCCACCTAGTGAGAGGATCAGCCTGATTTTCGAGAATGGTGCTCTTCATAGTGAGGCCTACCATTTTCATGGTACAGATATCATACACAAATGGTGGTTAGAGAAAGATGGCAAGGCACCACTAACCACAAAATAGTAGTGCCTTTGCCTGTAAGTGAAAAGTTCTTATTCCAAAATTTGGGCCTTTTATTTCCTCGTACTCATTTACAAGTTACAACTGATGGTATTTTCGCACTTCTGTAATTCCTTTAATGTTAACCAAAGTGGGTGAATAAGATTTTAATTTGATCCATTCACACAAATGCTGAAGTGCTTTTAGAGGATTTTGCTAATTCTACAGGGTTGTAGATCCCTGCCCCTTTTCTGCAAGCTGCTACATGTGCCAATATGGCACATGTGTAGAACACCCAGACTGTACCTTAAGTTGGCCTACTGTGTACATACCCTTGGGCAGAAACATGGCAAGTCCAGTCATTAGTTGGGCCTCTGTGCATCAGAGAAAGAGATAGCCAGAAGATACTTTCCCTAGCTATTCATAGCCATCCATTTGTTTCAAAAATCATGACCCACATGATGAGTGGGTCAGGTTAATTTTGGATCAGGGCATCTACAGAGTGAAGCCCACCTAAGGTATTGCTTGGATCTCGTGCACAGTCTGAGATCCACATGGGTGAGATTAGCAAACCTCGTGGATTACTGTATCAAGATAGAGTTACAACTTACAACTATCTAAAGGAGAGTGAGACTCGTACCTGAATCTTTTCCAGTTTATCCATTGCATTACGCAGCGGTTGCGTCATTTTCCCATACTCTTGAAGAAGTGACTTTGCTGCAGCCTTGTCACCTTTTGCTTGTATCGTCAGTATTTCCC
The DNA here is from genome assembly GCA_021015155.1 of Magnolia officinalis. Lineage (NCBI taxonomy): Eukaryota > Viridiplantae > Streptophyta > Magnoliopsida > Magnoliales > Magnoliaceae > Magnolia > Magnolia officinalis. The sequence continues at coordinate 54,665,093 of JAJHSJ010000015.1, forward strand.
TGCTTAGGCCTTCAACAGCTCCTTCAACCTTTAAATGGTAAATCAATTTTAGAACTCGACAAAATTTTCATTAAATGAAAAAAAAAAAAAAAAACATGTAAAAAAAGTGAGTATGAGAAAATATAGAATGCTCAATTATTATTATTTTTTTCCAGCCCAATAAACATACATTTGGGGCAAACCATCTGGTGATCTAAATCATTCATATGGTGGGTCCCGTTGATGGACGGGAGAACCCAAAATCTCCCCTATCAAATGATCCTAACCATCACCTAGTCCAATTAGATGTGGACCATTGGTTGTAATTTGTCCAATTACATGAAAAGGCTAGGGATCAGGGGAAGTGTTGAGACATGGCAAATTGGGTGAATGACTTAGGTTACCAACTTACTGGGTCACACCGGTATGATTACTGAGTTGAACAAAAAAATGTTCTCTTGATCGAGCATCATGAAATACCATGTAGGAGTACATAATACCTTTGCAAAATCAACGGAAAATGTCCCATCTGAGTGCAAAATAAAGGCTCCTTTTTCATATAACCAGTTAAATTGCAGTGCTTGCCCTTTCCTGCTCACAGTGAGTAAATATAATTTGTCAGAAATTGTAGTATTGGCATTATTAGTAAAGCATAAATGCAAACCAAAAAGGTAGGATAGAACGGCTACCCATGGGCTTCTTCTAACCCAAAACGTATTGACCGGAAGCAACCCGCAAGGAAAGAAACATACATAGACTTCAATAAGCTTTTTGGAAGTAATTCCTGAGAAGATCAATGAAAAAAAACTACCCCATCAGTTATAAGTAATTCACAACTCGGACAGCTGAAGGCATGTTTGGGTGTTCCCACAAGATATATTGGAAAGAACAACTTTCCCAATAACATTATGGATTTTTTGAACTTCAACGACTTGGGTAGCTCTATTTGCATAAAGCATAGAAGAGGGGGAGATAAGAAATCTAAGGTACTAATATGATAGTGTCGTGCCAATCAAAGCTCATAGAAGTAGCAACAAAGTTGTCGAAGTCCTTGGGAATGCTGCTCATGGGTGGAACCACAGTGACAAATCTCATTCTCAGCAATTTCTCTGCCCAGAAATTTCTCAGAAGATTTTCAAATTTTGAGGTTTTTCTTCGGATATCATCAGGAAAATCTCACCAACAATAAAAAAAATTTATTCTAAATTAATTAATAAATTTAAAACATGATATTTTAAAATCAGATGATGTTTGAAAATCGTGAAAATATTATTTGGTGTATTTTAGAGATGTAATCTGATTTTCAAAATCTCGGCGATAATTGTCACACTGGGTGGAACAAGCATAACACTGATGAGGCTAAGAAAGAATTATAAGGGTTGGCAGAACTGGAGTTGGCGGTAATATCCTAGAAGAAATATAGCTGGCTGAAGCTCAAATTTGGCATTGAGAAAGCACAAAAACCTACATTTGTATGGGAGGTGAATGATTATGTTTTGTATAAAATTGCGAAGCTAACATCTATGGAATTTTATGTGATTATTGCTGCATTTCAACGACAATACCCTTTTGAGACAGTAGCCGTGAAGAGGAATTTCTAGGCAATGAAGGAACAAAAATGGAAGGTTGAAATGACTGGATGGCTACACTTCTACATGGTTTTCGTTTTAAATGGAGCAATATAGCGCAAAGCTCTCTGAATATAATTTGTATCAATCACAAATGTGATTTGGGTCTGCCTAACCCCAGCTTGCCATGCACACAAAAGGAAATTTATTATAATTTAAATGAATTCAGTAGAAAATGTTCTAAAGTAAACAGTATTATAAGTTTTCATACAATTATAAATTCCTTTGCAAGATACTAGTTAATTATCAGAAGTTGAAAAGCCAAAATATTTAATAAATTCTAAAATCGTTTAATTCTGTGTTTCGTAAGGCATGAGTCATTCATGTTTGGTTTTTTAAGTTTAACGTTTGGGTTAAAATTCTCATAAAGTATATATCTGATGAATTTATGATGAAATAATAATTGTGAAATACTTGCTTCATCAAGAATTGGACTAAGAATGCTAGTATATCTGAAACTGGGATATCAAGTTCTGATCAAGGTTTCAAATTGGTGTATGGGGTATTTTATCGTTCACCACCAATATGGCCCCATATCGCCTTGTATTAGGCTGTTTCAGGGTGATACAGCCATATTGTTCGTTGACAATACCAGTAGATATCGGGTGATACCAGTTTCGGATGACACTTTACACCTTGGTTCTGATAGATCCATGTAGCAGTATTTGGTGAGTCAAAAGTAACAGAAGAAGAGTGTAATGAGCCACCGATGGTTCTGATAGATCCATGTAGCAGTATTTGGTGAGTCTAAAGTAACAGAAGAAAAGTGTAATGGGCCATCGTTGCTTCTTAGATTTAAATTGAATAGAACGAAGCACAAATGTCAGAAAAATGTTAAAAATTGTTTGACATTATCACGTGCACTTTAATCATTCAAATATTGTGGTTTTCATGATCCGGAACATAATTTATGGTCTATTTGGGGAGCTAGGAACCAACAGTGTTTTGACAACCACTGCATCGAGGCAACTGAGGTAATCGCTAGAATTGAGTTTATGTTGGGGATTTGGGCGGCCCTCATCAAATCAGATTAGGGTGTCTCTGTCAGATGTCTGGTTTTTTTCCTTCTGTTCTCTTGTATTCTTTTCTCACCTTTTAGCGAGTTTTTTAATAAAATGTCATCATCTCTGAAAAAAATGATCTGGAACATAATTTGTGCAGCACATTGCGATGCAAGCGGAAAACAATCAAAAGTAGAAATCTTCAATAGGATGACAAGTTACGGACCTGGTGGATGAGAAATTTAAGTGCCCAGAGGCCAACTATATCTGCTTTTGCTTCTTCTAAAGAAGAGTGGAGTTCTTGAAGTTCCTTGATCATTCAAATAAAGAAAAGCTTGTCAGATCAAAATATTTATTGCAAATAATGACAACTTCATGTTTGTCAGTACATCAGACTAGTGCATTAACCATGAGAGATCATTAAAGTTAGCCCATGAAAGTGATAGATCCAAACTGATTGAACGAGTTGCAGATGTAACTCTCTTAATAAAAAAGAAAAAAGAAAAAGCAATTCCCACACTGAAAAAAAAAAAAGTTGCAACTGTTGCTGTGTCCCCAACAAATGATGGTTTTCATCATATTGTTGGTTTACATTCTTTAAATGATTCTATCTTGAAGGGATAGGTGGAAAACAAAAATGAACAAAATACATAGCGAAATAGAGTGGCTTAGATTATTAAAAGAAAAAAGATTATGGTGCAACCTTGTCCCTAAACAACAAATAGAGAGCTGCATCAAAGAAGAAAAAGAAAAAGAGCACCAGACAAATGTGATCACTTTCTGGACACCCACTTACACATAAATCCAGCAATCCTTAAGTGTCACGACAAGCACAAGCTCAGGAGACGTGTGCCCCCACATGCGCACTCACATTGGTGGGCAAGCAGGGAATAATGCGAAGTTATATTAGTCATGTTTCTTTTTGACTGGGTGAATAATCTCAGAACTAATTACATAAAGTAGCTTTAAGTGACAGTTGGCATGGCTAATAAGGTCATTGGTTGCATCAAGGTTTAGAAAACAATTGGCATTACCATTATGAAATGGAAAAATGGAAAAATGGAAAAGATGAAAATGTCCAACCCACAGAAAATGACGCAATTTTACCAAAAAATCAACATTATACTACATCTGTATGTAACATAATGCCATTGTGTGTGTGTAAGGAAAAACAAGTTGTGTAAATAATGGCCACTATTCCATTATATAACAGTGGTTATTGCCAAAAGAACAGCAGATCAGAACAGGCTTTTTTCAGCACAACACAGTAGCATGTTGTAACAGATGTTATAACGTGAGGTTGGATACTGGCTTACCAAAGTGATGCACGTACACACTGATACATACACAAATACTATATATACAAGCTTGTCTATATGCAATACAAACATCTTACCTCAACTTAATACGGAATAATGTATCCAATGAAAGATAGACAAGCTCAACTGGCCTTGATTTTTGCATTGATCATATTTTTGGAAGTTCATATAAAACCCAAGAATGTTCCAAGATTGAAAGGCATTCTAATCTAAAGGACTCCCCCTGTACAAGAGAATTCCCATAATCTATGTATGCCTTGACTGCCTCATAAACATTTGGATACCACTTCTAGTTTGGGACTTTATCAAATTTTTGTTCCCTCCAATAAATGTGCATGCACCCTTTTAGCATATTTGAGATATCTTACAATGTCATCCAGTAAAACAATTTAAAACATGAGCTATAAAGATTACAGGAAATTAAATGTGTATGAAAAGGATTGATTCTGTAAGCAAGTTGAAGTGCTACATGAGAAAAGGCAGTGGCGCTATCAAAATATATTTCAAACAAGTTCCTATGTATTCAAGTCAAAAGGAAGAACAGAAAAGAAAATGGAACCATACCAATCGCACTGTTGACTGTCGACCACTTGGAAGCTTGATGGTGTGAGGTCCAATACCATGGCAACATTCATGGCAAATTGTATGGGTAAAGAAAGACTCGAAATCAACAAGTTTCTTTTGTTCCTCTTTAATGCATGCATCAGCTATGGGTTGAAGAATAATTTTGAACCTGATTGGAAAGATATCATAGTCATCAGAATTTTATTAACCAAATACTGACAGATAACATCAGGGAAAAAAAAAAGGACGTGATGGTGAGGGAGGTTGTAAATGATTGATCAGCAATAGATTTTTTTAAAAAAAATACTTGGCCTCTGAGACATTCTTGAGCAGGACCATTGATGTTCCACGCTGATTTACTATGCGTTCATCGTTAGGCAAATTGAAAGCAACAGTTTGTGGACCTTTCACATCCTGACACAAGAACCCAGAAATGTTAACTTTTATTCCCAGTAAGTTATGCTCAAGAAGTAAAATTTACATTCTATTGGTACTTAAAGAACATGAACCTCTTTATCATAATGAAATGCCAGCTAAAGAGCTTGTATAGAAAATTCTGGTTTATTTGGCACCACAAAGAAGCTGATCTTATAGCTAAGAAATGCAAACCCAGATGGGTTACATCATTATGGAAATGCGCAAACCATTTAAGATACTGATGTTTCGCATTCTTTTACCTAGAGCTTCATTGAGTTGATGAAGTTTCCCACTGCATTTCAGCAACATAACTCAAGAAAAAATAATATAAAAATTTCCCCAAGTAAATAATAGACTAACTGTGGCAACTTTTTATTATCAATAACTATGATTTGATTAAGAAAAGAGAACAATAAAATTATAACCATGGCAAAGATTATGAGCATAGAGGGGCTTTGAACACCTCCAACAACAAGGGAATCCTGCAATCTAGTTATAAAAGCCACAAAGCACTTGGTTTCACAGGCATCCATTCAAGAAAGGGGTCTTAAACAAAATAAACAAAACTCACAAAAGGCAAATGACCCTTGATAGACCTATGGCTGTTCACTTTTTGTAGTTAATGTGCTCATCTCCACCATGAAACATTGCATTCCACCAGAACCAATAAGATGAAAAACATGATAACACAGCAGATAGGGGCCTGTTTAGATGTACTCCACTATGAGAATCAGATAAATGTAACCCAGCCTATATGCATTTTAGGAAGTGGATCTGTTTGGAGGATCCTCCAAAATGCAGATGCTGGGATGCACATAAAGCTCCCGTCTGCAAAATCCTCCAAAATGCAGATGCTGGGATGCACATAAAGCTCCTGTCTGAAAAATCCACCCAAAATTATGCAATGATAACAGGTTGGAGTGATTGTCATGCAGTTTTCATTCGGGGTGGTGGGCACACTCTCCCATCTGCATTTGATGTACATTCCAAATGGGCCAGAACCAAGGTATTCCGTAACAGTAATGGTGGCCGTTACGGCCACCATCGTTACCTTTACGATACAAGGTGTAACGACCATTACCAAGCCCGTAACGGCTGTTACGGTCTCTTTTTTTTATTATTATTGAAAAAAAAAAAAAACCAAAAAACTTCTATCGGTCCCGTAATGAACCGTTACGGGGCCTTTACTGAGGGCGTAACGGGCTGTAACGGGAGCTGTAACAGCCATTACGACCTTTATGACCCCGTAACGTGTGACGGTTGCCACCATTACCTTTACATAACGGCCTCTACGGCACACCATGGCCAGAACAAATGAAGTTGCATATTGATGTTCATGGAGCAGTAGATTCACATAGCGAGTTACCTTATTATGGACGGTTGTGTCTGAGTGAGTCCCTAAAGTAATGGTTGAATAGCTGTTCCGTGCAATACCAGAAAGCAGTTCAATTTCAGTTCTGATTGCTTTCCTCACGGTGAGAAACCAATAATATATTTGGAGATCTCAACAAGATGTGGCTCGTGTCTATTAAAAAAAATTCTTTTAGAAACAAAGATGAAGGAAAGGAGACTTTTGCATATCTGCATTTCATCTTTTTTATGAGAAGCCAAAATTTCCAAAATTCAAACATATCAACAGAGTTTTCGTTTATCAATCAACAATGATATTTAAACCTGTGTAGATTTCACAACTTTGCAATGCAAATGGAAGGCACTAAATTTCTCTTTTTGAACTACCATCTGGCGATTAACGGGACCTATTCCACAACAGGATGACTTTGGTTGAAATTACTAGGATATTTGAAACTTATAACGTGGTTTTTTTAATCTGATTACTGTAACTACTACGGCAAGAGACACTCGTGAGAATCCTCGATGGGAACCAGAAAGGCTAATCATGAGACGTTGCTGAAATCTCAACTTTCATCCATCATTGCTTCCACTAAATGTTTACATTTGTAAAACTTATTTCATGAACCGTAGGTTCATAACATTCAAAAGCTAACCACCCGTGTGATGGCTGGAAGCTATGATGAAAATGTCTCAAATGGCTATGATCCTTGATTTTCCCCATCGAACAGATCCTCGATAAAGAGAACTGCAAATCTGAACACCAGTGCATAATTCCTGGCAAGTATTCTTTTTGTGGGATTTGGAGAAACAGCTATTCCTTAAAACTTGCGAAGACCGTGTTGCTGATCCTTGGCTGAGGAACCTTGATGTCTGTATAGGGTCTATCTAGTATCTACCACGATGTACTCTGTTTCTTTTTCCAATAGTCATCTTCTTCATTGTCATCATCATAGAACCATTGTACCAGTCCTCTTTCACCAATCACTTTCGAAACAGGAATTCTCATTATTACTTAGCAAAAGTTTTACAACCACCCAACACCAACCATTCTCCTTTACCAGGCCTACAACCAGCTTGTGCATCGCTTCCACTTGGAGTTTCATATGTGAATTTGTTTCAACTACCAAAGTGCATTGACTATTAGCAAAAAAAAACAATGGTAAAAGAGCAAGTCACATCTCACCCCTGCATTGTAAACAAGCTGAATCACACGAATTGGGGCAGCAACCACATCTTTTGATTTGTAAATATTGTCCAATGGAAGATTTTCTTCCAAAACCTGGTTAAAAGTCACTATAAAATAAATAGAGGGGAGTGGGAAGGGAATAATACTATGAAAAGTAGATGAAAACAATCAGTATTTTCTTATATATACCTTCAAATGGTCGCCAAAGAGTTTCACTTGAGAGGTTGCTTTGTCGTCTCTGATTCCAATGAATGCCTCAAATGTAGCCTAAAAAACTCTACTGTGGTTAATAAGCTGACATATAATATGAGAAGCAAACAGTAACAAGTCTCATTCAACTACGAGATTAATAGCTTCCACCAAAAAAATTGCAGTCATGCAAGGCTATATGCAAGATCCAGTAAAATCTTCATTCGTACACTGCACAAATGGCATGAATATACGCTGATCAGAATAATTACTTCACAGGGGACAACCATGAATGGTTTCATAGGCCAAAAGATGGCAGTGATGGGATGGTCCTAACCATTTAAAAATAGTGTATGAAAATTACTAAAATCCGTAAGTGAACTTCGCATGTCTTTTACATGGTTAGGATTGTCTAATCACTGTGATTTTTGGCCAATGTTCCAGTCATGAAGCCTAAAGATGAATGAAAAGATTGGGATCATCACACTTATGCCACGTGTACAATATAAACTTGGAAGGACAAATTTGGGTGGACTGGATCTCATTCATACACACCCACGCCCACACACTCACAGGGGGGAAGGACAAAATTGATAAAAATGGCCTATAGTTAGGGAGCCCCAACAATAGGCAATACCCTTTATAGGCTTTACGGTTCTCAAGTCAAATGTGGAGGCATGGAGCTTAATGGCAGGATCAAGTTGCAATTGCATTACTTGTTATGGCATATTTCAACAGATGTAGTAGTCTTTGTCGAATATGCAGATAGATCACCTCACACATGCACATGGCTAAGGATCAGTGTTCGAAATATCGGTATCGTGTTACGTATCGTGTTGAGGGTTAAATGTTGCATATTATCCCCCATTTATATCTTGGTTTTATGAACATGGTAATGCTTAATGTCCTATTTTACTCATGTATGTGTTGCAAGGTGAATTTAAGAGCTTGGATTGGAAAAGGTGCTAAAAGCATAAATTTGATGCTCAAAGATCACCAAGGCAAGGGATGGATCTTAGGAGACCAAGATTGAAGAATTCACATGCCAAAGATCCAAGGAAACCAAGTGATGAAGGAAGAGAATCGAAGACTTAAAGTGAAGAAAATGAATCTTGAAAATTGTCCTTAAAACAGATTACGGGACCAGAAAAGTCTAATTCTGGAAAACTACCAGAATAGACTTCGATTCTATCGAAGGCTATTAGATAGTATCGAAGACACTTCGATAGAATCGAGAATTTCAAGATTTCAAGCCAAACTCGCTGGACAGTTCTGGACCGATCTTCGATTCAATCGAAGACTGTTCGATAGAATCGAAGGACATATCGAAGACACTTTGATAAAATTGAAACTGCGTAAATTTGAGGCGATTTCTAGATTTTTTCAAGTCGGTGTGAAAGGAGGTGTTGCACAACTATAAATAGGAGTCCCCAGGGCATCCCGGGGCATCATCTAGGGTTTAGAGGAGTAAAACACAAGAGTGGAGAGCCGTCGTCAGGCGTTTTTCTTCTCTTTCTCCTTAGTTTTTCATGTTTTTTTTCTAGGGTTTTAGATCCAATCATGTCTATGGTTAGCTAAACCTCTTAGCTAGGGCTAACAGGTGAAGTTTGTAGCGTAATTAGGATGTTTTCTTTGCTTTGATTCATGTTTTATTAAACCTCACGGATTCTAGTTCTTATTTAAGGAATACTTTTTAGTTTTTAATGGTCTGTTGTGACTTAAATTACAATCAATCTGTGATAGCTTTGAGTATCTTCTTTTCCTATTTTGAGATTGAGAAGTTAGAAAATTCTGTTGTTCACCATCGTGGGCATGGTTGAGTGATGGAATCCTTCCTAATCTTCCCAATTCTCTTATGTTTGGTTGTGAGATTGGTATATCATATTGTTTATCATTGTCTCCTGGGCATGGTTAGGTGATGGAATCACTTCCAAACCTCACAACTCTCATTCGTTGAGACTAGATTCATGAGATGTTTAGAGATTTGATTATCTCTCTTTTCCAATTGGATAGGATAGGACTCCAATTCCAATTGTGTTACTTGAATCAAGTAAGGAATCACCCTGATTCCTACAAGTGGATCCTTGGAAACCCTAGTTCCCACCTTTGAATTTCTTAAGTTTCTAATTAAATCTCTCACAATTTCTTCCTTTTATTTCATATTTAGATTCACATCCTTTTCTAGTTCTACTTCTAATTGCTTTTAGAATACTCAACGAGATTAGTCCCTGTGGATTCGACCTCGGTCTCACCGAGATTATTACTATATCGCGACTCTACACTTGGGGTTGTGAACAAATCGCACCCTTGGGATATGGATACATATCGGTTATCGCATGGGATATATCGGTTGTATCGCGTAATGTATCGCTGACGTTGGAAAAATGGGGAAACATTGGAAATTGGTCGAATTTTTCAATGAAATTTCAGTGATTGTTAAAAAAGACATCAATACACACTTACAAACCAAAACATTATAAAAAAAACAAGTGCACATAATAGGTTTTCTTTGTATGGGGTCTTAATCATGCGTTTTCTAACTGAATTTATGCAAATATATTCAAAGTTTATTCATATAATTTATAAATGTAAGAAGACGCGTGGAAACACAAGCAATACATTCAAAAGCAAAAGAAGGATCACTAAATCAAATTACATACATGTTTGATTTTATGTTTGGACACAAAGATTGCAACCGATTTATGGGAAATTGGAAAATTTTAATTTTTTCAATTTTCCGCAACTCGGTACTTCTCCAAATCTCAAAATCGCAGCTCCCAATCCATGAATTTTCATGCGAAATATGAAAAATTATGAATTTGTAACAATTTGACATTGATTTAACATGATTTATAGGAAGAAAAAAAAAAAAGGATTGAAAATAAAAAATGCTCACCGGATCGAACATGTGGGATATATCCCAATACTTGTGCATTTCATATCACACAGGAGGGATACAAGAAATATCGTGGGATATATCGGCCGATATCGTCGATATTTAAAACACTGCTAAGGAGAATGACTTTACATTCTATTAGATTGCAAAAGTAATTAATTTTGATTCATTCAAATAGGTCAGACTCATCTATGGTACAATGGTTACATTCGGCATGGATTCTATTAGGAGTGTTATACAAGTGATAATCCTAACAATAAACCTTTTTTAATCAATTAAAAGGTGGTGATATTTGCATGAAAGGGGTCTCTTGAGAGATATGCGTAGCATATGATTTGACTCTGGGACATTTGCTGATCGCTGACCTTGGAATCAAGTGATTTTCTACACGGCTGGTTTCTGTAGTAACACATATGAGAATTTTGGAGATCTAAAAACCTTCCATAGTAGTAGACACTTTACAAGTTCCAGTGTTTAGCATTTAGCTGGTTCTTTCCAAGGGCAATTTGATGATACACAACATACATCCCTTATCCAGATGCATATACTTAAGTTTTGAGTTGCTACAAACCTATATCCTTTAATTGGGATCAAAATGAATGTATTGCTTTTATCATTTGTTTAAAGAAAAAGTTATTTGGAGGGTCTTGACCATTCACAAGTTAGTTCAATATTGGTGTGCCAACACCCTCATAAGCAAAAGCAATGAAATAAAAATAACCAAAACCTGAAATCCTTACTCAAGAACCACACCAGAATAAGATTACGAAAGCAAGAAATTCTAAACTAAAATATAACACAGCACTGGCAACCCTAGTACATTGTTGAGATGGGTGCCTTTGAATCACATTGCTACATAAACAGAAAATGAACCACAGAAACATAACCATCGGACTACATTGAAGATGGGTCACACAGTCAGAATCAACAGGTAAATTAATGGACTAATTTGAAGCAAGTACTACCTTGTACCCAAAAAGTGTGTCTTCGTATGTCTCGTATGGGCCAATTGTAACGTCCAATTTAGAATCCTACAATGAATCAGGTGTAAGTGAAAAGGATTTGGTCCAAATTATCAACAAGATTAAGCATACATTAGAAGCAAAGTTAATACAAACTTAGCATACCCTACATGAAAAGAAACCATTCTACCCAAATGGCAAAGTAATATCACAGATTTAGTCATTAGTACAGTTTTAACCAGACTCTTGAATTTGAGTTTTCCTAGCATTAGTTGTAACTTTTTCTTGCTTACAATAATTATCACCTGTGATTTTTGGCCATGACCCATTTGGATATTGGTCAACCAAATCAATTTCCCAATCACCCAAGATGTGTGCCCCAGTACAATGAAGATACCAGAGATGGCAAGCCTCATATCTTTTCCCTTCTAACTCTTCACTTATCAGTTATCACTGAATAGAACACTTAATCAATTCCTAGATAAATATTGGATATTCTTTAGAAACTCTGACTAAACCAAAAGAGAAAGACAAACACACAACAATCAGCGAATCTGCCATGTATGAAAAGGTGGTTTACCGTTCATCCTTCCAAATTACACAGACTAGCGAGCATTACCATACCCACTTCCCATAAGTGGGAGTGATTTTTACCCTACTTTCACGTGTAACCTCTAATCACCACCCCATACACCACAAAATGTATACGTATGATTACATAATTATGATATCTTTGTTGAAGTAGTCACAATCACCAACAAATACATGAAATGATTTTAATACCTCCATTTCTTTTTTTATCAGTAACTGCACTGTATTTAACAAAGAAAAGAGCTACACAGGAAACATACAACTCCCAAAGGGAAAAAAACAAAAAGCCAATCACCCCTCCCTCCCCATATTGAAGAAACCCATCCACCCCGCTCAAAGTCTTCCTTGTTGTCCCAACAAAATCCTCTAAGGGCCTGTCTGATTTTCCATGCCCTCAGTAAACACCTTGTAAATGGGTAAATATTATTTAGGGCATGTTTGGATGGTGGAGTTCCACCGTAATGTATTGTAAAACTCGTCATCATTAACCCTTGTAGCTGATTGGATAAACCAAGCTGTCAAATCATAGTAATCCGTCGGAATTACCACCGACTTGGATGGGTGGAGATGCGTTATGTGGCATAGTTTCGTGGGCCCCACCATAATGTATGTGTTATATCCACACCGTCCATTTATCTTGCGAGATCATTTTACAGAAAGAGACAAAAAATGAGGCACATCCGAAATGGAAATTGACCACACCAATCGAGCGCCTGCCATTAAAAACTTCATGCAGCCCACAGAAGTGTTGGATGAAGCTGATATTTGGGTCATGCCCTAAAATGATATTGCAAAATGGATGGACGATGTGGACATAACACATATTAGGCAAGTTATATCCACCTGTATCTAATCACATGAGTACATTACATGCATATCAAAAAATTGAAGCTGCCACAGTGGTGTTGGTATTACAAACGGCTTTACTTTGGACTATTGTGGTAGTGATAATCATTACACATTTACATAACATTACACCACATTACAGTGGAATTCAGCCATCTAAACATGCCCTTACTTAAGTAATTACTGCATCGTTCCCAATGCAGACAGTGACAACCTACTTTTTGAACACTAAAATCGAGGACACTGAGAAATAAATGTGCAGCCCACCGTGATGTATGTGGCTTATCCACACCATCCATCCGTTATGCCAGCTGAATTTAGGGCATGAGCCCAAAAATGAGGCAGATCCAAAGCTTAAGTGGACCACACCACAAGAAACAGTGGGAACCGAACACATGCCATTAAAAACTTTTCGGGCCCAGTGAAGGAAACAACTTTGAACAGTGGATTTCAATGTCAGCCCTAGTTAATTACTCAGCTTGTTGCCACATGGGTTCTTTGTGGTCGTATGGATTCCCCCCCTAAGGTAGCGGCATTCGGGTGGCTAGTGGGGCGGAATAGAATCTAAACAATTGATAATTTGAGAAGAAGAGGATTATCCATCCCTAAAGCATGTCTTTTTTGCCTTAATGCTGAGGAAACTGTAAATCATGGTTCATCCATTTCTCTTTTTCCTCAGTGGATCATCTTCTTTGCACATGGCATGCTGATCTGGGATGAGCTCTAGGAAAAAGAAAATGGCAACTCATTATGTTGGCTACTCTTTGGGCTATGTGGGCCGAAAGGAACAATCAAAGCTTCCAGAATCTAAGCTCTTCCGCAGCGTGGGTTTTCTCTAGGGTGTTAGTTTTGTTTAGGGATAGAGCTCCATGATTTCTTTCTTGGGTTTTAGCCAGCTATGGGGCTGGTTGGTTGTATTTTTCCTTTTTTTTCTTTCTGTTCTCTTTTCTTACTTTTAGTTTTTGTTCTCTGTGTCTTTTCCTTTTGATTAATAAAGTTCTCATCTTTCAAAAATAAAATAAAAAATACTATCCCCAATATCCATATCCTTTGCATGGAGGCGGAGGAAACCATCAGCCACCTCTTCCTCCATTGCACCTTTGCTCACGAAGTGTGGTCCACGCTCCTTGCCAAGTTTAAAGTGTGCTGGACAATGCCGGCTTCAATATCTTCTTTTCTCTTTATCTGGCATCTCTCTTGCCCTGATAGATGCCTTGTCAGAGCTTGGAGGTCGGCATGGCTGGCAACTCTGTGGGAAATTTGGATGGAAAGGAACAATCGATGCTTTCACGACACTGCCTCCTCTGCTACTAGAGTCTCGAGGCTTGCCCTTCGTAACATCAAAGACTGGTTGACTGCGCTTACTCCAGATGACTTGTCATTGATCTCTTATCAACTCGACTAGCTTTTGGTGTTTTGCGCTGTGCCATGTTGGTTCTCTTGGTTGTGTAACCCTGTTATGGGCTTCGTCTCGAATTGTATAGTTTCATTAGGGTTTTCTATTTCTTATGTTTTTGCTTTCTTCTTTTTTGTTTTGGCTGTTTGGCTTTTTGTCCTTTGGGGTTTTTTAATATTATTTCAACATCCTTCAAAAAATATGCACATCTTCTGGAAACTTGATGGTAGAACACACAATAATAAAGAGATGACAATCAATGGAGGAAACTGAAATTAGTTGATTGTGGAAAGTAATAACTACCAATCACATTTGGTAATTGGTGAAAAAATAGTGAATGCAGATAAACTAACAAACTTTTTATTGATAAATAAACTGACCAACTTAGTAAAAACTAAAAAGTATAGATATACTCACCAACTCCATCCAGGCTATGTCAGATTCATAATAGTCATTTGAAAGAAATGCATTGGCTTTGGTTTTCAGCAACATCTTCAAACTACAATGATGAGATGGAAATGAAAGATTATGTTAGATTGTGACATCCACAATCAGTTGCACAGTTATGAAGTTCACTAAATGAACCTCCCACTTGCTTCAAAGAAGTTGGCAGACTTAGCTTACCTAGGAGAGTCAGACAGTTCGCCTGCTTTATGCAGAAGTTCGGCAGCTTCTGTAAGAAAATTTCTGTACTCTTTGGAATACGGAACCATATAAAGATCATGCAAGTTCGAAGACTTGGTCACCAAAACCTTATCAGTGGAAGCAGAAGGAATAAGCAATGAAGAATCCTTGCAAGTTTCACAATGCCTTCGAATGACGTTAAAGTATCCTGTTGCAGCTTGTTGTTGCTCCTCACTTAAACTGCTCTTCCACAACTCAAATTCCTATAGCAACATTGGAAAGATCTAAGGATCTTTGAAAAAAGAAAGAATAATTACTAAACAATACTTACCCAGAATAATCACTAAACAATACTTACCCTTGCCATAAATACTCTATAGTTATTCCCTAACACATTGAATAAATTTAGAGATGGGTGAAATTCATGGTGCAACATTTTCAGAAGTTCTCCATCCATGCTTGATGACCATTCACAACAATCCACGCAAATATCTCATGGTTTATCATATTTCCTAAGACCAATAGGGCCCCCAAGACCTTAAAACCTCATAAAGATTATGCCACTAACCTGGAGTTTTACTATTATTATTATTATTATTATTATTTTAAGATAACAAACCTGGAGCTGTTGGTCACCCACTATCCTGAAAAGTGCCATCTTTACATAACATTAGGATCTGAGGTGCCCCAAGATGGAACCCACATCTACGAAATTAAGTTCCAGACAGAGAAGTTCCCTGTTTGGAACAAACGGGGAACTCAGCCTCTAAGTTAAATTACAACTCGTTTTTCATATGGAATTGAATAAACACATTTATATGGTCATTAATGTTATACCACCAACCCATACTCGAGTCCTTAGCATCTGTGTAGTATAGTATCCCATGTAAATGTGTAGATAAGATTCACGTTTGTACAAGGTACTATACATTCTAAAACTCGTATATCAAAAGGATGCATACAACTTACCATTTTATCCATATCTGGAGGATAGAAATTTGCACCAGGAGGTTTCACCAGAGGAAATGCAGATCTATATTCAAGTCCCTTCCACCCAGATACAGGCCTTGTGGATTCCACACACAACTTGACAGCAGAATCAGCAGTTGTCAGAAATGCCTTATTTTCATCAAGGCACGACCTGTTATGAGAAGGGAAAAAAATTTGTTCAACCCAATGTAAAAACACCAAGCAATAGGTGATGTTATAATTCCAGAGACCATGACTCATTGACCAGATTTCAGTGTCAATGAATAGTGACACTAGTACGTAATTGATACAATAACAATTTATGTTCAGCAAAATGGGTGTTTTAAAAAGAGAGGCAAGGCACCCAGGTCTTCTGAGAGGCGAACATAAGCCTCCCCAAAAACCTTCCCAATTTCCTTCTTTTCATTTAAAAATATCAAAATAATGGAAATAGAGAAAATTAAGAATATATTCTAAATTTTATATAAAAAAATGTGTGTAACATTGTTTGATATCTTTCATGAATTATCTATTTAATTCCTGCACATTTAAATGTTGAAAACTTGAAATAACTATTTACATTATTATTTAAAAGAAAAACATTGCCAGAACATAACTAACAAAGAAAATTTTATGGAAATGTTAACCAATAACTGTTAAGCAGTTAGGATAAGGGGAAAAAAATCTGTGGGCTTATTCCTCCAATACATAGAAAGAAGTAGAAGAAATTCAAGAGATCTCTCTATTGGTGTAAAAAGGAGCTCTAAAACGTGTTTTATTCAACTTCTTACTCAACTACCACTTTCATGGCGGTAGAGGGATAGAATGATAAAAGTAAATATGGAGAAAAACTATGTTCTTCTATGGTCCTTGAGAAAACAAATTGAGATGCACTGTTCACAAAAGGCATAAAGCGTACAAGATGTGTATGTCTCACTATCTATGGCATATGCCTCATGTACATTAAGCTTCAATATCTATGCCTTAAGATATCTTAGGGAGCCTCGCTTTGAGGCAAGCCTCAAGACCCACTCCTTTTGAAACATTGGTGAAATAAAAAGCTCACATGGACAATATGGAAACCAAGTATTTGTGTTCAAGCTTAATTACTGTTCAAAATTAAATCAAATGTTCAGAGCCCAGCAAAGTTGAATAGGTTTTGGTTTGGTTAGGCTTCAACTAGCAAGTTCTACTTCAGTCCAGTTGAGATTTACTTCTGGTTGTTATTAAAATCGATAAGATTTTCTTTGATTGTGTAAGGTACTGGATTCGAAAGAACTACTCCTAAACCGAACCCAAGTTTTAGGTAATGATTTAACTACTTAAGGGCCTGTTTGGATTCGCGGTTAAGGGTGTATTGTATTGTATTAATGGAACGTGACATTAACACTGTTTGGTTAGGAGTAGCCAACCCTGGTATACTATGCGCGCGAATACATGGTCGAGCCAAAACTTCTGACCGGCGGTATTGTACTGTTAGAGGTGTCCGCTGCCATCTGTACAATGTCTTCATTGTGTTGTAAACACGTGCTGACGAATTTCAAAAAGCACGGTATGGCCTGCCTGATTTATGGTCTAGCCCGATTTTCAGCCAATCCCATTTGTTTGTGCCGCTTGACAAACGGCCCAGATCTTTCCATAGAGTTAAAATCTATTTCCACTGCAGTACATCTGACGGTATTGCAATCTTTAATTGTAGCCGTTTGATTTGGGTCATTTCCATCTGATCCAAACCGTTCATATGGTTTGTCTTACCGTGAATGGTGATATTTCAGAATTTCCATCGTTTTAGGTCTTTTCATTTGAATATACACCGAACTTTCAACCATTAATTTGTGACCCATTGAGAATATTCCAATCCATTAGATCTTAGTTCTATCTTCATCCACAGTGAGGTCCACCAAATAAATGGTTTTGATCATTTCAACATGACTTCAGATCCAACGGCTACATGATTTTGTAGTAACCTCTATACAACAACATTAATCGCAGTGTTCATTGCTCAATAAATATAGGCGGCCGGTATTTACGCCCACATCTTTTCATTGCATACTCCGATTTCTGCCCTTTTTGGAACTGAAATCGTACGAAAGTTTACTATTTCAGTTCCAACAATGCAAAATAGGTGGCGTGTGTAAATAAAAATGGGTGTTGCAACTCACCACAGTATATCGTGGTGAGTAAACTCTGTGGGGCCCACTGTGATGTAATTATTATTGTCCACGCCTTCCATCCATATTTTCAGCTGATTTTAGTGCATGAATCCAAAAATGAAGCATATCCAAAGCTGAAGTGTACCACACCACAGAAAACAGTGTGATAATTACTTCCACCGTTGAAACCTTCTTAGGATACACAGTGATGTTTATTTGTCATCCAACTTGTTCGTAAGGTCAAGCAGACATGGATGAAGAGAAAACACAAATATCAGCTTGATCCAAAAGTTCTGTGGCCCAAGAATTCTCAACGGTTGGCGTTCAAGTCCCAGTGTTTCATGTGGTGTGGGCCATATGACCTTTGGATATATTTTGAGTTGAGATGTTGTTGATGTGTACTGTGTGTTAAATTTTAACGACGTTGTGGCATTTTTTATGACATCCATACCGTTAAACAGGTGAATCCAAGTTGGGGACACTGGTAGAACGATCATCATTCATGTACTAGAACGTGATGGACCGCAGGGATTAATCACAACAACAACACTGGGCCCCGCCTGAGATAGAATGTCTGAGCATGTACAAATACTCTTCATAGTACACAGACTACCAATATTTATATGTATATACAATGTGTGGCCCTTATACGTCATTTCCAAACATTGACCTGTACTAGAAATTATATACATGTTAGGACAATACGTCTTATCCAAACATTGGTTAGTGGCACGTTTCTGATGGATGTATTCTGAATATCGCCCAACATATACATGAACAGTACCGGAATGCAATACAATACACCCAAAACGCGAATCCAAACAGGCCCTAAACAAAAACTTTGTGTAGGTATATATCAACCATCATTGTCATCTAAGCCTTATCCCAACTAATTGGGATCAGCTAGGTATATTTCGATCAATATTTTCAAATTGAACTTTTGGTTGGCCATCACCCAATTGGAAGAAGATTTCATGAAATTGACAGTACACATGATGACAATTTCTCAAAGCAGAAGTGCATAAAATTGAAGAAGAAGATCTTTTATTCATGAAATTAACATTGCACATGATGGCAGTTGCTCAAAATTATCCAAAACATCATGAGTTACTATTTAATAAAAGCAAAAAATAAAATAAAATAAAAAATCTTCATTATTCTTAGAATTTGTTCATTCTAATGTCCAGATACCTACTCCGACAGCTTACAACATGGTTTGGGTATCATGTTATTTTTGTGGATGACATTACTCGTTTTACATGGATTTATTTTCTTAAACAAAAATCTGATTTATTTCTCTTTTGATGCATTTTGTATCTTTATTATGAAGCACTATGGTAAGTAGATTAAGCTTTCTAGGAGCAATGAGGTGGCGAATGCAACTCCAGTCAGTTCTGTTTTTTTTTTTTTTTTTTTTTTTGGGGGCAGCACGGTGTCCAACAACAATTCTCTTATCTACGTACCCAAGCACAAAATGGTACAAAAGAAAGAAAACACAGACATCTCACCAGGCTTAATTCTTATGGCCAAAATCTTTCCATTTAGTTGTTCACAACATCGATTGGATCCCATTCCGCACAACTAATGACTGATCTCTGATCTCCCCACAAGGTGCAACATGGCTACTCACCCAACCATGTGGAGTTGAGGACTTTTGGTCGCCTTTGCTTGTTCATGTTCTGAGCTCTCATGGGCAGAAACTTGATTGGAAGGCAGATTGCTACTTAATTGACTACAACGAATCTCACAAAGGCTACAGATGTTATACTCTCAAGAAGCAGCATATCCTCATTCTCTCGACATTTCGCATTCGATAAGTACATTTTGGACAATCCACCTCATCATACTCCAACAATAAAAGGGAGAGTCTTCTATGATTAAGAACATGGTCTCCTTCCCTTCCCTATCAATACCTCCACGAATTCTGGATGCAAGCTTCTTCCTTAGTGTGGTCTGGAGACTTACCTCCACCAACAATAGTCTTAAATGCACTCTACACATAGGTGCACCCACTTTACTCATTCCAGAACCATTTCAATAGGATGTTTCTGGGGAGCACAACCTGCATATTTGAACCCATCTTTTGATGAGTTCTACAATCAACGACATAAGGTCACACTTCCCTCCGCAAATGAGCTTCCCATAGCAATCCACCAAGGGAAGAAATCTTTGCACCGCCCCCCTCTTATCTTTTTAAGGCTCATATGGTCATAGTATTGCCATAATGGAACCAACAACATATCGCATTGCCAACAAGGATTAGAGATGGCTTGACATTGTGGCTGAAAAAATAGATGCATTATACCAAACACTGTCCCACAACCCCCCAACAAAAAAATGGTTAGATGTATTGACAAAGTTAAACACGAGTCCGATGGTTCTATTTTTTTCTAAGGGTATTAAGAGATTTTTATTAAAAAGAGAAAAAAAAAAAAAAAAAAAAAAAAGGAAAACCCTATTATAATAGGAGGAATCTCCAATCAAAAGAATCTGAAAAATAACAGCTATTTTAGCCAAATCATCCTCTACATCATTGGCTTCCCTAAGGATGTGGAGGAATGACAACAAGAGTGTCCCCCTCATCTCCCATATTTCCTCCACCCACCTTGTTATTCTCCACAAGAAAACTTCAAATGTCAAGGCCTATTTGATCACATTTAGCAAGTCTCCCTCAATTATAATCCCCAGGGGTTGTGTTCAAGTGAACTTTTCATTTACATACAAGATCCCTCACCTCTACTTGTTTGGAGTCCACGACTCCAATGGTTTTCTTGAAAGGTTCAGAGCATGCCTTGTGGTGAAAGAACATACTCAAGAGTATGGTATTGACTATGATAAGACCTTCACTCTGTTGTCAAAATGTGAATAGTCTCTTTTTTTTTTTTCTTTTCTTTTTTCGTGCTCTTACCAATCAATACTGACAACCACTTTCTCTACCAGACGTGAAGAATACCTTTCTTCATGGCACCTTGAAGGATGAAGTCGAACAGCCTCCTAGTTCTGTTTAAGGTGAGCACACCTAGTCTTTATGATGGCTTTATGGTGCAACCCAGTTATCAAGTCAATGAGATCTCGATACCCAAATTGCCAAAAAAAAAAAAAAAAAAAGGTACACCCACAAGAACAATGGAGTAGAGAGGGAGAAACTCTATTGATATCAATCTTCTCTTACAAAAACTTTAAGAAAACTCACACTCAGAAAAATATTCGAATGACCAACTCCTACACCACCACTCCCTTTTATAGACCCTAAATGAATCTTTATTTGAAATCCCCCCAACTAAGAGATTGATTTTAAATCAATTACAATTTATTTCAAACTAATCTAATCTTCCTTAATATGGTAAAAGCCTAATAAAAAGAAAACATAGAAAGTAATTATATCTCTTAAACCAGCAAATATCTTCAATCATATCAATTACATCTCCTTTATATCTTCAATCATATCAATCACATCTTCAATAATATCTTTAAATCAGCCCCCCCATCTCCCAAAATAGTAAATTATAATCATTGATCTAGACCTTCAAATCGGTAAATAATCAGCCCAAAAATCAGCAAGTGTTTGGCCTATGGTGGGTTATGGACCTACGTCTTGTTAGGCCATACAATGAGATTATGGGCCTAAGTGTGCTGGGTCGGGCCCTACAATGGTCCTAGATGGGACTAATTTGGGACATGGGCCTACATTACTTTATCATTCCATCTATGGCCTTAAAACAAGCTCTCAGATTGATTTTACTATTCTACACAGCATACTAGAAGTATCTCTAATAACTTTGTTTTCCCACACCTCCACTAGCATTGTTATCTTATTGGCTGATGTTCAAGATATAATTATTACTGGGAATAGTTCTGCAAGAATCATCGCTCTCAAGCATGTTCTTCATAAGGAATTAACCATGAAGGACTTGGGCGGCTTGTATCATTCTTAGTGTTGAAATATCTCATACTAGTACCGGCATGCACCTTCCTCAACAAAAATATGATTAGGAACTTCTAGAAAATTTTGGCATACATAACTGCAAGTCAACTAACACACATGCAGTTCTTAAAAAGTGGCTGATAGTAAATGAGAGCCCCTTGAGTTATGAACCTTTCACCTTTTGTGGTAGGATTGGGTCCTTCAATAACTAACCATCACTTTCCCAGACATCACCTTGTAATCTAGTCTATCAATTCCTTCATGATCACGCGCAATCTCATCTTCAAACAGCCGCATGCATCGTGTGTTATTTCACATTGTCTTTGTAGATGACCAAGGGCATTTTGGTCATTTTACATCTCTATCGTGTGTGTGCATGCATGTGTACATTATATCCATATCTATGGGATGTTCAGTTCCAGTCGTAACTTAATTCGATGTTAAAAAAGTTCCTCTCCATTTGTATTGTTGCTTCTCTTTTCTTAAAAACTTATTTACATTACATTTTTAAGTTGCAGCGTCTTGTAGTTTTTGTAGAAGTTGTAGAGAGAGAGATGAGAGAGGAGGAAAAGTTTAGAGAGAGCTAAAAACGTGAGCTACCTCTTTTTCTTATTCTGTTTATATGTAGGGTTTCCCCTATTTACAAATTACATCATGACTCCCTAATAAATATAAAATTACACAAGACTCTACTTTGCATATTTTGCATACATAACAAATAAATGTTCCAACACTCCCCCTTAAGTTGGTGTATGAATATTTGTCATACCCAACTTGCTCGAAATCTCTTACAACATAGGAGAACTTAGCGCCTTTGTGAAAATGTCGGCTAACTACTCAGTTGATTTGACGAACGAAGTGCACAACATTCCGGAGGAAATCTTCTCTCGAATGAAATGGAGATCTACTTCAATATGTTTCGTCCTTTCATGAAAGACTGAATCAGATGCAATGTGGATGGCAAATTGGTTATCACAATAGAGAGGAGTAGCAGAGTTGATAGGGAAACCAAGCTCTACCATAATAGATCTCAACCATAGAATCTCACAAGTTCCCTGAGCCAGAGCCCGATATTCTGTTTCTGCACTGGATCTAGACACCACTGACTATTTTACTTCTCCACGTCACCAGATTACCTCCAACAAAGGTACGATAGCCAAAAGTTGACTTTCTGTCAGTTGGACACCGTGCCCCGGTCAGCATCAAAATATCCACTAGTATGAACATGTCCATGATTAGTATAGAAAATACCGCATCTCGGACAAGATTTCAAGTATCTGAGTATACGGTACACAACATCAAGATGTGACAATTTCGGTGAATGCATGAACCTGCTAACAACACTCACAGCCTGAGTGATATTTGGCCTTGTAATAGTTATGTAGATCAGCTTCCCAACCAATCTTTGATACATGCCAGGGTCTGTCAAACTATCACCCTCATATTCATGTAAAGAATGCTTTTGTTCCATAGGAGATGAGGCAAGGCGAGTACCAAGCTTACTAGTCTCATTTAGCAAGTCTAGAGTGTATTTTCTCTGAGATATAAAGATACCCTTGGATGAACAGGCAACTTCAATCCCTAAGAAGTATCGAAGAGGACCAAGGTCCTTAATTTCAAATTCCTTGCTCGGCATCTGTTTGACATGTTCTGTAAAGTCCAAATCATCTCCAGTGACGATTATATCATCGACATAAACAAGTATAATGGTTCGACTCTCTTGCTGAGTGCGAACAAACACAATATGATCCGACTGGCATCCCTTAAAGCCAAATGAGAGAACTACAAAACTGAACCGGGCAAACCACGCTCTTGGAGATTGTTTGAGGCCATAAAGAGCCTTTTTCAGATTACACACTTTCCCAATCTCCCTCTTAAGTTGAAACTCAGGGGGAAGATCCATATAAACTTCTTCTGTCAGATGACTTGGATCCCCATGAAGGAAGGCATTCTTAACGTCCAGTTGATATAATGGCCAGGAAAGATTGGTTGCTAAGGAGATGATTAGGAAAAATGAGTTCAATTTGGCCACAGGAGAGACGGTCTCATTATAATCAACACCATAATTCTGCGTGTACCCTTTAACAACTAGACGCGCTTTGTAACATTCAATAGATTCATTGGCCCGATGCTTGATAGAATACACCCACTCGTACCCCACAGTGTGCTTACCAGTGGGCAAGGAAACAAGATCTCACGTGCCAATCTTATCAAGGGCAGCCATTTTTGCCTCCATCGCTTGCTTCCACACAAGAACTGCAGGAGCCTCAACAACTTATTTGGGAATAGAGGAGGAAGAGATGGCAGCAAGGAAAGCACAATATGTAGGAGAGAAAGAGTCATAAGAAACAAAGTTGGAAATAGGATGCAAGGTTAGATGATGGCTACGAGTACGAGAAGCAACAGGAGACGATGGATGAGTAATGGAACTGGGACTGAGAGAATTACCTGATGTAGGAAGAGGAGCTACTGGGAGCATTGTTGGTTACCTCGAATTTCTACGAACATAGATGAGAATCTACTTAGGCGCCTCATAAGAAGGAACAAATTGGTCACTAACCACAGGCATAGGTAAAGGAGCATGTGGGGCAACTAAATCCGGAGGATTAGACATGGTAGAGAAAAAAGGACGATCTTCAAAGAACGTGACATACATGGACACAAAATACCTTTAAGTGCATGGATCATTGCACTTATGGCCTTTGTGTTGAAGAGAGTACCCAAGGAAGATGCGTTTGATGGAACGATTGGCAGACTTGTCTCGGGATGGACCCAGAGAGTGAACAAAACAAATGCACTCAAAAACATTGGGAGGATTACCAAAAAGAGAACATACAGGCTTAAGTGTATGAAAAGGAGTCTTGCCATTTAAGACACGAGAAGGCATACAATTAATTAAATAGCAAGAAGTCAACAAAGCAGCAGACTAATATGATTTAGGAACTTTCATTCCAATCAGAAGAGAGCAGTAACTTCCAGAAGATGGCGATTCTTGCACTCATCCACTCCATTTTGTTGCAAACTGTAAGCACATGAAAACTGATGAAGAATGCCATTTTCTTGAAGATAAGATGTGAAACTTTGGAATATATACTCGACATCATTATCAGACTGAATATTGCAATCATATAAGATGTGAAACTTTAGGATATATGCTCGCCATCATTATCAGACTGAATGGACCGAATATTGCAATCATACTGAGTCTTAATCAATTGATGAAATGATTTAAATAAGTGCAGCAACTTGTGACACCATTTCATCAAATAAACCCAAGTAACACGAGCGAAACCATCAATGAAGGTCACAAAGTATGAAAAACCATCAATCGAAGTAACAGAGCTAGGACCCCAAATATTAAAATGTATTAAAGCAAACATTTTATTAGAACGATGTGAAAGTGCAGAAAATGAGGTCCGAACATGCTTACTGAACTGACATGTTTCACATTGGAAAGAAACATTATTCAACTTATTAAACTTAGAAATAAAAAATTGCAAAGTCTTGAAAGAAACATGACCAAGTCGCGCATGTCATAAGGCAGCTGGCTCCTGACTAAACTCAAAATAATGAGAAACGAGAGTAAGAGCACTCGATGAAGCATCACTCCTAGGAGACAGCTCCCCTTGATGCAAAATGTAGAGACCACCACTCATGGCCCACTCCAATAGTCCTCTTCGTAATCAATTGTTGAAAGATGCAATGAGAATGGAAGAAAATCACACAACAATTGACGGCTTTTGTAAGACTATGAACATAGATCAAATTTGCAAGAAATTTAGGAACATAGAGAACATTGGACAAGGTGAGATTGGGAGAAAAAGACACATTGCCAATGAATTCTACAGGAGTAGAGGTCCCATTAGCTAGACGTACTAGTCGGATGCAAGTAGAGGAACTAGATGGAATAGGACAAGTGTGCTCACCAGCCATATGATCTAATGCCCCGAATCAATAATCCAGGTCGCAAGAGTGGAAGAGGCATGGAGTGCAGTACCTGTGGTCGCAACAAAGGATGAGGCAGATGGTTGTGAAGCAGAAGAGGCAGGAGGTACGGACTGAGTCTGAAGCATCCGAAGGCACTGAAGATCCATAACATCGGCTCTGGTCATGGTAATTGTGTCCAATTGATCGGAGACAGGAGAGATGTCAAGAGAATGACCACCAGAAGAGTCAGATCAGATATGGTCTTGATCTCATCGGAAGCATCAACATGAGCAGTTGGACGTCGATGTAATTTGAAGCACCGATCCCAGGTGTGTTCAGACCAATTGCAAAAGGTGTACATAAACCTACCACGACCACGGCCTCGTCCTCTGATAAAACCTCCTCGAGAATATGAACCACCACTTCGATCTCCAAATGGGACAATGGTGGAGGTAAATTCAATCCTCTCCTTAGTAGCAGCGGGTGCTAACAACACCCGCCTACGGGCCTCCTCAGTATGAACAATGAAATATGTTGCATGAAGAAATGGAAATGGAGGTTGTAGCAACAAGTTGGGTCCGGAAAGCCTCGTATTCAATGTTCAATCCAGCCAAAAATTTATATGTTTTTGCTTCATCTTCCTGTATCCTCACAATCTCTGCATTGCGGCTATCTAGAAAGTCACTCAAGGGTTGCAAATGACTCAATTCTTCCCATCGACCCTTTACTGCACCAAAATATTCAGTAACTGACAAATTCACTTAGGAGAGAATAGAGTTCAGTGCTCAGCTGGAAGATATGGGGCTTCATAGATATAGTCCCATATGTCTCATTGAGGGATTTCCTGATGGGGACATCATGCGCGGCACGCGCACGCACACCACCCCCTACGCATGTACGTACGCAGAAGGAGGGCCCCACCATCGATCTGGCTCGATGACGACGTCCAGGGAGGACTTCCTAAATAGAAGACGAAGTTTTGGTTCAAAAGGGTGGGCCCGATAGTCAAGAAAAGCCCATCATGGGATCTCATGATCGTGACTCACTCATTGAATTGATGTCATATTTTAGGTTTTTCTTATTGTTATTATTTAGAACATCGTGAATGCTTTGGATTTCTTTGTTTGGTTTTTATTTTAGTTTACTTCACCGCCAAGTAATAGGGTTGCGCACATGGTGCGAGTTTTGGGTATAGGATTTTCCCTATAAATAGGCACCCCTTGTAGTTCTTTTCATTCATTGAAGATTAATAAAAATTCTGCGTTTTCCTACTCTCTGAGTTGTAAAGCTTAATTGGGTGCGAAGCCCTCCCTTCATCGAAGGGTTAACTACCGTGGTGCAAAGCCACATCTATCCCGATTCGCTCTCATCCAGCGCCATCTCTACTACCCATCTTCTACCATCCCTTCTTCTCATCTCACCTCATCATCTACACTTCGAATCAATCATCTATTGCAGCAATTCTCCTCCCCACAGCAGAATTTCAAAATCTGGCCCTACAGGAGGGCTGAAACTTTGGCGGAGCACCACGCACAAACTGTACATCGGATCGAGCTAAGATTTGGGGGTTTTGGAGTCCATCACTGGCCGATCAAGGCCAAGGTGGCTTTTTATGAATAGTGGGCCCCACACACGTGCGGCCAAGATCACACGCATGTGCGTCTGGGCCATTGTTGTTGTCCACGCATGCGGTACTTCTCTGGTTCGTCTCTCCTCTTTTTCACTCCGCTTTCACCAAAAATCCCTAAACCTAACCCTAAATTACTCAAATCTCCAATTTTATGCCCCTTTTCTCACCTTAGGGTTCCTTGATTTGAAATTGGTGAATCCCTTAGATTAGGGACTGATTACTATGCATGTGTGGATGATTATTTCTTATTTTTTAGTATCGTTTGGTTCATAATTTTTATTGATCCAGCCCTATCATGTGTAGGCTTGGACCCGCATAGATTCCCCTTAATTGAATGTTTGGACTTTCATGTGGGATATGGAATTTGTGTAATTGTTTTTGAACTAACGTGATCTTAAGCCTGAAATCTCGCATATCATATTTAATTTTCATGTCCTGCATCATTTCCACAAATCGACAACAGAATCATAGCAGAAATAGGAGGAGGCAATACCCGATTCGATAGAGTTGAGGATTCAACCCATAACAATAGCATTTGAGGAATACCATGCATCAATCTGTGACGAATCACCAGATTGAGAAGTAGATGGCCTCTTGGATGTGCCAATAAGAAATCCAAGTTTCTCCCTGCCAATAACATACATGTGGACAACCCGAGACCACAAAAGAAAATTGTACCCATTAAATTTTGTGAAGGTAATTGAGAGGGACCCCTCGAAGCTGTCCAGAAGACTTGGAATCCATGGATATGTAAAGAAGAGGTGGAGAAAGATCGCAAACTGAAGTAGTATGAGCAAAACCAGTAGCAAGGAGATACACCTAGATCCGGTGTATACAATGGACCTCTAAAAACAAAACAAAAAATGCATAAAAACGACTCGAATTTGCACAATGGCGCATTCCTTGATATATCATTAAAAAAAAAAAAAACAGTCCATAATGAGTAGGTCTGATGCAGGACAATTAACCACTTGCTCTAAAAGCTCAAACTGTTAGAGCATGACGAATTAAATCCCTCTACCTCATAGCCCAGGCCCCAAGTCCATGGGTTAGGTCCTCGGCCGAACCCTCCTCACGAGACCCAAATCCATGAGGTTCCGCCCCCACGTGGGCCCCAAATCCATGGGCTCCGCCTCACACGGGCCCCAAATCCATGGGTTATGCGGGCCACCCACCCCGAGTGTGCCCCTGCATCCTACAGGAAACCCCACTCAAGCCCGGTATGAAAATGTCCCCACACTAATCACCCCCGGTGAGGAGTCTCGAACACGAGACTTCCCGCTCTGATACCAATTTGATGTAGGACAATTAACCACTTGCTCTAAAAGCTCGAACTGTTAGAGCATGGCGAATTAATCCCTTTACCTCATAGCCCAAGCCCCAAGTCCATGGGTTAGGTCCTCGGCCGAACCCTCCTCGTGAGCCCCAAATCCATGGGTTCCACCCCCTCGTGGGCCCCAAATCCATGGGCTCCGCCTCACACGGGCCCCAAATCCATGGGTTATGCGGGCCCCCCACCCCGAGTGTGCCCTTGCATTCCACAGGCAACCCCACTCAAGCCCAGTGTGAAAATGCCCCCGCATTAGGGTCCCAAGCATTAAAAACCATAGATTTAGAAGAAATCTGAGAAATTAATGATTTGGGGTTGTTTTTAGAAAAAATTGTAAAATCCATTTTTAAAAAAATATGAAACGAATCCAGAAAATTATGAAAAAATGCTCATAATTCCTCCCATGTGTAGCCGCACCTAGTGGTGTGTGGATCTCGACCCAAATCGATCCATACAAGGTCATATGGCTGATGTCAGTAGCCCCCTATGTCAGAAACCCTTCAAGCTTCAACCCTCCTTGTGTATACATCCTCAATCTTACGTAGAACTGATCGAACAAAGCTTTGATACCAAGTAGTTTTTGTAGAAGTTGTAGAGAGAGATGAGAGAGGAGGAAAAGTTGAGAGAGAACTCAAAACATGAGCTATGAGCTACCTCTTTTTCTTATTTTGTTTATATGTAGGGTTCCCCTATTTACAAATTACATCGTAACCCCCTAATAAATATAAAATTACACATAAGATTCTACTATGCATATTTACAGCTAAACCCCTACATAACAAATAAATGTTCCAACATCATCGATCATTCATGTGTTGCACAAAGTGGAGTGGGAGGGGGGAATCACCTACTTTTAAAAAGTTAGAAGTTCAATCTATGAATTGTCTTTACTATAAACCTATTAATGGCAATTACTTTAAATTATATTATATAAACATATATATTGTAAAAATGAATACATTCCATCTCTAGAGTCTGAGCCCATAGCACAACGGTAGATAGTGTGTGTTTCAACATTAAGGTCTTGAGTTTGAGGTCAACTAACCAATGTGTGGCTATGTTAGATTTGTAATAATTAAAAGATACAACTTTACAAAAACTTAGATTTTCTTTAAATATTTGTCAACATATGATTGACTTTAAGATTCTTAAAATGAAGGTTATAAGGATTATTACTTGTTTTTTTGGTGAAAAAGCGGTGACTCCCGTGTATAGATAATAGCAATATCTCCTATTGAAGAAAGCGAACAAATAAGAAGCATGGCTCCTAGGATTTGGAACAAATCTTTAGAGGAGAGTGGTTGGTGGTACACGAGCATTAGGTGAAGTAGAGAATCCTGCAACTAAGACCCCAAGTTCCCAACCCTGCTAATCATTGGGACGATATTTAGTGGAGATTCACCAAGAATCGCTTGAATGATGTTAACCATTAAACCAATGACTATTAAATGAACAATTGAAATAAAATAGTTCACGATCCAAATTCGTTAAGAGAAATCATATGCTTAAGATTGTCCAATCAATATCCTTTCCAAGCTATTCTACACATGCCATGCGGCCGGCACTTTAAGATGGTTCAGATTATCATACATGTAAAATTGGCAGTGAGACATCATGATCAAATTGGTAGTGAGCAGTTGACCAGGTCTAGCCCATTGTTTGAATTATCTCTGATATTATCGAAATCTCCGATATTATTGTTATTTCCAGCTTGGCGATACCGATAACACCGGTAGCGATACCGATAATACTGGTAGTATTAGAAATTCCAAGCATCAACAATGTATTGAGAAGTACCGCCAACGAATCGATATCGCCAATATTTTCAATTGTGTAAATTCCAGGCACCTCTTGCATTGCTAATGTATCGATATTGCCAATATTTTCGACTATGTAAATTCTAGGTGACGCTTGTATCACAAGTGATCAGAGATATTTCAATAATATCGCCAACGTAGAGATATCACAGAAAGTTTGTTTATTAAAACAAAATCTATTTCAAATTTTTTTATGAGCGCATCATTGTATGAAGTTTTCAATTTGTCGTTGCTAATATTGATAATATCTCAATATTATTGTTATCGCAACATGCGCGATATCAAGAGCACAATCTTTTGTTTCCTTTCTTGTTGCTGATGATTTCTTTCCAAAATATTATGAGTTGTCGATATTCTGCAATATCAATGGATGTTTGGATGGATGATTGGATGGTTAAATGGGATGGTTAGACTATTTCTTATGACGAAACATGCTTTTAAGCCCCCATTAAAAGGAAACTTATTGTGTATACATTCTTTTTGCAAATTTTTTATTCTTAAATATGCAAATATGTGTATTTTAGCATCTTCTAAAGTTTCACTGAAAATTCTACCGTTTTTTCCATGTTTATTCGCATTTCTGGTTATCGGCGATATTATCGGCGATATCGATAATGTTTCCGTATCCCCTACCAACGAAACTTGTAGCAATACCGATACTTCTAGCCTAATAATTGTTTACACCATTTTAGTTGTGAAGTTAGAGTCAACTATGGAAAGGGCAACATTGTAAATAGGAACACATAAGGAAGGCCAAGGTCCATCAGAAGTATAGTTTGGCAAATACTTTGAAATGTCAAAAGAGTTAAGCGGGGGAAAGCAACCACAGAGTATATCTCAGACAGAAAGTCAGAAATACATGCCTTGTAGTAATTTTACTTATTTTGTTCAGCAGCAGAAAGTTAAACTCTTCTTAAGATCAAGTAAGATCTATGACCAAAAAAAAAGCTCTCGCACTTCATTATGCCATTTATAACTCATGCACATGCATTAGTTGCCAAAGAGAAACTAGACTCCAAAGCAGATTCTTAAAGTAGTTACTAGCATGCAAAAGAGACAAGAACCACTGGTTGTCATTTATGGACAAAATTAGAGCATAGATTAAACAAACTAGATGTGCCCATTACTTAATTTTATACGAGTCCCGCATTTGAGTTTAGTTACTTTGTATTAAAAGAGCAAGTTTCTAGGCAAAAAATACCATGGACTCTTATTGATAGAATAATACTGCCATTTCAATTATCCAAATCAGACATATCCGAATTCTCCTTAACCAATCCCGCAATGCTGGATTGCTATACCAGACCTGAAAGGAAAGAAGAAGCCCTGGTATTAGCATCCATAAAAATTTGATGTATGAATATAGAATTACAGTAGTAAATATTAGAACAACATAATGTGAACAAGACATTAAAAATGTGAACAATGGAAACCATACAAAACCAATATAGTAAAGACAACTGTTAACAAAAATGTGCAATGTAAATATACAACTAAGAAGAAAAGATAAATAAAACATAATTATGCGATGAGATTGAGAATAACCTGCAAATAGAAGATCTTGTCAATAACCTTTGCAGCTTTAACAAGAAGGACCAATGCTTCCCTGTCTGCTTCTGAAAGC
Source organism: Magnolia officinalis (assembly GCA_021015155.1). NCBI lineage: Eukaryota > Viridiplantae > Streptophyta > Magnoliopsida > Magnoliales > Magnoliaceae > Magnolia > Magnolia officinalis. Next base: position 54,697,419 of record JAJHSJ010000015.1, read on the forward strand.
CCAGACAACTATGCAAAAAAACCATAAGAACAAATAAATTAATAAAGGGCATGAATGAACATCCAGAACACAAGAGTAGAGGCATTCACGGATATAAAACACCCTGAAGCTGAGAACACAAGAGTAGAGGCATTCAAGGATATAAAACACCCTGAAGCTGCATCTAGGCTAACTGAATAATATAAACCCACAGGAGAACAAAAGATATCAGGTCAGGAAACACCATAGAATTTAGAAAAGGGTATCAATCCATGGATAATAAAATTGGCAAATGGGGTGATCAACAATAGGGACCTTCTGATTAGCCACATCATGGATGGGCCAATGGTAAAAAAAAAATATTGCACTAAACTCTTCCTGACAACAAAAATGAGCAATGGGCAGGAAAGGTACAAACAACCAATCTGCCCACATTTTCAGCTATGGATTGTCCAAGAGGTGGTCTGGTAATTGGACAGTCAGGATGCATTGCCAAAGTGCACTATCAAGTGTCCACATGGTATTGAAGACGCTAGATCCAAAACCAACACAGAAGTAAAAATAGTAGAAAACGTATAAATAATGCTTGTTTAGAGAAACTTGGGTAAACATTCAACGAGCATTCCTGCCACCAGCTGCTATTTGGCCATGAATACTTAATAAGAACTGTCTCCAATCTTACAGTAGTTTCAATTGCAAACTCAAAGTTGGAAAGCAAGAAATAATCATCAAGTGCTCCTATGCAATGATTGATCACATGGACGAGATTAACCAAAGGACACGAATAAGTTGTTTACCTCTGCATCAATATGAGTAGGAGCATAACGACTAAGTTGTTTCTGTAGAGTCAGACTACGTGCCTCCTTGTTCTCTTTGTACCTTTAGAAATTTACATGAGGTCAATGACTAAAGATATAGTGGAGTTGCAAGTTAACCTGAAGACAAATTGATTTATTTTACTTAGAATAGATTGTGTCCAAATGACTGATAATGTCATCAAAAGCAAATTAAGTTCTCATGAAAGAAGACATCATCAAAACACCAATTGGCAAAGAGTTGCATTTCTTTTCTCTGCTTGCAACTAGAGGATGGCATGGGAAGCTGCAAAGAATAACATCATTCCTCACATCTTGAAAGACCACTATGATGCATTCAAGTCCTCAATATTAAAACCAAAATTGATATTCTATTGAACACAATGTTTTAAAACCCGGACCAGACACCAACCGGTTTTTGTAGGCAGTTCACATGCCAGTCCAACTGGTCAGACCCGTTTTAGCCTGGGAAGCTAATTTAGATTTAACTGATAAAAAATAATCAACAAATAAAATGGACCTGGCACAATGGGTAGAGTATCTGTTTTCCAGGTGCAGGTCTTAGGTTCAAACTTCACTTTTCACACTACATTGTTAAAGAAAACAGTCAACCAGAACTGGATTTGGGTGATGTGGCCCATTTTCATGGCCAATTCCAGCTCAAACTTCACTTTTCACACTACATTGTTAAAGAAAACAGTCAACCAGAACCTCTGCTCTCATCGACTCGTTTGGAGTGTATGTGAGAGAGTAAAAGCACTCTCTCCTTTTCTAGGGTTTCTGAAGCGGCAAAAATCCAGTGCTCGTCGGCTATTTCTAGTTTTTCTGGAGATGTCTGGTAAGAAGAGATGCGTATCTTCGTCGGAGGTTGTCGGGGAACTACGGATTGACAGCTCGAAGACGCCTTCAGCCGCTTCAGCAAGATTCTGGAGGCTCAGATTATGCTGGAAAGGATACAGGCCGCCCTCGTGGTTTTGGATTTGTTGAAAACAGTGAATCCAAAAAGGTTTTTATGTATTTGAGACAACCCTATGGGGTTGAATATATAGATATTACACTCATCTATAACAGGAAAGGAAAGATATTACAATCATCTATACAAGGTAAGAAGATATACAAGGTAGTATGTGAGCTGTCTAACATCCCCCCTCAAACTAATGCTGGTCATCGACAAGTAATAGTTTGCCAACAAAAAAAGAGTGACGTGCAGACGTGAGGGACTTGGTGAGAATGTCAGCAATCTGATCATGGGATACCACATGTGGAAGAGAAATGAGCCCAGACTGAAATTTCTCGCGGATAAAATGACAGTCAACTTCTATATGCTTCGTCCGTTCATGAAAAACCGGGTTAGAGGCAATCTGAATTGCACTGAGATTATCGACATGGAGTGGAGTAGGATTCTGTACGGAATGCCCAAGTCTGAAAGAAGTCCACGTAACCAGACGAGCTCACTACACGCAGCTGACATCGCCCGATACTCGGCTTCTGTACTGATTTGGAAACAGTGGCCTGCTTCTTACACTTCCAAGAGATGAGAGAAGTGCCAAGAAAAACACAGTAGCCAGTGGTAGATCTTCGTGTGAGAGCGCATCCAGCCCAATCAGCATCCGAATAAGCACGAAGTTCCAGAGTTGCCGTGGAGGAGAAGAACAGAGATCGATCTAGAGTTCCACGAAGGTACCGTAGGATGCGCAACACTGCCGTCATATGAAGAGTCCGAGGGGCAGAAACAAATTGACTGACAACTTGGACAGCGTAGGCAATATCAGGGCGAGTCATAGTTAAGTAAACCAGACTCCCAACTAAACGGCGGTATAAGTCGGGCTGTGCAAGTAGATCACCATCGTCACGGCCATAGTGAACGTTAAGTTCTAAGGGAGTCTGAACTGTCTTCTGATCCGTCAATGATGCCAAGGCGAGAAGATCCTTGGTATATTTACGCTGGCTGACCAGGATCCCACGGTTGGAACGTGAAAATTCAAGTCCAAGAAAGTATGTTAGATGGCCGAGGTCTTTCATCTTGAAGGATGATTGCAGAACTTCCTTTAAAGCCGAAATACCAGTAGCATCGCTACCAGTCAGGAGGAGGTCGTCAACATAGACCAGAACAATGACAATTCCGTGAGCAGTGGTTCGCAAAAATAAGGATGGGTCATAACCACTTTGAGTAAAGCCAGCACTCGTAACAACATCGTGAAAGCGTTGGAACCATGCCCGAGGTGCCTGTTTGAGGCCATACAGGGCTTTCTTTAGGCGACATACCTTATCGTCAGGGATTAAAGAGCCAGGAGGAGGTTTCAAATATACAGTTTCTTGGAGGTCTCCATGAAGAAATGCATTTTTCACATCCATCTGAGCGAGTGGCCATGAGCGAACAGAAGATATAGCCAGAAGAGTACGAACAGTTTTCATCTTGGCCACGGGAGCAAAAGTCTCATCATAATCAATTCCGTATTCCTGTTTGTATCCCTGAGCGACAAGTCGAGCCTTATATCGATCCAATGATCCATCAGACTTGAGCTTGACAGAATAAATCCATCTGCTACCAATCAGCTGTTGGTCAGCAGGTCGAGTGACAATGTCCCACGTATGATTATCATCCAATGCCGCAAGTTCGTCTGCCATAGCCTTCTTCCAACAATCATGAGTGGCTGCCTGAGAGTATGAAGTTGGAATAGAAACAGTATCCAGAGTAGCATTCATGGCAGACATAGAGCATATCAAGCGATCAGGCGCTCTATGTTCACGAGCGGAACGTCGTATTGAGGTAGGTTCGGGATCTGCAACAGGTACAGTAGATTCGGGTTGAGTAATAGGTGGTGGATCTGTACGTGGTCGACGTGAGTAAACCTGCAACGGATGAGGGAGAGTTCTTGAGGCAACCGAAATTTCTGAAAAGGCGGTTAAACCAGGAGGGTTTGGAGTGTGCGGAGGAGGAGGAGATGAATGAAAAGCAATGTGTTCAAGAAAGACAACATTTCGTGAAACCCGAACACGACGAGAAACGGATCATAACACCGAAAACCCTTCTGAGTTTCCCCAAATCCCAAGTACATACATTTGATTGATTTTGGAGATAGTTTGTGACGTTCACGTGAAGCCAGGTGAACATAACAGATACAACCAAAAACACGAAATGTGGAATATGCAGGAGGTAAGCCGGTGAGAGCAAAGTAGGGAGATTTATTGTTCAGAACCTGGTTGGCATCCGGTTAATCAAGTAGACAGAATGTAACATTGCTTCCGCCCAGAAAGAACGAGGAACACTCATACCTGTCATCAGGGTGTTGGCAGTTTCAACAATATGACGATTTTTTCGTTCAGCCACCCCGTTCTGTTGTGGAGTATCAGAACAGGTGGTCTGATGAATAATCCCATGACCTTGAAGAAATGTACGAAAATCTGTTGAGAGATATTCCCCCCCTGAGTCAGAACGGAGAGTTTGAACTGGAACCCGAAATTGAGTCTTTACCATAGAGTGAAAGGACTTGAATTTTTCAAAAACCTGTGACTTCGAATGCAGAAAGTAAATCCAAGTGTAACGTGTGAAATCATCAATGAATATAACATAGTATCGTAACCCAGAGAGAGACATTATTGGTGAAGGACCCCAGACATCCGTATGCACAAGTTCAAACATAGAAGATGATTTTGTAGTACTTAGGGAAAATGGAACACACTTACTTTTTGAAAGACAACATGAAGAACAAGAATAATCCAAATCATTTTTATTAAGAGAAATATTCCCTAACATGCCAGACGAAATTAACTGAAGTAACCGATCAGAATGTGGATGACCCAGGCGAAAGTGCCACAATTTCCACAATTTATTTGCCGAATAAATATCTGATGAAGATGGAGAAAAGAAACAGCGAGCCGGAGTGACAGATGGATCAAAATCCAGCACGTACAGACGACCATGCCGCCTACCCCTCCCAAGTACCTTCCCCGTTGCCAGATCCTGCACAAAACAACAATTGGGAAGAATATGACTAAGCAGTTATTGGATGTGAGTTGACCAACTGAAATTAAATTGGAGGAGAGGTTAGGGACATGAAACACATCACGAAGGGTGAACTGGCGATGAGCAGAAGGAGAGAAAGTCAATGATCCAACAGACTGAATAGGTAGTCTAGTGCCATCCGCAGTAGAAATAGCCTGATTGCCGGTGTAGGGACGAATGTTACGAAGATGAGATACAGCACTGGTCATATGATTGGAAGCACCCGAATCGAAGAACCATGTAGAAGATGGGGATATACCTAACATACCGGCCGCAGAAAGGGCCTGAACGATTTGCTGGAGCATCGCAGGAGTCAACGGAGATGAAAGACCTTCAGCGGAAGCAGTAGATGCAGAATCACTAACAGACGGCTCACAAGAAATAGTGGCAGCAGTAGCAGAAAGAGCACGACCACGGCCACGACCACGACTTCCACGTCCACACCCGAACGAAGATGCATTGGCACGTGTACGGCAGTCCTGAATACCATGACCAGTCCGTCGACAATAAGCGCACCATTCTTGCATTGAGCGACAACATGACCCACCTTGTTGCACCCGCGACAAGTCAAAGGAGAGGAACCAGAACCACGTGTTGGTGGAGTGGTGGACACAGCAAGCACCATATCAGATGAGCCCGGAGTTGAGGAAGGAAGAGAGAGAACTTTCAGACGTTGTTCCTCAGCCAATAAATCATTAATAACTGAATTCAGTGAAGGAGTAGGGCTACGGTTCAAGAGAGCAGCCCGACAATGCTCAAATTCCGGACGTAGCTTCATAAGGAATTGACGAACTTGTGTACTCTCGCGCATAGATTGGAATATTTTAAAGTCATGAGGAAATGGTGGATCCATCATAGCCATCTCTGTCCAAATGTGACAATTTTGGAGTAAAATAATTGAATACTGTCGTTACCCTGAGTAAGGTTAACGAGATCCTGCTCCAGGCGGTATAACCGAGCCATTACTCTGTTGATAAATCGTCTGGAGATGTTCCCACATTGCCTTAGCAGTGCGATGAGGTGTAAGACCAACAGCAATGGACCGATCGACGGAATCAAAAATCCAGGTAATAATCCTTTCATTGTTCATTTCCCAATCAGCTAATTTGTCGGCATCTGTGGAAGTGGGGATAGGAACGGATCCATCAATTAGTCCCCACAAACCACGACCCTTGAGAAAGTTCTGAAAATGGATGGCCCACAGAGAGTAGTTGGTACCATCAAAACTACAACGTGGGGCCTCTGTACGTGATGAGTTCTTGTCCATTGATCTGAAGTAATGTAAAGCAGACAAGAAGTTGCAGCAGAAGAAGGTCGTCGAAGTACCGTACAGCAGGAGATACCAAGGAATTACAGTTTCTGGATCTGGCAAAGGAACTCTGGATCTGGATCTGGATCTGGATCTGGAAAAGGGAGATCGGAAGCAATCAGCAACCTGGATCTGGATCTGGAAAAGGAACTCTGGATCTGGATCTGGAAAAGCAATCAGCAACCTTGATCTGGATCTGGAAAAGCAATCAGCAACCTGGATCTGAAACTGGAAAAGGAACTCTGGATCTGGATCTGGAGTATGAAAAACAAGCAGGTGCGTCGAATCTGGAGCAGGGGCGTCAGATCTTGATCTGGAACAGGAAAACCGAGCAGGGACGTTGGATCTGGAGCAGGTGCGCTAGATCTGGAGCAGGGGCGCAGGATCTGGAGCAGGCTGGAGCAGGCTGGAGCCGGAAAACCGTGCAGGGGCAGCAGGGGGTGGATCGGATCTGGATCTAGAGCAGGCTGGAGCAGCAGGGAGGCCGGACGCAGCAGGGGGCAGGGAGCAGGGAGGTCGGATCTGGCAGCAGGGGGTGACCGGACGCAGCAGGGACGCCGGGAGCAGCAGGGGGTGGCCGGACGCAGCAGGGAGGATCGGATCTGGCAGCAGGGTGGCCGGACGCAGCAGGGAGGCCGGATGGCAGCAGGGGGTGAAGGACGCAGCAGGGAGGCCGGACGCAGCAGGGACGCAGCAGAGAGTGGCCGGATTTGGATCAATATGGCTTTGATACCATGAAAACAGTGAATCCAAAAAGGTTTTCTATGTATTTGAGACAACCCAATGGGGTTGAATATATAGATATTACACTCATCTATAACAGGAAAGGAAAGATATTACAATCATCTATACAAGGTAAGAAGATATACAAGGTAGTATGTGAGCTGTCTAACATTGTGACCTTCACAGATCAACGGGCAATGGAAAATGCCATCAGTGATATGCACGGCAGGGAGGGGAGGTCGGATGATCTCGGTGAATAGGGCACAGAAAAAGCATGGCTCGGACGATCACGGCTATGGATACAGTGGGGGTTTCTCAACAGGAGGGCGGGGGAGCTATGGTGGCAGCGGAGGAGATCAAGATCAGTCAGGAGGGCGCACTGAGTGCTTCAAGTGTGGCCGCCAGGACATTCGGCCGAGAATGTCCTTTCTGGCGGCGGCAATGGTGGCAGCGGGGGCAGATGCCCATCTCGCTCTAGGTTTGGTGGCGGCAGCCGTGGTGGGGACCGCTTTGGAGGGGATCGCTTTGGAGGAGACCGCTATGGCAGTGATCGCTACACGGATGATCGGTATGATGGTGGTCGCTATGGAGATAGAGACCGAGTCGACAACCGCGACAGAGGGTACGGGGGCCGAGATCGTTATGCTGGTGATAGGTACCCACCTGGTGGGGACCGCTTTCAGGGTGGTGGTGACCGGTATGGACAATCAGACCGGTACCCTCAGAATGGATATGGTAAGGACAGGGGTTATGACAGGGAAGGGGGCCCAAGAGGTGGTGGCGACAGGTATGGTGGTAGTGGTGGGCCTGCACGTTATGATGGGGGTAGCTTCAGGGAGAGGCCAGGGCCCTATGACCGCCCCAGCAGGGGAGGATGCCCATCTTCCTACGAACGCTATTGAGGATGATGGCTGGTTTTGTCAGGACTGTTGGAAATGTTAATGACCATTTAGGCTACCTTCTTTTGAGTTTCCATTTTGAACACTAGAATTATGTTGTTAGTGGGGATAGATGGTTGCAATTTTCAAAACAAAACAAAAAAAAATTCCAGCTCAAACTGGTCCGACCACCCAGTCCATTCCAGGTTTTAAAATGCTGATTGAATGAAATACATGCCAACTTGTTGCATGAACATATTACAGAGCATTCCCCAGATCTGGCTTGCAATTGTAACTGGAAGACCACGTCATCTACAAGACAATCACTTACTGTTATGTTACATATGCAGTGATGCCATACTTTTTTTCTTTTTTGAAAGATAACTGATATTTTATCAAGAAGAGAGCTAGATGGTGTTAACTCTAGAGCTGGAAATGAACCGAGCTAGCTCGGTTAACTCGCTCAGCTCGACTCGGATAAGCTCGACTCGGCTCGACTCAAAAGCCGGGTTCGGGCCAAGCTGATTTTTTGAGCTCGAAAGAATTTCAAGCCAAGCTCGAGCTAGCCCAAGCTCAGCTCAACTCGACTCGGCTCAAAGCTTGGCCTGAACACGACTCAGTTCAGCTCAGCTCGAGTTATAACTTAATTATATAATATTATATATATATATATATATATATAAAACTTAATTAATATATTATATTTTATATTATATATAATATTTTAAAAAAAGGGCCCACATATATAAAAAGAAAAGGGCCCACTAAAAAGAAAACGCTCGAGCTCGAACTCGGCTCGAGCTGGCCCGAACTGTTGACCGAACTAAGTCGAGCTCGCCAATCAGGCTCAAGAACCGAGCGGAGCCAAGCTGAACTCGAGCTGGGGTAGGCTGCTGGCCAAACTGAGCTGAGTTGTGCCAAGCTCGACTTAGTTCAGCTCGTGTACAACTCTAGCAAACTATTTACAAACTAAAAAGGAAAAGAGCAATGTTTCAATGCTTGTGGCCCATTCAACAACAAGGCCCATAGCCTTCAACAAAACCAGCTCCAAACACCTTCAGGATTATAGCTATAAATGAAGCTCCTAGCTCCCTCGATATCCTCCCTCGCTCGAAAAATTCCTTCATGAAACACATTACATCCCCTTTCACGACTTCCCCAAACACTTGAAAAAAGTTAAAGGAAAAACCATCCGGACTTGGAGCTTTACCCCTCCCCAAAGAATCCACAGCCTTTTTGAATTCTTCTTCAAAGAACAGCCTCTCAAGCAACTCTGCTTCTTCCCCAAACAGGTAGCTAAACGACAGATTGCCAAGTTTTGGCCTCATCTAACCTTCTTCAGACAGCAGCTTATGTGAAATTGAACCACTGTGCTACATTTATCTTTTTCTTTGAACCTTTCACCCTCAACCATAATGCTAGTAATCTTGTAACATCTTGCCCGGGCACTTGCTATATTGCAAAAGAAACTTATGTTTTTATCACCCTCCATGCGAGCATTGCCTCCAGTTGATCTCTTCCTCCCTAAAATGTTTCAAGTAATCTTGCGCAAGCTTTTGGCGAGTAAATCTTTCTTCTTCCGAAAACTCTCCCACTTCCACCAAGGATATTTTTAGTTTCCTCTTCCCAAACACTTCCCTCATCCAAGTTACAATTTTAATTTTCAGCCACTTTAATTTCTCGCATAATTTGAAGCCCGCAAAACCCCCTGCCTCAAAGTAACCCCACCAATCTTTGATCAATTTCGAAAACCCTTCCACCTCTGGCCACATTAATGTTTCAGGCCCCGATTTTCTTCCTCCAACTCTAGGAGAATAGGGCAGTCATGCCATACATGTTTTGCAATTTATCAATGTCTAAAGAAACTGTTCACACTGCTGCTTATCTGGAAGGTAGTGACATCTACATGATCTCTAGGTTACTCATGCCATGCATGTTGTCTAAAGAAGCTGTTGAATAGTGCTAATTATCTCATTCTACATTGAACTTCCACATCACATTACAGCACTATATGTATTGCTTCATCCTCATTAAAGGTGTGTGGGTATTCTTCATTCAGTGGCAAAAAGAAAAACGGAAAAAAGAATCCCCTTAGTGCCGTTTCCTTTTTCCAGGCCAATCCAAACCCAAAGCAGATGGACTCCATTGAAGTGCCAAACCCGATTTAGGAATACATCCAGACATCTAGATAGCACCCATCCAGGGCTAACACAAAAAACTATTATTTGTGGAATTGGATGAATACCTGGGTGCTGTGTTTGATCTAGCACCTAGATGCAAAGTGCCCGCGGTACAGATATTCTCAAAAAGCTTTTAATGGAACTCAGTATATCCTTCAAAGAGCATGAAGACACAAGTAGTACCTGTTCACCTAGCATCCATCAATGAAATGGTTCCTATTCATCTCTGATGAAATGGTTTGGTGCGATGTGAATCTAATACGGAAAGAGAAACTGATTTTTGTACAAGCATTGCCACATGTCATTTCTCTGATTTTACTTTTTTTCATGAGAAAATCTACCTTCTCTTTTTTCTTCGAGAAAATTTACTTCCACTTTTCTCCCCAAAACTACCTCTCCCATACTTGTCCATTTCCTTTTTTTTCCTCCCATCTACCCCTCAAGCCCCACTGTGTATATGTCATCCAATCCATTCATCTGACAAGACCAGGAAGAAGGGACTAAAAATTAAGTCATTCCAAAACGTGGACTGAATTAACTGTCAAACATCTGATAGCAATAAGGAGAGCGGGCCCTGTCTCTTTGATCCAATCATTGGTATGATGGCTGCCTTCCAATCTTCAACGTGGGTCCCACTTAAAGTAGTCACCTGCTGAATGACTTGGATCTTGCACTGATTCTCTAGATTGGCACGCGGTTTCTTCGTGTGTGCCTGCGCATCGCGTGTTTCCGTACTAGTAACTCATATTTTTCCCTCATCAAGGAGTAGAAGTGTTTATTCCAATATGCTTAGCATCAAGATGATTATGAAACAAGTCAGAGCTAACACAGTCCAGGAGCATTGATTGTAGAGTCCCAATAATAAGATTCCAGAGATATAATTAGCAAAAATGAAGATTTACTACTGTCGTTGCTCGGAGTGTCCCCCCATATTATCCGTATCTCCAACTCAACGATAACGATAACACTGGTAATATCAGAAATTCCAGGTTTCATCAATATATCACTAAGTATCATCAATGTATCAATATCGCCAATGTATCACCAATATTTTCGACTATGTAAATTCCAGGTGTCACTTGTATTACTAATGTATCGATATCGCCAATATTTTCAATGTTGTAAATTCCAAGTATCGCTTGTATTGCCAATCTATCGGCAATATTTCTATAATATTGCCAATGTATCACCAAAAGTTTGTTTATTAAAAAAAAAAAAAATCCATTTCAATTTTTTATTATGTGCATGGTTATATGATGAAATGCATGTTTGTATGACTGTATACGTATGCATGCATGGATGGATAGATGGTCGGATGGATGGATGGATGTGTGTGTGTGTGTGTGTGTTTCTTTGTTTGTGTGAGCATGCATCGATGGATGGATCATGCATTTGTGTTTGTATGTATGTGCATGCATGGATGGATGGTTGGATAGATGGATGTATCCACCATTTTCCCCATCTTTCCCTGAGTCAACAATACTTGCTTTTAGGCCCCATTAAAGGAAAACTTATTATTTGATTCTTAAATATGCAAAACTATGTGACTTTTCACTATTATTTGATTCTTAAATATGCAAATATGTGTATTTTAGCAGCTCCTGAAATATCGCTGAAAAATTCCACCATTACCCCATGTTTCTCTAATATTTTCCCGAGTCAACATTACATGCTTTTAGACCCCCATTAAAGAGAAACTTATTATGTACAAGTCTTTTTGCAATTATCTGATTCCTAAATATGCAAATATGTGTATTTTAGCATCTCCTAAAGTTTCATTAAGAAATTCCACCATTTTCTCGTGTTTCCCTCAGTCAGCGATACATTTTTGGGTATCAGCAATAATATCGGTGATGTCAATATATTTCCATATCCCCAGCCAGCGATACATGTAACGATACCGAACTACGAACAGTGACTACTATATTCATATATTGAAATAAAGTTTTAAAATATTTCTGCACCCCACCTCACTGTTTAATCACACAGAACATGACTCTTTCCTTCTCTATCAAATATGATTGTTTGGCAAATGCATACTTTCAGCTTGTGCCAAAGAAAGAGATTATAAAGAAGCTAATAATGCATATGTGAATATATATATATATATATATTAATATATATATATTACACACACACGTTACAAGTATTCCCAAAGTATTAGGCAGTCATTCATTAAATCAATCAAAAATAAAGTTATCATTTTTTGTAATTCTTAGCAAATTAATACCTTTTCTCTAGGATATTGAACAACTGGCCATACTGCCCACTTGTGTCATATGGGACATAATCTTGATCTTCTTTCTCAAGTAGGGTTTTATAATCCTTCCAAGAAATATATTTAACAGCTGATACTTCAGTTTCCTACATAATAAAATAACAATAATACAAATCACTTCATGAGCTTAACGGAAGTTCACTAGATGAAAAACCATTCATTTTTGACAAAGTTGAACAGATATGCGCGTCGAAGCACAGAAGATCCTTTACAAATATACAAGTTACTGAACTGTTAACAATCGAGCAGTATAGCATTACCATATGATGACTTCCATGCACAATAAAACCTGTATGATGGTGACATAGTAATGTGAACCAGCCAAAAAAAGAGAACATTTTGACCAGATGCTTTTCATTTTTGAAATATCACATGTCACTGCTTTATTCTTTTATTCCAATAACTCTTAGGCCATGTTTGGTAGACACCAAAAAATGAGTTCATCTCATTTTAGTTAACACTCAGCCTTGAGACCATACTCCCCCCGGAACCCAAAAACTTTGATTTCTCATAAGGTGCCGGCGGAGTCCTAAAAGCAACATATATCGATCCCTGGTCAAGAGTGGAACGGGGCATGTTTGGGTGGTTGGCCACAAAGAATAGCAGGGAGCCCACCGAGCACTGCTCACATGCCATCACAATCATGCCCAGCGCTGCGCTCGAGCCCCGACCATTGCTCATCGCCTCCGAAAGTAATTGTGGATCAGAGATAATTATGTATTCTAACTCATTTTTAGGCGTCTACTGAACAGGGCCTTAGAGAATTAACCAAGCCGTTTCCATTTGTTAGAAAAAGGGCTGAATCATGATATATGCATGTCAATGAGAACCATCAAAGAATATTGCAAGTTCACACTGCAGTGGCTATTTAGAATATAAAATGCTCAATTTAATGCTCTCACCTGAAGGGTAAAGGCTTCGAGAGGAATCGGTTCCAGAGTAGTTACAAGATATACATCGTTGAATTCATTGTTGATATAGTTGCCATCATTTATGGTACTGCATTAACCATTTGAAACAGAACTGTGAGCATTTATATGAGTGTTTGATAGTTCAACCACCTTCAAGCACTCATCAAGTCCAAAGAACAGCTAAATAATTGCAGTTTCAGGAGTCCACAGAACATATATCTAACAGTAATTTGTGCAGCATAATAAAAACATCGGTATCCTTATTATCAAACCTTTGGCAAAGTTTCAGTTTTTCATTCTCAAGCAAGACTTGAAATGGTAGATATACAATTCTCCAATTCGAGGTGGAGTATAAATTCACTACTCATGCTACACTTTACTCATTACTCATTACTTCTTCCCTGAAGGTCGCTGGGTCTTTTTTCCAAAGCTTACATAATAATGCATACGTGACATTGTGCCCAATGAACCATTTCAATTTCCACATTATTCCAACTATTCACATATAGGATAAAGCGGGATGCATCAGTCTTTTGTATTTTGCTTCAGTTAAGGGATTGGTAATTTGTAATTTATGTTAGTGGAGTAGGTTAAAAACTCCAATCCTCATGTCTAACACATTTTTATAGTGACTCCAAAATTCCAAAAACAATATAGATTGTAGAAAAATGTTCATGCAGACTAGCACAACTAAAGCAACATCATTCAGAAATGAAATCTTCCTCCTTGTTTTAGGAGTTTGTCTGAAAAACTTAAAAGTAATTCCCTCCAGATAATCCCTTTTAATTTTACCAAAATGTGTGTGTGCATCACAATGAAAATTCAATAAAAGTAGAAAAATCTTGCCAAGCAGTCTTGCATTATACGAGGGACAAAAAGGCAGCACAAGTGATTTTAGTACATCTTACACAGCGTAGGCACTCTAATGTTAAAACTTAGGAGGAAGCATATTGCAATAGAATCTGAGAATATTACTACATGAAAAAGAGGGCCAACCAACCACTCTTGAAGAAAAACGAATAATAATTCAAACGCATCCTTCGGAAGATTTACACCAAGCTCTTCATGAAGCTCCCTCCTGTAAATACATGGAAGTTATGTAAGTGTAATATCACTAGCACACAACCATAACAAAAGCAATTACGAGGATATTTGATGCAAGACATGAAAATTAAATATGATATGCGAGATTTCAGGCTTAAGATCAAGTTAGTTCAAACAATTACACAAATTCCACATCCCACATGAAAGTCCAAACATTCAATTAAAGGGGAATCTATGCGGGTCCAGCCTACACATGATAAGGCTAGATCAATAAAAATATGAACCAAACGATAGTCAAAGATAAGAAATAATCATCCACACATGCATAGTAATCAGTCCCTAATCCAAGGGATTCACCAATTTCAAATCAAGGAACCCTAGGGTAAGAAAAGGGGCATATAACTTAGGGAAAACGTAATCTAGGGCTAGGTTTCATGAAAAACGGCTATGAGAGGATAAAAGATGATAAAAACCTGAGCCAAAAGATGATCCCGCGCGTGGACAACAACAATGGCCCAGACGGACGTGCGTGTGATCCCGGCCGCACGTGTGTGGGGCCCACTATTCAGAAAAAGGCCACCTTGGCCCTGGTCGGCCAAGGATGGACTCCAAAACCCCCAATCTCAGCTCGATCCGATGTACGGTTTGGCGTGGTACTCCGCCGAAGTTTCAGCCCTCCTGTAGGGCCAGATTCTAAAATTCTGATGTGGGGAGGAGAATTGCTGCAATAGATGATTGATTCAAAGTAGATGATGGGGTGAGATGAGAGAAGGGATGATACAAGATGGGTAGTAGAGATGGCGATGGATGGGGGCGAATCGGGATAGATGTGGATTCACACCACGGTAGTTAACCCTTCGATGAAGGGAGGGCTTCGCACCCAATTAGATTTCACAACTCAGAGAGTAGGAAAACGCATAATTTTTATTAATCTTCAATCAATGAAAAAAGTTACAAGGGGTGCCTATTTATAAGAAAACCCTATACCCCCAAAAACTCGCACCATGTGCGCAACCTATTACTTGACGATGAAGTAAACTAAAATAAAAACCAAACACAAAAATCTAAAGTGTTCACAATGTTCTAAATAATAACAATAAGCAAACCTAAAAAATGAAATTAATCCGACGAGTGAGCCAAAATCATGAGATCCCATGATGGGCTTTTCTTAACTATCGGGCCCACTTTTCTGAACCAAAACTTGTCTTCTAGCTAGGGAGCCCTCCCTGAACATCGTCATCGAGCCAGATCGATGATGGGATCCTCCTTCTGCGTACGTACGTGCATAGGGGGTGGTGTACGTGCGTGTGCACATGATGTCCCCATCAATTCTCTCCGGCTGCGAAGATTTCGCCACTGACGAAATAAAACTCCCAAACCGATCCAGGATGTCAGGATCAAATCTCTGAAGCTCATCCTCAGTGAGCCACATGCTGTCTGAAGCTGCGCGTGACTTCCATTTAATCAGGTACTTCTGAAACCCGCCGTCTGATGTGGATATTATATGATGGTCCAGAATATTCTCTATTTCCTCTCTAGGTGTGGGAAAGGTAGGTATGTGAGGTAGAGGCTGAGAAAATGGGTTGGGAAGGGTAGGTATGGGACATAGTAGCTGGGAAGAAGGGTCAGGACAAGTATGTATGGGAGGTAGAGGTTGGGAAAATGGGTCGAGACGGGTAGGTATGAGAGGTAGAGGTTGAAAAAATGGGTCAGGAGGGGTAGGTATGGGACGTAGTAGTTGAAAAGATGGGTCAGGACAGATAGGTACGGGAGGTAGAGGCTGGAAAATGGGTCGAGAGGGGGCCATGGATCAATGGAAAGGTCTGATGAATCAGGATGGTTAGGCGAAAGGTCGGACAATGCATCAATGGCCCTTTGAAATGCAACTAGATCCTCCACATTGAATGTGGAACTAATTCCCATGCAGGGTGGAAGATTTGCCACATACGCATTGAGACCTTTCGTTTTATAATTTTGACGGGTCCAGCGCTACGCGCGTGTAACTTACGAACGGCCCCTGGAGGATACCGCTCGCGCCTGATGCGGACCATCACAGTCCCTTACATTGAATTCTTTGAAACATTTATGATGGTCTGTAGAAAATTTGTAATGTTCATTACTAGTAGTGATCTTCTGCCTGATTTCTTGATGTCATGAATGAATGTGATGCACAAAAGACTTTGCAAGCTTTGACGGCCTATGAGACAGTGACATAGGGACAAGATCAATAGGTTTTCTCAGGTTTATAACCAGTAACGACTTCATAAGGACTAAGACCTGTGGACCTATCGACAGAACTATTAAACGCAAAGTCGGTTGTAGGTATTACGGTGTCCCATGTTCTGATGTGCTCTGTATCCCTCCTAGGGGGAGACTCATCCGGTAGATCACCAGGAAAGACATCACGAAACTTATCTACTACCGGAATGGCCTCAGTGGGTAACTCTATACTAGCCTCTGGGGCACTCTCTCTAGCCACAAGGCCGTACGTGTTGTGCCACTCAAAATAGTAGCTTTGATGCCCCTCTTGGGGTGGGTGCACGGGTGCATACCCATGACTGATTCCTTGGCTACCTCCATTCATTGGTCTATCCTTCTGGCCACCTGCCTGAGATTAGACATTTTCTTTAATGGTGGGGTTTGTCCTGAGGGAGGCCTCTACTTGGTCGAGGCGTTGATCTATGCTTTGATACCAAATTTGATACAGGACATGAAAATTAAATATGATATGCGAGATTTCAGGCTTAAGATTACGTTAGTTCAGAAACAATTACACAAATTCCACATCCCACATGAAAGTCCAAACATTCAATTAAAGGGGAATCTATGCGGGTCCAGGCCTATACATGATAGGGCTAGATCAATAAAAATTATGAACCAAATGATACTCAAAGATAAGAAATAATCATCCACACATGCATAGTAATTAGTCCCTAATCCAAGGGATTCACCAATTTCAAATCAAGGAACTCTAGGGTAAGAAAAGGGGCATATAACTTAAGGAAAACGTAATCTAGGGCTAGGTTTCATAAAAAACGACTATGAGAGGATAAGAGAGGATAAAAACCTGAGCCAAAAGATGATCCCGCACGTGGACAACAACAATGGCCCAGACGGACGTGCGTGTGATCCCGGCCGCACATGTGTGGGGCCCACTATTCAGAAAAAGGCCACCTTGGCCCTGGTTGGCCAGGGATGGACTCCAAAACCCCCAAATCTCATCTCGATCCGATGTACGATTTGTGTGTGGTACTCCGCCGAAGTTTTAGCCCTCCTGTAGGGCCAGATTCTGAAATTCTGATATGGGGAGGAGAATTGCTGCAATAGATGATTGATTCAAAGTGTAGATGATAGGGTGAGATGAGAAGAAGGGATGATAGAAGATGGGGTGAGATGAGAAGAAGGGATGATAGAAGATGGGTAGTAGAGATGGCGATGGATGGGGGCGAATCGGGATAGATGTGGCTTCGCACCAGGTAGTTAACCCTTCGATGAAGGGAGGGCTTCGCACCCAATTAGGCTTCACAACTCAGAGAGTAGGAAAACGCAGAATTTTCATTAATCTTCAATCAATGAAAAAAGCTACAAGGGGTGCCTATTTATAAGAAAACCCTATACCCCAAAAACTCGCACCATGTGCCCAACTTATTACTTGGCGATGAAGTAAACTAAAATAAAAGCCAAACACAGAAATCCAAAGCGTTCACAATGTTCTAAATAACAACAATAAGCAAAACCTAAAAAATGAAATTAATCCGACGAATGGGTCACGATCATGAGATCTTGACTATCGGGCCCACTTTTCTGAACCAAAACTTGTCTTCTAGATAGGGGGCCCTCCCAGGACGTCGTCATCGAGCCAGATCGATGATGGGATCCTCCTTCTGCGTACATACGTGCGTGCGTAGGGGGGGTGGTGTGCGTGCGCGTGTGCGCATGATGTCCCCATCAATATTACGTGACATCTAACAGTAATATCTATGTCAAGTAATAAAGAGAAAAATAGACAACGTCCATTACTCGAAAGTATTATTCAGCCATAACTTATCATTTACATGATTCTAAGAATAGCTCTTTGTAGCACATGCACTTTCCTCATTGAAATCTTGTTCTCATTGTGGCATAAGCTCTTCATAGTTTTTCAAATATGCACATGTCATCATCCTCGTAGCCTTGTCCCTTGTGACAGACACCAACTGTACTTTCTGAGCATCTCACAATAAATTACTTCCATGCATCTCCTTATAAAAGTAACAGACATTCAACTGAGCCAGCCTATGCAGTCACAATTGTATGGTAAATCATAAGATCAGAGTAAAACAGTGTTCCAAATGACTCAATTGTCCTTTTGAATTGCATTTAGGTATAATTATACTCAGATCATAAACCACATGATAAACTCTAAGCATTTGGCTCAGAACTTTAAAAAGCCAATGTTGCAACCAGCTCGGTGGATAATAAACACTTTTATTTGTTTTTCTATTTTTCTGAATTTACTGTTTTCAGTTTGCAAGGGGCATAACAAATCTGCTTTTAGCCCTGTCAAGTTGTTTTTTTTCCTTAGGAGTAGTTTTAGGCATCTTTCTGAAACCTAAATGTAACATCCTCCATTTCTTCAAACGGTCGTACAAAAAAAAAAAGGAAGAAGATGAGAAGATGAGCACAAAGATGATTGTGAAATTCTTTCAGAAAGCTGCGGGCCTCATGGGGATGCCTTGCACTCCAATATCAAAAAATTGAAAAATTATAAATTGGGCAGTTCCCCAATAAAAATACCCAAGCTCAATAAGGCAGGACATGAAATTTCAGATCAAACATTGGTGGATGACCAGGCATTGGAAGCAGCAAGGGAACTGTGGTCATGGCAAAGATAGAGAAACAGGACTGGTGGATATACTATAGTTGCACAAAGCGCGAAGCGAGGCGCAACAAATTCGGGTGCTGGAGCGAGGAAGAGTGTTTCAAAATGTAAAAAAGTCAAAATAGGTAGGAAGCGGGAGTGGGAGCAAGAGTCAGAAATCTTATTTCAAAGCAGGAGTGGTGCCTAGTTAGAAGAATCCTGCAACTAAGGGCTATACTAGCTTAGAGGAATTTAGTCGTCTTAACTCTGGAGTCTCTCGACACCCAAAATTGTAGGGGAAACTACCAGTAACCAGGACTCATGCATTCACTTTATATTTAACTCTTGCTTTTGTATTTATATGATATTTTCTTAGTTCACACTTCTTTATTTGCTTCATGCCGTCATTTGTCCTTCGCAATTTTATAGTACTCTGTCTGATTATATTTTGTAATTGGAAAGTGAAAGCTCGAAGTTGAAAGACAAAAGCAACATAGGTAGTTTGTGTTTGACTTCATTTTTTCTTTTTCTTTTTCTTTTTCTTTTTCTTTTTCTTTTTTTTTCCTTATTTTGATATCTGAAGCTGAATTGTGAAATGTGATTCAACCAGCTGCAGAGTGTAACCGACAGTTAATTTGCTGAGTCTCAGAAAGTATGAGATCATTGACCTATTTTAAGATTTTAACTGGTTAATTGAGTACTGATATCACTAATTAGCAGATTACTTGATACAAAAGTGTAAATTGGTAGTTGAATTTTTTTTTGTGTGGAACTATTTTTTTATGCATTTTCATTTTTCCATGAAAACTCAAAACCGCAATTGGCTCAACCTAGTGCTCGAAAAAGCCCAGGACAAACATAAACTCAAGCAATTGTGGAGCCGTAGCAGCTTTCATGTTTTTTTTTACCTTGATCCTATACATTTTTCTCACGCCCATCATGCTAATAATCTATCAATATAGTAAACTGAAAGTTGTTCAGACAAAGCCCCTTCAAATCTATCCAATTTTATCAATTTTCCATAATTTTTCAAAGGGTTATAACTTATAAAGACTAGTAGGAAATCACGCGGTGGTGGTGCACATGGCAGGTTGAATTATCAATCGGGTTCATCCATCTATCATGCCCCAGTAAGGATGGACTAATAGCTTATGTTAGAAAAATCTGACCTATTAGCCAATCATATCCATCACTTCTCTTTTGACTATTTCCATTTTTTGCCACTGCCTTAAAGGCCACCTATCAAATGGATAGGAATGTCTAATATGAGATTTTTATACATATGCCATCCATGCTAGGGCCCACCATATGGATGGACGCAATCAGTACATAAACATGCCACATGTATGAAGAATGGTTCTAAGATCTTCCTGATTCCTCCAGCTCTACATATCTCCCCCAGGCCCCAAGCGGCTTATTGGTAGAGGTTTGTTAGAATACAGCTAGACATATTGATATGTGGTGACTTTAGCTTGGATCCGGAGGTCATATTTTAATGATCCAAATCATTTATATGATGCACCTCATCTTGGATAGGTAATGGCAAAAAAATAAAAACTCTTAGATTGGAATATTTCAACCCTCTGATCTTTGATCTTTTCCTTTGAATATATATGGTCCTTTTAATCCTTTTGATCATCAAGGGGTTGAAATATTTAGATCTGAAAATTCTTTGGGATATCTCTTTTGGGTATCCCCCATCTAGGTTGTGTCTGATCATATCAATGGTTTGGATGACTAGAAAGGAGCCCCACTTCTACAACTGAAATACCCAAGTTGTAGAAATTCTCTCACCAAGCATTGGATAACAACTCCTAGAAGAACAGACAGATACACATGGTAAATTTCGGGACTATAAAAGCAAATGCTTTAAATTAATTTTTTTTAATTTAAATTTTAAAAAAAAAAATCATTTTTTCTCTTGGTAGGTGGGCTGGGATCAAACATGCAACCTCAAGGTTGGGACAAAGAGGACCATCCATTGAGCTCCCCTCAGTAGTGATACAGTATGCACAATGAAACTTATAGAACTTCTTTCAGGTGCTAACTACACAAACTTAAAACATCATCCAAGCCTACACGTTTGTGGTGGATAAAGCTACCTCGCTGTTAGAAGGGATGTATCGCCAGCTGATATGTGGCCAGCACTGGAAATATCCCACAACCCTGGCCACGAATCCTTGCAGTCAGCACGTCGCTGCAGAAGCAACTCTTGAGTACTCTCTGCAAAAATCCACACGTGAACAGCTCGATGATAATCCCCATCTGTATGAACAAGTCGCCTGTGCCAGTAGCAGGATGTTGTATGTCAGAAAACGCCACAAAACGGCCAAAGAAACAAATCCAGTAAGTGTTAGAGAAAACATATTACTATTCCTATTCCTCCAAAATAAGATTTGCCAAGACCAAGAAATACTTTACTGCACAAGGCACGAAAAGGAAATCTGCATCATATGCTAGACTATGGCTGTTTATGCCTAAAGTTCTTGAGTGGAAAAAAAAGAGACACCGCATTCCATGTGAGCAGATATGAACCCTCAGTAAGAGAAATCTTCTACCTAGAGGGGCACTCCAACCCCCACAACCAAAACAAGTCTTGCTCTTACCACCAACCATGTTATTTCACCAAGACCCCCTTCCTAGCCCAAATCAGATATGTCACATTTGTACTTTTTGCCATTTTAGTATCTTGACACTAAGAATTTCTATAATGTTATAACTGAATAAGTTATTTCTATATTTATTAATGTAAATACATACAAAATCCTTTATTATCATTTTAGAAAAACACTTCCTAGACGCTCCCATGTTCTGAACTTAAGAAAATAGCTGCTTCTATGCTCTTGCACTGGTTTTGCTCACAATCATGTGCACGATTCATGCAACTAACAACCCATCATTCCAATCCATAACACAGGCATTTCCTTTTCTGGATGTGGCAATCTTATTGAAAAGAAGCTCAACAAAATAACAAACTAAAAGAACAGACAGATGCTAGATACATTTATAGGCCTGCAACACTCAAACTGCATCTGAATCAGCAACAGAGACAACGCAGACTCATAGAAAAAATGAAGGATGAGTTTCGTATTCATTGGTTAATCAAGACTGACACGAAATTGGGATGTGTCAATTAGTACCCTTGAAGAAACAAATATCATTTATGGAGAAACTACTCACATATTCTTGTTGGATAACTAAAGAAAATATCGCATCATTCCTCTACCATCTTCAATAAATCCGACTTCGGGGCCATGCTCCATCCACAGTGGGGCCCACAAGTTGAATGGTTTGGATTGACTTACATTTGGGCCATGAATGCAGTGGTTGCATGCATGTAGATGAATCTTAGTGCTTGTCTGAGTATCAAATAAGTCCTCAAACCTTCCCGATATGATGCAAGGACATGTGATGACCTAATCCTATATGCATGTATAATCAGGTTAAAGAACGTTCAAATAAATACACCAATTAAGTAATTGTTTCCAGTCAAAGGGATTAGGTAAACTTCAAAACAAAGATGAGGTCATTCCGTCAGGATCATGCCCCTTAACATAAAATCGCGTAAACAGTAAAAATGGAGGACCTAGGGATATGAAAATATCCCAGATCTAGCATAAGTCAGTCCACAGTCAAGTTTGGATCTAATTCTACTGACTAACTATCCATCTTTTCCGTTCAAACTAGAAAGGAGATATCCAGAGAGTAACGAAAGAGGTGAAGAATGAAGGGTTCAAGACGAAGAAAGTACAGGTCCTTTTGTCGTCAAAAGAAAAGAATGAAGATGATTCTTACCTTTTCCTGCACCTCGAAGATCTAGAAAGAAGGAAACCTGAAATCGAGGTGGAATCCTCAACACCCAAGGGTTAATCCTAAAACCCTAATCTCTTGAATAGAAATGAAGAAAAGAGACAAATTTCTATTCATTCAATAATAATGAAAATATGGTTTCTCACAACGTATATATAAGCTATAGAAAAAATAAAAGTGCACTAAAGCCCCTGAAAACAAGAAAAATAACCAAAAAAAAAAAAAAAACGAAAAGTAAAGAAAGTGTAATAAAGCTCCTAAAATAAAGAAAAGAACAAAAATACCTAAAACTAAAACACCCGCGTGGTAGGTGAAATCCGACCCATAAATCTATGGTCAGGGTGCGGTCATGCCGCTCCTGCACTCGTAGCACATCAGAAAATATGTCTGATGGACCTAACGTCCATCCACATCAACTCCTCCACTCCGGTACTCTGTCGGCGACGCCTCCTCCTCTGAGTACACTCTAAGGGCGTGTTTGGGTAGTGAGTTTGGAAGGGATTAGGTGGGATGGGATTCAACTGGTCTTGTGCCAATTCCACTCCATGTTTGGGAAGAATGGAAAAGCTTGGAATTAGATTAGATGGAATTGCATTGGGTCCCGTGCCAATTTCACTCAATTTTAGCAAGTTGTGTAGGTCCCACCATGATGTGTGGGCTATATCCACACCATCCACCCATTTTTCGAGATCGTTTTAGAGCATGGGCCAAAAAATCAGGTAAATCTAAAGCTCAAGTGGACCCCACCATAGAAAGCAACAGGGATTGAATACCTACCGTTGAAAATTTCTTTGGGGCCACATAAGTTTTGGATCTAGCTCATTTTTAGGCCCATGCCATAAAATGAGGTTACGAAACAAATGAACGGTTTAGATATAACACGTGTGTTATTCTCATTAATTTCAAATGATGGTGGGTATATCCATTCAATGTACCACCATATTACCAACAAAGCATGGAATTAATCTTATCCCGTGGCAACAGGGGACAATCCCTGCCATGGGTAATAATTATGTTTTTTGAATCCCATCCCACCTAATCCCTTCTAATCCCACTGCCCAAACACGCCCTAAATGGTGCACCACTGATGTCCACATCACGATATCTAGTTTCATCAGCTATATTACCCCAAGAAGAACATCGCACTTCTTAGATTTTTCCCACCAATTCCTACGATTTAATAACCATCCAACCATAAATAAAATCTTTTGTTTGAAAAACAAGGGATAATCTACTAAACTTGTTTATGCCCACCTTCCTGATTACGTTGTAGAAACTCTCGAACCAAGTAATAAGTGCTTGTTCTGAGCCATGGATTCCTTTTCCCATTTAAGAAGATATCATCCAACTTAAATCATCATAGATTGCATTCCATTAGCGGTGAGAGATGTCTCTATGACTACGTAATCCAAAAGTTCAACAATGATTACGACTTCTCAGTCAATTAAACTCGGAATTTCCAATTTGCATCCAACAGCTTCTACGGTTTGACCATAACCGTTTTCTTTCTTCTTCTTCTTTTTAATTTCACAGTTTGATCGTAACCATCAAGAATGATGTGTCCAAGCTTGTACTGTGATTGTCAGTATAACCTATTTTTCCAATTTTTTATCAATATTAAAATATTCGAGACTTTCTAAAATTTGTTATTTCTTTGATTCATGGTGAAAACATCCAATAGAACATAGGAATTATAATGCATGGGCATTTTTACACTGGGCTCAAGTGGGGTGGCCTATGTGAAGCAGGGGCACACTGAAGGTGGGCGGCCCGTGTGAGGTGGGTGGCTCCTGTGAGGCGGGACCCATGTGAAGTGGGGCCCACGAGGGGGGTTTGGCCGAGGGCTTAACCTGGGCTATGAGATAAAGGAATTAATTAGCCACACTCTATCAGTTCGATCTTTTAGAGCAAGTGATTACTGGTTAGTTGTCCTGCGTCAAAAGTGGTATCAGATCGGGGTGGGCGGCCCTGTAAACCGTGAAGTGAAAAAGTTTTCTGTATTTGAGACAACCCAATGGGGTTGAATATATAGAGATTACATACATCTATACAAGGAAAATAATAACCACAGAATCCTCTGCCTATGGAAACAAAACTATACAAGGTATACTCGTTATATAAGGTATGTGAGCTGTCTAACATCCCCCCCCCCCCCCCAAACTAATGCTGGTCATCGACAAGTAATAGTTTGCAATCTGATCATGGGATGCAACACGTGGAAAAGAAATGAGCCCAGACTGAAATTTCTCGCGGATAAAGTGACAGTCAAGAAGTGAGGGATTTGGTGAGAATGTCGGCAATCTGATCATGGGATGCAACACGTGGAAGAGAAATGAGCCCAGACTGAAATTTCTCGCGGATAAAGTGACAGTCAACTTCAATATGCTTTATCCGTTCATGAAAAACCGGGTTAGAGGCAATCTGAATGGCACTAAGATTATCGGCATGAAGTGGAGTAGGCTCTTGTAGAGGAATGCCCAAGTCTGAAAGAAGTCCACATAACCAGACGAGCTCACTACACGCAGCTGACATCGCCCGATACTCAGCTTCTGTGCTTGATTTGGAAACAGTGGTCTGCTTCTTATACTTCCAGGAGATGAGAGAAGTGAGAAAAACACAGTAGCCAGTGGTAGATCTTCGTGTGAAAGCGCATCCAGCCCAATCAGCATCCGAATAAGCACGAAGGTCCAGAGTCACCGTGGAAGAGAAGAACAGGGATCGATCTAAAGTCCCACGAAGGTACCGTAGGATGCGCAACACCGCAATCATATGAAGAGTCCGAGGAGCAGAAACAAACTGACTGACGACTTGGACAGCGTAGGCAATGTCAGGGCGAGTCATAGTTAAGTAAACTAAACTTCCAACCAAATGGCGGTATAAGTCGGGCTGTGCAAGTAGATCATCATCATCACGGTCATAGTGAACGTTAAGTTCTAAGGGAGTCTGAACTGTCTTCTGATCCGTCAATGATGCCAAGGCGAGAAGATCCTTGGTATATTTACGTTGGCTGACCAGGATCCCACGGTTGGAACGTGAAAATTCAAGTCCAATAAAGTATGTTAGATGGCCGAGGTCTTTCATCTTGAATGATGATTGCAGAACTTCCTTTAAAGCCGAAATGCCAGTAGGATCGCTACCAGTCAGTAGGAAGTCATCAACATAGACCAGAACAATGACAATTCCGTGAGCGGTGGTGCACAAAAACAAGGATGGGTCATGACCACTTTGAATAAAGCCAGCATTCGTAACAACATCGTGAAAGCGTTGGAACCATGTCCGAGGTGCCTGTTTGAGACCGTACAGGGCTTTCTTTAGACGACATACCTTATTGGTAGGGATTAAAGAGCCACGAGGAGGTTTCAAATATACGGTTTCTTGGAGGTTTCCATGAAGAAAGGCATTTTTCACATCCATCTGAGCGAGTGGCCATGAGCGAACAGAAGATATAGCCAGAAAAGTATGAACAGTTTTCATCTTGGCCACGGGAGCGAAAGTCTCATCGTAATCAATTCTGTATTCCTGTTTGTATCCCTGAGCGACAAGTCGAGCCTTGTATCGATCCAATGATCCATCAGACTTGAGCTTGACAGAATAAATCCATTTGCTACCAATTAGCTGTTGGTCAGCGGATCGAGTGACAATGTCCCACGTATGATTATCATCAAATGCCGCAAATTCTTCCGCCATAGCTTTCTTCCAACAATCTCGAGTGGCTACCTGAGAGTACGAAGTAGGAATGGAAACAATATCCAGAGTAGCAGTCATGGCAGACATAGAGTATATCAAGCGATCAGGCGCTCGATGTTCAAGAGCAGAACGACGTATCGAGATAGGTTCGGGATCTGCAACAGGTAAGTAGGTTTGGGTTGAGTAATCGGTGGTGGATCTGTACATGGTCGACGTGAATAAACCTGCAACGGACGAGAGAGAGTTCTTGAGGCAAATGGAATTTCAGGAAAGGCAGTTAGACCAGGAGAGTTTGGAGTGTGCGGAGGAGGAAGAGATGAATGAAAGGCAATGTGTTCAAGAAAAACAACATGTCGTGAAATCCGAACACGATGAGAAACAGAATCATAACATCGAAAATCCTTCTGAGTTTCCCAAAATCCCAAGTACATACATTTGACCGATTTTGGAGATAGTTTGTTACGTTCACGTGAAGCCAGGTGAACATAACAGATACATCCAAAAACACGAAATGTGGAATATGCAGGTAATAAGCCGGTGAGAACAAGGTAGGGAGATTTACTGTTCAGAACTTTGGTTGGCATCCGGTTAATCAAGTAGACTGAATGTAACATTGCTTCCGCCCAGAAAGAGCGAGGAACACTCATAGCTGTCATCAGGGTGTTGGTCGTTTCAACAATATGGCGATTCTTTCGTTCAGCCACCCCGTTCTGTTGTGGAGTATCAGAACAGGAGGTCTGATGAATAATCCATGACCTTGAAGAAATGGACGAAATTTGGTTGAGAGATATTCCCCCCCCCCCCCCCCCCCCCCCCCCCCCGAGTCAGAGCGGAGAGTTTGAACTGGAACTCGAAATTGAGTCTTTATCATAGAGTGAACTATCTTGAATTTTTCAAAACCCTGTGACTTTGATTGCAGAAAGTAAATCCAAGTATAGCGTGTGAAATCATCAATGAATATAACATAGTATCGTAACCCAGAGAGAGACATAATTGGTGATGGACCCCAGACATCCGTATGCACAAGTTCAAACATAGAAGATGATTTTGTAGTACTTAGAGAAAAGGGAATACACTTGCTCTTTGAAAGACAACAGGAAGAACAAGAATAATCCAAATCATTTTTATTAAGAGAAATGTTCCCTAACATGCCAGAAGAAATTAACTGAAGTAACCGATCTGAATGGGGATGACCCAGGCGACAGTGCCACAGTTTCCACAATTTATTTGCCGAACAAATATCTGATGAAGATGGAGAAAAGAAACAACGAGCCGGAGTGACAGACGGATCAAAGTCCAGCACATACAGACGACCATGCCGCCTACCCTTCCCAAGTACCTTCCCCATTGTCAGATCCTACACAAAACAACAGTTGGGAAAAAATATGACTAAGCAGTTATTGGATATGAGTTGACCAACTGAAATTAAATTTAAGGAGAGATTAGAGACATGAAACACATCACGAAGAGTGAACTGGCGATGAGCAGAAGGAGAGAAAGTCAATGATCCAACTGAGTGAATAGGTAGTCTAGTGTCATCCGCAGTAGAAATAACCTGATTGCCGGTGTAGGGACGAATGTCACGAAGATGGGATACAGCACCGGTCATATGATTTGAAGCACCCGAATTGAAGAACCATGTAGAAGATGGGGATATACCTCACATACCGGTCGCAGAAAGGGCCTGAACGATTTGCTGGAGCATCGCAGGAGTCAACGGAGATGAAAGGCCTTCGGCAGAAACAGTAGATGCAGATTCACTAACAGACGGCTCGGAAGAAACAATAGCAGCAGTAGCAGAAAGAGCACGACCACGGCCACAACCACGACCACCACGTCCACGGCCGAAAGAAGATGCATAGGCACGTGTACGGCAGTCCTGAATACCATGACCAGTCCGTCGACAATAAGCGCACCATTCTTTGCATTGAGCGACAACATGACCCACCTTGTTACAGCCGCAACAAGTCAAAGGAGTGGAACCACGTGTCGGTGTAGTGGTAGATACAGCAAGTACAATATCAGATGATCCCGGAGTTAAGGAAGGAAGAGAAAGAACTTTCAGTCGTTGTTCCTCAGCAAATAAATCATTAATAACCGCATTCAATGAAGGAGTAGGGCTACGGTTTAAGAGAGCAGCCCGACAATGCTCAAATTCCGAACGCAACTTCATAAGAAACTGTCGAACTTGCGCACTCTCACGCATAGTTTGGAATATCTTAAAATCATGAGAAAATGTTGGATCCATCATAGTCATCTCTGTCCAAATTGAGACAATTTTGGAGTAAAAAGATTAAATACTGTCGTCACCCTGAGTAAGGTTAACGAGATCCTGTTCCAGGCGGTATAACTGAGCCGCATTACTGTGTTGATAAATTGTCTGGAGATGGTCCCACATTGCCTTGGCAGTGCGATGAGGTGTGAGGCCAACAGCAATGGACTGATCGACAGAATCAAGAATCCATGTAATAATCCGTCCATTGTTCATTTCCCAATCAGTTAATTTGTCGGCATCTGTGGAAGTAGGGATAGTCACAGATCCATCAATTAGTCCCCACAAACCATGACCCTTGAGGAAGTTTTGAAAATGGATGGCCCATAGGGAATAGTTAGTACCATCAAAACTACAACGTGGGGCCTCTGTATGTGATGAGTTCTTGTCCATTGATCTGAAGCAATGTAAAGTACGTAAGGAGTTTCAGCAGAAGAAGGTCGTAGAATTACCGTACAGCAGGAGATACCCAAGGGATTGCAGTTTCTGGATCTGACGGAATAACAACAGCAATATGAACTCGGGATCTGGAAAATATAGATGTGAATCTGGTGGAATAGGAACAGCAACAGTAGATCTGGATCTGGAAAAGCTAGATCTGGATTTAGAGGAACAGCAACAGCAACAGGGGTGGTCGGATCTGCAACAGGGGGCGCGGGACGAGCAGAGGGGTGGTCGGATCTGCAACAGGGGGCGGTCGGATGAGCAGGGGGTCGTCGGATCTGCAACAGTAGGCGCGGGACGAGCAGGGATGGTGCCAGACGAGCAGGGATGACGCAGGGATAGGGCCAAACGAGCGGGGGTTGGCCGGACGACGCAGGGGATGGCCGGACGCAGAAGGGTTGACCAGATCTGACGGGTGGTGGAGCCGGTGACGATGGGGTGGCCGGATTTGGATTAGTAGGGCTTTGATACCATGTAAACCGTAAAGTGAAAAAGGTTTTCTGTATTTGAGACAACCCAATGAGGTTGAATATATAGAGATTACATACATCTATACAAGGAAAATAATAACCACAGAATCCTCTACCTATGGAAACAAAACTATACAAGGTATACTCGTCATACAAGGTATGTGAGCTGTCTAACAGGCCCGTGTGAGGCGAGTGGCTCGTGTGAAGCATGACTCCAGACTCATGTGAAGTGGGGCCCACGAGGGGGGTTTAGGTGAGGGCCTGACTTGGGCTATGAGATAAAAGGATTGATTCGCCACGCTCTATCAATTCGAGCTTTAGAACAAGTGGTTAGTTGTCCTACGTCAAATTACATTATCATTGACTTGAGAAGTATGCATAATATCATCTGGCTTTACATTTTTGCAAATGGAGCCCATGGTTCAGTGATCCGATGCAATCCACTGTGGATGGACCAAGCACCAAGAGTATCCTGGACTTGAAGATCATAACCATTCAATCTATGACCAAGCACCAAGAGTATCCTGGACTTGAAGATCATAACCATTCAATCTATGTCCCTTCTCATTTCTTAAGCATCTATTTGCAGTCCACCAATCAAAGATCTAGTATTGTCATATTGAGGAGATTATTTGGCATGCCCCATCCACAGTGGGCCCCATCAGACCATGATTCTTGGACACGGATTGGGTGGTGAGGAGACGTAGCGAGATGCGATTGGTGGGGCCATACAATCTGTCAGAGATGGGCCAAGTAATTACTCGGCTGAAAAATCTTTTGAAAGGCCGGGCCCATCTCTGACGGCATACCACCATCTCGCCACTTCTCCTCACCACCCAATCTGCGTCCATCATTCTTCTGAATCATTAAAACACAGGCCCCACTTCTACAAACTTTAAATCCGAGGACACTTTACTTCCTCATGTGAGTATCATATTCCTTACAGAAAAACAACATTCATCAAAGTAGAACCATCAAATAGTGTGGCAGAGAACAACTGCCCATGCTCATGATGCATCTACCATACTCAGCAAAGCATCGTACGCATTGCAGACGTGTACCCTAATCCAGACCATCCAAAACACAGATACCAAAGTTGATGGTGCATCCACAAAAAATCACACTCCCACTGAGTGGACAGTTTCCCATTAAACAACCATTCACCATTAGAATCCCCCGATCATTATCATTTTCAGTGATGTACCCCATCCAACAGCATCCCACAATTTGGATGGTCTGGATCGGTAAAAACCTCTTCCATGTGTACGGAGGACAGGTACATGACTACAATTCTCCTCCATGTACACTCGGCGAAATCTTCAGCAGTTCGTTTTGCCTCCTTCGCTGACTCAAGATCCGGCGTGCTTCACCCCCACTGAGGCCAGATACAGAGTAGTCCGATGATCGGAACCGTCC
This sequence comes from Magnolia officinalis, assembly GCA_021015155.1. Lineage (NCBI taxonomy): Eukaryota > Viridiplantae > Streptophyta > Magnoliopsida > Magnoliales > Magnoliaceae > Magnolia > Magnolia officinalis. The sequence continues at coordinate 54,728,481 of JAJHSJ010000015.1, forward strand.
ATGTTGAGGACTCTAAGCTATACGGGCCACCAACGACTCGCATTCAACTCTCAAAATCAAAGCTTAGGATCCTCAGTGATGACTGATTATGGTCTTATAGCTTATCTATGGGAGTAACGAGAACATGAACGGTTCAGATTATCGGACTATATCAGAATGTGGGCCCCAGTGGATGGTGACATTAACTGGATTCTGAGTCGCGATAGAGTGAAAACGAACTCGAGACTGAAAGATGAGAGACTTTACAGAAAATAGAAATCTACGAGAATCAACAGAATCGAGAGAGAGAGCTGGCCTTGGCTTGGAAGTGTCTGTTTTCAGGCCTGCGTCTGTGAGAAGGTCGAGATATTCTTCTTCTTCTTCTTCTTCTCGTTGCTGATGGGAATCTGCCATCTCCAGCTATTTTTTAACGGAATAACGCTATCAAAGACGATCGAGTGAGGAGTGGGTCATGAGCCGGTCTTCTTATGTAGGCGTCTGAACAGTTCTCTAACGCGAGTGGACTCGCAGCTCACACCTGAAAAGCTATGCAGGGACGCGGATTAGGTACAGCTCTTACCGTGGGCCCACCTTGATGTATGTATACTATATCCACGCCGTCCATCCGTTTTTTGGGATCATTTTAGGGTATGAGCCCAAAAATGAAGAAGAACAAGTTCTCAGGTTCACCATACAATATGAAACTGTTGTGACTGACCATTAATGGTCACAAAAGAACACCACCGTTAGAAACTTCTTAGGGTCTATTGTAATGTTTATTTGCCATATAATCCGTTGATTAGGTCATGTAGAATTGGATGAAGGGAAAATACATATCAGCTTGATCCAAAAATTTCGTAGTTATTAATAAGATTTTAACGGTGGATGTTATGTTGCTACCATAAAAAAAAATTAGCATAGTGTATTCTTCCATACTATGTCCTTTTTTTTTTGCCTCCGAAAACTTATCTTACTAGAATAGATTTTTAGAGTAATGAAGTAAGATTTTTGACAAAAATACCCCTAGCTGTTACGGTAAAGCAACCGTAAAAAATAATGGTATGTTCATCTTATTGGGTTCGCCCTTACGTATAGAGGTCTAGTTTAGTGATTTAGGTTTTTTTTTGTCAGAAATAAAAAAGGTGGGTGGTAGGTCGGGTCTATACCAAAAAAATTACCCTACTACCATTTCAGTGGTGTGGCTCATCTGAGATTTTGATTTGTCTCATTTTTGGGCTTATACCCTAATATGAGTTGGAAAATGGATAGATGGCAGGGATAAAACACATACATCATAGTGGGTGGGAGTGTTGTCCAATGTGAGGCATCCACTGCATGGGGCCTACAATGATGCTAGTGTGGCATACATTCACTCCTTGGAGCCTACACCGGAGCAAGAGAAAGGACCCCTCGGAAATCTATATGATGGAAGGCTCTATTGGCCACACCGCGGAAATAGTGGGTATAGGAGCACCATCTGTTGAAACTTTGATAGGGCACACCTTGATGTTTATATGCCATCCAACATGGTCATTGTATTGAGCACAGCGCCATAAAGTGAAGACACAAATATCAAACTGATCCAAGACTTGATTGGTTCAGATGATTTCAATTTTAAAGGCACTCTTTTAGGTGGAGAATCTAAATTTAAAAGCAGGTCATCAACGGACTAGGTTGGGGCCAGACCAAGGTCTATCCAAGCCAAGCACAAGCTCAAGCCTCGATGATTTGTATATAACTTGGGTCCCAAGTCCAAGGCTTAGTCATGTAAGGTGAGACCCATCATATAGGTTTTTTACTTATTGAAATATTGTCCATGTCGAAGGCCAGAGTTCCTTCGCATATTATAGTAATACACACACATATACATAGAGAGGGAGAGTCATGCTCCCCTGCGCACCTATGCATATGCGCACCTTTGCACACGTGTCATGGGTGTCTAATCTGAACGGTCCATGGGATGCAGAATCCCATGAAACCTTATGTGACAAGTTTTCACCCTGATCTAAAATTCTGGTGGGCCATAGCAAAGAGAAATGCAAATCAAGGGAGGAAATTGTTTTCATTTTTCATAGCCCATCAAAGTTTTAGATCAAAGTAAAACTTGGACTTCATGAGGTGCTGCTTCACATGAACAGTTCAGATTTTGGATCCCCATCACGTATAATGGGTTCTCGAAAAAGTTACTTAAGTACGAACTGGATCACAGGTGAGTGTTTTCCGTGTGTGTGTGTGTATATATGGAAAAGGTACAATGAGCTCGAGCTACTATAAGCTTCCATGAGGTTGAGCTGTGTGGACCCCACCGTTGATATTTGTCAAACATCTAACCCATTAGTCAGATGAACCATACCATAGTGGGCCTAGGTCTCAAAAATCAAGTCAATTCGTGACTTGTGTGGGCCACACCAAATACAACAGTCATGTGCGGTCCCCTCCCATTAAAGCATTCATAATCATTTATTAGGCCCATCGAGATGTAGTACACAAATCCAGCCCACCCATTATGTGTGTCCCACTTAGCTGAGGGTTTAGACCAAGTTTCAGCCGCATCCAAATTTCGGGTGGGCCCCACCAAGTGATTTTATATGTTTTGGGCATGTCTTCACATGATTTTAGATGGTATGGCCCACCTGAGTTCTGTATACGGTTGGTTTTTAGGATATCCCATAATTTAAAGGGGACGCATCAAATGCACGGTGTTGATTTTCGAAAAGTATCACGGTGGGGCCCACATAGATCGACCTCATGGACGTTAAAATCAATTCGAGCGCATTGTACCTTTTCCCATATATATATATATATATATATATATATATATATATATATATATATATATATGTGCACGGTGTTGATTTTCGAAAAGCATCACGGTGGGGCCCACATAGCTCAACCTCATGGGACGTTAAAATCAACTCGAGCGCATTGTACCTTTTCCCATATATATATATATATATATATATATAATATATATATATATATATATATATTATATATATATATATATATACATAATAGATAAATAAAATCTATGTCATTGATTGTCAAGCATATAAATAATTTTAAAATATTTAAACATTAAGTGCATCTCCTATTTCCTGAGAGACGTGGCCAAAAGTAGTTTATAGTAGTGTCACCAAACACATCCAAGACTCCAAAAATTACAAGATTGTCTTTAATTACTCACCTTGCAGGTATGTGCCAAACCCGTTGATGCAAAAATCTGGTTAGCCCTCTCTGGGCCCATAAACATGCAAAAAAAATGAACAAAGAGAGGACCCTGACTCGTGCCAGGGACCCTTCAATGCTAAGTCAGGAATTCGGGTCTAGTTGAGTGTTGATGGTACGGGGCTAGAGATTGTGCGTACCTCTCCCATCTAAGGGATCATCTTATTTATAGGTGGGAAGAGGCGGTGGCATAGGGGGCGATCATTCCTATTTTGATTGGGACAAAATCCTAATAGGATTCTGAGTTTATGCATGGTGAGGATCCTTCTGAATCTCCAGCAGGGAGAACCGTATTAGAGATAGTTTCCGTGATCTTCGGCGCGGATCGCAGGCTGACTGGATGTCAGTTAATCCGAGCTCAAGCTAACATTGGGGTCAGGCGCAACTTATCTGTCGAGGTCGGGTACAACCTATCCACTGAGGTTGAGCTCGGCCGAACATTGGGGTCAAGTTCAGCCCAATGCTAAGGGATCGAGCTCCTCACTCGAGTTCAGCCTGATGCTAAGGGATTGAGATTCTCAGTCGGGCTCTGGCCTGCTGAGGTCAGGCTCGGCCTGAAGCCAAGAGATGGAGCTTTCTTCTTGGTCGGTTAAGAGGTGAGTGTTGAACCATTTGGTTGCACCTCTTATTGTTAGAGTGTTTGACCTGACCTGTCGATAGTTGGTTAGCGTATTTTCCCCATAACAAAACTCATCAAAGATTCTCTATGGTGTTCATCAATTTTAACTAATCATTTTAGGGTATGAGCCCAAAAAAGTGTATGAATTAAGGGTTGATTGGACTACACGACAAGAAGACAATGACCGGCCACTTAAACCCTCTCAGGGCCCACCATGATGTTTGCTAGTCATCTAACTTGTTTATAAGGCCAGACGGACTTACATAAAAAGAAAAACATAAATATCAACTAGATTTAAAACTTTTATAGCCCTTAATAGGTTTTCGATGGTAAGTGTTTCATCCCACTGTTTATTGTGGTGTGGTCTACTTAGAGCCTTAGATATGCCATCTTTTTGGACAAGTGAACTAAAATGATGTGTCAAAACGGATGGACGGGGTGGATAAAACACAAATGGCCTCATAGAGGCATTGTGGACCATCGAATCCATGTCCCTATCCAAATCACCAGGTGGTCCCCACCAAACAACAAAAACTGGGAAGCCGATTGGCTGATGTACCACACACCACCGATCTGGCTGGTCCAAGTACGTGTCGTGAGAAGATGAGCGCTGCAGAGTTATTATGGTTCAAAGGAGATCAAAGTTAGCGGCTCCCAAAATGATGTATTTATTATATCCATGCCTTTCATATATTCTTCTAGATCATTTTAGAGCAAGACCCCAAAACCGATTCATATCAAGATCTTAACGGACCACACAAAAATTAGCAATGGAACGATGATTCATATCCAAATCTTAATTGGGTCACACTAAAAATAGCAATAAGACAATGAATCTCACCATTAAAACATTAGTACAACCCACCATAGCTTTTATTTTCCATCCAATCGGTTAATAAGGTCACACAGACTTGGATGAAGAATAAAAGCAAATATCATATTGATCCAAAACTTCTGTACCACTCCAAAGGTTTCAATGGTAGACTTTCATTCAATCCCCACGCTGCTTTTTGCAGTCTGGTTCACTTGATCTTCGGATTTGTTTTATATTTTGGATCAAGCCTTACGAATGAACTCTCCAAAATGCAAGGACGGTTGGGATATAATACTAATCCGCTTCCCAAAAAACAAACATCCAGTGCCCACGTCATTGTTAGATCAGCCTGTCTTACGGGGAACGGATTGGCTACTCCCTGACACCGGCCAATGGCTGGTGGTCGGTGCTTTGTGGGCCCCACCATGATGTATGTGTTTCTTCCATGCTGTCCATATATATTTTACAGATAATTTTAAAGCATGAGACCAAAAATGAGATATATCCAAATCTAAAGTGGACCACATTACTGGTAACAGTGTTGAATGAGAGTCGACCATTAAAAACATTTTAGTGGCCATTAAAGTTTCGGATCAAGTTGATTTTTGTTTTTTCTCTTCATCTGGGCCTCTAAGAACAAAACAACAGATTGGATGTCAAATAAACAGTACAGTGGAACTTAGGAGGATTTGAATGGTAGATATCCAATCACTATTGTTTTCATGTGGTGTGGACCACCTGAGATTTATATCCCTCTAATTTTTGGGATAAAGCCCTAAAATTATCTTTAAAATGGATGAACGAAATGGATGAAACACATACATCATGGTAGCGCCCACAGAGAACCGACCATCAGCCACGGGGCCGGTGGCAGGGGAGTAGCCAATCCATTTCCGTCTTACGCTGGTCGCGGATCAGATACTGATAAGGTATATGGCTACCGAAGTGACATCACCAAGCTACGTGGACCCACCATGATGCATGTATTGTATCCATACCGTCCATTAATTTGGAGAGATCATTTTATGGCATGAGAAAAAGAATGAGATAGATCTAAAGTTCAACTGGACCCAACTATAGAAAACAGTGGAGACAATGACATCCACAGTTCAAAACTTTTTAGGAGCCACATAAGTTTTTGATCAACCTTATAATTTTGTTTTCACTTCATCTATCTCTACGTTAACTAATGAATAGATTGGATCTCAAAAATACATCATGGTTGACCCTATAAATGTTTCAACCGCGGGTGCGACTGCTCTCACGGTAGTCTGTGGTGGGTACACTTTAACTTTATATCTATCTAGGGCCCACAGAGCTTGGTGACGTAACTTCAGTAGCGATTTCGCTACTGACCTTCTCGTTATCTAATCCTCGTCCGTCTTATGCTATTCAGGGGCGGCGGCCATATTGGACTAGTTAGATGCCTTTCCCATTTCAAGCGTACCAACACAAGACATGTGGAATAAGGTTAATTTAAAATGACTTTCCAGGATCATGTTCGGCGCCCATATGGTATGAGTGCGTTACGATAACTTGCGTGTGCCGAGCTCTCTAGGCCCATTTCAACTGTGCGTAAGATCAACCCCATCCATTAGATGCAGCTTTGATGTCAGTATATTGGGGCTAAAAATCAGCCTAAACAGAAACCCAGGTGGGCCACACCACAGGGATTCGGAGGGGACCTCCAACCAGTAAAACTTCCCTACTATTTGTAGGGCTCACTATGTTGTATAGGTGCCATCTTATCCATTCATCAAATCCACCCCATTGTGATAAACGATTCACTAAAAATCATAACATTCCGAAATCAAGGCGGGCCACACCACATGATTTTAGAGGTCATACGCATGGTTTTACATTGTTCCCTGAATTATGGCCCACCTAAGATTTGGATGATCCTGATTTTAATCTCTGTAGTGAAGTAAGAGGAGGAGAACATGATGGACGGGGTAGATCGGGTGCATAGTTGTCGTGGGCTCCACAGCAGTCCAGTACCACCACATTTGTGGCGGCACAAATACCATATAAGCACACATTATTTTATAATCCATCTTACCATTGTCATTGTCAAAAAGATGTTTGCTTAGGCCACAAGTTTTTCAAGGAATAGCATCCACACAACATGTGGACTAGTAGAGCGGTTCATCAGGTGGGTCCCAACTTAAAGATGCTACTGTCCAAATTCTTGCTGTTCAACTCATTGGGTGGGCCACAGCAATATCAAAAGGTGGACAGCTTTAAAAACTTCAGCCAAGGCATCTATTTGGATTGTAGACTGGACCAACCTAACTGTTGTGGAGGGGAATTTGAATAGTGGAACCTTCTTGATTGGAGTACATAAGGTGGTATGTACAAGAGCTGCCTTGTACACCTGTGTTGGCATGGCAAAGCTCATCAAGTACCCACTGCTTATTCAATTCTAATGTTTTATTGCCTTGTTTGGGATTTGTAACTAAAGTGTGTAATCCTACTTGCTTGCTCACTAATGATAAATGCTTCAATGCACTCAGAGCACCGTAAGTTATAGAGCTCCTAGTTGCACCGGTTTACTTGGATGGTCTAATTAATTAATTTAAACTATTGTTTAAGACTTATATGGTGTTTGGCATCTCTACAAATAAAAGTTTACTAGTTTATTTCTTTTAAAAAAAAAAACTTTTACACCTTTAAGTAAGAGTCTGAGTTATTGGGGAAACGGCGGAAGCACGCGGAGATGAATTTATGATAGTAGTCCAAAACCACCAAGTAAAAAATGAGAAGAACACGGCGATTTAGCGTGGAAAAACTCTTTTCAGAAAAAATCACGGCACAAAGCGACATATATTACTATGAAAGCATAAACTACAAAGAGATAATACTTACCCGATTCGAACAACCTCAAATCTCACATTTACTACATTAATTTGAAACCCTAGGACGATTTAGAAATACTTAAAATACCTCTCAATACCGTTTACACCCACATTTATAACCTATGGAAGAATCTCAAACAAAATTGAAAATAAATTCCGCAAATCCAGTGGATCCACAAAATTCTGCGCAAAACGTTTAATGTCTTCAAAACTTATCCTTCAATGGCATCGAACCCAAGTCGATGGTATCGAACTAACACCTATACTATCCAAAGGCAAAACCCAAATTTTCGTAAAATCTTGATTGCATCAATCCATATTCGATGTCATCCAAGGTGCAATCAAACATCCATTCGATGGCATCGAAAAAATGCCTAGATAGGTCAACGACCAGCTAGAGAAAATTCGAAAAGTCTCGATGAGATCGAGCACTCAATGAGTCCATCAATTACATCGATAGGCCCAATAACAGACTTGATTTAAGACATACATTACAACATAACTATGGGCTTATTTATTTATAAAGTAGCAAATAAGCTTTAATTTTATAAGCTAGGGAGGAGTTACTCTATAAAAAAAGAGCTTATTTTATTTAAGCCGGTAGACATTTTTTACTAATTTTTTAACAAAATTTTCCTTTAACTTTTAATGTAATTTACATCTTGCCCACTTCTCCTCTTTACAATCTCTCCAAGGTAGGCACATGATGAATGGCCCATATTGAAGGTGTGGCCCCACATGGTGAATGGTCAACATCAAAGGTGGCCCACATAATGCACGGTCTCATTAAAAGTGTGCCCCACATGTGGATGGCCCGCATCAAAGTGTGGCCCCACATCATGGACAATCCACATCAAGCAAGCCTTACTCGATGGACCGTCCACCTTAAAGATGGGACCCACATGATGGATGGTGGACATTGAATGTGGGACCACATGATGAAAGGTTGACATTAAAGGTGGGCCCACATGATGAATCACCCATATTGAAGGTTGGGCCTCACATGATGGATGGTCCACAACAATGGTGGGACCTACGTGATGGATGGTGGACATCAATTGTGGGTCCCACATAATGGATGGCTCGGATAAAAATGTGGCCCTGCATGATGGACTATTCACATCAAGTGGGCCCCACACGATAGATGGTCCACAACAAAGGTGGGACCCACATGGTGGATGGTGGACATCAAAGGTGGGCCCCACATAATGGATGGCCCGCATCAAAGTGTGGCCCAACATGATAGAACATCCACATCAAGTGGGCCCCATTTTATGAGCAGTCCACATCAAAGGTATAACCCACATGACGAGTGATGGTCATTAAAGGTGGGCCCACATGAAGGTCAGTTGACATCAAAGGTACGCTCGCATGATGAACGACCCATATTGAAGGTGGGGCCCATACAACGAATGGTCTGCATCAAGGTGGGCCCACATAATGGATGGAGTGGGCTCCACATGATGGATAACCCACATTAAAGTGCAGCCCCTCATAATGGATGGTCCACATTAAGTGGGCCCGACCTAATGGACGGTCGACATCTAAGGTCTCGCATGACGGATGACTCACATATAAGGTACGCCCCACGTGATGAATGGTGGATATCAAAAGCGAGCCTCACATGATGGACAATCAACTTCAAAGGTAGGGCCCACACTATGAACACATCAAATGTGGGCTCCATGTGATGGGTGATGGGTAGTGGACATTGAGGAGCCCCACATAAAGGACAATTAGCATTGACCATGGGTCCCACATGATGGATGACCTACGTGAAGATGGGCCTGTAACGATGAATGGTCCACATCCAAGATGGTCCTTGCATGATGAACAACCCACTCAGAGGGTTTGGCTCACATAATGGACGGTCCACATCAAAGGTGGCCTCCATATGATGTACTATCCACATCCAGTATCCGACATAATGGATGGCCCAAATGTCTTAAAATATGAATATTTTATGTAGACATCTAATCTTTTATCATTTAGGGCATGGTCATCTATGGTGAGATCCACAAAAACAACCATCAACATTGCTATGACAATGGAGCTTTATGTTCTTATTTCAAATAATAGCTTTTTCGATTTTGAAAAAGTGATCTTAACGAACAAGCTTATTTAAAACAGGAACTAGAACAAAAGGAGTTTATTAGAATAGCTCTAGTTGAAAAGGCTTTTATTGAATTAGAGTATATATGCCAAATGAGACCTTAAACTTGTATAAATTGAAAGATGGAGTTGAACAATCATAAAAAATTCTCTCCATGCATAATTTTAACAAGAAGTCGATATCTCTTACCATTGAGTGCATCACTTTAGTTACCCTTTTTCATCCTCATAAATAGATATCCCTCAAAATCAAAAGAGGAATTCAACAAGATGATCACATCTTTCTTTGTATCTACCTCTTATTATGACCTTTCCTACAAGCTTAATAACTTTCGCATATTTTACACGATGACATCTAATTTTTTATACTTGGCAAAAACAAGCCCTCCACACATCCGATGAACTCATTGCATCACTCAAATTTACTACACTAGCTTACACCACGATATGAAGTTGCCGCAACTAAGAGCAGGCCATCCAAAAGCATCCCTATGCCATTATAAATTATTGAGGCAGATGTAGAGGTCCCAACAAATCAGCTACCTCCATAAGTTAGGAAAATCGAGCTCCACGGGCCTATAAATACCCTATTGCACTTATTTTAAGAGGATTTTCTTTTTTGAACATTCTCTTACATCTTCACGACATAAGAAGACAAAGAACTTCATAACATGCTCACCAATGTGGGCCTTACTTTCTTGAACATTCCACCCTACTAGAGGCCCTTACACTTGGGTTCCAGTCCTTGCTTGAGTGGTAGACTCTAAGGAGCTTCAACACAAGGTCTTGGGTTCGAAACCCATAGGTGGTGAAATCCCACTATGGCGTGCGTAGGTATGTGGCGGGTGCAAGTGTACAAAATATATATATATTTTTTTAAAAAAAAAGCCCCTACACTATGCATTGGGTGTTAGAGTTGGTGCCCTAAAAATTTTCACTTTGAGCCATTGAGCGTATGGATGTGATTAGGTTGTCTAGAGATCATAGCAACGACAACTTCAAATCTACACATATCAACAACAAAGAAGTTTTTGTTGTAGAACTTATGCACTCGTCTATAGCAACAACAATGTAAGATGATGAAGATGATTAGTGGTATCACTGCTCCGATACCATGTTGGTGGCTACATCATGCCATTCTTAAGATAATGGTGAGGAGAATTGAGATGCGAATAAGAGGGAAGATAAGAGTACCTTGGTGTAGTAAATAATATGAGATAAAGAGTTGGGTTGAAACCCTAACCCCCTTCCCCTGTTTATAGTACGTATAGAAATCTTGTGGAGGCCCTATGAGCCTTTATTACATGGGCTTGGGCCCATATAGGCCTTATTGCAAATCTATTCTTTTTAGTGTATTAAATGGCATGAACCATTGATCAAATGATGATCAACGGTGGGCCATATACATGGTTACTCGAGTCCAGTAGAATCAAACAACAAGAGGAGTGAAGAAGGGATTGGTGAAAATGACGTGGAGAGAGAGAGAGAGAGAGAGAGAGAGAGAGAGAGAGAGAGAGAGAGAGAGAGAGAGAGAGAGTAGGTTACTTGTTAGCAAACCCTTATATCAACTTTATTATTTACAATATCCAACGCATGTCCATTTGAATATTTACAAAATTGTCATTATTCATCATTACTATCTATTTATTCTACTAATACTTCCAACACTCTCTCCTAGGCTGGAGCACTGGCCCAACTTGAAACAAGAGCTAACATAATCATATTTTAAAAAGAAATAAATTATTCTTTGGCATCCCTCAAACTTTAGGTACTTCAAAAAAGAGTAACCTAAGTTTGAAGAGACACATAAAATAATTATGAAAATGAGAAAATAAAATATTATGCCGTCATAACAAGTAATGGAGGTGTCGAGACAACAAAAAACTTATGTCGAGTAGGCACTTTTGTAACTTGAGTGACATAAGCAACAAAACCAACTTTTCGGCGAAAATATTATAGATCAACTACCCAATCCAAATACGAGTACGGGCCAATTGCCATGTATACAAAACGAATCACGTCGCACAACTTAACAAATGAGAACCTATCTTCAAAGGAGGCGAGCCCACGTCACACTTTAAGAGATGATCCAGTCAACAAGGTAAATAAGTGGGCCACAATGGTAATGGCCCAATAAAGCATTTGAAAAAAAATGGGCCAATCAAGAGCTGAGCCCATGATATCAAGCAGGCTCACAAAAAAGCGAGTTAGGCTCCACAGCAATCACAAGCTCAAGCAGGCTCAACAACATAAAAGCAGGTCCATAGCTATGCAACAAAGTGGCCCCCACTAACATATTTGAGAGCACATTACAATGATCCTAACAAGGACACAACGATAGTGTTGTTGTAGGACCCACAACCATTTCATTCCAACAACCATATCGGATTTACGCTCACCACACCAAATATGGTGGCCTAATAGGGCCAAGCAATGTGGGTCTAGCAAACCAAGGTTGCTATATAATCACATGTCCAACACCAATCACATTGATTACATAGAATAGTCAGCACATGTCAAACATAAAGTATTAACATACGACACTTATTTGATCCGGAACCACATTAATTGACCAATCTTAGATGTTTATCTTAGTATAGAACAGAAAATCCTAAACCCAACTCTCACAATATTCTCGCCCTTACTCTTTGGCATATTCTCCTTCTCTTTATCTCTTTCTCTTTCTCTTAAACCCTAGCAAATTTGGATTTGGGGGAGGGGAGCCCAAATGTGGTGTATTTATAATGCTACAAGTGGTGCTTTTGGCACAAAGGGTTAAGTTTTTTGTGATAGAACCTTGTGGGAGGTTGTTTATAGCTGTTGAGGCCCATAAGATGTATGGGTCAATCTACGACATATGATAGTTTTCCTAAGTGATGATAAACGTAAGGCTTCAATCACCCCGCACATCGAGCACATCGATTAACGGTTATGATCAAAAGTCAATTTTGTTGGGATGCCTTGCACAAACTTAGGATCTAGCCTCCCGAAACAAACCAGAATTATGGATAATAAAAGCAATGAAATAAATCAAAGCATCAATCACACACCACACAAGAGATTTTTACGTGGAAAACCCTCAAAGAGGTAAAAACCACGGGACCTCGTCCAGATCAACAATCCACTATGAAGTAGAACGTTTACAATCTTCTTCACTCACGCAGGAGTGGATAAACAATAAGAGAAATAGAGAAAACGGAGAGATCTAACCGATTACGAGGACATAGAAGCGCTGAGATGTAGATTGCAAAGTAGAGAACCTCCACGAGCAGAACCTCCCTTCTATAAGCTTCCTCTCTCTCTTTCTCCTTCTCTCTCACCTTTGATAGCCCTAAACCCTTTAGCAAATCTCTTGCAAAGCTTTAGGAAACCCTCTTGCTATTTTGTGATCCCTAGAAAAACCCTAGGCAACCCCTTTTATAGTTTTGGGAAACTCCTTTCCGCATCCCAGTTGCGAAAGGACTCAAATCCGCAGTTTTGCGCAAAATCGCGGAACAAACTGCGTAACCTACGACCGGTCCTGGATTTCCTACGACCGGTCGTAGCCACCCTCGACCAGTCCTAACTCACCCTCGACCAGTCCTAGCTACAGTAAAAAACAGCAAAATTACTCGCTGGACTTTGAGTCGTGCCAGGGCTCGAACCTACGACCGGTCGAGCGCCTCCCACGACCGGTCGAGCGGGGCTCAGGACCGGTCGAAGACGGGGGGAGGAAGATTGTAAAGTTCTACTTCATAGTGGATTGTTGATCTGGACGAGGTCCCGTGGTTTTTACCTCTTTGAGGGTTTTCCACGTAAAAATCTCTTGTGTGGTGTGTGATTGATGCTTTGATTTATTTCATTGCTTTTATTATCCATAATTCTGGTTTGTTTCGGGAGGCTAGATCCTAAGGTTTGTGCAAGGCATCCCAACAAAGTGGTATCAAAGCTAAGTTCATTGAACGGGTAGGATCGGTTTTGAATTATGGAAGGTGGCTCAAGGATGATCAGCCTCAATGGTTCTAACTGGACCATATGGAAGGCTAAGATGGAGGACTTGCTTTACTGCAAGGACCTATATTCTCCAATCTCAGGCATATCAGCAAAATCCAAGGATATGACTGATGATGATTGAAGAAGACGGACCGAAAGGCGGTGGGGTTTATTAGACAATGGTTGGATGATTCTGTGTTCCACCATGTGTCTACAGAAACCTCAGCCGAAAGCCTATGGCTAAAATTACAAGGGCTGTATGAGAGGAAGACAGCCGGTAATAAGATATTTCTGATAAGGCGACTTGTGAATCTCAAGTTCAAGGATGGTGATTCTGTGGCCGAGCACATGAATGAGGTCAGCAATATAGTGAACCAACTCACCTCTATGAAGATGGTCCTGGATGATGAATTGCAGGCTTTACTATTGCTTAGTTCATTGCCTGACAGTTGGGAGACATTGGTGGTGTCTCTAAGCAACTCGCGCCAGACGGAAAGATATCCATGGAACAGGTAACTAGCTGTCTCTTCAATGAGGAGACAAGGAGGAAGTCTCAGGGGTCTACTCAGCAAGAGGCTCTTGTGACACAGGAAGGAACGGGGGAGAGGAAAGAACAGGAAGGGCGGGAAGGCCCGAGATAAATCAAGAGGCAAGTCGAGCAACAGAAAAGATGTTGAATGCTGGAATTGTGGCAAGAAGGGCCACTATAAGCATGAATGTCGTAAGAACGACAAGAAAGGAAAAGGGAAGGAAGATGAATCAGATTCCACTGCGGTCGCTTCAGATGGCGACATGGTAGTTATTCTTTCTACAAGTCACGATGTATGTCTCACGGCTACGAGTCAGGGCACCGACTGGGTGATAGACTCGGGAGCTTCTTTTCATGCGACTCCACACAGGGACTCCTTCACAAGCTACAAGTCAGGTGACTATGGAACTGTGAAGATGGGAAATTCTGGCGTATCAAAGATCGTGGGAGTTGGTGATATATTGTGTGAAAACTGATGTGGGCTGCACATTGGTTCTCAAGGATGTGAGGCATATCCCAGACCTTCGCCTCAACTTGATGTCGACGGGAAGGTTGGATGATGATGGCTATGAAAGCCGGTTTGCTGGTGGGCGATGGAAGCTCATCAAGGGTTCATTGATCGTGGCTAGAGGAAAGAAGTGTTGCACCCTGTACAAGGCAAGTGTCAGTATGTGCAAGGGTGGATTGAACGCAGCGGAAGATTCGGCTATTGACATGTGGCACAGGCGTCTAGGCCACATGAGTGAAAAAGGGCTTCAGCTACTAGCGAGAAAGCAGCTCCTTCCAGACGTGACAGGTATGCCTCTTAAAACCTGTCTTGATTGTTTATCAGGGAAACAGCATAGAGTTTCATTCGTTAAAACTGCTTCTCATGTTAATAAAGAGCATGCATTAGATTTGGTTTATTCTGATGTTTGTGGTCCTATGAGGACAAAAACCTTGGGTGGGGCATTGTATTTTGTTACTTTTATAGATGATGCATCTAGGAGGGTTTGGGTTTATGCTTTGAAATCCAAGGACGAGGTCTTTGGTGTGTTTAAATTGTTTCATGCTATGGTCGAGAGAGAGACAGGTAGACCATTGAAGTGCATCCGCACTGACAATGGTGGTGAATACATTGGCGACTTTCACGAGTACTGCAAGTCCCAGGGTATACGGCATGAACAGACGGTTCCCAAGACCCCCCAGCATAATGGTGTAGCTGAGCGAATGAATCGCACCATTGTTGAGAGAATCAGATGCATGTTATCCCATGCGAAGTTGCCCAAGACGTTCTGGGGAGAAGCAATGCGCACGGCGGTGTATTTGATAAACAGGTCTCCATCAGCCCCGTTGAATGGAGAAGTACCTGAGAAGGTGTGGACTGGACAGGATCCATCGTACAGTCATCTCAGGGTGTTTGGATGCAGGGCATCCGTTCACGTACCAAAGGACGAGAGGTCCAAGCTCGATATGAAGATCAGGCAGTGTGTGTTCTTGGGGTACGGTGATGAAAAATTCGGTTACAAGTTATGGGATCCGACCGAGAAGAAGCTCGTCAGGAGCAGAGATGTGGTTTTCTTTGAAGATCAGTGTATCGAAGACATTGGTAAGCCAGAGAAGAACCAGCCTAGTTCAGGTGAGCTAGAGGACATGGATCCGATTACTCCTCCCGTGGTGCCTGATGACGGGGGAGTACAGCAAGGTGCAGAGGACGAGGGAGTTCCTTCAGAAGATGGACCAGGGGAGCAGCCCCCACTTGATCCACCTGTTGAGCCACAGGTGAGGAGGTCATCTAGGGACAGACAGCCGTCCAAGAGGTACTCGCCGCATGAGTACATTATGCTAACCGATGGGGGAGAGCCAGAAGATTATTCTGAGGCCCTAGCCGACGAGCATAAGGAGGAGTGGTTGAAAGCTATGCAAGAGGAGATGGAATCCTTGCATAAGAACCACACCTATGACATGATGAAATTGCCTAAGGGCAAGAAAGCTTTGAGCAACAAGTGGGTGTTCAGAAAGAAGTTGAGCAGAAGAATTCACAGACGAGGTTTAAGGCCAGACTTGTGGTGAAAGGGTTTGGTCAGAGGAAAGGCATAGACTTCTGAGGAGATATTCTCACCAGTGGTGAAGATGACATCCATACGGGTGTTGCTTGGGTTGGCGGCTAGCATGGATCTGGAGATAGAGCAGTTAGATGTTAAAACTGCCTTTCTCCATGGTGACCTGAAGAAGAGATCTACATGCACCAACCAGAGGGGTTCGAAGTCAAGGGCAAGGAGCATATGGTGTGTAGGCTGAGAAGAAGAGCTTGTATGGGCTGAAACAAGCTCCACGGCAATGGTACAAGAAGTTCGATTCGTTCATGTTACAGCATGGGTATGACAGAACGGAGTCGGACCACTGTGTGTTCACGCGTAAGTTCTCAGATGGTGATTTCTTAGTTCTGCTGTTATATGTTGATGACATGCTCATCATGGGAAAAGACATCAAAAAGATTGACAGGCTGAAACAGGAGTTGGACAAGTCTTTTGCGATGAAAGACTTGGGCCCGGCTAGACAGATCCTAGGAATGGAGATAACCCGTGACAGAAGTAGCAGGAAGCTTTGGCTGTCACAAGAGCGGTATATTGAGAAAGTCCTAGAGCGGTTCAATATGAATGCAGCGAAGCCGGTCAGTATTCCACTGGATGGTCACTTCAGATTGAGCGACAGGCAGTGTCCCAAGACGAAGACAAAGGTGGAAGAGATGCAGAAGATACCCTACGCATCAGTTGTAGGAAGTTTGATGTATGCTATGGTGTGTACACGCCCAGACATAGCATATGCGGTTGGTGTTGTCAGCCGGTATCTTGCCAATCCTGGCAAAGAACATTGGGTAGCGGTAGCGGTAAAGTGGATACTGAGGTATCTAAGAGGCTCATCCAGGTTGAGCCTATGCTATGGTGACGGTAAACCTGTGTTAGAGGGCTACACAGATGCAGATATGGCAGGTGACATAGATTCCAGGAAGTCTACATCGGGGTTCATGTTCACGTTTGCAGGGGGAGCGGTTTCTTGGCAGAGCAAGCTACAGAAGGTCGTAGCATTGTCGACGACAGAGGCCGAATACATCGCAGTCACAGAAGCATGTAAAGAGATGCTTTGGATGAAAAGGTTCCTACAGGAACTTAGCCTAAAGCAGGAGGAGCACGTGGTCTATTGCGATAGTCAAAGTGCTATACACTTGAGTAAGAATCCAAGTCAGCATTCCAAGTCGAAGCACATAGAGATTCGGTATCACTGGATCAGAGATACTTTGGAACAGAAGGTATTACAGCTTAAGAAGGTCCACACGGACGATAATGAGTCAGACATGATGACCAAGGCTTTGCTCAAGGGCAAGTTGAGGTTTGTAGAAACCTGGCTGGCTTGAAGAAGGTGGATCCCTCTTGGGTCAAAAAGGGGGAGATTTGATGGGGTTTTTTTCCCCGTCTTCGACCGGTCCTGAGCCCCGCTCGACCGGTCGTGGGAGGCGCTCGACCGGTCGTAGGTTCGAGCCCTGGCACGACTCAAAGTCCAGCGAGTAATTTTGCTGTTTTTTACTGTAGCTAGGACTGGTCGAGGGTGAGTTAGGACTGGTCGAGGGTGGCTACGACCGGTCGTAGGAAATCCAGGACCGGTCGTAGGTTACGCAGTTTGTTCCGCGATTTTGCGCAAAACTGCGGATTTGAGTCCTTTCGCAACTGGGATGCGGAAAGGAGTTTCCAAAACTATAAAAGGGGTTGCCTAGGGTTTTTCTAGGTATCACAAAATAGCAAGAGGGTTTCCTAAAGCTTTGCAAGAGATTTGCTAAAGGGTTTAGGGCTATCAAAGGTGAGAGAGAAGGAGAGAAAGAGAGAGAGGAAGCTTATAGAAGGGAGGTTCTGCTCGTGGAGGTTCTCTACTTTGCAATCTACATCTCAGCGCTTCTATGTCCTCGTAATCGGTTAGATCTCTCCGTTTTCTCTATTTCTCTTATTGTTTATCCACTCCTGCGTGAGTGAAGAAGATTGTAAACGTTCTACTTCATAGTGGATTGTTGATCTGGACGAGGTCCCGTGGTTTTTACCTCTTTGAGGGTTTTCCACGTAAAAATCTCTTGTGTGGTGTGTGATTGATGCTTTGA
This sequence comes from Magnolia officinalis, assembly GCA_021015155.1. NCBI lineage: Eukaryota > Viridiplantae > Streptophyta > Magnoliopsida > Magnoliales > Magnoliaceae > Magnolia > Magnolia officinalis. Next base: position 54,746,715 of record JAJHSJ010000015.1, read on the forward strand.
TTTATTTCATTGCTTTTATTATCCATAATTCTGGTTTGTTTCGGGAGGCTAGATCCTAAGGTTTGTGCAAGGCATCCCAACAAATTTGATAGTTACCGATCATTAATAAGAATCACGACTATACAGATGTGTATAGGACATTGCTCTATGTTAGCGTCCTGAGTTTAGTTGCGAACTAACGGCCCATAAGTCGCAACTTCGAAAGAAAAAAAAAAAAAGAGATCAAAAGTGGACAATTAAATTAAGTTTTTGCTGATTCCAACCTAACCTCACACAACACGTGTTGTCTTTCGGTTCCAAATTGAGCGATTTCGCGTGTCGCCTCGGCTTAGTGTTTGCGATGGACATCAAGCCTAGCAAGACAAACGTCTTTCTATAGTTTCAGGTTTAGTGGACCACTAACAGACGGTCTAAAGTTGGTATAGTTAATCTGTATATTTTTGTAATAGGTTTAGCAATAAAATTTCTTGTATAAGGTGATTAGGGTTTGGATTAGCTAAATTCATAGTGTAGCCTATTCGTGATTAGCGAAAACGATGATTCAGTCCTAATCACCCTAATCAATAACTCTAGTTCAACTATACTAGAAACTACCCAAATTAGTAAATTATACTGAGTATAAAAAGTTTAAATTTAATAATATATGGTGATTCCTAGCATGATTAGAATAAATTCCTAAGAAGACACCATATACAAAAGATCTAAGATAAAAAAGATATGTGCGGTCCATCCATAACATATAGTTGCAAAAATTTTCAAATTCAATAGGTTTATTGTTTGTAGTATTTTTTTTTACACTTTTAGTTATTGAATTATTTTTTAAAATTTTATAACAATTCATCATCAAGCATACTTTATCCCTACCAAACTTCATTTCATTTTGAGTTTTAAAAAAATCTCAAAATTCAAGAAGTACCAAATGTCTATAACTAATATTTTATGGATAGTTTCTAAAATGTCATAAAATTAACCTCATTCGAGTTTTTTTTTAAAAAAATATTTATTTTTCTATGAAATATACTCATCAAACTTCAATATAACCTTTGAATTACCTCAATCAGAGTTGTAAAACAAAAGATATGAATTTTTCTAGTAAGCGCATTGAAACTGGCAATTGTTAAATATTGTTATTTAGTGTTGAATAGGTGGTGGCAGTGTGATGTAGAGCGGGTCGCGGACAATTACATGGCAAAGATGGATCAGAAAAGGCCCAGTCGGCGACAGAAGTGATCTGGACCATCAGACCTTAAATCAGGCGTATCTCGCAATCCGGGATGAGTTAGCGGACGAAAAATATATGATTTTGGGGTAGAACGAGCTACTTTAGCCAACCAACCCCGCTACGCCGGGTTGCGACGCTCGGAATTGCGAGAAACCCCTGATTTCACGTTTTCACGGTCGTTTCCCTGTTTCAATTTCGTTTTTACTATAATAGTAAGTTTTAGTTTGCTTATAACTCTTTATCCGTCGGGCTTTAGGAGTTGCGCCCAACGTGAAAAGAGCTTAGAATAATTAGGAGAACGGTTGGCGAAGCCAAATAGGACACTTACTATTTTTGGCCGAAAACCTTGCGCACTAGTAGACATCACGACCGTATATAAATAGTAAGTTTACTATTTATAGTAAGTCGCGAATTCTAGGAGTCCTAGTTGTAGTTTGATTCTATTTCTTTCTCATTGCTTAGTACCCTTATTTAAAGGGTTGTGAACTCGTTTTTATGGATTGATTAATCTATATCGAATTTATTTAGAATTTATTTCTATTTTCTGCTCTCTTTTCTCGTGGATCGAGAAGTCTCTGTGAGGAGTCCAGAGAAGTTCCGTGGATTCGGAATATTTATCCTCTTGAGGAAGACGGTGCTCGACCTCACGTCCTCCCCTGCGTCAGTTTAGAATGGTATCAGAGCGAGGTTTCCCTCGGGTCGATGGCTTCTAACGAGGGTCGGGCAACAATCCCATAGGCGGTGCTCCAGGAAATTTTCCTTTAACGGCGGCAACTTTCCAAGCAGCGCAGCAAGAGAATCGGCAAGCCATGCAAGGGCTGCAGGCTTCCATGGACCGCATAGCGAATCTCTTAGCAGAAACCCTAGGGCAACTCCGTGTTCCTGGTGGTAATCCTCCACCACCAATTGCTGAAACTCGTAATCGCCCTGATCGCAGGATAATCCCAGCAGTGCATCCAAGGGCCGTCCCTGAGGACGGGGGCTCCAGTGAAGAGGAGATCGATGACGTGATCTTCCAACACCCCAGGCAAGGCGGCGATCGGGTAGATCGAGACTTCAAGATACGGGTTGATATTCCTAACTTCAATGGCCAGCTACACATTGAGGATTTTCTCGATTGACTTTCTGAAGTTGAGCGATTTTTTGACTATATGGACATCCCTGAAACAAAAAAGGTCAAGCTTGTGGCCTACAAGTTGAAAGGAGGAGCTTCAGCTTGGTGGGAACAACTGCAACTCGCACGAACCAGGCAGATGAAAGCACCAATCCGCACATGGCAACGAATGAAGCAGCTACTACGTACCCGATTCCTCCCTAGCGATTACGATCAGGTATTATTCCAACAATACCAAAATTGTCGACAGGGTAGTCGGTCGGTGAGAGAGTACGCAGAAGAATTTTACCGCCTGGCGGCGCGCAAACGATTTGGTCGAGACTGAATCGCAGCAAGTCCCCGATTCAACGGTGGATTGCGTATGGCGATCCAGGATCGGGTCCAGATGCAGTCCGTCTGGACGATGAATGATGCGATCAAGTTGGCTACTCGGGCAGAAGCGCAACTTGAACGTTCTAACACACGGCATATCCTACTGCGAGGATCACTGCGGCAGGTCCACCCCAGGGAGCTCCACAGCCTAAGGGGAAGGAGCCCGTAGGAGCACGCACTCAACCTCCTATGTCTGAGAACCGAGATCAGGGAAGTGGGCAAGCTAGACCCCAAAGGGGCGTATCGACTGCTACTGGCACAAGTACAATCCCGAACCCTTATGCTCGGCCAAGGCCCAACAACTGCTATCGTTGTGGCCAGCCGGGCCACTTGTCAAATACTTGTCCCCAGCGAAAAGTGGCAAACCTCCCTCGCCACTAATGATGGCAGTGCTGATAACGCTTATGAAGATCCAGATATTGAAGAACAGGAGCATACCGCCGAGGACGAGGTAGATGATTCAGATTGGGTTCAGCAAGATCACGGCGAGTCGCTCGTCGTGAGGCGGCTATTATATGCGCCAAGAAAAGAAGTGCATCCACAGCGGCATAACATCTTCCGCACTAGGTGTACGGTGAATCGAAAGGTTTGTGATGTGATCATTGACAGTGGAAGCAGCGAGAACATTGTCTCCAGCGGCATGGTGGAAAAATTGCAATTGAAAACAGAGCGTCATCCCTCTCCATATACAATCGGTTGGATCAAGAAGGTCAGCGAAACAAAGGTAACTGAACGGTGCACCATATCCTTTTCAATTGGCCAACATTATATGGATGAAGTAGTATGCGATGTGGTTGACATGGAAGCATGTCACATACTACTCACGGGTCGACCCTGGCAATCTGACCGTGACGCCACTCATAAAGGGCGAGATAATATATATCTCTTCGTCAAGGACGGCCGGAAGACCATATTGGCCCCTATGGATCCAGAAGGACCACCTGAAACTTCTAAAGTGGATGGTCGTTTTCTCTTAACCATTCGGGACTTCGTGGAAGAATCCAAAGAAACAGGACAGACTTATGCATTAATTGTAAAAGGGGAAGAACTCGAGCCTACCATCATCCCTGAAAGACTAAGGCCCTTGTTGCATGAATTCCAAGAAATCTGGCCCGAGGACCTTCCCGATGGGTTACCCCCTATGCGAGATATCCAACACCATATCGACCTTATCCCTGGGTCCAGTTTACCTAATCGTCCTCATTATCGAATGAGCCCGAATGAGTGCGAGATTCTGCAGGGACAAGTGGAGGAACTGATCCGTAAGGGTCTTATTCGAGAAAGCATGAGCCATGTGCTGTACCAGCTCTGCTAACTCCAAAGAAAGATGGGAGTTGGCGCATGTGTGTCGACAGCCGGGCCATCAACAAGATCACCATAAAATACAGGTTTCCTATACCACGGTTGGATGATATATTGGATATGCTAGAGGGCGCAAAAATATTCTCTAAATTGGACTTAAGGAGCGGCTACCATCAGATTCGAATACGGCCGGGTGATGAGTGGAAGACAGCCTTCAAGACCAAGGAAGGATTGTACGAATGGATGGTCATGCCTTTCGGTCTTTCTAATGCGCCTAGCACATTCATGAGGTTGATGAACCAAGTTCTGAAACCTTTCATTGGGCGGTTCGTTGTGGTCTATTTTGATGATATTTTGATATACAGTCAAGACGAAACCACCCATATGGAGCACCTCAAGAAAGTCCTTCAAGTGCTCACTGAAAATAAATTGTACCTCAATTTAAAAAAGTGTAGCTTCATGACTGATAGCCTATTGTTTCTGGGTTTTGTGGTTACATCCACGGGCATTCGAGTGGATGAGGAAAAGGTGAAGACAATCAGAGAATGGCCGGTTCCCAAAAATATTCACGAAGTACGAAGTTTCCATGGACTAGCGACATTCTAATCGTCGGTTCGTGAAAAATTTCAGTAGCATTGTGTCACCGATCACAGATTGCATGAAGAAAGGGCAGTTTCAGTGGACTGACGAAGCCGACAGGAGCTTTGCCGAAATCAAGCGCAGATTATCCACGACCCCAGTTCTTGTACTTCCCAACTTCGACAAACTGTTTGAAGTCGAATGTGATGCCTCATATGTCGGGATTGGGGGAGTTTTGTCTCAAGAAGGTAGGCCGGTAGCCTTCTACAGTGAAAACTTAGTGATGCACGCAAGAAGTGGTCTACATATGAGATCGAGTTGTACGCGGTGGTCCAGGCACTGCGACACTGGCGACATTATTTGATTCAAAGGGAATTCATACTTTACACGGACCATCAAGCCCTCAAGTTTATTAATAGTCAAGCTAACATTAACCGTGTGCATGCTAGATGGATCTCATTCTTGCAGGAATTCACATTCGTGCTAAAGCATAAGTCAGGGCAACAAAACAAAGTAGCCGATGCGCTGAGTCGCCGTGCAACTTTGTTAGTCACTATGAGCAATGAAGTTGTCGGGTTCGATCGCCTCAAAGACATATATGCCGACGACGACGACTTCAAAGACGCATGGGTTAGATGTCAGGAAGGTCCCCCCGGTGACTTACATATACAAGACGGGTTCCTTTTTAAGGGAAATCGACTATGTATCCCAAAGAGTTCGCTAAGGAAACAGATAATCCAAGAGCTACATGGAGGTGGCCTCAGTGGACACCTTGGGCGAGACAAGACGCGAGCTCTTGTGGAAGAAAGGTATTACTGGCCGCAATTGGTACGTGATGTGGGAAAGGCAGTCCAACGCTGTTATATTTGTCAGACTTCCAAGGGGCAATCTCATAATACGGGCCTCTACACCCCGTTACCCGTGCCTGACGGCCCTTGGGAGGATTTATCTATGGACTTTGTGCTTGGTCTCCCACGAACACAACGCGGCATGGATTCGGTGTTCGTGGTAGTAGATCGTTTTTCCAAGATGGCGCACTTTATTCCATGCAAGAAGACTCTCGATGCAACACACGTGGCGAATCTATTCTTCAGAGAAATTGTGCGGCTACACGGGGTTCCCAAGACTATTACTTCCGACCGTGACACGAAGTTCATAAGCCACTTTTGGCGGACTTTGTGGACTCGATTCGATACACGCCTTCAGTTCAGCAGCGCGTACCACCCACAGACTGACGGTCAAACTGAGGTTGTGAATCGCACGTTGGGGAACCTCCTTCGATGTATTTCAGGGGAAAAACCGAAGCAGTGGGATTTGGCCTTGTCTCAAGCGGAGTTTGCATTCAACAACATGGTGAACCGCTCGACAGGAAAATCCCCGTTCCAAGTTATCTACGGACGAGTACCTCGCCATACACTAGACTTGGTCCCTCTGCCCAAGCTCCCAGGCATGAGCATTGCAGCAGATCATATGGCAGACAAAATCATGGGCATTCATGCAGAGGTACAGAACAAGCTACATGCCTCGAACGAAAAGTACAAGGAGCAAGCGGACAAGTATCGGCGACAGAAAGTGTTCGAGGTGGGCGACCAAGTAATGGTCCATCTGCGCAAAGAAAGATTTCCGACCGGAACGTACAACAAGTTGAAGAATAAAAAGATTGGACCGGTACCAATCATCCGAAAGATCAATGACAACGCTTACGTTGTTGATCTTCCAGATGATATGGCGATCTCACGAACTTTCAATGTTGCGGACCTGACTGAGTATCATGAACCAGCGCATAATGATAACTCGAGGACGAGTTCTTTTGAAGTGGAGGAGACTGATGTAGAGCGGGTCGCGGACAATTACATGGCAAAGATGGATCAGAAAAGGCCCAGCGGCGACAGAAGTGATCTGGACCATCAGACCTTAAATCAGGCGTATCTCGCAATCCGGGATGAGTTAGCGGACGAAAAATATATGATTTTGGGGTAGAACGAGCTACTTTAGCCAACCAACCCAGCTACGCCGGGTTGCGACGCTCGGAATTGCGAGAAACCCCTGATTTCACGGTCGTTTCCCTGTTTCAATTTCGTTTTTACTATAAATAGTAAGTTTTAGTTTGCCCTGCGTCACAGTGGCACCGCCGATTGACATCTAATTTATGTAGCAGCACCATTGGAGTCAATCAATTTTATTATTATTGTTATAGGAAGATCCGAGCCGACTACAATCGGAGGGATCGACGATCCGCTAGTCCAGGCGGAGGGTCCGAGCCTCGGCATAATACTAGGAAGGCGGGTTAAGATGGGTGAAGCTCCCATCCTTGACCGACTTCTTTCCAAGGGCAGTCGGTAGGGAAAACATTCGAGTTATACGATCAACTCCGAGCGGACGTCCATCATAATATCGAGAATGACTAGCTGCATTACTCACGAACGATCATCAGCTCGGAGTGATGCTGTCGCCCTCGGTCTGGCCGAGCCGAGGCACCTCCGAGGATAAAGGTTCCACGCGCTAAGTGGAGAAACTGCCGTATATGGATATGTCCTATTATCTCGTCCGCAATACGCACGCCGTAACACATGATCTGCGAATTCTGGGCAATATCTTCATGATCCGCAAATCCCACTGATCGTGCCGAGATTATCGAGTGCGGATCAAGCGATGAAGAGGTATAAATATCACATCATTCCATGATAACAGGTACGCGACATCTGACACTCTCTCTCTCCTCCCCAACTTAGACCCAGATTCTCTTGTCCTGACTTAGGCATCGGAGGGTCCCCCGGCTTAGCCAGGGTCTCCATTGCTCACGGTTTGCGTGCAGGGAACCAGATCCGTCACCTATCCGAAATACGTCGAGAAAGGAAGAGGGTTGACCAGATTTTAACCTCAACAATTATTATTATTTTAATGGTAGCACTGTTGAGGTTAGTCCATGCTCTGTCAAATTCGACCTTCCACTCTTTTGGGTAGTTTCGGTGGACCCCACAACACTTCTTTTGGTCTCAAATATATGTAATACATACACAGACATGAACGCAATTGCGAAATCAAATGTAGCGCCTAAGGACATCCAATTTCGAAGTTGGTGAAAATCTAGGGTGTTACACCTAGCGAGTCAAAGTCCTCTACAATCTAAAGAGAGTGTCGGGCAAAGAGGGAAAATAAGGAAAGGTAGAGAAAATCCAAGTGTGAGGTGTCGGTTCAAGTGGGCTTGGGCGAGTCGTGTGCTGAGTGCCAAGTCCCTACTTGCGTCGACTCACTGTAGAGGATTCCATCTGAATAAGGACCAGGTTTAGACCTTGTTTAGTTAGATAGAATGAGAGAAGCAGTGAAGAAGAAGAAAAGGAAGATAGAAAGATAGAGGGGTTGTATGTCGTGCAGGACAGTCGAATCATAGACGCATTCGCCGAGTTGGGGCAACGAGTCTTGCCGAGTCAAGGCTTAGGTAGGCCTGGGTCGGGCCTTTTTGGATTAGTAAAGCGTGGAAGTGATGATTATTGCACGAGTCTGCGCAACACAGGTTGGATCAAAGATATGTTGCGTGCTGCACAATGAGAGTATTGTGCATGGTGGGCCCCACAACGACTCTCAACGGGAACATCCTCACATTCATCTCCAAAATAAAGTATAAATTTGTTCAAATTCTTACTGACAATATATTGAATTATTCTTACAAGGAACTATAATTTCATTTAAACCGCAATGACAACCTCCGTAAGCAAAATAGTTTTCTACTTCGTGCCGACTGGGTTCGTTGTAGAATTTATTCACAATCAATCTTTAATCCAAAAGGACCAACTAGTTCCGACCAAAAACAATTTGCCACGAGCTATCATCGGAGTGATATATGTATCACCGTTAACACAAGACATCGGTGGAGAATAGATCGTCATATCTCCCCGAAGGTCGAAAGCCCGAGCCCGTTCAGCTAACGAACCAACCCCACCACAAATGATTAGGGGACCAATCACAAGAAATGCTGCAAAACGAAACCCAACACTTGCTCCGCCGTCATTGTACCCAAGAAAGTCCCCATGTTCTTTCACTTTGCAATACTTCTCAATCCTTCCTTGCTCGTTGAATGGCCATGGTCTCGATGGAAATGGCAATATTTCTGCTTATTCTATCTGTCAGGACTGGACTTCATCTTGCTCTGCCATTTAAGGATGCATTTGTCTTGGATCTCTATCAAGACTTGTATGGGTGTCTTGTTAATGGGAGTGTGTGACTTGAACTTACTGTCAAGCCGCTTGCTCAGACATTGATTACTTTGTGGTTGGTCGTCCTTCCTCTTTTTGCTTCCACTGGCCGAGCCGAGCTCTGCCTTGGGTTGTCGTTCTTTAGCCGTTGTTCATTTGCTCTGGACGGCCTTTCGTAGGGTAGAGGCCTCTTCGGCATTGGAATATTTCTGCCACCTATTCAAAAGGTCGGCCATCGTCATTAGGGGATTTTTATCTAGCGATAAGAGGAAATTGGGATCTCTTAAACCCCCCATTATTGTGGTCAGAGCAATCTCCTCGGAGTGCTTCCACACTTGCATCGCTTTAAGATTGAAGCGCTTGATATTGTCCTTCAGTAGTTCTCATTCCTTCTGAATAATGTGGAGAAGGTGAGAAGCAGGTTTGAGTTTTTCCTTTCCTCCGATGAAGTTAGTGACAAAAACTTGGCCGAGTTGGGAGAAGGAGTTGATCGATCGCGGCTTCAACTGCCTGAACCACTTCCGAGCCGCTCCTGTCAGGGTCAATGGAAATGCGTGGCACATGACCGCGGTGGTCGCGTTATGGAGTTTTATCCAGACCTTGAACGATTTTATATGCTCCGATGGGTCGGTGGTTCCGGAGAACGGAGTTATTTGCAACATACGGAACCTGTCCGGCAACTACGCCTGCATAATGTCGGCTGTAAATGGAGGATCGAGAAGGTGGACCATAAATTGACTGTAACTTTTAATACAAGTATTGTTACGGGGCGCCCAACCTATCAATCTTTACTAAAACGGGTAATCCGAGGTGAACCGACCCACAAATTGGGTCGCATATGTCCGTTTCATATAAAAAAACACGCGCTTTCAGCTTAAAAATAAACTTTTAGGAAAATATCACTATTTTTAGTAATTTTAAATCTTTTAGAGTTTTAGATTTTATTCATTTTAAAAAATAACTTTTTGCCATGACTCTTTTAACAAAATGTTTAGCCCCCTTGTCCAGATCTCATTCAGATATGCCATGTTGGCACGCGGGAGAGTAACCATCGGAATGGCGGGCTACCCACGCCAACAGCCATCACAATCACGATCGGTATGTAATCCCCTCACCGAATCAGAGGTACTGGTGGGTCTCATTTTTTGGTGCAGATCATATCACCTTTTAAGTCAATGGGATTTGCGCCGGAAAACTAGGCGGCGCCACTATGATGTTTATGAGAAATCCACCATGTCCATCCATTTTGCAAGCTCATTTTAGGAAACGTGACAAAAAATGAGCTAGATCCAAGACTCAAGTGAGCTACACGAGAGGGAAAAGTGAGGAAAGAAATGCCTACCGTTGAAACCTTCTGTGGTGCTTATGAATGATTCAATGGTGGTTGTTCAATCCCCACTGTTTGTTTCCTCCCATGTGGCCCACTTGAGTGTTGGATCTGGCTCATTTTTTGTTGCATTTTCTAAAATGAGCTCACAAAATGGATGAACAGGTGAATTTCTCACAAATATTATGGTGGCCCCACCTAGGTTCCAATTACAGCTCCACTCTTTTCCAAAGCTTAATGCAGTTGATTATGTCCAAGCTATGGACACTGCCATGGATTAAACCTCCCCCTCTCTTACAATCCTGGCCAAATTGAGTGATTTGGATCGCCGGATGGAATATTTGTAGTAATCTGCTATCCACCATACCCACAACTATATGAAAGGACTAAGACACACTTGCTTTTAAACCCGTGGCCTTTTTGTAATAAAATCCATCAATAGGGGTGCGAGTTAGGTGAAGTCAGATGCGGTTTGGCTAGTGACCCAACACCAGCTAGCTAGCTGATGTCATAGCTCTGTGTCCCTCACCATGATGCATGTGTTTTATCCATCCCATCCACCCACTTTTTCGAGATCATTTAAAGGCATGAGCCCAAAATAGTGGAAGATCCAAATCTTAGGTGGACCACACAACAGAAACAATAGAAATTGAATGTCCACCCTTAAAATATTCCTAGGAACCATTGTAATGTTTATTTGTCAACCAACCTATTGATAAAGTCACACAGACCTCGATGAAGGGAAAAAACAAATATCAGCTTCATAAAATTAAAAAAAACTTTTGTGGCCGAGGAAGTTTTCAATGGTAAGCCTTTAATCTCCACTATCTCTAGTTGTGTGGTCCACTTAAGATTCAGATCTGCCTCATTTTTACGGCTCATGCTCTAAAAATATATGCAAAAATGGATGGACAACATGGATTGAACACATACATCATGTTGAGGCCAGAGAGCTTTGACACCAGCTAGCTTGCTGGTGGTGGCGTCACTAACCAACTGCATCTGGTGAGGTAAAGGTAACTACTTGATGGATAAGGCCCCTGAAAATAGGGCCCAACTTGAAATATGTGTTTAATATCCATGTGGTTTATTCTTTATTCCAGCTCATTTTAGGACATGAGCCGAAAAACGTATCAGATCCAGAGGTCATTTGGACCACACCTCACGAGAAACGGTAGTAATTGATCATTAAAAACCTTCTATGGTCCACAAAATTTTTGGATCAAGTTGATATATATATATTTTCCCTTCATCCAGGTCTGTATGACCTTATCAACATGTCGATGGCAAATAAAGATTACGGTGTGCCATAAGAAGTTTTTAATGGTGGCCATTCAATCAACATTGTTTCCTATGGTGTGGTCCACTTGATATTTGGATCTTCTTAATTTTTGGGTTCGTTCTCTAAAATGAGATGGAATAACGGATGGACGGTACGCAACACATAAATCAAGGTGGGCCTACTTTTAGAGGCATCATGCAGCAAGCTAATACGGCCCGAACTCGCATAATCCGCGACTAATCAATATCCCTTTACCCTCCAAAACTACCGGCATTTTTGAATTCCCAACCGGAGTCCGGACTAACGTCAAATATGTCATCCCCTTCCTTCAAAGCCACCCTTCCCAGAAAACCACCCAAACCACCATACAAAACCACTTCGATGTCTATTCTCTTTCTCCAGGAAGGCGCTTTATCTCCCTCATCCATGTCTTTGAAACCACTTGCCATCTCAAACAGACTCATGCCCAGATCATCCTACATGGCCTCTCCCAGAACGGCCATGTCATCACCTAGCTCATCTCGACCTGTTCTCTCTTCAAGTCGATTGACCATGCCCTCTCGATCTTCCGCCATTCCCGTGACCCCAATCTCTTCAACTTCAATTCGTTGATCCGGGCACTTTCTGATAATGCCCGTTTTGTAGGCTCGATTTCCCATTTTTTCCTCATGTTGCGACTAAGCATCCATCTTGACTGCCTCACCTTCCCCTTCGTACTCAAATTTGTTGCGTTGTTGCCTGAATATGGCCTCGGTGGGGCCCTCCATGCCAATATCATAAGGCTTGGACTTGAGCTTGACTCATTCATTTGGACTTCATTGGCGAATATGTATGTGAAATTCATGTTCTTGGATCACGCACTGCAGTTGTTCGAGGAAACTCCTAATAAAAATGTTGGTGATTGGGCTGCGGAATCACACTGAGATGGATCTAAGATAGCAATTCAAGACAACCAAACAAACACAGGAGAATACAAAGATTTAACGTGGAAAACCCTTTTGGGAAAAAACCACGACACGAAGTGATAAAAATTCACTATGAAAACATAAATTACAAAGAGAAAAGACTTACTCGATTCAAATAAGCTTGAATCTCACCCTTTCTACACCTTTGAAACCCTATAAATCCTTTAAAAAACCCTTTGAAATATTTTAGAAAGCCTTAGAATGTTTTAAAAAGGCCTTAAGAACTCCTATTTATAATTTAGGAAACCTCACTTTTGCATTGACTTAGAATAGTCCATATACTGTCTGCGTAACTTTCGACGAGTCGAAAAAAATCTTTGACGAGTTGAGGATTACGAAAATTCCAATATACTTTATTGCTGGATTTCGAGCCAAATTTTCTTGGGTTAGTTAAACTTTTCCAGATTTAAGATACCTTTTAACAACAATCTCCACCATGTCTTCAATCTTCAAATGTATAGCTTTTTGACATCTTCTTTTATCTCTACATCATATCATAGCTTCAATCAATGCTTCTCGTGTATACTCTGACCTTCTTTTACGCCATCGCCAAGCCTAGAGAAGTTACACATAACTTGAACTTCTCTGTAAGAACGACCTCGGCGAGCATGTTTGTTGGATTCACGCTGGTGTGAATCTTTTCCGTTGTCACGCCTCATCCTTCTAGCACCCGTCGGATAAAGTGGTGACGAACATCAATGTGTTTAGTATGTGAGTGATAAACAAAATTTTTAGCTAAATTGATAGAACTTTTGCTATCAAAATTAACCGGCACGACCTCCTACTGAAGTTCCAACTAATTTATCATGCCTCTTAACCCAATACCTTCCTTAAACGCTTATGTCATTGTCATATATTCTGCTTCGATCGTGAAAAGAGTCACCATGGACCAAAGCTTTAACATCTAACTAATTGCTCCACCCGCTAGTACAAACGAGTATCATGAAGTTGACTTTCTATAATCCACACTGCCAGCGTAGTCTGAATCCACAAGCCCTACCAACTTTGTCTGTCTTCTCAAAAGTTAAAATGTAGTCTTTTGTACCCGAATGTATCGAAGTAGTCATTTCACTGCTTCACAGTATTGCTTGTCGGGGCTTAACATGTATCTGCTCACAACACCAACTGCCTGTGAAATATCTGGTCTCGTACAGACCATGACATACATTAAACTGTCAACCGCATTCGAATAATGCACATGAGACATAATTTGTTTTTCTTCATTTGATTTAAGACATTGTTCCGAGAAAAGCTTGAAGTGAGTCGCATGGGGAACGCTCACCGGTTTTGCCTAGTCCATCCTATACTTGATTGGCACCTTTTCAAGGTATTCTGCTTGTGATAACCAAAGTTTGTTCATCTTCTTGTCTCTATGAATATTTATGCCGAAAATCCTCTTTGCATCCCACAGATCTTTCATCTCGAATGTCCCTGATAACTGAGTCTTCAGTACGTTTATTTCATAGATATAATGACTGGCGATCAACATATCATCAACATACAATACTAAGATGATGAATCTACCATCACTCAGTGTCTTGTGATAGACACAGTGATCGTATTCACTCCGAGTAAATTTCTGACTCAATATAAAAGAATCAAATTTTTTATACTACTACCTAGGCGACTATTTTAGGTCGTACAACGACCTTATTAACCTGCGTACCCATTTCTCTGTCCCTTTAACTCTTTTTTTTGTTAGCTTGTTAGTACAATCACTTTCAGTCCACACTTCACTGTTAGCCACCCTATTAGGGATCGATACCAAGACCTTAGTGTTCAAACGAGGTGTCTTTCGTAGCCCTCTGGTTGCTTGATGTAGATCTGTTTTTCCAACTCCCCGTGTAGGAATGCAGTCTTGACATTCATCTGTTTCAGTTCGAGTCGTATTGGGCAACCAACTCCAGCATGAATCTGATGGATACTTGCTTAACCACTGGCGCGAATATCTCTATGAAGTCGATTCATTCTCTATGAGCATACCCCTTAACTACAGTCTTACTTTATATCTATCATGTTTCATTTTTAATAACCACTTGCATCCGATCGTTTTTCGACCCATTGGAAGCTCCTCCAGCTCCCATGTGTGGTTTTTATGCAACGAGTCCATCTCATCATCTATAACTGCCTTCCACTTTTCTGCATCAGGCTCACTGAGAGCCTCCTAAATAGTAGACAGGTCCCCTTCATCTGTAATGAGGGCATATGCAATATTAGAGTCGTCCTTGTATCTTGCCGGTAACTTTCGATCACGCAGTAAGTTTCTTCTCATAGGTGGCTGCTCCACCTTATCTTATACCTCTGTCTGTATATCTGTCTCTGCTTGAGTATTATTTATGTCAATCTCAACGTCTACGATCAACCTTTCTGGTTCCTCTTGCTCATTTTGATCATTTTTGCAGAATATAAAGCTTTCATCGAATCTGACGTCACAGCTAATGATAACCTTGTCGAATAACCTGTGACCTTTCACACCAACACTATAGCCAACAAAAATATACTTTTTCGCTCTATGGTCTAGCTTATCTCTCCCAACTGACGATATATGAAAGTAAGTCTCACAACCAAATACGCGTAAATCTGAGAAATTCAGCTTATGACCACTCCATACTTCCTATGAGATCTTACATTCAATTACCGTATAAGGAAACCGGTTCACTAAATAACAGGCTGTGTTGACGACATCTGTCCATAGGTTCTTGCCTAACGCGACATTACTTAACATGCATTGGGCCCTCTCCAAGAGACTCTGGTTCATTCGTTCAGCCACACAGTGTTGTTTAGGCGTGCGACTCACTGTGTTGTGCCTAATGATCACTTCATTCTTGCAATATTTATTAAACTTAGTGGAAGTAAATTCTCTACCATTGTTAGTCCTTAAAACCTTTATTTTTTGCCCTAACTAATTTTCTACCATTACATTCTATTATTTGAATATAGTGAAAAATTCGGATTTATGTTTCATGAAGTAAACTCAAACTTTCCGAGAGTAATCGTTAATGAATTATACAAACCATGACAACCCTCCAACGAAAATGTCTAGTGATGGCTCTCATACGTCAGAGTACGCATAATTAAACACTTCCTTACATACATGTTTTTCATATTTAAAAGATAACCTAGACTGTTTACCATATATACAATGCTCGCATATATCTAAATCACAATTCTTAAAAGCTGGAATCAAACAACAATCAAATAGTACTCCATGCCCCGCTAGCTCATGTGGCCTACACGTGCATATCACATACGTGCAGATGTGGAATCTGCAACAGCCGTTATTACTCCACCTGTTGAAGTGCTCCCGATCAACCTGTAAAGGTTTCCGTGTCTTTGCGCTCTCATAACTACGAGTGCCTATTTTGAAACTTTAAGGACACCATCAATACCAATGAACTTGTTGTAACAACCCGACTTTTCAGGACCCGAGTACACGACCCGTTTCCCAAAACTCGAGTGTTAACCTTAAAAGATGGTCAAATATTTTTTTCTTCTTCTTCTTTTATCAGAGTAAGCAGATGAGCGTAGAATGGACAAGTAAGTATAAAGGAAAGTTCCATTATCATTTAGAATATACAAAAGAGTGCCCATAATGACTTATACAAACCAATGTCTCGAATATAACAAATACAAGAATCCACATGATCTAGTATAAGAAAATAACATAAGAATGTAAACATAAGCCGTAAGACTGCGCAGCTTCTCAAGGTAGATGCAGTCATGCAACCTTGGCACTTGTACCCGGCTCCTCATCAACCTGAACCTGAAAGTCACTTAAGGCATCTGTGCTACCTGTACGGTTATATATTTGATGGATGAGTTGCCAACTTAGTGTGAACTCCCCTCAAGATTACACACCGCCGCATTAGGTAAGCATAATCATAAAATAAAGCATACAAAACAGTACATGATGCAGTTCTTATTATGTGCATGGATGTATGGAATGCGTTCACGCCCTGGGATGCTCATTCGTGCGGACAGGGCCGCCGCCCATGCAATCATCGAACCTGGGAAACATCAACCAGTCGGAATCATCGAACCTGGGAAATATCAACCAGTTAGAAATAATACGTAGCCCACGTACGATAGCAATAGATGCTGGTCTGTGCGATGTATGCATGATTAGCCAGTCCATTATTAATCCAATTACACTCAGCAGGTTTAATAAGCTCAAAGGTCACTACGGGGAGCTCAGAGCCCAGCGTAGGCCGACAGCTCAGGCATAGTGTCCCATTCCACCATCCCTGGCTCATGAGGCTACCACCTTAGATGTTTAATGGAAACCTATCGACTAGTGGCCAATCATATTACAACATATGGGGCTTACCATCGCTTGGTTGTACGGTGTAAAACATCAAACCCCTGTAAGGAAGATATCAAATAAAGCCACATAGGGCGAGTATCAAAATATGCCACTTAGGGCGAATATCAAAACCATACGATAAAGACCATCCTTAAAAACCATTGGGCACAACAACATTGGATGGTAGGCCCACATCAATGATCCATCTAGACCACCACTCAATAACCACTGAGTCGAAGGTCCATTACGATCACAACTAGTCAAGTTACATCCCGAGTATGGGTGTACATTTATATGTGAGAATTTCCCACTAATGTACCAGTTTAAGTTCCGTAAGCAATCCATAAATAATCCACAAGTATGAACAATTATACAGGATAATCATAAAGCATGTAAGACAGCAATTCAATTTTCACCAGCTAACACATGTGATTATAAAAAGAGATATCAATTATGAATTTAAACAAAAACTATAACTTAAGCTAATAAGAAGATGGAAAGCTCAAGGGGAAGAATCATCACCTTATACTTTGAATCGCCATCTAGTGTCGCTAAGTGCTTGCGCCCTTAGAATTGTATCCTACCACAAATTTCGAACTTGTACAATTAGATATAGGTTCTGCACACTACCTAGGTTTAAGATCATCGCCTAAGGTTTAATTAAATGCTTGGATTATAGGATCTGAATCCTAGATTAGCGTTACTATTATTATTATTATTATTATTAGTGTTGCTCAATGGATTGAATAATATTCACATAAGGAATACTAATTCCATCACTATTATCAATGATTGTTCCTAGGTTCCTATTTAAAGGTACCGACATTATCTAATATCCTTATGACGATTAAAAATCTTTTAAATAATACAAGTAATGATGATGGAATGTTTGCTAATGATTATGTAACAGGGACTAATGCTAATAGGCATTATACTAGTTCCATAAGGAAAATGATTACTATTGTCTAAGGTTAATAGTTGTAACTATCAATAGTGAATCTAGTCATGATACTAGATTTCATGACAAATGTTTTATTTTAGAACATAGATTCCTTAGTTTTATTGTAGTTGTTGGATAAATGGTTCTGCACTTCATGGTGTTCTAGGAAGTCCAATTTGAGCCAGTCCACCACTTGCTAATTCAATTCAAGGGGCTCATTAGCTAAATTTCATGGGCTCACTAAGGTTTTAAGGTGCAGCTCACCTGCATATATGCAGCGTGCGGCCCACAGGGGTATGTGATGTGGCCCATAGCATTCTAAGGTAAGGCCCACAGTGATTTAAGGTGAGGCCCACTTCGTCAAGCAGAGACCAACCCATAGAGTTTCATCTCAGTAGAGGCCCGTTTGCAGCAATTGGTAAAACCCAGGCCCAACAGGTTCTGGCCCAAATATGGCTGATCTCAGCTCACCCTTTTGGGCTAATTTCGGCCCAAATTCTGGGCTGATTTTTGGCCCAGATAGAGTGGTTGGGCCTGGTCCATATTACGGCCCAAAATGAGGCTGCATTCAGACCACATCTCAGCCCAGCTACACGTTACAGCGGGTCGAGTTGCATGTTGACGCAGGGGCAGTCGAACCGATCCGTCTGAGTCGTCCCTGAGGGTATTCTCGCATCTCATGGACTAAAACCGAGACCCATTAATCGCAGCCATGGGCGGACATAAGGGTAGTCCAGACAGTCAATCTGAACCATCCATCAGGTCTGCCCCTCATTTCAGGGGCCACCAAACAAAATCCTTGCCTAACCACCTCACCTAATGCCTACGGGAGAGGGATCTTACCGTAGAGAGATTGCTAGAACCGATATGGTTCTGTGGGAAAACTGAAGTGAGGAAATGGGAGTTGGTCCGCCGTTCGCAGATATCTGAGGTGAGTCCCAACCGAGTCAGCGATGCTCGCACTGGCAGCGAGCCAAGGTGCAGCGTGGGTGCACCCTCACCCTCTGTTCTTCCTTTTTCCTTTCTTTCTTCTCCTCCTTCTTCTTCATTTCTCTTTCCTTTCTCCCTATTTTTCTCAAGTGTTGCTGCTGGAAACGTCTAGCAGTAACGTTCCTTCGGACAGACTCGGTGAACTTGGCTGAGGAAGACGATGTGGTGGCAATGGCGGATTCACCACCATCGCATATCCTTCCAATTTGATTGCTGTGGGAGGTCTGGATGGACCCAGGGAAGCTCAGAGGCAAGCTTTTTTGAAGCTTGGGGAACGTCTGGGTGGTGGGTTCGAATGGAGGAGAGTTCAGCCGATTTTTCCTTGGACAGCTGCAAGAATGGAGGGCGTAGACGCTGTTGCTGCTCGATCCTCCTTCCTTTATATAAAACCCTAGTTCCCTAGGGCTATCAGATGAGAGCCGACGGTGGGGATTGAATCTGCCCGAAACCGTCTTCAAAACAGTGGGCAGGAACCGCCACTGACTATTGGTTTCGCTCGAACGCCCTAAACCACGCTACCTAGGTGGAGGGCCGAGATTTTCCAGCTGTTTAGACGCCTGAGATTGAAAGGGACGTGTGCAGGCAGGTGGCCAGCTAAGGCGCTGACAATTTCTATTTTTGGAAGCAAAACAGCCACGCACACCGTCTCAGTCGGAATTTGTGACCATGCACTCGCGTTCCAGCAAGCAGAAATGAGTAGGGTTTGGTTAGACGGAGCTTCCCGACACGATGGACGGTCTGGATCAGACATGGAGGTGATCAGGGTGGCCCACGGATCAAAAGTCATGGACAACGTCCTCTTTTTTTTTCTTTTCAAACGTGCAGCTGGCGGGAAACCCACCCATTTTTGGAAATTTCGGGTCAGCGTGCTCTGACCGATCTTCATGGAATTGTGCAACGTGAGTGCACATCCTTGCCATGCACTCGCGCCCTGAGGTGGGGTCCACCATGATGATTGTGATAAATCCACACCATCCATTCTATTTGCAGGCCAACCCAAAGATCCTGACCAAGGATGGGGCAGATCTAAAGTTTGGGTGGGCCATACACTCAGCTATAAGCTCTAATTGAGGGTCTCCGTTGAATTGGTGATCAGATCGTCCTGAATTTGGATCTCATCGGTTAAAATGGTCCTGTCAGCTGTTTGTAGGTCTTTTGTAATAATTGACTAACCAGAGACTAATATTAATATAATTTTTATTATTTGTGTACTACTTATAAGTACAATATTTAAAATCTCATAATATATATAAATAAAATTTTAATATTAACATACCACTAATTACATGTTGTCGTTCACCCATTCATTAATATACATACTTTATAATATACAATATCACATTTAATTAGAATTATATTTGTATTTAATAATATCATTACATATAAAACTTCATTAAGGTATCTAATGATTTTTGTATACATACTTATAAGAGGTATTTAATACTACCTTATAATTCAACTATATATATATCGTAAAACCATTATCCATCATGTTTAGTTAATATAATTTTATTTTCATAATATTTTATTTACATTAAATATATATATACTCTTATCGTACTATGTTTTCATACACTTCTATATGATAAGTAGTTTATCAAAATACATCTAAAATTTTTTCTGATCTATGTTTGTGTAAAATATAATAAATAAAATAAATATACTTATTAAATATTATGTGACTACTGGATGGTTCGTCTCGAAGATTAATGGATGGAAGTTCTGATACACAGGTGCGGACTGTTTTCAACGGTCACATTTAAATTAGGATGAACGTGAACATTCACTTAGGTTAGAGTTGTATTTATACTAGGTTTGGTTACATGGTAACATCCGAGTGCTGGAAAGTACAGGGTGTTACACTTGTACCCTATAGCATCGAGTGTGTCAAGAGAAATTAGACTTTTCTTTATATCAGAAACGTGCCTAACATCAGTCAAGGTACGCTCCATCCCATCAAACATCTTGATGCTCACCGTATCAATAATCACAACATTACAAGCATTGTCATTGCCCATAAAAACTTGTCCACCATCGCATTATCTATAACTGGTGAACCAACTCCGATGAGGAGTCATATGATATGATGCTCCTATGTTAAGGATCCATTAATCTTTATGATAGTCGTGCAATTGACCAATTATGGACACAGACAGAACATCACCACCACTTTGTCTCTTCATCTAATGTGACAACATTGACCTCCTTAAAAGAAACCTATGAGTTTTATTTCTTTGCTTTAGAATTGGTACAATCCTTCTACATGTGTCCATACATCTCACAGTTCCAACACTTTACTTTTTCTTTGCTCTTACCCTTGGATTTGTATATCGATCTTAAAGATCTTGCATCTCGCTCAGAATTCTTGCCTCTCGTAATCAGTGCATCGAAAGATGTCCTCATGTCGTCGTTTAATTTTCTCATGGCCTTCCCTCGAATGGCTGAGATAACGGTGTCGACACTCAGGGTTTTATCCGCGTTGCACATTGTGTCCTTGAATGACTCATACGATATCGGAAGAGAATTCAACAACATATATGCTTGTTCCTCATCTTTGATCACTTCTGCTTGTTCCTCATCTTTGATCACTTCTTTCATATTCAGTAATTTGCAAACCAATTTATTAAAGTTGCTAATGTGGGCCTTCGGATTTCCACCTTCCGCCATCTTGAAATTATACCATTGTAGCTTCAAGCGTAGACGATTTTTAGAGGATTTTTTCGCATAAATATCTTTTAACTTTGCCCATAAACTAGCCGCAGTTTTCTCCCTCAAAACATTATAGAGAACCTCATCCGTGAGACATAAACGGATTGAGGATAAAGTCTTCTTATCAAGGGTATTCCATTAATCATCAGTCATAATAGACTTTTTCGACTCAAGAGCACCATCCTTAACTTGCTTAGTTAAGGAACTAATCATCTTGATCTTCCATAACTCAATGTTATTTTTGTCTGAGTACTTCTCAATATCATACCTAGTGCTTCTCATTGATGTTAATCCTGCAAATTTAAATCTGTGCCCCAGCGATTGTTTTGATACCACTTGTTGGTGATTGGGCTACGGAATCACACAGAGATGGATCTAGGATAGCAATCCAAGAGCACCAAGCAAACACGAGAGAACACAAAGATTTAATGTGAAAAAACTCTTTTGGAAAAAAATCACGGCACAAAGCGACAGAAATCCACTATGAAAGCATAAATTACAAAGAGAAAAGACTTACCCGATTCAAACAAATTTGAATCTCACTCTTTCTACACCATTTAAAACCTTAAAACTCATTTTAGAAATCCTTTGGAATACTTTAGAAAGCTTTAGAATGTTTTAAAAAGGCCCTAGGAACTCCTATTTATAGTTTAGGAAACCTGACTTTCGCACCGACTTGGAATAGTTTGGAAACTGCCTCAAATTTACGTAGTCTATGTGCTGTTTACGTAACCTTTGACGAGTCGAAGCAGATCTTCAACGAGTCGAGGATCATGAAAATTCCAATATACTTTGTTATTGGACTTCAACTAAACTTTTTTAAGTTAGTCAAACTTTTGCGAATTTAAGACATCTTTTAACAATAAGAAATAAGACTGCAAATGAGCTATTGTGGAACATTTTAATTAATGAGTGTTGTAAGGTTGGCTACTTGAAAAGGGCGAGCAAGCTTTTCCAGATGTATCATGGCCTCTTGGAGTAGTTTGATTAATGGATTTTTGCATAAAGGTGATGTGAAAGTTTTAAATGGTGCGCATTTAATAACCACTTTTCCTAATGATGTGGCCGACTTGAGATTTGGATCAGCCTCATTTTTGGGCTCGTACAAAAAAAAAAAAAAAAACAGAGAAAATGAATCAACGACGTAGATAAAACACATACATCTTGGCGGGACCCACACAGCACCGATCAGCAGCGAGGTGGATGCTGGCCGGTCAGTATGCAATCGGCGTCAATAAAAAGAGGTCGCGTGGAGGAATCCACTTCCTATGCTTCGGCCATATTGGTCTATTCCGACCCCTTTATGGTTCGGGCTATAAAAGTGCGAAAAAAGGGGACAGAATTTTATACTCTGGCGGGGCTAGATCGACGATAAGCAGGCACTAATAACTCAAACAGAAATTACACACATGGCATATACAATCAGTCAAATTACACCGTCGAAAGCATGGAACCCAATGCAGATGTATAAACAACAAAAAATTATAAGCTTATTTAATCATCTAACTATCAGATTAGTGGACGGTTAAAAATGAAAAGCATCCAACGGTCCTATTTCGACAAACAACTGTCCACAAATCAGAGGTGTGGATTGTTCAATGAATCTGATATTGGATTGCCAGCTATTACCCACAGCAAGCTGCACAATCTAGCCGGTTTTATATGAGTCAAGACATGCCACGTGTACAATTTCAGACTGACTGCGTACAAAGCGTCATACAAAGCCCGAGTACCGTATCAGAAAAGAAGGTTAGGGTTAGTAATTGGAAATTCTGGTTTTCCTGTCTCTTTCTCCTCCGACTTCAGTCTGGGAAGAGATTTAGGGTATGTGGATTCTTCCTCTTTCTATTCTCCGTTCTTCTTCTCTCTTGCTCTGCCCCTTTTAGTTTTCTACAATGAAAGAGAACGTCTCGTACACGCAACTAGTCTATAGATGAGAAAATTGCACTATTAGCTGCGTATGGGGCCCACCGGGTGTTGTGCATGGCATCTGATCCGTCCAGCCGGGTCATTCCACGATGAAAGCTGTACGCCCCAAAAATGAGGTCGATCCGACGGTCGGATGGGCCGCCACGGGAATTTGGGTGGCTGTCCGTTGTTTTCCATTGATGTGAGGCGCCTGATGATTGGATCAGCCTGAAGTTTGGGGCGTACGATTTTTACGTTGGGCGGTCCTGTCGAGGACGATGTGCATACATCATGGTGGGCCCCACGTGCGGCTAATTGCATGATCTCTTCATCTACAACTGGTTGCGGGTGAGATGTTCGACGTAATGAACACTTCATCATCATCATCATCAGCATCTGTATTTTCTTTTCCTCGATTTGATTAATTTTGGATTCTGAGATATTATACATCATACAATGCTTGGATGGATGGTTCAACGGCCAACAGTTTGGGTTTTCAATTTCTACAAGTAGTGTCATTGTTCAATTGATCTAAAGTCCGAACCATTGGCATCATGGACATCACCCTATATCCCTGAGATTGGAAGATCTTGGCCATGGAATCTCTAGCCTTTTTTTTTTTTTTTCTTCCCTTTTTTACAGCTGAATGTGAACATCTGTTGTATTTTCTTTCTAAACTGTGTATTTTCTGGGTGTCTTGTTCAACTGTGAGGATTCTTCAATCTGGGAGCTTCTCATTTTTCTTGTTTTTTTTTTTTTTTTTTTTTTTTGGTATTTAAAATTAATTTAAATATGCGATCATGTTGACCTTATTGGTTAGACGAGGCTGGAGTGGACTGATCCATATAGTAACGTTCAGGTCTGCTGGGTTTTCAAACACTTTTGGCCACATTTGTATACTAAATGTGGGCCATTGGTTATTTTATATCCCTTCACTTCGTTGATACAAATGCTACCAACAAGATGACTCAACCGGTTTGATTTTTTTTTGGTTGAGTCAAATTCATGTACTATGGAATGGGCCATTCTATGCACGAGAGGATCAAATTCATGGTTGGAATGGGGGATATAATTTGGTTTTAGGACGACTGGTAGGTGGGGGAGGAGTGAGGACTCTCTTGCATAATGTTTTCCCATGCATCTCTCTTTTAAGCATCTGTTTCATGTGTTTGTGTTTTGGGAACGAGGAATTTTTCAACCATTTGTTTTCCCATTGTCTGCTTGTGACGGAAGTGGTGCCATTTATTCCATATGTTAAGAATAGAGTGAGTCTTGAACAGGTTGCTTAAAAACCCCATTGGGTGGTTAGGGGGCTGTTTCTCTATCAAGGGGAATATACTATGGAAGATGCTTCCCAATGCCGTCATGTGGTGTTGTGAAAAGCAAGGAATGGGTGACTGTAAGATTTCCTCTTGTCATGCTACTAAGAGAAGAATTGCCTTATTGATGGCTGATTGAGCTTTAGTGAGATTGAAATTTCAAGGCATTTCAGTTGTAGCGATTATTCCTGAGTGGAGTCGAGTGGATGCCAGAGGGGATTTAGATTTCTAATTTCCCTTCTGATCCTGCTTTTATCTTCCTCCTTTGTGGCCTTATTTTGGTCTATCGGGTGTCTTTTTTCTCATAGTGGCTTTGTGTGAGTGAGGCATGGGTCACTTGTTTCAATCACCTCTCAGCAGCTTTCCTTTGTTTTTTCTTCAGTTGTTCTGTTTCTTGTTTCTGTTATTACTTTTTATTGGCAAATCCTACAAAATCTTAGCGAAAATACTAGCCGCAAGACTTGGGTTTGGGAGTACAAAGGGCTTTCATATTTGGTAGGCAGATCTTTGATGGTGTTTAAATTGCTTGTGGTTGCATCCATTCCATACAAGGCTGGTGGTTAGGTAATTATCTGCAAGTTTTGACATGGAAAAGGCACATGACTATGTCGATTGGAGCTTTTTGTTTATAGTCTTGGACAAATGGGATTTGGTTCGAAATGGCAGAAGTGGATGAAGCAATGTATCAGTTTGGCTTGAGTTAGTGAATTCCCTCAAGGGGATTCATTAAAAGCTCTGATGGTCTTTGACAAGGTGACCTATTACCTCCCTCCTTGTTGTGGCGGAATGCTCGATTAGGCTAGGAAGGTTGTATTTATTAATCGTTTCACAGCGGGGAATGCTAACTTCCAGTATCATCACCTTCAATATGCGGATGACACATTGTTGTTTTGTGAGGTGGATCGATCCAAGTGGATAATCTTTGCATGGTTTTGTATTAATTTGAGGCATATCAGGACCAGAAATTAACATTAAAAAGCAATCTTTTGGGACTCTAGGAAAAAGAAGTAAATGATTTTGCTCAAATATATTCTTGTAAGGCAGGTAAACTTCCACTTTTCTTAGTATTCCTTTATAGCATTAGAAAGCTAACAAAGATTGTGGCGTAAAAATAGCTGCTACTTGTCATTTTGGAGGTCGAATGACTTTGATCAAACCTACCCTGGCTAACATGCCTTTATATTATATAGCTGTTTTCTGATGCCCTATCAAATCAATCAATATGTTGGAGATGGTCAGAGGGAGTTCTTATGATGGGGAACTGGGGCAAAGAAGAAATTTCATCTCATGGATTAGGGTGAGGTATGCAAACTGAAACATTTGGCAGGTCAATATATTATATCTCTAAAGTTTGTTTAACTTGTATCTTCTGGTTGTGTGGCTGTGGAGATTTGGGTGGAAAGGATCAACCTTTGGAGCAAGTTGTTCCACGGTATGTATGGTGAGGTATGCAAACTGAGACATGCGGCAGGTGTTGATATTATAACTCTAAAATATGTTTAACTTGCATCTTCTGGTCATGTGGCTGTGGAGATTTGGTGGAAAGGATCAACCTTCGGAACAAGTTGATCCACGGTATGTACGGGGTTGATGTTGGGGACTAGTTCATTTCTTCGCTTCAGTACAACACTTCTAGATTGTGGAAAGTTGTGCTTAGGGCAATAAACACTTTCATAGGCGAGTTTTCCTTCATCCTTAGGAATAGTTCTTGCGTTTGCCTTTGGGAGGATATATGGTGTGGTAAAGGATCTTATTTTTGCATTTCCTCATTTATATAGCGTTGCAAGGGAAAAGGGGTCCGGCGTGTAGGGTAAATGGGAGGAGGAGAGGAGGGCGCTCACTGCTCGGTCGGGACTCAGGTAGGGTTGCAAACTCAGAAGATAGTGTTTTTATTTATTATTTATTTTTTTTATATAATAATAATAATTTAAATATTTATACTACATTCATTACATGGTGTTCCGTAAAGGCCGTTACTTAAAGGTAACGGTGGCAACCGTTACACGTTATGGGGTTGTAAAGGTCGTAACGGCCGTTACGGATAAAATGACCCATAAAGGCCGTTACAGGCCCCGTAACGGCCCGTTATGTCCCCCGTAAAGGCTGTAATGGACCCGTAATGGCCTGTTACGGGGCCGGTACAGGTTTTTAGGGTTTTTTTCAATAGGAAAAAAGAGAGACCGTAATAGCCGTTACGGGGGCCGTAATGGCCGTTACAACCCGTATCGAAAAGGTAACAATGGTGGCCGTTACGGCCATCGTTACCATTACGGAATACCTAATCATACTTGGCTGAGCCGAATCGGGTCGAACCAAGCCAAGGTTTGAGCCGAACCAAACCGGGCTGGCTTACAGCTAGGGCTCAACCCGATTTTGAGCTGAGTTGGGATTTTTGGCTTGGCCCGGCTTGAACAGGCTGTTTGAGCCGAGCTAAATCGGGCTGTATCGAGCGAGTTAATCGAGTTGTCTTGGTTTGTGTTCAGCTTTTTTTGTACGTTGATCGGTTGTCTGTACATGGGTAGATTCTAGAGTCAATCAATGGGTCATTTTACGGTAAGGTTATGGACCATCGGGACCCATCTTGGACTGTGATTTAGGCATCTCTCTGTCATGTTTTGTTTTGGTTTGCAATACTTCACTGCATTGTTTGGACGCATGAAGGTTCAGTTTCTAGTAAATGGTACGTTAGCATGTTTTGTGATTTGTAACTATGCATTTGAAAGATAGCTTGCACGTTTTCTTTGCATAGGTTTCAATGATATCGAAACAGATCTTGTTGAACATATATGTACAATTACATCTTATCAGACAAACATGAGTTCACATAGGTGTAAAAGCATGCGATCTTGTTTCTACATAAATCCATGTTGTCGAATCGCATATGGCTATGCGCATATGCGATTGCATATATATATATATATATATATATATATATATATATATATATATATATATATATATATATATATATATATATAGGGAAAAGGTTCTATACGGTCGAGCTCATGGGAACTCCCAATGAGGTCAAGTTGTGTGGGCCCCACCAGGATGTATGTCGAACATCAACACCGTGCATGTGATGGGTCCCCTTTAAATTATGGGATATCCCAAAAATCAGCCGTACACGGAACTCCGGTGGGCCATACCATCTAAAATCATGTGAAGACATGCCTAAAGCATATAAAAGCACTTGGAGGGGCCCACCTGAAATTTGGATGCGTTGAAAACTTGGTCCGACCCCTCATCCAAGTGAGAGTGTGGGACACACATAATGGATGGGCTGGATTTGTGAACCACATCTCGGTGGGCGCGAAAAATGATTATGAATGTTTTAATGGAGGGTAACCCCTCTCAACTTTTGTATGTGGTGTGGCCCATACAAGTCACGGATTAACTTGATTTTTAAGCCCTAGGCCCACTATGAAATGGTGCATCTGACTGATGGGGTAGATGTTCAACATACATCATGGTGGGGCCCACACAGCTCGACCTCATGGGGAGTTCCCATGAGCTCGACCGTATAGAACCTTTTCCCACACACACACACACACACACACACACACACACACACACACCACACACACATATATATATATAAATATATAAAACAGGGAAATTTCAAAAAAAAAAAAGAGTAAACAAATATAAGAAACTAAGGGAAACTTTTCTAAGTTAATAGATAACTAATTTTACATATTTAAAATGCATTTGAGAGAGAAAAAATCAATTAAACAATGAATTAAACATCAAGTCATCGACATTCAACAATATAGTTAACAAGAAGTAACAACAAAATCAACAAGTTGTTTATTTATTATTATAGAAAATCAACAAGCTATCTTCCTTGAAACTTAAAAGTGCTTGAATCTTGATCTTACAACTTCCAAGAGAGGCAATGTAGGGAGAGAGAGAGAGAGAGAGAGAGAGAGAGAGAGAGAGAGAGAGAGAGAGAGAGAGAGAGAGAGAGACCACTTGTAATTAAGAAATGTAAGAGAAGAAGAGAGTAAGAGAGTTTTGGAGTGAGAATATTGCAAATAGAGGAGATATGGAAGCCTTTTTATAGGCAAAATGTTGTTCTTTTTGTAAAAAAAAATTAATGTGCCATGGCCAATATACGATCGCATATTTTCGCATATGCCATGTATGCGATCGCATATGTGCCATGTTCGCATATGGATATGCACATATGCGGTCGCATGTGACAAGTCGTAAATAACAATAAATGGGTAAAGGTTCCAATGCTAATTATGAAGTAAAATCAAGCAACGGATCTCAATACATGGGGCATGCATGTATGAGATCCGAATCATTCATTTGTCAGGCCCTAGAGATCACCCATATCCCATAAATCACATTGGTTATAAATGATCCGTAGCTATCTAATGGAGTTTTGCCCATTGTATGTCGGCCATTATTTTGATGAATTTTCTAAGTGCCGTGGAATCCCCGGAGGTTGATTAGTCAGTCAGCTTCGTGGATTACCCACCCAGCTAGAAGGGATTTTGTGGGTATGCCACGCCAGCTCAGAAATGAGTATTCCGGATCTTGTACATGTGTGCTGCATGTACTAAAAGAGCGAGGATATCATTGTTTAGCATTCAGATGGTTTCTCTACATTAGGGTTTACATACATGAGTAATGCCTGGAAACAAAAGAGAAGATTATTAAAATAGCCTTGTGTCCTAAACAGTGACTGGGACATGTATGCTGGACAATCCAAAGTGTCCTGTCCACTCTTAGGGCTGTTTTGTTCATGTGTTTGCCAAATCATACTTGTACTTAATCTTTTGCTTTGGCTTTGGGGAGGTTAATGCATTTCATTTTGTTAAAATATATATATTTTTTGTTAATATGATTCAGTTTTATTCTTGAAAATCCTGCTTTTTTATTTTTATGTTTTGGTGGTTGTTCACTCCCCAAGTATAGGGTTGTGATGTAGTAAAAATCTCGGTAAGACCGAGGTCGAATCCACAGGGACTGAAACCTGTACATTATCTGAAACCAACTAGAAGTAGAACTAGACTAAGATGAAATCTAAATCAATTATAATTTGAGGAATAATGGTGAAATAATTAACTAAACTTAAGAAAATTCAGAGGAAGAAACTAGGGATTCAGAGGATCCACTTGTAGAGATCAGGGAGAACTATGCCTGCTTTATAGAAATTAAACTGAACTTACTTGATGCAATTTCAAGAGATGAGAGGTATATGAATTAGAATGGATTCCATCACCAAACCATGCCCAGGAGACAAAGCAAACAATAGAATTAAACTAATTACCAACCAGTCAACATGTTTATGAAGGCTAGGAAGGGTACCGACATCCAACCATGCCCAGGAGACGATGGTGAACAACAGGGCTTCCTGACGTCATAACCATAAAAAGGAAACAGAAATATTCAAAGCCATCGCAGACCCATTGTAATTTTAGTCACAACAGCCCATTAACAACTAAAAAATATTCCCATAATTCAAACCATAATCAAAGTAGTTCATGTATCAAAATTAGATTAACGGCATAAAAGAACATCTCCCATCCTGCTACAAGCTTCGCCCCTTAGCCCTAGCTAAGGGGGTTAGCCAGACATGAATGGGCTAATCTCCATAGAATCCATAGAAAAAATAGAAAAAAGAAAAGAAAAGAAATAGAAAAGAAAACAGAAAAACCTCTCTGTCTGCCTTCACGTCCAAGCCGAGCTCCAAGCTCCAGCCGTGAATACCCCCTCTCACGTTCTCTCTCTCCCTTTTATAGGTTGCTGGAAGGTTGGCTGGAGTCCCTGCAAGACTTCAATCCGAAGGCTTTCCGCAGCTGGCGATGCATGTTGTAGCCTCAGCCGGACACAGCTGGCATTACATATTGTAGTCGCAGCCGGAAGACATTGCCAATCAACTCCTACTTTCCTCTCTTCTTTCCGAAAGATCGACGTACCTTGGGGCGTTTTTGGAGTAGATACACGATGGACGGATCGGATCATCGATCCGATCAAAGATAGCGGCCCACAAACGCCTGGAAATCCCACTTTTCACGGGCGTGTGAACGCTTTCGCACGAGGCTGCGCTGACGAAGCTGGTGGGGTCCATTTCGATGTATCTTGGAGAAATCCAAGCCGTCCATTGGATCGACGTCGAGAAAACGGTCAGAAATGACCAGTTCTTGGTTAGATTCGGTGTGGCCCTCAGCATCTTTTCCTTCGCCGTCCGTCCTCCATTTAACGGCTGGGATCTTGCACTAGATCGCATGGTAGGAAAGTGACGCCTAGGTGAGGGTAATACCCTCACTCCCGACTTAATGGACGGTTCAGATCATTGATCTGAGCCATCAGTGGGACCCACAACGCAGAACATCGTTCGGTTCGTGCGGACGCTGTTCCTTCGCACGGGAGTGCGCTGTTTGTGTGATGGGGCCCACTTCATTGATGATTAGAGAAATCCATACCGTCCACCAGATTCACGACGAAAAACCGTCCAAAAAATACTGATTAAAGTTTGATTTTAGTGTGGTCCACCGCCCGTTTTGATCCACTGTCCATCTTCCGTTTGGACAAATGAAAACCAATATTCGTGCTATCTTGATATTATGCTACCTAGGCATGGGTATTTGTTGCCCTACGAGACAGATTAACGGTTCCGATCGTGGTTACGGAGGATGGGTGGGGCCCACTAGCCAAAAACGGACGGACAACGTCCGTCCGCTGTCCCTGCGTAAGAAGGAGACGGGTCAGCCCGTCTTTGACTGGGCTGACCATCCAGTGCACGGCCGGTGCGTGTACACTATGTGTACACGGACTGTATATGTAGGGCCCACTGTGATGCTTGTGAGAGATCCGCTCCGTCCATCCACTTTATAATATCCTTTTAGGCGTTGGGACCAGAAGTGAGGCATATCCAGGTGGCAGGTGGGCCCCACTTAATGAATTAAGCGGCTGATCTGTCCATTGGCCCATTTCTCGAGATCTCCAATGGGTAAAATTTAATATGTACGGTTAATTTGTAGCCCACATCCCATGTATGAAGTCTCGTGTCGATCGGATGGCGGAAACCCTGTGATCTTGCATTCTGCACTAGTTTCGGGCCTCTTGAGCTTCAGTTTCTGGATTTTCTCGGATCTCTGGCGTCTAAACCCATCGATCTTGGTCCTCTGGAGTCCTTCCCTTGCCTTTGGTGTCATCAGAGCATTAAATCCCTGCTTTTAGCATTCTTTTCAGTCCACGCTCATAAATCTACTCTGCAACACAAACACGATTAAAATCAGGTGTTAAACGGTTTCATGTTCGTAAATTCGTGCAATAACTGGGGTCTAATATGCAATATTTTGACCCTCAACAGTGGTCTTCACATTTGGAATATTTTCAACACTCTTGCCTTTTGTTGTGGACAGAGTGCAGATTTATCCAACTATCCCAAGCTCCTATCAATGGAATTTGGACAACAGTTGCTCATTTAATTGTCCATTCTTGGCCACCAACTGGTCAATTGGATCCTCTAGTCAAACTCTTTAGAGAATCAAAGTTTCTCAAGAGCTACAATTGGCTTTTGATGAAGTTTGTGCAAGTGGGTTCCCCCGTGATTCTGTTATCTGAAACATGGGCCTGTTGAGCTCCACCATTGATGGGCTATTCCCCAAGAACTCTTTGATGTGAAAATCTTTTGAATTTTGGTTTGCAAAATAGATGGTTCGAAAGGAGGTCTGCATTCAACTTAAGAAATGGGCTCGAATTATCCCCCTCGATATTGCACTATACATTAAGAATTTATAAAGAGGGAGTATGGATATACTGCATGATATTGCGATCTCCATGATATTTCGCGATATCTATTTTGTGATATCGTGCGACATATTGCACGATACCATGAAAAATGGATATTAAAGTTGGGTTTCACATCTCCTAACTGGGATAACAGATATCGTGGGATACATTGGTGATATCACAAGATCAGAAAACACTGGTGGCAGCATCTTGCAATTGGTTTTCTTCTAGATCTCTTTTTTGCCAGTTGCGAGTTGCTCTAGGGTTGTGCCCCTTTTTGGTTTATCCTCTTGTTTTAGACAAAATCAGGTTATTCATAAAAAAGAAAAAGAAAAAGAATATACTGATAATTGAGAAATTTACTAGACAACGAGTATTGATAAGATGCATGTTACCTATAATTCACCCATGCGATCTAATGGTCTTCTCACTCAAACCATATTTTGGCTACTATAGTAGTTGGTTGGGGGTAGAAGGGAGAGAGGGAGGGAGGGAGACGAATCCACATGTTTTGGCTTTCTTTATTTTTTATTTCTCTAGCAACATTGGGGCTTATAGTTGACTTATAAAGAAGACAAATTTATCTTTTGAAAGCTATTTAAACAATGTTTAGTGGAATATATAATCCATTAGAGACACTCAACAGGTGAAGAAAAATGAAAAAAAGTTTCCCTTTTTGAAATGCGTAGCCCAAAATAAGAACTCAATTGCTTCTTTCCTATTTTGCAGTCCTCATGTCTTTAACTTATCATTAAAAAGTCACTTCCATAAGAGAACCACAAATTCCACCTTTCGAGTTGGGGTGAGGTATGCTGTATGCAAACCATTAAGATGAGGAGCTATGCTAAGGGATATGGATTTATGAACAATGCATTATTAGAGAAGTGGTTGCTTGGGTTGGTGGGTTAGAGAGTCCTCGTTGTACAGGGCTTCAAGTATTTGGAAGGTTGTCTCAAGGGTGATTCCTAAACTCCGTGAGGGTGTTTCCTTTTCTTTAGGGGTTGGTGGGCAAATTTGGTTTTGGGAGGACATATGGGTTGGAGAGAGGCCTCTACAAATTGAGTTCTATAGACTAACATGGCTTGCTGTTGAAAAGAACATTACATTTGATTGGTGCTATTCTATCTTTGGGATTGTAGTGGTTTGGTCCCCTTGTTGTTGCAGGGATTTATCTGACGAGGAGGTGGATGATTGTTTGAATTTAGTGAATTGCCTTCAAGGTTGCCATCCATTTGGAGGAGAGGGATACTATGGTATGGAGGTGTGACAAAATTTTTTTTGGTCCAATCCTTCTACAAGGTACTTAGGGGCAAATCGCTAAGTGTGATTAGTAACAGTATATCCTTTACTAGGTCTTATGGCGCCCCTCTAAAGGTGGTGGCTTTTGTGTGGTCCAATGGCAAGGAAAATGGTGTTCACGGTGGACAATCTCCAGAGAAGATCGATGGTGCTTACCAATGTCTGCTTAATGCGTACAAACAAGGCAGAGTCAGTCAACCATCTTTTCATTCACTGTCAATTTGCTAAAGAAGTTTCGGAAAGTTGTCTTCAAATCTTTAATATTTCTCGGGTGATGTTGGGGGCCATTGAAGCTTGGGATGGTGGTGGGGTAGGAACAATGGTAAGGTGGTGTGGAGGTTGGCTCTTATGGCTGACTTATGTGCTATTTGGGGGAGAGAAATAACTGTTGTTTTAGGAATTTGAGTGAATCATTATTGTAGATATGCTCGGGTTTATTGTTGTAATGTTTGTAATATTGTAGATATGCTTGGGTTGTAAGGGCTGTTCGTGCCGGGGGTTTTCCTTGGGTGCTGTTTTAATGAAGTCTCATTGCCTTCAAAAAAAAAAAACAAACTCAAAGATCTACTCACCAAGCTTAAAAGACCCCAAATCATTTTAGTGCCCACAAAATCTCCTAAAACTCTAGATACATAGCCCTTAATAGTTTTTCCCTGAATGAACTTGTGGAGCTCATTCTAATAGTCGGCAAATTCCAATACTCAAATGTGTTAAGCTTAACCTTATGATTGCTAGAAAATAAATTGTAAGCCATTCCTCTAAAAAATAATCACGCCGTGTATGTTTTCAGCCTGTTTTGTGTTTAACTTTATATCAATCACAAGGCACTATATAGGCCCCTAGTGTTGACATTATCATTGTAAACTCCAAAATTCTTTCAAATACAATGTGTAGGCTATTTTGTATTAATCCAACTAATGCATGGTTATTAGGTCCTTTCCCACCAACTGCATAACGGAAAATGTTGGTGTTATATGTTGCATTGATTAGACTTGTTAGGCCTATTTTCTTTCAATTTTGTTTTATATTTTAGTGGCATTCCTCATAATATCCAGTTTACCAAATATTTTTTCCTACCATAATTCTATGATTTGTCAATTGATGGAAAATTTCTAAGATATCATTGTATTTTTTGTAGGCACATGATTCAGGAACTTTGACGTACTTGAAAATGGTTGATACAATGGTATCGAGCTTTTGGGGTCCAGTCACGTCCACCACTGAGTGGTGTGAGAGAAATTACTCTCATTCTTCTTATATTGCAGAATTTTACAATACCATATCGAATATTCCATGCATTATTTTGGCATTAATCGGCCTGATTAATGCACTGAGGCAACGGTTTGAGAAAAGATTCAGCATTCTTCATATATCTAATATGATACTTTCCATTGGGAGTATGCTATTCCATGCCACGCTACAACATGTGTAAGCATCCTCTTTTGTAACACAATTCCTGTTTGTAAAATTGTTTAACAATTTTAATTTGATCACATGGAAGAATGGGAAAATGAGGTTCATCTCCAATGCATACATTTTTTTAATCTTATCATACTTTTTTCTTAGTTTGACGCAATTATGGGGAAAAAAAAAATCATTATTGT
Organism: Magnolia officinalis; assembly: GCA_021015155.1. Classification (NCBI taxonomy): domain Eukaryota; kingdom Viridiplantae; phylum Streptophyta; class Magnoliopsida; order Magnoliales; family Magnoliaceae; genus Magnolia; species Magnolia officinalis. Next base: position 54,781,892 of record JAJHSJ010000015.1, read on the forward strand.
CATCTTAGCCTTCTCCCAGCAATTTGGTAGTGCCTTTTAAATGGTGATTGGCAAAAGTTATTACGATTGGCTGCCCTGGCATACTAGCTTCTCTTTTACTCGGGGCTCTTGAATAGGTTGTGGAAAGACTTCAAAATTATGTTGTCACTAAAATCTAAGAATCTAGTAAAAATAATAGGCAAGGAAATCTATTTGTAGTAAGTTGTTAGGACCATGGAATCTATTATAGAAGATGTTTTGTCAAATGTAATCTTTTGGGAGGCTAAAGGCCAAGTGGGACCTTGGAGGCTTTGTTATATCTTTTTTGAAATATTTGATTTGGCCTTTAGGCTGAGCATTTTCATTTCCCAAGCAAGTTGAGGGGCAGATCATTTGGAGGACATGTTGGCCAACCTAAGAGTCGTGGAGCTTTAAGAGAGATATATAAGATAGGTTGGATTATTTGGAACCAGGGTTTTCTTCTCTAGGTATTGGGGATTCTTTTCCCATTCGATGTAATTTTTGCTCATTATTAGTAAAGTTTCCACTTTATCACTTAAAAAAAGAGAAGAAAAAGGAAACATCGTAGATTCTTGAAAAAAAAGTTTCTTGATGACTTTTGGGAGTCAATTCATAAGAATGTTTGCATACTCGTAGGTTTCGTTTTTAATAATTAACTGAAGAAAACTTTCAATAAAAAAATTAACTGAAGAAAACGAAACAAAGAGTGAACACATGTCTATTGGACAAGAAACCCCTCTCGGTGAAAAGTTAATTGAAAGAAAAAAGAACTTAACACATCCATAAGACCATGGATAGGAGTTCCCTTTAAGAAGCCCCTCTCGGTCAACTCCATCATTAGCAAGATCATCAGTTGATGGAAGCAAAGGCTTGACTATCACCAACAATGGATATATGTTCTGGTTCCCAAGGTGGTTGCAAGATCTAGAAAGTCAATTGATGGCATCTGTGGAATTGACTTCTGGGATGAGAGAAACTGTGATTGAATTGAGAAAAGAATCATTCCCACTTTCATCACTTCCAATTTCACATGGCTTAGATCACTATTCACCACCCTCTTCAGGCTTGAAAGGCCAACTAGACTTCACATAACTGTATGCTTCTTGTTCGTGTAGAGATAGTGTAGGCAAGGATGGTCTGCTTGTACAATCTGTCTTACCCATCATATGATTCAAAGTACCCAAATCTATAATCCAAGATGTGGAAGGATGTGATTGAGTAGCATGAGCACGATTAGCAGTTGCAGAGATACTTGGCTGCTCCAAAGGTGTGTTTGAATGAGGAGATGAATGTAAGGATGCTTTGAGGGCAACCATCTGTTGTTGAACTCAATGATAGCTTGGTCCCTTGGCTTCGACATTGAGTTACCAAAACTGAGAGGTATCTCGCACAGCTGTGTCAAAGGTGATATTCTTTGGCCTTCGACAGATGTGAGGATGTAAATCCCAGTGCATTCCTTAACATGTCGCCTTTTTCCACAATGAATTCGTTTCAACTTGTCGTTTTCAGCTGTGGATGTCAGTACTTGTCCTGATCCTTTTCTGAAATTGCCTCTCATGAAATTTTATACACAGATTCCTGTGGAAGTGAAAATTTTCTTCTGAGAACTTGAACTCTTTGCAACTCAAAGTCAGGTGGAAGTCTAGCTAGGAATTCAAAGATCCTGCATTGTTCTATTTGTTTCTTCATATCTTCAATAGGATGGGCAAGTGGTTGATAGCAGTGTAACCCTCCCATTTCTGTCGCATTGAAGCAAAATATTCTTCTACAAACATTATTCCCCATCGCATATTGACTATTTTATCAAAATGTTCTTCTACAAACATTTCTCCTTGCTGCATATTGACTACTTTATGATGTAGTCAGTACACGTGTCAAATCATCATTTTAGGAATATATTCTGGCAACAACATCTTCCATATTTCCTTTGCAGTTTTTAGAAATAACGGACCATGATTAATGTTGTACTGTTTGGAATGAAGAGGCCTTGACGTCATTGTTAGATCGTCACGTCCCCAACCATCATGAAATGGGTCATCTGTAGTTGGCTCTCCTTTGTTCCCAATTATGTATGCAGTTTTTATTTTCTTCTGATATACATCTTAGAAGATTGGGATAAAAAAAATGTGAAACTAGCTGCATGTGGGCCCCACCATGGTGTGCATATGGCATCCAACCTGTCTAGTAGGGTCTTCTAGTTATGAACATTGTCTGACCACAAAATTAGGCCAATCTAATCATCATCTGGGCCACCGCATGAATTTGGTGGTTATTGGGTGGGTGGTTGTTCTCTATTGTGTGGCCCACCTAATGACCGACCTTCCCGATTATTGTGGCATCCATTTTCATGGTGGGATCACCTTGCTAGATGGGTTGGATGTGATGCACAAGCCATTATGGGCCCCAAGCAGCTAGTTGCACAAAATTCTCATCTACAACTTGTGTGTGAGATGTTCTCGTAGAAAAATTGATGGATGATATGCAAGAGATTTTGATAGGAAAGAGGAATAGGTTAGGCTCTCCTTGGAAGATATCTTATAAGGAAATATTTGAAATACCAATTCAAAATGAGCTTATGGTGATTGTTCAGTCATTGCATGGAGGTCAAAAATGGATTTATAAAAGCGATAATGTTGTAGGATCTTATGGTGTTATTATTTTGTTGGTTTTTATTGCCTTGCTAGGCATTTGGGTGCAAAGCTTGGAGTCTGGCACCATATATCTCAAATTGCCATTGTATGTGGGTACACCAACATTATGATTTTGAGACTCGGTAGTAGGGAGACGCGCGGAAACTCTAGGCCTTGAAGAGTAAGATATTTGAACCTTGAAAGTTATATCACACTCTTAATGGTAACTTTGGTTAGCATGCCGACTTATTCCATGTCTTTGTTCAACTTTGGTTAACATGGTGACTTATTACATATCTTTGTTCAGATGGTGGGCCACAATTTGACTAGATTGGAGATGTTATGGGACTGACTTTGGTGGGCTAAAATGCATTTATACATGCAATGATTTCGTAGGATCTTATGGTGTTATAATTTTGTTGGCTTTTTAATGCCTTGCTATGCATCTGGGTGCAAAGCTTGGAGTTTGGCCCAGATATTTCAATTTGTCATTGTACCTGGGTACACCAACATTGTGACTTTGAGACTCAGTAGTAGGGAGAGGCCTCGAAGAGTAAGAGATTTGAGCCTTGAAAGTTGTATCACACTCTTAATGGCAACTTTGGTTGCATGCTGACTATTGCATGCATGTCTTTTTTTAAACTTTGGTTAACAGGGTGACTTATTACATGTCTTTGTTGAGATGCTTGGCCATAATTTGACTAGATTTGGAGAGTTTATGGGACCTCCTTTGGTGGGGAACATGGACAAGCATAAATTCTACTTGGTAAAGTGCTTGGATGTTTGTTTGTCCCAATTTCAAGGGGGGAGTGTGTATAAAAAAATATTGTCATCATGAATCAAACATTATTGTATAACGTTCGTGGACAATGAGGGCCTCTAGAAGCAAATCATTGCCACAAAATATGGAGTTCGAGAGGGAGGGTGGATCATGAGAGCGTCTTCTTAGTACTCTTTAGGTATCTTGAAAGTTGTATTTTGGGAGGTGGATTTCATTGAGGACCGTTTTTCAAGGTTGGGGATGGTTCCTAGATTAGAGTTTGGGAGGATGCTTGCTGTGGTAATAGGCCTCAATGCCAGGAGTTTGTGACTTTTGTAGTTGCGCCTTGTTAAGAGGAGCTTAGGTCCTAGAATGCTATTGGTTGGTTCGGAGGGTGGTTTAGGAGCCTTGTTTACAAAAATTCGTGGACACTGAAGTCATGGAATTTGTTCGCTTGTGGCTTCTTCTTTTTCTGCAACATGTGTTCTACTCATGATAAGGACAGATGAAGGTGTCTTTGGATTGTTTGGGCAGGTTCACCAAGAAGTCACTTTATTCTTTTCTAAGTAGTGGGACAAAGGTCACCCTTCAGGGCCACTTTGTAGATCTGGTTGCACCAGAAAGTTCCCCTGAAAGTGATGGCCTTTGGGTGACCTAAAAGGCACAATAATATTCTTACCATAATAGATCACCCGAGACACAAGGGGACAGTCATCATAAATGTGGGCCTTTATGCTTGAGGAATTAGGAAACTACTGACCACCTCTTTATACCTTGCCCCCCCCCTTTTTTTTTTTTTTTGAAAACTGGTAATTCATTGAAGGGCTGCATCCACTATACCTTGCCCTTTCACTACATATACTTGGAAAGGCTCTCTTTTTTATTTTTATTTTTATTTTTATTTTTTAATGAATAAGGAATTTTATACAAAAAAAAAAAAAAGAAATAAAAAGAACGGACAATCCATCAGGATAATGGATAAGAATCCTTATACAAACTACAAAGATTCTATTTCTGGACTACTTACTTCGCTAGAGAATCCGCTGTGCAATTGACTTCTCTTGGAACATTACAAAAGGCGACAAGCATAGATTGACAACACATCCTTGTTGCTTTATGAACAGACATATGATGATAAGAAACCAAGGAGGCACTTTCCCCAAGGCCCATGCAATGGCCGAACTAGAGACTCCAACCATAAGCAACCGCTCGTTGAATGCTCTGCAAAGATCACAATTCCAATTTTAATTGGTACAAGTTTTGCTCTGTTTGAGTTGCCAATGCCCATTAGGCCCCAAAAAGGAGAGAACCACCAAGACATTCTCATCTGCAACCACCTCCTATCCCAAAGTCCTGCGGATTGTCATGCAAGCTTCCATCGACATTAACCTTCCACAAACCCAGAGGGGGGAACCATTACACCAAGATGCAAGGATCCCGTTGAATGTTCCCCAAGGTGTTCCAAAATGGTAACAGTGGCCGTAACGGCCACTTTTTATTTTTTGAAAAAAAAACCGTTATGGCCGTTTCGACCCCGTAACGCGTAACGGTTATGACTGTTACTGTTGCGTAACGGCCGTTACTTAACCGATTTTGAATACCTTGATGTCCTCAATAGTTCCTTTCCATTCGCAAAGAAGACCATATATGGAACAGCTACAAAAGACATCCATGTAGTTGCCCCATGAGGCCATAGTAATCTCATCATGTTGAGCAGTGAAGGCACACATTTCCTTAGTCTTTAAAAATTCTCTTGTTTCTCTTGTTCCAAATTCCCCACATAATGGCAACGGGCAATATTTTCCGTAGCCCATGACCATGGGGCTTTGAGAGAGCCTTACTCCAACTTTCCAAAAGCTCCACAGTCGAACTCAAAGTGACCCCATCAACTTCAAAAAGCCAGGAAAAGCAGTCCATATCTTCCACACCACCTCATTGTAGAAAGAAATGGTTTACCAGTTCTGGCTCTTTCTTTAAATGATACACCTATTAGGCATAGCCCAATTTGCTTTTACAGGTTAATTGCAATAATTTTTATTGCTACTGAAATCCACATTGTGGCCTCCACTCGATGAGGTACTAGATCCCCAAACTTTTGCATGAGGGGAATTTGAGGATCCCAGAATGTGTAAAGGCTTCTTCAAATTTTTTAAGAATACATGGGTAGTGCTAGAATCTATTTCCTCAATGTTCCAGGCTTGGGATTGGGGTTGGGTGAGCAAGGCCTGCATTGCCTTGTGAACATTGTCACCCTTAGCAATTTTATGGTCCTTTGGAAGGAGTGGAATGATTATAGATCTCTTCTTAAGTTGGAATCATCTAAACAAGTGTTCGTAAGAAGCAAACAGAGCATGTTGGTTTAGGCGAAGAATATTAAAGCCTGTCACATGAATGGAATGATGAACCCGAAGTGCCTGTGTAAGGTTATTTTTGTTATTATTTTTGGGTTCGTAGGTCTCATCATCCAGTCTTCTTTTACTGTTCTTTCCCTCTTTTTATTGTGGCATTTTTTCACCTTTTAATGAAGTCACCATTCTTTAAGAAAACTGTGGGGAGGTTTGAAATTTTTGATGTGTTTTTCGTTCTTCTTTCGTGAACAATTCTTCTTCAAGGAGTGAATCTTGTTTTGTTTTGTAAGCTTTCTTTTTGTTTGAGGTTGATTTTTGAAGATCATTGTTCTTCTCGAGGCTTCTCAGTTCCGTAACTGGAACATACCCAGGTTGTGTTAAACGTCACAATATTGTGGAGTCACTTCTATCTGCCTTAGATGAAGTCCTTCACAGATAAGTTTCTTACAACCGAACTATTGCAGTGAAGTCCCTAGGAAGGGCACACAATACATATGATGCATGGTTCTTATTACTGACCTATTTGAACTTGATGGCTTGACCTAACCGTTTTCCTTTTGTCTGTCTATTGTATCCCTTGGTAGTCTTCATTGATAGAAGAAAATACATTTTTTGGGCACCCTCAGGTGGTAACAGATTTTTATGCTTTCCTAGAGGATAATTGAGATCTTTGACAAAGTTCACCATACTTCCTCAACTTGATGTTTCTGGGACCTCTAGATTCAGCGGAAGAAATTAAGTGACCAAAAAGCATGCCTATTGTTCATTCGTGGGTTGTTCATGATGTCCATCAAGTTTATCTGTCTGATTTTTGAGTTACTTTTGCTTAATTTTCCCTCTTTGGCTAAAGAGAAGTTCTAGTCACTGATTTAGAGAACAATATTGCGGCTTGTGTAGTGTTTCCATTTTAAAAGATTTGGAAACAACACTATAATTACATTCCCCCTTCCATTTTATTTGAGAGCATTTGCGAATTGTCAATTTGTCATTGATTGACAAAGAAAAATGTGTTCCCAAAATTACAAAGAAGGCCTTTTAGAAAGCACAATTAGGATAGGCATATGTTATTGGGCTTTATTTGGTTGAGGGGTGAGAAAGAAACAGAACTTACCATTGTGCTTGGATTGATGCAAAGTGTAATAACTAGAGCTTTATTAACTGAAACATGTTCCCCTTTAGTTTTGCACATGCGGAGTTTCTGCGGAACTTAAACATGTCATTGGCGGTGTTTTTTTTTTACATCAGTAGTGATGATGCTGATTGCTTTCCTGTATTTTCTCTGCCCCACTGGATGTTTGTGTTAATATAAAATTGCACTTTTAGATGCTTGTGTTGTGTTATAGTTGCACCAGCATACCGTTACTCATTGGCTATTTTTTCATTCCCACGCCTTGTGACTTGTGTCTTTATGGGTGCCATTCAGCTCTGTCATGTTTGATATATAGACGTACAGAAATCATAAAATTGCATCTTGCTATTGTTTCGGCTTCTCTCTTTCATTCTATTTGCATTTATTAATATAGTTTTGGGGTAATTCTGTCTGGTAGCATTTGCACTTGCTGGTCTCTAGCCTGGGTAACGATTTTAGATTGGTGGCTGATAGTCAAACTTTTGCCCATCTACTATGAGGGTGAATCCTTACAAAGCTGACCCAAATATCTGGGAAGAGGCTACGATGATGCTGATGATGGGTGCATTTTCGGGAATGTTATTTAAATTAATATGTTTCTTTATATTTCAGGAGTAAACTGTTTTAGTCAAGTTGTTGTAGTAGGTTGAGCCTGTTGCTTCAACATTGAGGTCTCGGTTTTTGGCCCACCTTTACCTGTGATAAAATTACAAGAGCTTTGCTAAACCCACACGCTTGTACAAGGCAGCTAATGCACACGATGTTACATGTGTCAGTATCATAGACAGCTTCAATACCAAGCCACCCATCAGGTGGGTCTCGTGGTGTTAAGTATTCTTGCCCAAAAATAAAGGTGGTCCACTCAGCAGGTGTGGGTTGATATTAGAAATAGGTGGGCATGTCAGAAAACTTTGCCAAGTTTTTCACAGCTGTACATCTTTTAAATAAATTGTGGCCCACCTGACTAGTGGATTGACCTGAGTCTTTGGCAGGACATCTACGTGTTAGTACCCGTCTGATGAATGGATTGGGTCTCAAACCTGTCTGCCATGAGGGCACATGGACTGCCCTGTACATGCGTGGGCTTAGCAAAGATCAAATAATGGTAATTTTAGTAGTAAGTTGTTTCTGTAATAAGTGTTTTCCAAAGAAACCGGCGGATCCTATTTTGCCATCTGGTATTACTTTTGAGATTTTACCTTATGTCCTTCTGCTCCAATATTCAGACAACAACAAAGTGATGAAACACCCATGGTATGGGAGATGTTGCTGTACATTTATGTCCTCTACTCTCCAGATTGGCACTACAGGAGTACAATGCCTACTTTCTTGTTTCTATATGGCATTGCCTTTGCCATTGCTCATTCACAGGTGCGTTTCGGCATAGGCTTCAAGGTGCATTACATAATCCTTTGTCTCCTGTGCGTCCCTCGGATGTACAAGTACTATCTATACACGAAGGAGGCATCTGCAAAACGGCTTGCGAAGCTCTATGTGCTTACCATATTTCTAGCGAGTCTTTGTTGGCTGTCTGATCGAATCTTCTGCAAGAAAATATCAATGTGGCCCATCAATCCACAGGGCCATGCGTTGTGGCATGTGCTTATGGGGTTCAATTCCTACTTTGCGAATGCCTTCTTAATGTTCTGCCGTGCTCAGCAGTTAGGATGGTCCCCCAAGGTTAAACACTTCATGGGGCTTTTCCCCTATGTGAAGATCCAAAAACCAAAGACTCAGTGACAGTAAAAGTCGGTGGAACGAGCAGATTGGATGATAGTGTTCTTTCTTAAACTTTGGAAGGTGTATGTGCTTTTGCTGCGAGTTTTCACATTTCTGTAAATGGACGATAGGAAGGTAACTATCTTCTTCAACAGAAGCCGGTGCGTCCCGTGTACCATATTTATGTTTCCTCTGCGTGAATGAGATTGAAATCATGCTTTTGGTCATTTTTTCTTTGCAACATCATTTGGCTTTCCCTCTCATTTTTTTCTTCTTTGGCTTTGCGCCCCCTCGTTTGTAGGAAATGGAAGGAAATCCAATTCTTCATTATTTGAACTTACAATAGCGGTCTTTTGTTGGCTTTGGATTTGATGATTTGGAATGCTTTTCTTTTTCTTCTCTCCTTTTTGTTACCGGGTTGATGACTTGAGATGTTAGGATTATTGATGTACTGTAGCTAACATTGGTGGTGATCTGTATCCTTTTTGTTTTTCTTTTTTTATGGGGGTTATATGATACTCCGAAAGCAAATGCCACTTGATATGCAGGCACTCGGGATTTGTATTGAATGTCAACTAATCTGACAGTTAGACAATCAAATAAGCATAGTTTTTTGTGCATGATAAATCTAAACTGAGAACCATAATTTGGATGGTTTAATTTTATTAAAGTGTTTGCCACTTCCACAATTTTGAAGTAATTTCATGCTGCCTGCATATCTCCATTACACCTTGCCAGAGTATCCAAGTTTTCTTGAATGGGTTTTTGTTGAAACACATGCTGTCTACCATGTAGCTGTTTTTATCCATCTTTTCTTTCTTTTTGATGAGTAACCTGGGACCTCAGTGTTTAAAAGCACGCCACCTACCACAGGGCAGCAGTCGTAGGCTGCTTTTGGGAACAATTTCAGTGCAGGAGAACTTATGGACAGGCCCGGCCTTTTGATAGCTAATCTGCATTTTGCCTTTGTATTTGGATGTACTTTTGCAAACTCCACCTAGTCCCTCTCTTGTCGAAATGGGCATTAAAAAGCTCACTTGCAGAAAATCAATCTGGAAGTAATAAGAGATGTGGAAACTCCTTACATTTTAAAACATAGAAATGGGCTGGAAAGAACGAGTTCCGGGGCTGTTTTTTTTTGTTAGCTTGTAAGTACACCCACCGTCAGTTCACACTTCACTGTTAGCCACCCCCACTAGGGAATCAATACCAAGACCTCAATGTGAAACGAGGTATCTTTCACTAAGTTTACCACTTGAGCAGTTCCTGAGCTGTTTTGTTTGATTTTAAAATTTGCCTTGTATATGCTGCTCAGGTTGCTGTAGGAGTCATTTTATGTAAGCCTGTTCGTACTCATGTGTGGCCCACCTTAATACTTAAGTATCCTGATTTTGTGTTCATGTTACTAACACTTGATGAATGGCCCATGTGAACATGCCCTGACCTAAAGGGAGTTCCCATTAATTAGATGGACTTGTTAGTGTTGTTGGATATGGGTTTTTACTTGGGTCGTTTTCTTTTTCAACTGTTCATTCTCTAAATACACGTGTGGCGATGATTAGATTGGCTTGATTTGTGGGCCCCACCTAATGGACTGTCCATATCTTGCACGTTTGTGCAGATGAACATCAAAATCTGCCCAAAAAGCTAGCTCCACTCAACAAATGGGTGACAGATTCATCACGACTCCTTGTAATATATTTATCAGTTTTAAGAAGAATGGACCTTCAATATCAGTTCACATTCGAAAGTGTGTCTGGGATATTATTGGCACTTGCAATTTCCCCCCTGTTAAAGAAGTCCTCATTTTTGTAATGATAGTAATAAGAGGCTGGTTATTTTTGGATAAGCTGTGGGGCCCACGGTGCGTGTGAGTGGCATCCAACCTGTCTAGTAGTGTTGCCACACCATGAAGGGTGGACCACCTAAAAATCAGGTTGATCTGACCATCATGTGGGACACCACATGAAATTTTGAGGTCGTGGTTTTCTACAACTGGTCCATGTAATGATCGGAGAGGCTTGATTTTTTGGGGTATCCCATAATCGTGGTGGGCCTCACCTAATGCACGGGTTGGATGGCATGCATATAACACGGTGGGCCCCACAGAGGCAATAATGAATAAGCAGGTGAATAGCTTTTACACACGGGTGAATAAAGGAACCGGCAAAGTCCATTTTTATAGGAATATTGTTTCAATGGGCAAATGTTAGCCAACCAAAACAATACTTCACCCCTTTCCAATAATATATAGGTGCACTGTTGATTTAGGGGTGTACACGAACCCAGCCAGCTCGGTTAGCTTGCTCGACTCGACTTGAAAAAGCTCGATTCGAAGTTGAGTTCGAGCCGAGTTGAGCTCGAAAATGAGTTCAAGTCGAGTTCAAGCAGGCCCTAGCTCGACTCGGATCGAATCCTGCTCGAATCGAACTTGGATCGAACCAGTTCGGTGACTCAGTTACTTTGTCATTGATATTGCTCACCAAGTGTTTGATAAAATGACTTAACGAAGTGTGGCTGGTGGCAAGGAAGGTATGTATATGAAACAAATATGCAAGGAAGGTATGTATATAAAACAAATACCCTTTTTTTTTTTCTTGGTTTTTATGTTGCTTAGAAGGTGTTTGATAAAATACCTGTAAAACAATAGCTTCTGTTTCACATACAGAGAGATTTTGAAGGTGCAATCTAGGTGTTTGTGGAAATGCCTCAATGGCGAACTCGGCTCGATCTTGCCCGAGCTGCTGACCGAATGGAGCCGAGCCGGCCAGTCAAACTCGAGGACCGAGCCGAGTCGAGCTGAGGCCAGCTCGACTCAGTTCGACTCGATGTACACCCCTATGTTGATTACGATTAGTCATGGTGAGGATGTGGAGGAGAGTGTGCATTCGATCCACCCTGTCCATCAGATCTATCACCACATTTTCACCGTGGATACAAAAAAATGGTCCAGTCCAGGACACAGGCAGGCCATACTATAGGAAATGGTGTGCCGTGGTCTGCATGAGTTTTGGAATGTGCTTATTTTCAGGAATTCATTCATCCTGATGTGGCAGTTTAGATGAATGGATTGGATGGTATAAACCCATCATAGTGGACCACACACAATTAAGACCATTTTATTGGTGGGCCTTCCTGTCTCAACTGTTCCTCATGGTATAGCCCGCCTGTCGGCCTGATCTTTAGGTCTTGATTCAAACACAGGGTGGCTCACCTGATGAATGAGATGGATCTCATCAAAATAAATTCCTCTATCCATGACAGCAAATAGCCACGCCTCATCTACTCATGCACGCTATTTTTTTATAATCTCCACCAGCATTTTGGTAGTGCAGTGGGAAAGGAAAGAAAAAGGAAAAAGGCTCCTTAGCACACATGAGTGCTTAAAGATGGATGGTGGCACATTTTCTTAAAAAAGATCCCACTTCATAAATTTTCTTGAGAAATAGGTTATTTATTTTCTTGTGTATATTTTCCACGCTCAAGAAAAAAAGAAACAAGAAAAAATCTAATGTACTACATTTGTATGTCCTAATGTGGCATATGTGCAATATATGTGCCACTATCCATTCCAAGCACTCCCACACATAATAATGCATTGTTGTAAAAAAATACACTCACACATTCGCTGCAAGCAAAGCAAAATTACAAAAAATATAGTCAAACTAAAACTAGAAGCCAAAAAAGACAATACTAAAGGCATGGAAACTTGCATGGTTTGATAATATACCCACGTTTAGGGAGTAGAAAACTAAAAAAAATATACGAGAATACCAGGCTTCCTTCTTTTTCGCTCTTTTGTTGTACAAGAAAACTCTTACAAAGGAAGACCCAAAAGATATAATAGATGAGTTGAGTTAGCTTGAACAGCTCGCTCCACTCGACTCAGAAAAACTTGACTTGCCTCGGCTCGAAACTGGACTTGGACCAAGTCAAGCTGGTTTTTAGAGCTTGAATCGAGCCAAGTTCAAGCTTACCCAAGCTCGACCCTACTCAGCTCGAACCTCGACTCAAATCAACTTAGATTGAATTGGCTCAGTAACTCGGTCATTTTGATTTTGATAATGCTCGCCGAGTGTTTGATGAAATGCCTTAATGAAGTGTTGTTTTTTGTACTACCCTTATATCAACGTATTTTCGAAATGGATATTCGAGAAACGATTGAAGAAGTAAATCTTAAAAATTAAAAAAAAATAAAAAAATAAAAAATAAAAAAAAGCCTTTACATTGTATGATTGCTCTCATATCTTGATATTGATACTACTTGTTGAGTGTTTGATGAAATGTTTGCAAAACACTTTTATTGATTTGGAATCGAAGTGTGGGAGATTGAACATGCAATCTATGTATTTGAGAAAATGTGAAACAGGATCGAACTCGGCTCGAGCTGGCCCGAGCTACTGACCGAACTGAGCCGAGCTTGCCAGTTAGGCTTGAGGATCGAACTGAGTTTGAGCTGGGGTTGGTTGCTGGCCAAGCCGAGTCGAGCCAAGCTTGCCAGTTAGGCTTGAGGATCGAACTGAGTTCAAGCTGGGGTTGGTTGCTGGCCAAGCCGAGTCGAGCCGAGCTATGCCAAGCTCAACTCGGTTCAACTCGTGTATAGCTCTAACCACAAGAGAACGCACGTACCCTATGCCTTCTCTATCTAGGGTTCATCTTTATTCGGGAAACAAGAGATGAGGAGTTGCGTTTCCCAATTGGAAAATACATACGTTTTTCATGTATAAATATAGCCATTGTCTCAACATGTGCAACATGCTACGTTTACCATTTTTCTTCTTCAAGTACATCACGTGCCACCATAAATCTTCAAGCACCCACACATGTCAAGGTAGAGCTGGACATGAACAAAGCTAGATCGGTTAACTCGCTCGACTCAGATAAACTTGATTCAATTCAACTTAGAAGCTTTGTTTAGGCCGAGCCGAGCTATTTTTTGAGCTCGAAAAAATTTCGAGCCGAGTTGGCCTTGGGTGAGCCTTGTTGGAATTCCTTTTTCTCATTTGAGAATTTGCTGCTCATGTTGTAGTTTTGTAAGGAACAAAGATTGGTAATATTAAAACTTCCAATGTAAGGAACAAAGTATGGAGGCATTTTAATTCAATCCACACTGCTCTTGATTTCAATAGCTCTATTAGTAAGCATTGCAAACAACACCAACATGGGCAGAAACCAGCTATAAAGCTGTCAGCCAATACATGACTATAATTCCAAAAACATCATATACTAACTTCAAATAAAATTTCAAGTTCTTTGAATAGACAAATGCAGTGCATTCATAAGGATCTAATGAATTTCAGTAAACATCTTATCAAGCTACCATTAGTATATTAAAAGCACAACTAATTATCTACATTATTTTCTTAGTTTTAGGCTGCATTTGATATACCATTGAATTGAATTTTGATAATTCATCAAAAGGGGTGGAAGCAAGCAAGTTGTAGTTACCTTCTCACGACATAAAATCCATTGTCGCTCCTTCGGTTGTGATTCCTCAGTTGATCTCATTCCTCTCTTTTTTTCCCCACAGCATCCAATGTAGACAAATTAAAACTTTCCTTATCTTTCTAATCATTGTGTTTTTTATGCGAATCAATCACACCATAAAAGAAAGGGTAGATGTTGTCGATCTTCATGAACTCCTGTCCTGGATATGAATTTTCACGAAACTTCAACATTCCAGTTGCAAGATTGTTCGATACAATAACTTCCTCATGCTGTAGATACACGATATCGAAATCGTCGTTGAAAGCAACAGGCGAAAGAAGTGAAAGGTGTTTGTGAAACATGCATATTTCATGATGATCTGTGATTGAATTCCTCGGCACAACTCTATGCTTCAACTCCCACTCAATCACATCTTGATTGCCACTCAAGTACCAACCTTCCAAATGGAGGACCCAAATGAAAATTTCATGGACGCCACCAATGCAAAAGTGCAGACACCCTTCTGATTCCCAGAGGCATCCTTTGATGGAGGAGATAGGCATAGGTAATTTCACCATCTTATAGCACTGGTGTTTCAAATGGTAGATGACCAGGAAATCCATTGATATCCAATGCATAGCTCCTTTAAAAAGAAGTGTCGGCGTCAGACTATTTCTCCAATTTCTCCAAGAAGGTAAATGATCCAAAAGTGGAATTTTCGCTTCTTGTTTTCTCCATTCGCCAGTTTGAGAGGAAAAGATCTCAAACTCCGATTCCAGAAATTTATAATCATCTCTCAGATAAGAATATTACTTTATAATGTAGACCGTCAAAAGCAAACCCGAGTGGAAATATCTTTAAGCATTTGTTAGGACGAGGAAGAGCTACTAAATTATTAGTGTTGGGGTTATATGTATATAAAGATTTTATCTCTCCTATTCCCAATTTTAGGAGAAGTAAGCCATTGCAAGAACTGATGATCACAGGTTGTTGGTGGGATTTGCAGCAATCGGCAATGGCAACGACATCTCCATTTACATCGCACGAACGAACCGATAATGAATTATTCTCAATGGCGAAGACGAGAGAGTAATCGTCGACATCGATACCTCCCTTCTCATCGAGGTGGAAAAAATGGACATGAAGACGACCACCATTGATGAAGGTCTGGGAAATGAAACCTGAATTGGTTGTTTTTCGTGTTACACATTTGCGATTGGAAATTAGACTGTTCCATCTTTTAGATACACATTTGAATCTAGATAGAGATTTCTTGGGCAAGCATGAGAGTATCTCTGTAATAATGTCTTCATGAAGAATGCCATATTCCATCCTAATAAAACAAATATAAGATTAGGGAATTTGTTATAGATGGATGCATTTTAAGGTAAGAGAAAAAGGGTAAAACCTGGAATTGAGATTTCTATCTGGATTGAAATTATTTGAATGCATGAAAAGCATGAGAAAGAAAATAGTGTTTTTCAGAAATTATTTGGATTAGGTGAGGCCTTACTGTGAAGCCACCTTGATGCATTTGGGATTAGGTGGGATAGAATTGCATTTGGTTCGTACAATTCCATCCAGCATTTAAGAGAAGATGGGAAAGGTTGGGATTAGGTGGGATGGAATTGCATTTAGTCCCGTGGAATTGCATATATACCAAAAATAAGACCAGTATTGGAATATAATAAACTAATGTAATAATGAAAATATTAGCACGTATCCACCCGACCAACCCGACCGAGCCCACTTGAGTTGGGCTTGGGTTGAGAATTCCCAACCCGAGGTTGGGTTGGGTTGGGTTGGGTTGGGTTGGGTTGAGTTAGGGTTGAGGTATAGGAACCTTGGGTTGGGCTAGGGTTGGAGACTTTCAGCCCTATCTATATCTACTTCATGTTTGGGCTCATACCTAAAATATTCTCACAAAATGAATAGAGATGTGGATCTACTTCAATTTTTAGGCTCATGCTCTAAAATATTCTCGCAAAATGGATAGATGATGAAGATATATCACATGTGTTATGGTGGGGCCCACAAAACTTGGTGACGTCTACACAGCAGATGTCAATAGCAGACCAAGCAATCCAGTTCCGCTTGCTTCTCACAGAAGCAGGATTTTAAGGCTCTGCTGCATACAAAAACTGAATTTGAAATACATACCTGAATGGTCGTAGATTGTTTAGATGGGAACCTTCTTCACGCATCAAACACTCTTACGAAAAGACTCGTGGATTTGGGGACCAAGATAAATACCTATGGAAGATTGCTTCGAAATATTTCAACCCCATCACTATTCCTTTTTCTTTATCTCATAGCTTTCTGGTTGATTAGGGGACCAAGATAAATATTTATAGAAGAGTATCCTAAAATAGTTAAACCACATCGCCATTCCTCCCTTAGGTCTCACTGAGAATAGAGCTCCCACTACACAATATTTATAGAAGGATGCCCTATTCCATCCTTAAGAGAGTCTCATGTGTTTATAAAAGAGTGTTCCTTGATATAGCCGATTAAGTGAGACCCTGGCTCACCCAAGACAATGCAGTCCTTACAGTGGGGCCCACTTTAATTTATGTATTTTGTATCCACTCCCTCCATTCATTTTTTTCATATCATTTTAGTGCATTATCCCAAAAATGAAACAAATCCAATTATCGTGTACACCATACCATAAGAAACAGAGGTGATAGAACTCATTTCCAATAAAAACTTCCTACAGAGCACCTTACCGTTAAGCCCACTTTAATTTATGTATTTTGTATCCACTCCCTCCATTTTTTTTCATATCATTTTAGTGCATTATCGTAAAAATGAAACAAATCCAATTATCAGGTACACCATACCATAGGAAATAGTGGTGATTGAACTCATTTCCAATAAAATCTTCCTATGGCGCACCTTAGTGTTTCCGTGGTGTTTATTTGTCATCCAATCCGTTAAGGTCATATAATTTAGATGAAGTTAAAAAACAAATATAAGCTTGATTCAAAACTTGTGCTGCCTATTAATGTTCAATCACCTCTGTTTTCTATTGTATGGTCCACTTGATAATTGGATCCATTTCATTTTTGGGATGAAGCCCTAAAATGATTTGAAAAAGTAGATGGACGACGTGGATACACAATACATATACATCAAGGTGGGCCCCACGATAAGAGCCGCACTGTCTTGCATGAGTAAAGGTCTCACCTAATCCGCTCTTCTTCATACCTCTACATCCAACAAAAATTGTAGATACGCAACAAAATCATAGTTGAACTCTCACTCCTTTTTCAATGTCTACATATTAAATAGAGTTCATATCCAATGAGGTACAGTAGATAATAACACACTCAAGACATACCATCCCATTACGCATTTGAACGGGTCATAATTGATGTGGGGTCCCCCAATATGCTAAACTAAACATCCAACTGTAATTATCCAAGCCATATATAGTACGGATGGGAAACACCACCTTTGAATGTCCTACTTATGTTTATTCGGTGGGCCTTATGATGGATATCAAACTTATATGGGTAGGGGTGTACACGAACCGAGCTAGATCAGTTAGCTTGCTCGACTTGACTCGAAAAAGCTCGATTCGACTCAGCTTGAGTTTGAGCCGAGTCGAGCTGATTTTTTGAGCTCAAAATGAGTTCAAGTTAGCCCTAGCTCGACTCAACTCGGATTGAACCTAGCTCAAATCGAACCAATTCGGTGACTTGGTTACTTTGATATTGATGTTGCTCACTGAGTGTTTGATGAAATGACTCAACGAAGTGTGGTTGGTGGTAAGGAAGGTATGCATATGAAACAAATATTCTTTTTTCTTGATTTTTATGTTGCTTAGAAGGTGTTTGACAAAATACATGTAAAACCACTGTTGTTGTTTTACATACAGTGAGATTTTGAAGGTGCAGTCCATGTGTTTATAAAAATGTTGTACAGGCGAACTCGGCTCGAACTGGCCCAAGCTGCTGACCAAACCGAGCCAAGCAAACCAGTCAGGCTCGATAATCGAGCCGAGCCAAGTTCAAGCTGGGGTCAGCTAGTGGTCGAACAGAGTTGAGCTGAGGCCAGCTCCACTCGGTTCGACTCGATGTACACCCCTATTTACACCCCCACATCATCTTGCATTCAAGTAGTGCCAATTGACTCATTGGTTGTGGGTGTGGCTTGAGTTGATCCCTAACTATGGGGCCCACCAATATGTATGTACCTTAAATCCACCCCGTTCATTTGTTTTTATAGATCATTTTAGTTCATGGTCTCAAAAATAAAGTAGATCTACATCTTGGGCAAAACACAATTAACCATTAAAAATTTATTGTGTGCCACAAAAGTTTTGGATCAAGCTGATATTTTTTTTTTTCCCCTTCATCCATGTCTTGATGACATTATGGGTCGGATGAAAAATAAACTTCCAATGGCCCCGGTAAGTTTTTAATGGTGGGTAGTCAATTACCATTGGTTCCTATGGCATGATCGACCTGAGATTTTGATCTTTTCATTTTTGGATGTAAGGAACGTACATCATGGTGGGCCCCTCAGGAATCCATCGGAGAAATCGGATTGCCTACTGAGTTACTCAGTACGCTTTTATCGTACTGAGTAAACTCAGTTGGGCCTACTATGAATGCGTGTGGGTTATCCACACTGTACATCCGTTTTTCCAGATCATTTTAGTGGTTGAATCCAAAATATAAGTATGTACAAAGCTTAAGTACCACACTAGAGGAAACGGTGGGAATAATGACTTCCACTGTTGAAACCTTGCTAGGGTCCACAGTGATATCTATTTGTCATCCAACCTGTTCATAAGATCACAAAGACATGGATTAAGGGAGAACACAAATATCATTTTGATCCAAAACTTCTGGGGGCCCCAAGAACCTTTCAACGGTAGAATTTCAATTCACACTTTTTTCCTTGGTGAGGTCCACTTGATAATTAAATATATTTCATTTATAGGGTCAAGCCCTCAAATTATCTGTTAAAATGGATGGACAGAGTAGATAAAATATTTAAATCACAGTAGACCCCACGGAGTTTACTCAGTACGCAATCAGCTTCCCCCACCGAAGCCGCGGCCTCAGTTGGGCTGCTAGCCTGCAACTATACGGGCGGGGATTGGGTATCGACCTAGCTAGAGACAGAGGTCCTCTAAGGGCCTCCATGGGGCCCACCGTGATGTATGTATTTTATCCACGCTGTCCATTCATTTAAAAAAATCATTTTATGCGATGACCTCAAAAAAAAGCATATAAAAAACAATCGGACCACACCACAAGAAATAGTGAAGATTGAATGCCTACAACTTAAAATTTCTTGAGGGCCACATAAGTTTTGGATCAAGCTAATGCCTGTGTTTTCCCTTCATACAGTTCTATATAACATTATGAATAGATTAGATGGAAAAATAAACATCACGGTGGGCCTTAGGAAGGTTTCAATTGTTGGGTCATTTTAACTACGGCTTCATGTGGTGTGGTCCACCAAGGTCTTAGATATGCCTCATTTTAGGGTTCATGCTCTAAAACCATCTTTGAAAATGGATGGATGGCTTAGATAAAACATGTATATCACAATGAGCCCCACAAATGTTGCGCAACACCACAACAACGTAGTGAGCCTAGATCCAATCTCAGGCCTCACCCACTAACGACAAACAGAAAGAAATATAAACTAGAAACAAATCAAAGCATTCCAAAACAAATTACAAGACAAGATATACGTAGAAAAACTCCAATCTAGGGTAAAAAACCACGGATGCAAACTTCCACTATGAAGAACAAAGATGACAAGGCAATATACTAACCTTTCCCTTGGAAGTACAGAGAAAATCCCTTGCCCATACCTTAGAAGTATTTTCCAATATTTTTCTTAACCCTAGAAAAGCCCTATGGACTTCTATTTATAGTTTAGGCAACTTCCCTTTCGCACCCTTGCGAAAGGCCACAAAAATCCGCAATCCGTATCAAATTCGGAAACCAATCTGTGTAACCTCGACTGGTCGAGCAGACTAAACGACCGGTCAAGAGGACCCCACGACCGGTCGAGCACCTCAGAACCAAAATTCTTATGCTCGCTGAACTTTGAGTCGAGCCAGTCTACGACTGGTTACAACTGATCGAGTGGGCTCTACGACCGGTCGAGCAGGGGCCACGACCGGTCGTGCCCGACCCCAGATGTGGCTGCACTTCTCAACAACAAAGCCCTGACCGTGTGGGTCCACTTAACTTTAGGTATTTTAACATAGACCCCAAGTTAGATTGAGAGGGTGATCCTAGCCTGGAGCTTTTTTTTTCTTTTTTGAATTTGGACTTTTTAACTCATTTTAATTGTGCACCATGCCCATTAATCGGACATTCAGTATCTAAGGTTGGTGGAGAATTGAATATGTTGAAGGAACGATGGTTGAGAAAATATAAAGAAATTAAAAGATCAAAATACATACCTATTTTGGAAGAGGATTGCTGAGTAGTGCCTTTAAGTATTGGACCATAACTATGTGGAGCCACTGTATCTATTTATCCACGCCGTCCATCCCTTTTCTAAGCTCATGTTAATGTATAGGCCTAAAATTTACATGGATCCGACGGGCAAGTGAGCCACACCAAATAATAATCTAAGGTTGCATTAAATGGACAAAGCATTAAATACAAGAGTTTTATCTGGTGTGGTCCACTAGAGCTTTGGATCTAACTCATTTTTGGGTCCATTCTTTAACATATTTGAGAAAAGAGACGGAGGGTGTGAATAAATAGATACATCACATTGGGCCTACATAGGTCCGGTGGGATCAAAATATACACATTTCATCTTTCATAGATCGCTTTTCTCTCTCGCCATCCAAACACGGATGTGCGACGAAAGCTCATATAGGGCCCACTGTGATGTATTTGTTTATCCATGCCATTCATCGATTTTCTTAAATCATTTTAAAGAATGAGATCCAAAATAAAGTGGATCTAACACTCAAGTTTACCAATATAGATGACTCTTGCATGTATTTTTGCATTTACTTTGTACTTTTGCAACAAAGCTCATCAAATACCCGGCCGATGGTTATGTGTTAGAGTACCATTTGAATGACCCGGGTGTGAATGAAATTGGATGACAATCCATTTTCTTTATATTGATTTAATTTTGAGTGAGGAGCTTGCACATCTGAAATTGATTATTCATATTCGGTATTTAGGTGACGACCTTTGCCGTGTTGATTTATATATTATTGGGCATTATGCCGTACCTTTGAAATTATTGATTTATGAGATATAACGAATGATGTCTCAATTTGAAAGGGACACTGGTAAGGGTCTACTACATGATTCTATTAGCAACTTTTAATAGAATGAATGTATCCCAACTTTGTTAATTTGTTGTTGAATCAGAAATAATAACAACTTAGCAAATTATGCATAGCATCATGACAAATATTGTTGGGTTGTGTTGCGGGTCAACCAATGCACATATCATTATAGAAATTATTGTTGGGTTGTATTGTGGGCCAACTGTTGCACATAACATTATAAGTACTTTAGTTTGTCAATTAACATATGTTATGAGTCTTAGAGTCGGGAGAGCTCTAAAGAAGAATCAAGAATAAAGACTTTAGGATTGAAGGCATCTGATTCAAGACAAGGTAAGGAAATTGCAAATACCTCATCAAAGCCTATACCAAAACCCACAAAACAAAACCCTATATCTAGCTTATACCTTATAGGAAAATAAATTTTAAAATATGCTAGTGAGTTAAGTGGGTAGAAGTCTGTATAAAATAAACATCTCAAAAAATAGACATCTTTGATGGCATCGAAGTTCCATGAAATTGCCTTCGATGACATTGAAGGCAGCTCGATGGCATTGACCTCAAATCACAAACTGTCCAGCAACAAAAAGTTTATATTTTGGATTTTTTCGATGACATCGAACATATCTTCGATGACATCGACATATGCTCAAACTGTCCAGCGACTTAAAGTTAAATTCCTAGAATTTTACAATGACATCGAAGTTCCTTCGATGATATTGAATGGACCTTTGATGACATTGAAGGTAAGCTCAATGAATCAAACTTGGACCCTCAAATTGTCCAGCAACCTCAGGTTGAAAATTCAGATTTCTTCGATGGCATTGAAGGAACTCTTCAATGACATCGAAGGTCACTCGATGACATCGAATGAGAAACAAAAACTGTCCAGCAAGATTTGAAATATAATTCAGAATTTATCGTTGCAATCGAAGGGACACTTCGATGCCATCGAAGACAATTCGATGACATCGAAATTGACAAAAATTTGTCCATTTTTTACCGTTGGAAATCTTCTCTACATATATGAAAGAGGGGTTTCTTGACAATTTGGTGAGAATTTGAGAGAGCCTGTATGAGTAAATACCCATAGTTATCATCCATCTTTCCAAAGCTCTCTTTTCTCATGGAGTTCATCATTCAATCCCTGTCTTAAAGATAATTATTGAAGCATTCAAAGCTTGGATTGAACAATGAACTTTAACATTCATTGATGCTCTAACAACCATACTTATTGGCAAATCTTTATGTTAGCTAGCATTGAATGCTCAGTCACAGGGATCCTTAATTAGTTCATAAAGATTCATTAATACCTAGTTAATATTCACTAAACCCTTGACCCAACAACCTCTGTATCTTCAAGTAACGCCCCGAATTTCAAGGGTTGAGAAAAGCTCAACTCTCGAGATTCCGGACATCATTTATGCTTTGCGGAAGCCGATTTCCTCAATTACCTCTATATTAACCATTTGAGCATGCATAGAATTATACTAAATAGTGCATCATACTCCAGATTTAATGTGCTTAAAGAAAATGTGTAAATTAAAACATATATATAGTGTGATTTCTTCCAGAGTATTGGTCCACAACTGCGTTCAACATATAATTCTAAAAATGACAAAAAAAAAGGTAGAAATGCGACGTCCAGCTAAGCCCATTCGCTCGACGCTCCCTATTCAGAAGTACGCGTCCTACATCAGTCCGTCCAAGAGCTGGAAGTAGGAGAACTCCTCCTCCTCTTCCATGAATGCCTGCTCCAGCGCATCGGCCTCAACGATCCCTGCATCTATATCAGTTCCTAGTTGGTGTTTTAAAACACCGTCTCAGAGTGGGAGTGAGTGATTAACTCAGTGGTTCCATAAAGTATGAGTTGCACATATTATCAAGTCTAACAGCACAAGAATTGTAACGTCCCGAAAAAATTCGTACAAAAACCCGAGTACCACTTCAGGCAGAAATCGCTAAGGGTCAAATTATGTAAAATTAGATGAAAATTAATTAAGTACTAAACTGAATTAATTAGTAGATTAGCTTGAACCGCTTTCTATACGAACTGCAAGACTCAAAACCAGTAGAATCGCTAACGCCACATTACCTAAAAACTTAGGATCAGTCTCAAAATCCAGTTGCTCTCGGGAGCACATTGAAACTTCGTATCGGACCTGGACCACGCGTCAAAAGTCTGATAACCGTGAAACTATACGGTTAAGACCACCTTATTAGGCTTGACAACCATCGTGGGAATTGAGCCCGAATAATATCTAGAAATGCACAACTAGAGCCTTGAGTAAATTGTGTGAGAAACGCGAATATCTATAGAAAATGAACTCAAATTTAAGTGAATTGCGCCGTTCGCTTGCAGGCCAAATTTAAAGGTTCGGACCGTCAGATTCTGACCCAACCACACCCTTGGATCATGGAAATTTCTCTACACTTGTCAGTGTACTTGGGGCCCTGATCGAGTGACGATAGTCGTTGAACTGAAACTGGTCCTCCACGGTACCAAAATTGTATCCTAGCCTAGATCCATTGCCATGGAACTTACCTTACGTCGTAGGTGAGTAATGGACCTCCCGATGGGCCACATTTGTCAAAAACAGTCATCCTTTGGATACAAACCAGGTATACTATAGCCCTGGGGCCATTTGCATCAGTTTTGGGCCTATACAAGGGCCTTAACCCACCCTTATCTCATTCCATACGAATTTCTCTAACCCTAGAGAAAGAAGAGAGAAAATGGGAGAAAAGAGTGGAGATCGAAGGGAGATCCTTAGAGTTTGCTGCCGTAGTTCCTTCCTGCTACTCCACGTGTTGAATCACCTCTACATCTAGCTACACCGTCGAATCCAACTTCGATTTGGGTAAGAAATCCTAACCCTAATCTTGTTTTTAAGAATCCAATAGAGGAATCAGTGAAATAACTAACCTATTTCATGATTTAGGTAGTCGTTGTGCAGTAGACGGTGACATGGTGTACAAACCGAGTTCGTAACGAGCATACCGACGAAAGGCGTGGACTATAAATATTTAGGTTATAGTTTTCAAGGCTTTAATGTTAGCTAATGATTTATGTCTGACTTGATTACTGTCATATGATCTTAGTTACGACGTTTTCGATATATCATATATGTGTAAACTAGGTTGTATACAAAAATGCATTTCATGTGTTTGTTGAAATGTTTGAATGAATATGAAATAATGATTTGTGCTTGCTATGACTATTAACCTAGAATACATGATTGTTGTATGTATGACAACTCCTTTGTGAAAGGATTTGCCATAATATATGTTATAACTAATTTAGTTCATATATGTGGTAATGTGTAGTCTAAGTGTTTGATAAAATGTTTGAATGAGAAATTGTCCGATGAATTGTATTTATTAAGGGCGTTGAGATGGGATTCTCAACTACCTTATTTATATGTATAATTTCCTTCATGTAACCTTAATTTCAACTATATAATTTATGGATGAATTACAATGTTCGGTAACATGTTCAATATGTTTGATAAAATGCTCAAATGAGTGTTGTACTTGGATTGTTTGTTAAATGTCTATATGATTATCACATGTTTCCACATGCTGCATTTGAGTATGATTGGAACTACTACGTAGTCCAGGCAATCGGTAATAATTTCTTTTTGGGTGGCCGAACTAGTTTCGCCACATTAGATATGTTCGATGAATCCGAACCGTACAGTGATTGTCGACAGTGGTTAGGCCACGCGGAGTACTTACGCGCTCCATGCCGATCAATTCAACGTGCACTCATACTAATCGTACTTGTCAAATAACCCGATTGGTCTATTATGTGTTTACCATGTATGGACGCTATTGTTTGAATATAAGGTACCACTTACCGATGCAAACCCGTTTCAACCATGGTACTACGATTTGCTAAGACTCATGAGCCGGACATGGTGGTATGGGACACCGTGGTCGAGCTGTCGGCCTGCGCTGGGGTGACGAGCCTCCCCGTAGTGACCAGTGAGCAACCCAACCTCTGAGTCAAATACGATGGTATGAGACATTGTATTCAAGCTGTCGGCCTATGCTAAGGTGACGAGCCTTCCCTTAGTGACCTCGAGTATAAAAGAGGCCTACCTCGGCACAGCCTGGCTGCGGTCCCAGCGTGGGTTGGGGTGTACCGTCTAATCCGGATCTCCTTCGAAAATAGCGCTCCAGTTGGTAGGGCGTCGGTGAAGTGACCTCGAGTATAAAATAAGCCTACGCTGAGGTGACGAGCTTCTCTGTAGCGACCTGAACTTGCCTATCATATGTGACAAGCTAGGATTGACGACCCTAGATGGATCATTATTTGGGTAAATGATATAAATGGAGGTACCTTAGCTTCTCGAATCTGCTGTATGAATAAGCCTAATTAAATATTAGCTAACACGACCATGCACCGCATTGTATGTGTCTTTCACGTGAGAGTTGAGCAAAGTGGGAGTAGCATGTGCGACCGTGAGATGGTGTCACTGAGGGAGTGCAGGCGAGGGCATGCATCATTATAGCATATCATTCTTGCATTAACAAGAATACTTAGGATACGAGTGTTGTACTACTTTATCATTACTGCTTGACTGAATTGATAACATGTTAACCTTTGTTTTATATTCCACTAAATTAGCTACTCATTCCTACCTGGGATGGTGTTTTAAAACACCAACCAATCTCTGTTATAGATGCAGGTGGCGACGATGTCCACGCTACTGATTGGAATTTTCTAGACGAGGAGGAAGAAGTCTCTTACTTCAGCTATCAGGCGGGTCTATGTGGACCATGTACTGATCGATGGGATTACAGGGATTATATGATTTAGTCGGACTTTTACATTTTGTATTTTAAAAATTTTGGATCAACACATGTATATACTCAGCCTGGTAACATACTCATACTCTGGGGGTTGAGAAACACTTTTATACATTATATACCCATCTCAGTCTTCCGCTTGCTTAACTTAATTATCTCTGGAGTATGATATGTTATTTTAGTATAATCTCACTCATGTTTAATGTACTAATATGGATAACATTTAAACATCATTATCTATGTTGTATAATTGTTGTGTTGAAACTCGGGAGTTGAGCTTCTGCTTGACCTCCGATTTTCAAGGCGTTATAAGAATGATAAAGCAATGTAAATAAACACTTCCTAATTACTTTTCTTAATGCAAATAATGGTATTTATGAAATGATGCATGCCCTCACCATCCAACACTCTCTCAACATGCAACTTTGACCACCTGGTTCGCAAATGACAACACTTCCTCAATACACGACTTCAACATCGTTTCACCACATTCTATACTAATGTGATGCAGTGAATGGTTATGTTAGCCGAGTGATTAATTATGCCTATTCATCCAGTAGCTTGGGGAAGCTAGGACACCTTCCTTTTAATCATCGATCCTAACTGATCACTAGGCACGGGACGGCTGCAGCGGGCCTACGCTTATATTATTGATCTGTCTGGGTTCGTCACTCCCAGATAAATATATACGAAAGGCAAGTTGTAAAAGTGATGCTCGCGGTCACTATGGAGAGGCTCGTCGCCAAAGCATAAGCCGACAACACGAACACGGTGTCCCATACTACCATGCCCGTCTTATGAGTCTTGAGGATCGCGGTACATTGGTTAATAATGGACTTTCACAATGGTAAGGGGGTGCCTCAGATTCAAGCAGTTGTGGTCATACATGGTGAACATACAATAGATCAACCGGTTCTTTGAGTAATTCTAGTTGGTATGAGCGATCACTGGCGCAACCGACATGGAGTGCATAAGTACCCCGCGTTGCCTAGCCATTGTCAATGGTCTGTGTCCGACCCGAATCGATCGAACTTGCCCAGGGTGGCCAACCTAATTCAGTCACCCAAATGTGAAAATTTACCGGCTACCTGGACTACTTTCATAGTCCTATTTCTATTCAAATCATGTCAAGTAGCATTTGCAACACATGAGTTGACATTTGATAATCAAGTTTTAACAAACTACTCATTTAGGCATTTTATCGAACACATAAACATCATTATACTACCACTTGTAATTTATTGGACAGAAATCCAAATACTCCTAAGTCATCATGCACATACTACATTAGCAATCACAAATCATTAACCGGAATGGTAGCATTGATAGATCGCAACCTAAGCACTTATAGTCCGCACCTATTGCTAGAACGTCCGACTCTGACTCGTTCATTGGATTACGTTTCCAAGGAAGGATCGTCGGCCACCTATACAAGTACACGGGTTCGTTAGGGTTGGGGAAAACACATGTAAAAACTTACATCTACAATGAGGGCTGTTTGATTTTTCAAATTCATTGTAAATGCCCTGTAAATACCAGCTTATTACAATTTCACCCTGTTTGGAAATAGATAGGTACTTTTGCTTGGGAAAACGGTCCAAAAGGATTAACTTAAATTTGTGGGCCCCACCATGATGTATATGACATTTCCACGTCGTCCATTTGCTTTACCATGACATTTGAGGCATGAGCCAAAAAATGAGGCAGATCCAACGATGAAGTGGCCCACACCAAAGTAAACAGTGGCCCCAAGAAGTTTTTAATGGTGGGTGTTTGATTACCTTTTTCCTATGGTGTAGTCCACTTGAAATTTAAATCTGGCTTATTTTTTGGGTCATGCCCTAAATTCAGTTGGCATAACAGATGGACGGTGTGGATAATCCACATACATCCGGTAGGCCCCACAAATATTTGGCAGCATCCTCGATTTTAGCGTTGAAAAAAGTAACAGTCAAATCAATCCTTGAAAACAATTGGTAATTACCTATGGAAATAATCATTACGTATTTACAATGCAAATACGTTTACCTTAGAAAATCAAACAGGCCCTGAATGTTCGAAATCCTACCCTTAATCGCCACCGGAGTAGTTTCGACAACGGAAGCGGTAGCAGTTGGGCTTGTGGGCCAAAGGGAAGAGGAGAAATCTCCTCTAGCAGCTACTCCTCCGATCTCTTTCCTCTTTTCTCTCCTCCATTCCCTCCAAAGTTAGGGTTGCTAAATTTGGATGGGGAGAAAATGGTGAAAATTGGGAGATATTTATAGCTCCAGATGGTGTAGCAATGGCCTTAGGGCCACTTTGTTTGTCATTTACTGTTGAGGGTCAAATATTGCATATTAGACCCCAGTTATTGCCTGGATTTATGAACATAGTACTGTTTAACAGCCCATTTTAATCGTGTTTGTGATGCAAGATGTATTTACGAGCTTGGACTGAAACAGGGTGTTAAAAGCATGGATTTAACGCTCAGAATTTACCAAGGCAAGGGACGGACTCCAGGGGACCAAGATCAATGGATTTACACGCCAGAGATCTGAGAAAATTGAGAAACTGAAGCTCAAGTGACCCAAAAATCAACCAGAATGCAAGATCACAGGGTTCTCACCATCCATTCAAATTGAAACTTTATATATGGACTGAGGACCATAAATTAACCGTACACGTCAAATTTTAGCCATTGGATCCTTGTAGAAGTGTCCCAACAGACAGATCAACGAAAAACTTCCTGATTTGGGGCCCGCCTGATATCTGGATATGCTTCAAATTCAGTCTCAACCCCTTAAACAGGGTTAAAAAATGGATGGACGGAGCAGATCTCACGAATACATCACCTTGGGACCCTCACATGTGATGCATGTGCACAACGTGTACAAGGCCGACCTGCACTGGATCAAGTTCTCAGTCAAAGGGGTCTTTGACCCGTGTTTTCTTTAAAAACCAAGAAAAGAACAGCGGACGAACGCGACCGTCGATTCGTGCTTGTGGGCCCCACCCATCTTCCATTTAGAAGATCTGAACCGTCTACTATGACCAAAAGGGGGGCATGACCCTGCCTAGGTGGTCGTTTGGCCCCGTGAACACACACGTGGATTGTCGAAAAACACAAGATGGACGGCAAATTGATTTTATACAGTGGGTCATGCCAGAACTTACTAAATCCACCCTTTCCCAACTGGTTTTTCGCCAGGAATCCAATGAACGGGGTGGATTTCTCTGAAAACAATTCTGTGGGCCCACCGATCATCACATCGTACCCTGTTTACGCAGGAACGTGCGCCCGTGAAAACCGGCGATGGTGGGCCATTCTGTGATCAAGGACGTGATCAAATCAATGATCCAGACCGTCTAAAAGCTAGATAGGAGGGTGTTGACCCTGTCCATGAAGTCAGATTGCTTGAATGGGTTGACCAGTTCTCTCAAAATCATATCAACTTCAGCAAGTTGTGTTTTGCTGTGCAAAACATAGGTGCGAATTGGCGTGCGTAAACAGGGTCGGTGACCGACTCAAGCTGCGAACGTCCAACCGACCATCCTCTCTCCACCGACTCCTCTGGTGCTATAAAGAGACAAGAGACAAGAGAGAAGATGAGATTTTTTGGAGACATCAGTGAGAGAGAGAGAGAGAGAGAGAGAGAGAGAGAGAGAGAGAAAGAGAGAGTATTTGTTTCAAGAGTTATTTATTTATTTATTTTATTATTATTATTATTTAAAGATCTAGTCCAATTATGTTGGGCTAAACCTCTTAGCTAGGGCTAAGAGGTGAAGCTTGTGGCGTGATGGGAATGATTCTACGGCTTCGATTCATGTTGATGAACCTTCTGTTTGATTCTAGTTTAATTATATGGAATGCTTTCAGTTTTTAATGGTTTGTTGTGACTGAAATTACAATAGATCGGCGATAGCTTTGAGAATGTTCTTTGTATTATAGGTTTATGAATTTGGGAACCTTGTTGTTCACCATCGTCTCCTGGGCATGGTTGGATGACGAAATCCTTCATAACATTCATACATCTCTTAGATTGGTTGTGGATTGGTTTAATTCTGTTGTTTATCTTGTCTCATGGGCATGGTTTAGTGATGGAATCCATTATAATTTACATCCGTCTTATCTTAGAAAAACTAGATCAAAGGAAGTTCAGATTGTGCTTTAGTGATATATCTTCCAACTGGATGAAGATGGGAATTGAAGTCCAGTTGAGTTCGTGAATCAAGCGTAGATCTCCCTGATCTCTACAAGTGGATCCTTGGCACTCTAGTTTCTTACCTGTGAATTTTTTAAGTTTTAGATTAATATTTCATCATTATACCCTCATATTCACTTGATTTAAATTTCATCTTATTCTAATTCTAATTCTGGTTACTTTCAAATTACGTACATGTTTCAGTCCCTGTGAATTCGACCTCAGTCTTACCGAGTTTATTACTACATCACAACCCTATACTTGGGGTGTGAACATTTACGCCCTAAGGGAGGTCATTTCCAATCAATGGGGCCCCAGGAGGGCATGTAGGTTCATCTACACCATGGGGTAGGTCCCCCACCAAGGGATCTATGCTAGGACGCAACCTTGGCATGATTAGGCACAAAACAGTCGTGGGGGGCCTGTGTCAGATCAACAATTAGTAATGATCAATCGGGCCGCGATTATACGAAAGTGTGCGGGAAATTATCCTTACCTTACATACTAAGTTTGGCTGTAAACCGACGGTCCGAAACTCTCAACTTTGCGAAAGAGTATACAACTTAAATCAGTTAAGTTTCAGGTTCTTCCATAGGATATTTGCACTTCTCATGCACCCGCCCTTCGACTCAAGTTGAGCGATCCTAGACACTATCCGGGTTTGGCTCCCACGATGGACGTCAAACTAGGTAAAACGAACATTATTTTATAGTTTCGGAACTAGTGGCCCACTAGCTAGTCATATCGAAGGTTTTTAGGGTTTTTGGAAATTCAAAATATCAAAAAATCTGGGACATTATAATAGAGGTGTACACGAACCGAGCCAGGTCGGTCAACTCACTCGACTCAGTTCAAAAAAACTCGATTCGGCCCGGTTCGAAGCTGAGTTTGATCCGGGCTGAGCTGATTTGTTGTGTTCAAAACTAAGTTCGAGCCGAGATTGAGCTGGACCTAGCTCGGCTCGACTCGGATCGATATATGGCTCGAACTCGGCTTGACTCGCATCGACTTGATCTTATGGTGGGTGTGTGTGTGTGTGGTGTGTGTGTAAGCCCTAAAAATCTACCCCCTTTCCCTTAATTTGAAAATACACCCGCCCGGCGCCCGACTCTCTACCTCCTGGACTCTCACACGGTCACCCCTCTCAGCAGATCGTGATCATCAATCAACAAATCATGATTAGATTTGTGTCCAGCAAATAGAGGAGATCAATATCAAGCAATGTGAAGAGATTAACATCCAACAACCAAAAGAGATTTGATTGTCATTCAGTAGATGATCTTTATGAAGGGAATTTCATATCCTTAACAGATTGCAGAGACTCCAGATCTGCAAAGATCGTCATCTACAGATCATTATCTTTGTTATGGGTAAAAATGGACTGACTAAAGAAAAGAGGTCGGCTCGGACATCTTAGCATGACATGAGGTCGGCCAGTGCCGGTCATGACTAATGAGCTTCTCAATGGCCAAGGTAAAGATGTTGGCCAAAACCAACTCGGCTCGGCTGGTCAGTGCAGCTTGGCCTCGGTCAGCTCGGTTCAACCGGATTAGTTAGGTATGAGATTCTCTCCTAGTAACACACGATATGAGTAACCACCCACGACGTGATTCTTGCGTAATTATCGGCATCCATCACTCCTTGACATTTCATGTAATGGCTGAAATTGTGCCTGGAATTACGGACCACACTGTCCTATCTTCACTATAAATAAGAGTCTCATCTACATTGAAAAGTACGCAATATCTCTTACCCGAAACCTACCTATACTACTTAGACCCAAAATTCTAGCCTGACTTTGGCATTAGAGGGTCCCCTGCTCTAGTCAGGGTCTCCTTTGTCCTTCTCTTGTGCAGGCTTATAGGTCTCGGAGTGA
Source organism: Magnolia officinalis (assembly GCA_021015155.1). Classification (NCBI taxonomy): domain Eukaryota; kingdom Viridiplantae; phylum Streptophyta; class Magnoliopsida; order Magnoliales; family Magnoliaceae; genus Magnolia; species Magnolia officinalis. Next base: position 54,814,071 of record JAJHSJ010000015.1, read on the forward strand.
GTGCTCGGAGCTCGGTGAGGGTGAACCAAATTTTTGCATCAGCATTTTTGGTGCCGTCTGTGGGAAACAGAATAAAAGACCGTTCCTGCTCTACCAAAAAACTGCAATGACGAAAGCAAAGAAGAAAGCTCTAGATGTCATTGTTGCAGTCTAGCGAGAGCTCTTCCTAAAGCATTTTTGCGGCCAAGTCAGAGTTCTTCCTCGACAGCTCAGCTCGGCCTTGGCAGGTTAACTTGGCCTCGGCAGCTCAACTCGACCTCAGTTAGATCAGCTCAGCTCGGTAGGTTAGCTTGGCCTCGACAGCTCAGCTTGACTAAGTCGGAGCATTTGTTGCGGCCAAGTTGGAGCTCTTCCTCTCTTCCTAGAGCATTTACTACGGCCAAGTCAAAGCTCTTCCTCTCTTCCTAGAGCATTTACTGCGGCCAAGTTAGAGTTCTTCCTCTCTTCCTGGAGCATTTGTCGTAGCTAAGCGAAAGCTTTTCCTGAAGCTTTTGCTGCAGCCACGTCAGAGCTCTTCTTGAAGCATCTGTTGGAGCCAAGTCAGAGCTCTTTCAGAAGCATTTGCTGCGGCCAAGTTAGAGCTCTTCCTCGACAGCTCAGCTCGGCTTTGACAGGTTAGCTTGGCCTCGGTAGCTCAGCTCGGCCTTGGCAGGTTAGCTTGACCTCGGCAGCTCAGCTCGGCCTCAATCAAATCAGCTCGACCTCGGCAGGTTAGCTTGGCCTCGACAACTCAGCTCGGCCTCGACAGCTCAGCTCGGCCTCAATAGTTCAGTTCGGCTAAGTCGGAGCATTTGCTACAACCAAGTCAGAGCTCTTCCTCTCTTCCTAGAGCATTTGCTGCGGCTAAGTCAGAGCTCTTCCTCTCTTCCTAGAGCATTTGCTCCAGCTAAGTGAGAGCTCTTTCTGAATCTTTTGCTGCAGCCACGTCAGAGCTCTTCTTAAAGCATCTGTTGGAGCAAAGCCAGAGCTCTTCCAGAATTATTTGCTGCAGCCAAGTCAGAGCTCTTCCTCAACAGCTCAGCTTGGCCTCAATAGGCCCGCTTAGCCTTGACAGGATAGCTCGGCCTCAGCATGTCAGTTCGGCCTCGAGAGGTCAGCTCGACCTCAGTTAGGTAAGCTCGACCTTGACAGTTCAGCTTGGCCTCGGCAGAGCAGCTTGACCTCATCTGGTCAACTCGACCTCAACAGGTCACCTCAGCCTCGGTCAGCTCAACTCGGTCTCGACATGTCACTCAGCTCACCCTCAGCATGTCGGTTTGGCCTCAGCAAAGCAGCTCGGCCTCAACGGGTCTGGTCGACCTCGGTCAGCGCAGCTCAGCCTCAGTCAGGTCAGCTCAACCTCGACAGTTTAGCTTGGCCTCGGCAGAGTAGCTCGACCTCAACAGGTCAGTTCAGCCTTGGCCTCAACAGGCCCGCTCAGTCTTTAAGGGTTAGCTCAACCTCGACATGTCAGTTCGGCCTCAACATGTCAGCTTAGCTCAGCCTTAGCAGGCCAGGTCAACTCGGCCTCAACAGGTCAGCTCCACCTCGGTCAGCTCAACTCGGTCTCGACATGTCGGCTCAGCTCACCCTCAGCAGGCCAGCTTGGCCTCGGCAGAGCAGCTCGGCCTCAACAAGTCTGGTCGACCTTGGTCAGCGTAGCTTGGCCTCAATCAGGTTAGCTCAGCCTCGACAGTTCAGCTTGGCCTTGGTAGAGCAGCTCGACCTCATCAGGTCAACTCGGCCTCAACAGGTCAGTTCGGCCTCAGCAGGTCAGCTCGGCCTCAGTCAGGTCAGCTCGGCCTCGACAGTTCAGCTTGACCTCAATAGGCCCACTCAGTCTTTAAGGGTTAGCTTGGCCTCGACATGTCAGTTCGGCCTCGGCATGACAGTTCGGCCTCAGTCAGATAAGCTCGGCATCGACAGTTCAACTTGGTCTCAACAGAGCAGCTCAACTTCAATAGGTCAGCTCGACGTCTGTCAGCTTAGCTCGACCTCGACAACTCAGTTTGGCCTCAACAGGCCCGCTCAGCCTCGGCAGGTCAGCTCGGCCTCGGTTAGATCAGCTTGGCCTCGACTGTTCAACTTGGCCTTGGCAGCTCATCTTAGCCTCAACAAGCCCGCTCAGCTTTGATAAGTTAGCTCGACCTCGGCATGTCAGTTCGGCCTCAGTTAGGTCAGCTCGGCCTCGACAGTTCAACTTGGCCTCGGCGGAGCAGCTCGGCCTCATTAGGTCAGCTCAACTCGGTCTCAACAGGTCCACTTAGCCTCGACAGCTCTACTCGACCTCGATCAGCTCAGCTCGGTCCTGGTCGGCTCAGCTCAGCTTCGGTCAGGTCAGCTCAACCTGAACATGTCAGCTCGGCCTCGATAGCTAACCTCGGCAATAAGGCTCATCGGCCAACTCTGACCTTGACAACAAATACTGAGAGACGTATCGACTAAAAGACATGGGGGGCTCTTATCCCGCCTATGGGATGTTAAATGCATGAAGGTCTACTACTCCCGGGGACTCAAGTGGCCCTTCGATCAGGTGCACGTCGATTGACCGACCTACTCGACAAGGGTGACCTCCCTTTTTAAAAGGGAAAAAAGTCCTCTACCATGAATTCTACTCTGCAAGAGCTTTCCCAGATTAGAAAGAAAATCTCTTTTTCTACAATCTGAGCTACACGAACTACTGAGGACTTCTCTTAGTGTAAGAGAAAAATAGTCATCACCAGTCGTCCGACCCTTAAAGAAGAGGTCGGACCACTAATTGGTAACGCTATTCGGATCGCGCAATCTACAATGAGGATCTCTTAATGTAAGAGAAAATAATCATCCTAAGTAAACTGCTTGGCTCCTCACGAAGAGGTCATTGCAGCCAACCCATCTGTTCAACAAAAGCAAATGACAAGATCAACTGAGAAGGAAGAGCTCACTCCAACGCTCCTCCTCGGCTAAAATGTTCGACCTCAACAAAACCAACTTACTTTCTAAGCCCGCTATAAGAGCTCGAAAGTAGGGGGTTTACTGTTATGGGTAAAAATGGACCGACTAAAGAGAAGAGGTTGGCTCGGACATCTTAGCGGGACTTGAGGTCGGCCAGCGCCGGTCATGATTAATGATCTCCTCAATGGCCAAGGTAAAGATGTCGGCCAAAACCAGCTCGGCCTCGCCAGTTCTGCTTAGCCTCGGCAAGTCAGCTCGGCCTTGGCAGCACAGCTCTGCCTAATAGGTTTACCCGGCCTCGGCAGGTTAGCTCGGCCTCGGCAGGTCAGCTCGGCTCGGCTCGGCTGGTCAGTGCGGCTCGGCCTCGGTCAGATCGGCTTCGCCAGATCAGTTAGGTGCGAGATTCTCTCCTAGTAACACACAATATGAGTAACCACCCACGACGTGATTCTTGCGTAACTGCCGTCATCCATCACTCCTTGACATCTCATGTAATTGATGAAATTGTGCCTGGAATTACGGACCACATTGTCCTACCTTCATTATAAATAAGAGTCTCATCTACATTGGAAGGTACGCAATATCTCTCACCTGAAACCTACCCATACTACTTAGACCCAGATTCCTAGCCTCACTCTAGCATTGGAGGGTCCCCTACTCTAGCCAAGTCTCCTTTGTCCTTCTCTTGTGCAGACTTATAAGGCTCGGAGTGAGTGCTCGGAGCTCAGTGAAGGTGAACCAGATTTTTGCATCAACAATCTTCTTTATCGATTTATTCTCCGTTCTTCTCCTTTTCTCATGTTTCTTCTCTTTAAATCATCGAAAATCAGATCTGATATTTAGATCAAATCACATCTGATTTCTACTGCATTCCAATCTGATTTCTATTCTGCATTCTAATCAGATATCTACTTTGATTATAATCTGATTTTGGCCTTGATTATAGCTTAATCCCTACACTAATTTCATTCTCTGATTACATTTATTTCGGCTTACCCGGATCATGCAGAGGCCATCTACGATCAACGACAAGCAAGATCATCCATCAGATGGGCCGTGTCTAAAGATCCATCATCACTTCAACACCTTCATGGTCACCATCATTACAGCACTCTGCCATGGACGAAGAGCCTCTTTAATGGTTGCCGCACCCATCTCCTTCATGCCAACGGCTTCTTCATTAGCATCCATTGAGTAACAGATGATCTGCAACAATATCCCACTCATCTGGCCATGATCAGACGTCCATCTTCTTCCTACTGATCATCAGTCCCACTGCAAGCAGGGACATCCATTAGATCATGCTTGAGCTGGTTCGATTGCTGACTGAGCCAAGATTGAGCTGGAGATGTTGGAATGGTCGCCAAGCCGAGCCAAGTTCAAGCTGGGTGTGCCTAATGACAGAGCCGAGCCAAGCTGAAGCCAGCTTAGCTCAGTTTGGCTCAATGTACACCCCCACCAGTTGATATGGGGTCTCATCTAATCCACTCCCTCTCCACTCTTAAAAATGTTAAATATAGGAAGTGGACTGCATGGTGCGCCACAAACCACAAAATCCATGGTGTCTTGACGTGGCAAAGTTCCATGGCCCCATCATAATGTGCATGTTATATCCACAATGCCCGTTCATTTTACCATATCATTTCATCGCATAAGCCCAAACATGAGGTAGATCCAAACCTCAAGTAGACCACATCACAAAAAGCAGTGGGGATTGAATGCCTACCATTGAAAGCTTCTTGGAGGCAACAAAAGTTTTGGGTAAAGCCAATATTTCTGTTTTCCTGTCTGTGTGATCTTATAAATAGGTTAGAAGGCAAACAAACATCATAGTTGGTCTTAAGAAGGTTTCAACTGTAACTGTAGGCATCATTGTCCTCCCACTTGAGGTTTGATCCGCCTCATTTTTGAGCTCATGCCCTAAAATGCTATGGAAAAGTGGATAGACGGTGTGGATATGATACATGCATCATGGTGGGCCCACGAAGCTTTGCCATGTCAAAACAGGGCACAATTAATTATCTAGATTAATGATTGGACCATTTGTCTGAAATTAAAGTAGGGCGTGGAATTCCGTAGTTACTGACCAGGTAGTTAGTATATTTCCAAAGTGAGGGGCAGATGTTTCATAAATGATCCCTACCATCATTTTTTTTCCCTTAGCCGTTACTGATGTTATGAGAGGGATGGGCCATCCAAGAGAGGACCCCACATGATGGATAGTCTAAGTCAATGATCAGACCATTTGTATTAAAATAATATAAAACATCCATTTCCATAGTCATTGATTGAACGGTTAGGATCAACCAAACGGAGTGATTTTGAGGGAGATTGGAAATCAGAGTTGAGAACAACATGAAAAGTGGTCTAGATATCACCATCCATCTCTAACCATTGATGGGATGGTTACCAAATATGAGAGAGAGAGGAAATCAAAGGTGTGAACCATGACTGACAGTGGGGGTGTACTAACAAGCTAACTGAAAAAAAAAAAAAAAGGTGTGAACCATGTGATAGTTGTTCTAACAACCACTTTAGTAGAATCAAGAATTTTGAGAGTTGTTATCCAAAAACTTCAATTACTTAGCCAAGATTTATTTTTTTTGTCATCAGAATAATGGAAGAAAACTGATTGAATCTAAATTTAAAGAAAGAAATTCTATGGAATAAATCTAAATTTGTATATTTATTTTTATTTTTCATGCATCCAAATGAGCCCTAAACTTTAACTGTCCTTTCTAAGGAAAATGAAAATGAAATGTTCGCAATGACATTCAAAAACCAATTTGGTTGGTTTATTAACAATCGGCACGGCAAGACGCATGCTTGAAGCTCCATCGATGGTCAAGATCGAGTGCGCTATTGGGGCCAAACCTGCTTTTCAAATGAGATTAATAGTTCAATCGAAGCCATTTTGCTTGATGTCATTTATATAGATACTGATATGTGCTCCTCATACACTGCCTCCACCTAATGATTTTTGCACAACATTGCTTACTGGCTCTTCTCACTACCATGACAGTTGTTTTTGTTTCATGTGTCATCTACTTCATGAGTGGACTGGCATGATTTGAGTTTGATGCAAGCAAGCAAAGAAGTGCAGAAGAGATGAAAATGTAGCAAGAAAAATAAATGTATATTCCACTTATGATGTGTAGTGGTTCTCACCGACCGTCATTCGCCTAGAGATTTGAAGAAGGGAGAACCTCATAAAATTCCTTGCTCCATTGGCCAATATACTCCTCTTAGGGTGAATCTATACCAATTGGTACAATGCAGGTCTCTGAAACTCTTAAATCTTCATCATGGTATTTCAAATCGGTTACATAACAATCATAATAGCTGTTATGTAATAGTAATGGTTAATAACCATTGCACATGATGGAGTCGAAACAATCATTATTGAGAAAACGGTCCATAACAGCCCCATAATGGCCCATGCGAGAGATATAACGGTCATGTCTTATATATATAATAGTTACTGTTATGGAACACCCAAATCCTCACAATGCACTTTTCTTCGTACACACACTCTCTCTCTCTCTCTTCTCTCTCTCTCACCTGTGGAGGTGTTTAGGGTGATGAAGCTCTACTAGAGATGAGAGGGGAAAAACACACGCGCACACACCCCCACACACTCACGCCTTAGTGGGATTTCACCACATATGGATACTTAAACCCTTGACCTGCCTAGCTTCTGTATTAATATGAGATGACACTAAAAATAAATAGACATGACATCAATATGGCAGCATGGTGGGGCCCACATATATTTTAGTTAATGGGGCTCACTTAATGGGATAGGGCTGGTAATCGCTTTTGGACTGTGCTTTGTGGGTCTTGCCATGTTGCATGTGTTTTATCTATGTCATTAATTTATCTTGTTAGAATTTAAAAAAAAAATGAAGCACAATCAAATCTCAAATGAGACTAAAAAATGAGCTAGATACGAATCCCAGATGTACTGCATCACAGGAAAAAGTGATGATTGAATGCCGTTATCAAGAGCCGGTACAAAAGTTTCCGGTAAAAAGCTGATATTTTTGCTTTTCCTCAATTCAGGTTGGGGTGACTTAACAAGAGACGTGGATTTGCTACTGACAGGATGAGTAGTGAGACTTGCTGCTAAAGTGATGTCAGCGAGTTCTATGAGCCCCACGATGATGTATGTTTTGTATCAATCGTTATGTTTATTTGAAATTCAACCTATCCATAAGTTAACACACTATAAAAGAAGGGAAAACACAAATAACAAATTAGATCGAAAACTTTTATGCCCTTTAAAAGATTTTAACGTTGGTTGTCAGTCTCACCATTGTTTTCTTTGGTGGGGTTTACTAGATCTTTGGATCTTACTCATTCTTTAGTTGATTACTTAAAATGATATCTCTAAATGTATGGACGGCATGGATACAAAACACACATCATGTTGGGCCCCACATAACTAGGTCAGGTCACTTCAGTAGCAAGTCTCCCTATACAACGGGATGGATTAGCTACTCCCCCACTCTATGGACCGTACCATGATGCATGTTTTTCATTTATATTTTAAGATCATTTTGTAACATCTCGAATTTTCATTATTTTGGATTTCCAAAAATTCTTGAAAATTATTTTTTTATTAACTTATATTATTACTTACTGACCATTAGCACTCAATGTTAGCTTATACACGAGTGGTCCTATCTGGTTATGATAAGACCGAGTGCAGGCCGCCGAGCCAGATGGCCTGTTTACACTTAATAACAGCCCGTTTGGGCCACCCAGTGACCGAGGAGGGTCAGAAAAATCTAAAAATTTAGGAAACTGAAGATCTCACTGGGCTTGTGGTCCATTGCGGACTGCGGACCCAGTGGACACCCAGAGTTGGGATCTGGCACTTGCCAAATGCACCCCACCAATGCCAGAATTGGAATCCAGCACTTGCAAATGAAACCGAAATACCAGGCGTTATAGCTGTCGAATTTCTTCCAAAATTACGGTGAATGTTTAATGTTTTTTTCTACTCCCGTCCACCAAATCTGGGACCTGATCGTGGCGCGGTGACCGTTGATCGCAAACCAGACCCGTACGATCAAACCTCATATCCGATTGCTCCCAAAGTTTGCATGGCCCTTCATCGGGCCATGGAGCACCTATCCTATAAGTTTCATGGCTAGGGGGCACCAGAACCGCTCCAATCACCAGAATGGACCCCACAGTGCCATTTAAAGATTGGAACCGTATGTTCAAACCCCGTACTCGTTCATCCGTTTGTTCTCAAACTTTGCATGACCCCTCATCGGGCCATGAGACACCTACACACCAAATTTGGTGGCCAGATGGGTGTCAAGGGCCGCCCCAAAGCCAAGATGGAGTCCTAAAGGGCTATTTTGGAAATTTGAGGAAACTTAAGGCCAATGGGCCCAAGTCTAGGAAATAAACCCTAGCTCTCTCCCTCATATCTCCCACCCTTCTCCAACAACAACAAATCCCTCTCCCTCATATCCTCCTCCATTATCCAACAACAAATCCCTCTCTCTCATATCCTCCTTCATTCTCCAACAACAAATCCCCCTCATATCCTCCTCCATTCTCCAACAACAAACCCCCTCTCATAACTCTCACCACAACTACCACCCCCAAGAGAGTAAAGAGAGAGCAAAGAGAGAGTGAGGTTGAGCTATGGTGGACCTTAGATCGAGGTGGGGCCCAAGGGGATCAACCCTTTCAACTCCATATCCTTCCTCCAAAGGAAACGCTCCACCACAACCTCAACAATCATCCGTGGGTCGTCTAGGTAAGATATTTCACTCTCTTTTCTTAAAACCCATGTATTGAGAATGGATTTGGCATGAATTTTTAACATGCAAACGTTGTTCTAGGGATTCTGGCCGTCCGACCCCATAAGCCCTCATTCCTAGGTCGTTTTGCAAGTCTTCAACGATCCGAAGGTGCGGACTATTAATCTTAGGTGGCCTAGCACTAATTATATCACAAGTCTAATGATTTTGCTTGTTTGGATGAGGCGTTTGTAGAATCTAGAGAGACCCTAGGATTTAGGTGTTTGTTTGGGAGATATATGGAATTGTATGTTTGTTTAGTTTTTCTTATGACCGTGTTTGTGCCTCTCACATGTTCAAGTTTTAATGGATGATTATTTACTCATGTGTTGCGTGGTTTTCTCATATGTTGTTGCTTATGACATGCATGATGCTTTGCCCTTGTGTATTTTGATTCCTTGAGATGAGGGAAGTGTTTCACTTCCTCGCTAACCCACACCTCTCACATGCGCTTTGTTTATGATAATGTAACATGCTTATTAGGAATATCTGAATTGTATGATAGGATGTATGCAACATGATACCGTATGCTGGTTGATAACCTTGATGTTGGCATGCTATGAATCATTATCAAACCCTTGGATTGGTCAGGAACATGAGGTGAGAAAGTAGTCTCATTGGTTGAACTACCCTAAGACTAAACCCGCGGATTGGGCGGGTGTGTATGGGCGGCAGTAGTTCGACTACATGGGTCTATTGTACCCGATGTCGTTCGTCATGTGCTCGTCTAACTCGTGCGGTTTATCCTATTACTGACAAATCTTAATTGGTAACCATGTTTGCTCACATATGTATGGAACCTGGAACACCCTACCACCATTACAGCCCACCGATAACCACTTGAAGTTGATCCACTGCCTTGTGAGCCGGACATGGTGGAATGGGACACTGTGTCTGAGTTGTCGGCCTACGCTGGGGTGACGCGCCTCCCCGTAGTGACCGCGAGTGATCCCTTCCTCTCAGCACTTCCCATGTGCTTGGAGTCGGGGATGAGGAACCCGACGGGATCAAGGATCGCGGGGTCTCGGCTTCATACGTTGGGGGCATTGGCCTCGCAATCAGATTAGGACATTGATACGTGGGGTGTACCAGATTCCCAAACCTGCTGGATGAATGAACTTAACTAAGAACTCGGTTAATATCATCGCATTGCATCGCACTAGCTAGGGTGGCGACTTGGCAGTCGAGGTCGCTCTGAGGGAGTGTGGTCATACGCGATCATTAGATGGAGTCGCTCGAGGGAGCGTTGTGGTGAGACATGCATCATATCACCCATCATGCATGCGCATTAATAAGATTAGTTAGGCGTTTATAATTGACTGCTTTTTATCAAAATTTTTAATATAATTGATGCCTGTTATAACTTGAGACTAATAACACCCACTGAGTTGATCACTCACTCCCACTTTGGAACGGTGTTTTAAAACACCAACCAGACTTTACTGTAACTGCAAGTGATGAGAAGTACGAGGAGCCCGTCGACGCGAGCCTAGACGAGGAGGACGAGCTGTCCTACTTTCAGTTGATGGGCGGCTCCCCATCAGCTTGACGGGTAGCATTTGGATCGCTGAGTTGTGGACTCAGCCTTATTTTTAGTGCATGACATTCTTTTTGTGATTTTGTTGGGCGGCACCTTGTGTGCCCGTTTATATTCTTTCGGACCTGTATATATACTAGACTTCTTTCATTTCAATAGACTTGTGTGGTTGTGTTTCATGTTTCAGGAAATTCCAGGCTGCGCATTTAAATCGAATTAAACGTATATTAATAAAAATCGGTTATAAGTGACCCCGGGAACTCGAGAACCGAGTGTATGCATGACCCCCGATTTCCAGGGTATTACACAATTTAAGGCTTGATGGCAAAAATTAGAGGTACATAAATCTCAGGTGGTACACACCACGTGAAAACAATAGTGATTGGATATCCACCATTAAAATCCTCCTGAGGCCCACTATACTGTTTATTTGATATCCAATCTGTTGGTTTGGTCATACAGGCCCAATGAAGGAAAAAAACAAAAACCAGCTTGATCCAAAGCTTTTGTGGCCCTTAAAATGTTTTTAATGGTCACGCTCATTCAAAATTATTTCCTATAATGTAGTCCACTTGAGATTGGTCTCATACCGTAAAATGATCTATAAAAATAGATGGACAACATGGATGAAACACATATATCATGGGGGTCCCACAGAGCACCCACATCAGCCATTGGCTGGGGTGCAGAGGTAGTAGCCAATCCGTTTTCCTATACAACGTGTCAGTAGTTACTCTAGGTCGGCTGGCAAATAAACATTACAGTAGATTTTATGAAGTTTTTAAACGGTGGACATTTAATCAAAATTGTTTTTTTTAAAGGTGGTCCTCTTGAGATTTGGATCTGTCTCATTTTTGGGCTCATGCTTTAAAATAGTATTCCAAAAATGGATGAATGGCATGGATAAGACAAATATTTTATTGGGCTATGCCCTAAAATAATGATCCAAAATGGATGGATGGCGTGGATGCAACACATACATCATGGTAGGGAACGGATTGGTTACTCCCCCTGACGCTGGCAAATGGCTGGTGGTTAGTGCTATGTGGACCACACCATGATGTATGTGTTTCATCCATGCCATCCATCTGTTTTTACAGATCATTTTATGGTTTAAGTCCAAAAACAAGGTATATCCAAACCTCAAGTGGACCACATTACAGGAAACAGTGTTGAATGAGGGTCGACCATTAAAAACATTTTGGGGGCCATAAAAGTTGTGGATCAAGCTGATATTTGTTTTTTCTCTTCATCTGGGCCGGGCCTGTATGACCTAATCAACAGATTGGATGTCAAATAAACAGTATAGTGGGCCATAGGAGGATTTTAATGGTTGGTATCCAATCACTATTGTTTTCATGTGGTGTGGTCCACCTGAGATTTATATCCCTCTCATTTTTGGGATCAATCAATAAAATGATCTTTAAAAATGGATGAAACACGTACATCATGGTGGGGCTCACAGAGCACCGAACACCAGCCACGGAGATGGTGTCAGGGGAGTAGCCAATCCGTTTCCATCATGGTAGGGCCACGTAGAACCGTCAGTACCGACGTCGCTACTGGCAGTGTCAGTATGCAACCCGCGTCCTACTGAACGGGGCCTGTGGATCGGCAGCGCGGTCCAAGCCCTCTTGGGTCCGGGCTATAGAAGAGGGAAAAGGGTTAGAGGATTGGTATTTGGTAATGTTGGGTTTTCCCGTCTCCTTTTCCTCCGACTTCAGTCTGGGAAGAGATTAGGGTACGTGGATTCTTCCTCTTTCTATTCGTCGTTCTTCTTCTCTTTCTCATTCTCTTCCTCTTTTAGCTTTTCTATAATGAAAGAGAATGTCGCGTACAGGCAGCTAGTTATAGAGGAGAAAATTGCAACATCAGCTGCGTGTGGGGCCCACCGGGGGCTGTGCATGGCATCTGATCCGTCCAATGGGGTCACCCCACGATGAAAGCGGTATGGCCCGAGAATGAGGCCGATCCGATCGTCGGATGGGCCGCCACGGGAATTTGGAGGTTTTTGGGTGGCCGTCCGTTGTTTTCCATTGCTGTGTCATACCCGCCAATTTGATCAGCGGGCGTGGCATTTTTACGTTTGGGGGATCCTGCGAAGCAGGTTGGGCGATGTGCATGTTCTCCTTATCTGCAAATGGTTGCGGGTGACATGTTCGATGTAATGAATGCATCATCATCATCACCATCAGCAACAGTAGCATCTTCTTTTCCTCTTTTGTTTTGTTTGTTTTTTTTCCCCCTCTGCTATTACACCCTATACAATGCTCGATGGATGTTTGAGGTTAACAGTTTGGTTTTCTAGTTTGTACAAGTGGGGTCATTGGTCAATGATCCACACTACGAATCATTAGCATCATGGGATTGGAAGATCTTGGCCATAGGAATTTTAGCCTTTTTTAATTAATTAATTAATTTTAATTTTTTTTACAGTCGAATGTGAACATCTGTTTTTTTTTTTTTTTTTTTCTTTCTTAACCGTCTATTTTCTGGGCGACCTGTTGAATGGCTAGGTTTTTTCAATCTGGGAGCTTTTTCTTGTTGTTCTTGGTTTTTGTTATTTATAATTAATTTAAATATATGATCATGTTGGCTTTACGCATTGCACAGTCAGGTCTGTCCTGGTTTTCAAACACTTTTTGCCACACTCGTATGTGAAATGTGGACCATGGATCATTTTATCACCAGTCATTTTCTTCATACAAGTGTGGCCAACAAGATAAGTTAACTAGTTTGATTTTGTTTTTTTATTTCTTTCTTCTTTTGGCTGTGATGCATGAAAAATGGGTTCAGATTCATGTTGGAATGGGGGATAGAATTTGGTTTGTGACGGCCTGTGGGTGGGGAGGACTTGGTCAGAATTTTGTTTTATGATGGCCTGTGGGTGGGGAGGGCTCTCTTGCTTCACATTTTTCTTTTCATTTTCTCTTTCAAGCATCTACTTCATCATGTGTCCTTAAAAAAAAGCATCTACTTCACGTGTTTTGAGAGCGAGGAATTTGTTAACCGTAAGTTTTTGTATTGCCCATTTCGTGAGGCAAGTGTGGTACCATTTCTTCCGTATGTTTGGAACATAGAGACTCTTGAATAGGTTGCTGAAAAACTTTATTATTGGGTAGTTAGGGGACTGTTTCTCTATCAAGGTAATATACTATGGAAGATACTTGCGCATACCATCATGTGATGTGTGTGTGAAAAGAAAGGAATAGGGGAATTTTTACTGTAAGGTTTTGTCTTGTCAGTTATTAAGAGAAGATTTGATCCCTCGATGGTTGATTGAGCTTTAGGGAGATGGGAATTTCAAGGTACTTTGGTAGTTAAGATTATTCCGGAGTGGAGTTGAGTGAATGTTGGAGGGGGTTTAGGTTTCTAACTTCTCTTCTGCCCCTCATTATTATTATCATTTTTTTTGTAGCCTCGTTTTGGTCTATTGGGCATCTTCTCTCAGAGAGGTTTTGTGTGAGTTAGAAAGGGTCATCATTTCAATTGCTTCTTGACCATTGATTACAATATCAATAGCATCGGCTGATACTATCGGTATCGCAGCTCCCTGGTAAGGAACAACCTGGAAGTTATCATACTTCCGGGTATTTTGCGATATATCATATAATATCTCAATGCATCATCGACATATCGATACATTGTTGTGATATTTTCAAAATGTCACAGTTATAAATTACAAAGTATTGATGACTCAGTCAATACATATCGTTGCTATCAGCTCCTTTTGAAAATTGGGAAAAAATCTTCTAAAATCCCAAAATTTCTAACAATTTTTGCTTCCATTCCCTGTGCTGAAGCTGATTTTGACTGATCCTTTTCAACTTTTCAGAGAGAAAATGGTATTTGGGTGCGGAAGTCGAGATCATAGAATGGGTGGATTGGAAATGAAATCGATGAGTTCTTTTCGAATTTAAACAGTTTTTCCTACTTCAAATCACTTTGAATCACTATAACAAAGATGACAATCCATGATTTTGCATGCTCAATTATGAATTTCAACCTTTGATTTGCGAATTTGGGAAAATTGGAGAAAATCTGAAATTTCTCCCATTTTATGTATTTAACTTGCAATGAGAGTGTGGAAAAATCATGTTAGAGTGGTTGGAAGTTATATACAGATTGACGGTACTTTTTGAAAATTTTTAATTAAAAGTATAAAAAATCATTTTAAAAAAATATATATATTTTTAAAAATTGATCAACTAGACGTTATTTAGCCTTATTATTTATACATTTACGAGTGTTGGGTGATCTTAATATTAGTTATACACTGATTCTCAAATCTGGGGAAAATGGGAGAAATCTGAAATTTCTCCAATTTCACTCATTGAACTTGTAATTAGAATGTATTGGTTGTGTTTTCTTAAATGTCTTCTATGATTTATAAATTATGAACTGATTTTAAGTACAATTGTATCACTTCTATCTGCCAACGCATAGTTTAGGATCTTATACTCATTGAACTTGTAATTAGAATGTATTGGTTGTGTTTTCTTAAATGTCTTCTATGATTTATAAATTATGAACTGATTTTAAGTACAATGTATCACTTCTATCTGCCACACATAGTTTAGGATCTTATACACAGGAAACTTGTGTACATGTTTTTTGTGATTTTTTTTTATAATTTTTTTTTAATATATATATATATATATATATATATAATATATATATATATATATATATATATATATTGAGTTCTAAGTGTGTAATGATATTTTTTTTCAACTTCCCCTAGAGTTCCGTTGAAACATTTGATCAATTTCCTAATGTTCCCCAAAGCAACGATACATTATGCAATACATGCGATATTTCCTACGCGATACTGTTATATGTCCGTATCCCAAGGGTGCGATACATGCATTGATACTGATACTGAAAACTCTACTCTTGACAATTTCCTTTCGTTGGTTCTTCTCTTGTTCTATTTCTTTTTCAGTTCTTATAGGTAATCAATTTTGCTAGCCTTAAGAGTTCGGGACATAATCATTTCCGAGGCACAAGGAGCTTTCATATTCTGTAGGGAGATCTTGGTTGGTGCTTTAATTGTTCATGGGTGCATCAATTCCAGATACAGGGCAGCTGTTTTGGGAATTATCCACAAGCTTTGATGTGGAAAAGGCTTATGACTACATCGACAAGAACTTTGTGTGTTACATGTTTAGAAGAATGGATTTTGGTTCAAAATGGCGGAGGAAGGAATGTATGGGTGTGGCTTTTCTTCTTAGTGTTTGTAAACATGTTCCCCAAGGGATTCCTTAGAATTTCTCCTGGTCTTCGATAAGGTGACCCATTATCTCTCTTCTTGTGGTGGCTGAGGCTCTGAATACAAGCTTGACCATGCTAGGGAGGTTGTATTTAGTAATGGCTTCTTAGTGGAGAATACTAACCTCGCACGTGCGAGTTGGGAGCTCCGCACGGGAACATATTGACGAAGGTGGAGGGACACTCACACCATAAATAGGCCGGGCTTAATTTCCCGGTCCCTGGGCCGGACCTGATTTTCCTGACCCCCCGTGGGAGAATAAAATATTAGCGAGGCATATTTGCTACTCTCGAGATTTGAACATAGGACCTTCCGCTCTGATACCATGTCAAACAACCATTCACTCCAAAAGCTCAAGCTGTCAGAGTGTGGTGTATCAATGTATATCAAGGGACTTTATCACTTCAACACCCCCCCGCACGTGCGAGGTGGGAACTCCGCACGGGAACATATTGACGAAGGTGGAGGGACACTCACACCATAAATAGGCCGGGCTTAATTTCCCGGTCCCTGGGCCGGACCTGATTTTCCTGACCCCCCGTGGGAGAATAATATATTAGCGAGGCATATTTGCTGCTCTCGAGATTCGAACATAGGACCTTCCGCTCTGATACCATGTCAAACAACCATTTACTCCAAAAGCTCAAGCTGTCAGAGTGTGGTGCATCAATGTATATCAAGGGACTTTTATCACTTCAACACTAACTTCCAATATAAGTAGTATAACCACTTTCAATTTGTGGATGGCACATTGTTGTTTTGTGAGGTGGATCAGACCCCAAGTGGATAATCTTTGCAAGGTTTGCTTTGTTTTTAGTAATATGGGGACAAAAATTAACATAAAAGAAAGTGAACCTCTACATGTGCAACTCAATGAAAAAGAAGTTAATGATTTTTCACAGACTTTTGGTTGTAAGACAGGCAAACTTCCTTCTAATAATCTCAACATTCTTTTATGCATTTGAAGGTAGCGAAGCATCTCTACAACTTGGCTTTAGATAGAATAGAGTGGAGACACCTCCCTAAGAAAAGAATAAAATAGAGGAGACCTTCAGGTTGGAAAAGCTGCTACATGTCATTCAAAGATCGAATAACTTTGATCAAATCAACCTACCTAACATGTGTATTATATGGCTATTTTCCAATGCCCTATCAGAGTGATCAGTATGGTGGAAATGATTTAGAGGGGGTTCTTATGACAGGGAGCTGAGCAAAGAAGAAATTTCATCTCATGGATTAGGGTGAGGTATGCAAATCAGAACATGAGGGAGGTCTTGGTATTAGATATCTGAAACTTGTTAAACTTGGATCTTTTGGCTATGTGGCTGTGGAGATTTTGGAAGGAAAGGGACAACCTTTGGAACAAGTTGATCCGTGGTTAGTATGGGGTTGATGTTGGGGGCTGATTCACTTCGCCTTTGCCTCATTACAAGGCTTCTTGGTTGTGGAAAGCCATGCGTAGGGTGACAAACACATTAAGGTTAGATTTCTTTCAT
>JAJHSJ010000015.1:54831210-55085649 GCA_021015155.1 Magnolia officinalis
GTTTCTTGCCCATGCTTGCAAGACGCAATTTCCAAGAATTTGAGGAAAATGAGAGGAGAAAAATATCTCACCAATGTCAAGCACACCACATGTGAGAATGTGACACGTCCCACAATCTATCATCAATGCCACAAATGGGCCACCTTCCATCTTGAAGTAAATTTAGAATTTTAAAAAAAAAATCCACTTTGCCAAACAACAAATTTTGAAATGGAGAAAACTTTCCAAGAAAATCTTGTTTAAGGAGAAACATCCTCAAGTACTGGGGCATACATACATTACTTTGAATGTGAACTTCTGCTCAAATTTTTGCAAGCGTCCAATTTTTCAAACACCGTGGTCCACATGATGACCAGACCGGCATGATTTTAGGGCCATGAGTTGGGAAAAAAAAAAAAAAAGTTTCTAACTCAAAACAACATATCAGACCGGAAAGAACCATACCTCTAAATTCAAGGGAGGGGAAGATAACCAAGAAAGCTCTTCCACTTGATTTAAGTCGACATTACGAGGCAAGAACATAATGATATTATGTGTTATTTTCTGAGCAACTTGAAACATTGAATATCTGCACACAAATTGCTACAAGTTTTCAAACAAGGGGTTTATAATTTTCCAATCTATAACGACACCCAAATGATGGCACGAAATCCATCCATAAATAAGTTCATGAATGAGTTAGTCATTCTACAGACAGCATGTACTCAAATTGGCTAAAACGTTCCATTTTCAGTAAAGAAACAGGACATACCCATCTTTTGGCTTGAGCAAATCAAGGGTAAAAGTATCAATTGTGCTATATGTTGGACCTCCCCATGGTGGTGCAAGAAACACAACATCCCCCTAATAAAATTATCAAAATCAGTATAAATAGATGATGATGAGAGAAACCTTCTGTAAGCATCAATTTCGAATTATGCACTTCCAACAGAAGAACAAGAAGAAAAAAAAAAAAAAAAAACACACATTATGATGGATATCGCTCCACCAGGGATAGGAATACACAGTTGGGAATGCTAAATCACATAGGATGATTTTATTACAAGCAATGAAGGGATTTCATTAAGAAAGTTTTTATTCTTTTTTCCTCTCTCTTTTTTTTTTTTGAGTCATAAGGTAAATTAAGAAGGTTGTATGGTTGTGACAGGATTCAAGGATATTTTAGTCAGTAGTAATATTTTATTAGATAGTTTATTAGAACTAGACTAAATAAATTATTAGGATTATATACAAGTTTCTTTTTGCTTTAGCAAAAGCACAACTCTTTTGTGAATGAATGGATGAATGAAGTTTTTATGTTTACTCTTTAAACCTTTGATAGATTTCTATTGGGGTGCGATGCTCCTTTGCCAGAACTACAACTCTTTTAGATCATGTGGTGAGACCATACACAGTCATGATTTTGACAGATCTTCCAAATCATCCATCCTTTTTTCCCCTTCCATCCCCCATCCTTCAACTTACAAATTGTCACCATCTACTTTTGCAGCTTCTTTTTTTTTTTTTTGCATTGCCATACATCACTCCCTTCTAGCAGGGTGACCACGAAGAGTATGGAAGTTTTGATGGAACACAGTAAACTGCACTATGAGTAGGGTGCATGTGAGGTTCCCCACCATATGCATGTTATAAATTTGAACTGCCCAAATAGAGGGAAACATTGTATATTGGTTATGAACTAAATTTGATTGATTAGACAATCCTGAAATCTGACTAATGAAATTTGTTTTTCGAATTTGAACCCTTTACTACTTATCATTTTTACAGGCCATTAGATGTCCACCAATTGACCTAGGGTAGGTGGCAGAGTAAGAGAGAATAGTAGTGATTGAGGAGCAATTGAATCAACTGGCAGAGTAACAGAAACACACACATGATACATATGCATGAGCCATACACATGCATTCAACCACTACATGTGGCATACAGGTAACTGAATCCACACCATCCTAAAAGTTGGACCCGGTATGGATGAGCATAGCCCCAAAATTGTATTAATTGGAAATCCTAACCTCTAATTATGGAATTTGTTTTCTAAATTTGGACTGTTGACTTTTTTTCATTTAGATGTCCTTTAGATATCCACCAGAAGGAGGAGGAGGAGGAGGAGGAGGAGGAGGAGGAGAAGGAGAAGAAGAAGGAGGATGCAACCATACAAGGGCAGAAGTCCAACTCATCATAGAAGGGCAACCATACAATTTTCCCAACTACTTCTTTGAGATAGGTTTCCAAGGTTAAAATTGTCAACCCACTGCATTCAAATGACAAATAAGCCTCAAAAAGAGATGCATAGCCTAAAAGATCAACAGCAATGGATGCATTCAAATATCTCTTAGAAATGCCAAAACAAATAGATTTGATTCGCATGCCGAAGCAGAATCAAAGAGGAGAAAATATAACTTTAGCATGTTTCATTTGAAAAGTTCTCTACCAAAGCACACAGTAAAAGAAGGTATTTTCATATATACCTTGAGAAATGGAGCAAGTTGGAAAAAATCCCCGACTATGAAATCAATATAATCTTCCACTCCATATATCTTTGCATTATTAAAGGCCAATTCAACCTTTTGAGGATCAATGTCAATGGCAACAACGCGATAACACCTAACAGAATAAAGATATTAAAGAAACTTGCACAAATCTCCCTCAAAAAAATTTCTTTTAAAAAAAAAAAAAGAACTGAAAGAAAGGGAAAAAAGAAAAACCCAAGGCCCAGTTTTAAAAAGCGCACATGCACATTTGCTGCTATGTAACAACAAACGGTTTAGTGCTTTCAAATAGCCTTTGCTTGGGGAACCCCATCTCGAAGTCTGATCAATGGAGAGCCCAAAATGGGTTGAAATTGCAAGTGAGTTCAATGCAGCCACATTGAGCACAAGGGCCGGCGTTTCTGCCAACAGCCATTCCATTTAATGAAAATATAATAAATTCCAAGCACACCCCAAATTTAGCAATAGAGAGAGGGAAGCTTTAAAACTTATAACATACATACTGAAGATGCACTTGATGGAAAAGAAAAAACATTATTATCTCTACAATATATAACACAAGTAGCTTTTAATTTTAACCCTACAATTAGTCATGGGGAGGGGTGTTACTTTGATTTTAAAAGGATAATAGATATGAGGCACTTCAACCTGTGCATTTTTGTCATTTCGATTCTTTCCTGTAAGTAGCTCACTCCACATTCCTCCTCTTTGCGCGTAGCTCACACCGATTACGTTGACATCCACTCCGTACATCTTTTGAGCCGGCTAATGTTAGGACTTCAGCTCAAAAACAAGGCTAATCTAAAACTCAAGTGGGCCACAACACCAAAGTATGTGGTGATGGGTCACCCAGCATCTCTCCAAAAGTATATCTTGGGTTTGCCTTGAAGTATCACTAATGCAACCCACTGAAAGACACGTGCAGAGAAGGCTCATCACTAGCAAGTGGCAATAGCAGAACATCGAAGACCACTCGCCTATTGCCATTTATCCTCACAAACCATGCAACTGGTCCCTCATAACTGGAGCACAAACATGCATATAGTAACCACCACCTCATAGTGGGAAAGGAAAGTAACCTGTTCAATCAATCTTAAGCTCTCCGCAATCTCAACAGTTGTTAACAAATGGAAAAAGAAGCCGCTCATTGGTTAGAACACATGTTGTGAATTGCTAGCAATTGAAGTATATCTTATGAGTAACACTTTTAAGAAGCTCATGGCTTTGCTTTTAAATAGAGAAAAGAAGCTTTCTTTCTTAATCCAAACTAGAATCTTGATTAGCTCCCACATAATGTTTAGCATTCATAATCTTGCACATGTTACCTCGCAGCACCATTTGTTCAGTTGTTTTGCAGAAAGCTCCAATCAAGATCTAAGAAGTCCCAGCATAAAACAATACCCAACATCAATGTAATAAAAAATGCTTTGAAGCTTCAGGTTGTCCTTTACTAAGGACTATTACACTTGTCACTGGAAACTAACACCATTTCCTCAAAGAGCCGAAATCAGACAGCAGGAAAAGGCCAATGCATGCCACCAAAGAATGCATGCCAGAATTTACTTTTTATTGATATATAAATAAAGAAATAATTACATTTACCAAAAAAATAAGAAATTTGTCAAGAATGATACTAGGAGTGCTTCATGAAGTTTCCGGGCATCCATAGAAACATCTGCATTCTGAATGTGCATGTTTCATGGTAATCAGAACTGTTGATTTGGTGGGTCATCACATATTCACATGGATGAGCCGTAGCTCAAAAATCAAGATGATAAGATATGTGTAGCCAACTGATCATTGTCTTGCAAAAGCATGGCAGCAAAAGACGAGAAATGGTTCATATCAATGGACAACACTCGCATTGAAAGCATGGTTGGGATCATCCAATCACTGCAATTTTGGTCCATGGCCAATCCACTTGATGACCTGACAGACTAATGGCCCATATCACCACCATGCGCATGTGGGGAATGAATATCCTATGAAACTTTCATGAAGTGCACATCATTATAAGCATTTCTTTAACTTTGAAAACTATCCAATAACAACAAGCTTCATTAAAAATGTGCATAGTTATCAGAACTGTTGATTTAGCAGGTCATCACAGGTTCACATGAATGAGCCGTAGCTCAAAAATCAAGATGGTCAGGCTAATGTAGCTATCTGATCTGTCTTTTAAAAACATGCAAGCAAAAGATGGGTGATGGTTCACATTCAATGGGCAAAACAAGCAATGAAAGCATGATTAGAATCCTCCAATCACTTTGGTCTACCACCAATCCACTTGATGAACCAACAGACCAATGGCTGATGTCACCAACATGAATGTTGGGAATGAGTGTCCTATGAAATTTTCATAAGCACACATCATTGTAAGAGTTCTCGGCTTTGTAATCTATCACAATAAAAACAACCACAAGTTCAAGATTAACGAGGGGCTTACCTCCTTGCAAATTGAATAGCATTGCCGCCAACACCTGAGAAACAGTCAATAACAGTTCCGGTCCCACTCCTCTCAGCATGCCTAACAGCTATATCTTCAGGAGTAACTGAAAACCATCCTTCTTCATCCATTTTAATACCATCATCATATCTTGAGAAAAGACTGTACCGATGGTACCAGTACTTGGCAGTACGCGGGCTGATGCCTTCTGATGCAGAGGGTCTTGACACCTTGACTAATGACATTTTGACTGATGAAACATGCAAAAGAATATGAGAAGGCATGTTTAGGAAATTATGTTTATAAAGAAAATTGAAGTTTGAAAATTGTGGGTTGTTAAATGATGACCTAGGCTCCTATGATAGTTCACACCATTTTGAAGATGGTGGCCACTCATCCTCCTCACATGTGGCACTCGTGCAAAGCTCCAAGCCCTTAGAATTGTGTTGCACATTATAGATGGAGCATATCTAGCAAATCACGCTAATCGCAAAATCCTAACAATTCAATTGACTCTTCTTCTTCTTTCTTTTTTTCTCTCTTTTTTTTTTTTTTTTTTTTTTTTTTGACAAATCAATTGATGGCTATCGAATGGATGGTTAAAAGAAAATTAGAAAATGCTCAAGTGGTCCAATTCTAAGGGCAAACTCTCATCGCTGCTATCATATTCTCAGTGTAATTTTTGAGCTATGCTCATCCACACTGGATAAGTGATTTGGATAGTCTGGATTACTGTGCAACCATGCCATGTGTACAGTGAAAGAGTCGCCAACGTATTCAAAATGGTCATGAACCAGTCTAACCCTGAATGGATTCCTTTAATATTTATCCACGAAAGTTCATATTCGTTAGAAAAACTGTGAGCAAAGTAACAATCAGTTTCAGGAAAAAGAAACAAAACAGAATTCATACACAGTGGAAGGACCAGGGATACAGCTTCCAATGGTCTTCAAATAGTCAATCTCTTCATCAATATAACCACTTCAGTAGCTTGTCCTCAGACTCCTAGCCCTACATGGAGCCTAGCTTCTATGTCAGAACCACTCATCAAGTGAGACCCGTAGTGGATGGCCCACAGAGAAAAATTGTACTGATCAGGCAATCTTGCCTATCCAATTGAAGTTCTGCTTAAAAGAGTCTTAACACACTTGCCTTCGTAATTTAAACATCTTTTTGCACCCCACTATGAGGCCCATGGGATTCTTTCTCCGGAGGCCCACAGGCTGAACAATTTCGATCTTGCTGGGCACGCCCTCAAGAATGTAAGGTTTGAAGACCACAAGTTTTTTATTTTATTTATTTATTTATTTATTTTGAAGGATAATAAATTGAGGACTGCTGCCAATTTTTTATCC
The DNA here is from genome assembly GCA_021015155.1 of Magnolia officinalis. NCBI lineage: Eukaryota > Viridiplantae > Streptophyta > Magnoliopsida > Magnoliales > Magnoliaceae > Magnolia > Magnolia officinalis. Next base: position 54,837,501 of record JAJHSJ010000015.1, read on the forward strand.
TCCAACCTTTTATGGTTCCTGATCATGGTTAGCCTGCTGTCATAGACCTGACATTTGCAAGTGGCTAAACTATTCCTCCAACCTTTTATGGTTCCTGATCATGGTTAGCCCATTGTCATAGACCTGACATTTGCAAGTGCCTAAACTAAGGACTTGGCCAATTTGTACTTTTCATGTACACATGAGGCTATGTGAATAGTGAGAGAATTGTGGAGAAAGCTATAATTTATAGTCTAGAGATCTCTGGAATGTTATAGAGTTCTCTAGTGAGTCTTTTTTGACAAAGTAGTGTAAAATTACCTAGAAGGTTTCTATAGTGTTCCTTCCCGTTGGATGATCACCACATGGCTTCATCCTAGCCATCCATTAAAGTAGCTAGAAGGTTCTTAGATCTACATTGTAACCGACCTCAGAAAGATGTGGCCGCATTTTGTATGACATGTTCCCAGATTCCATGTATGAATGTATTTAGGCACTTCCTAACTTTCAATGAACTGAAATGTCTTAGCCTAGATGGAATTCTGTTCCAATTCTTCAGATTTAACTTCTTGCCACATCATCTAGGGAGCGTAGAGAAAAATTATCTAGAAGGTTCTAGAGTGTTCTTGGCTGTTTGATGATCGTCAATGGCTTCATCCTAGCCATCCATTAAAGTAGCTTGAAGGTTTTAAGATTTATATTGTAATTTGTTAGTTGTAACCAATCTCAGGAAGTTTTAAGCTTTAGAAGCTTTGAGAAACAGAAGCATTCTTCACTTCCTTCTCTCTCTTGTGTGCTCATGTCTCTTCTAAGTGGCTTGGCTACACTTAGGTGATTGGCTAACTCGTCCACAAAGGATTGTGAGTCAAATGCCACACAGTCTAGGCTTGGCGAGCACTCGGGCTGTGACACCGTGGACTAACCATTTTTTGGCAAATTTTCAAAGAAGTTATGGTGTTAGATTATGGTTTATGTCCTATACCATTTTCAAAGCGGTGGTGATTCATCAGCGCACAGGCACAATAATAGGAACCTTCAAAATATGGGCTGCTAGGAAACTTTCTAGTAGATTTGCATGAAATTAAGGAGTACAAATTGCACGAGATAATAAATGATTTGATTGGATGTTTTCAATTTGTTTGCATAATTTTAAGAGAGATAGTTAAAGTAGGCTGATAGGATTAGATTGAAGGCTAGTTGTCATAGCTATCTTTCATGAGAGAAATTGTCAAGAAGTACTTGTGGCTGTATTGTATGAAGGGGGAGAAGCAATCTATTTCAATCTTGTAAGGAGGTTTGCCCCCTCAAAAGTGGCAAGTTATCAATAAATATATTTATTTTTATTTCTTCTAGGTACATATCAGCGCCATTGTGGATAGATCAAAGCCCCAGAATTGCATGGTCAGGCTGATCTAAACCATCTGGTTTATCCTATGAATATGGGACCCCTAATCAATTGATAGCCACCAATTGGACCACTAAGATCATTCAATCAGTGTTGTTTTTAGGATATGACCCATCCACAATGGAACCATGATCTGGAAGGTTGAAGTTTAATCGAATGAAAGTAGCAGGTACTTGTCGGTTGTCACTTTCATTGACGAATTTAGCAAAAAACATGGGTGTATTCTTTGAAACAAAGGTCAGAAGCTTTTAGTGGTTTTCAAGCAGTTTAAAGTTTACGCAGCTACGCCTACGTTAAAAAAAAATAATAATAAAATAAAATATATATATATATATATATATATATATATAAATAGTGTTTGGTATCTAAAAGCGTTAAGATCTAATAGAAGTGGTGAATTTATCTCTAAGTGGTTTCATGAGTTCTGAAAGAACATGGGATCAAGTATCAACTAACCAATAGCTATTCACCTCAGCAGAATGGCAATGCAAAGAGGAAGAATAGAATTATTGCAGAGATGACCAGAAGTATATTTAAAGCAAGTCTCTACTAGAACATTTTTGGGCAGAAGCTGTAACATGTGCAATATATGTTTTAAACTGGTGCCCTACAAAGAGTGTTCCTAATGTGACTCCTGAAGAAGCATGGAGTGGAAAGAAGCGAAATGTCTCCTATTTGAGGGTATTTGGTACCTGCATATCCCCATATACCTGATGAGCATAGAAATAAACTTGATAATAAAAGTGAAAAGTGTATCTCCATTGATTACAGTGATATGACTAAGGGTTATAAGTCAATGATTCAAAGACGGGCAAGGTAGAAGATGTGTGGAGACATCATAAAGCATAGCCATGACCTGTTAAAGAAAAGACGGTTTGGAATCAGTATTGATGTCAAGAAGCATGTACAAGAAAAACCACAACCAAGTGATTCTTTTAGCAATTTTCCTTTATCTAGTGATTCTCCTTCACCTTTTTCATCTTCAGCCCAAGAAGAACTAACAAGCCATCATAAACGTTCCTATGTTATGCCAACTCATTTGCAGGATTGATTGGTTGGTGATGACAATATGGTCCCTGATGAAGAGTTGATGAATTTGCTTTATTTGCAAATTGTGATCCCATAAGCACTGAAATTGTAGCATATGATGAAAGATGAGTCAAAGCCGTGGATGAGGAAATTCCTTCCATTAAGAAGGATGATACTTAGGAGCTCACTTCTCTTCCTAGAGGAAAAAAGGTGATTGGTGCCAAGTGGGTTCTCAAGGCCAAATACAAGCCAAATGGTGAGGTAGAAAGCTTGAAAGCCAATTTGGTTGTAAAAAAGTACAAGCAAGAGCCAAGTACCAATTCATTTGAAGTTTTTGCACCGGTTACAACACATGATACTCTTCAGATGATCATTGCATTGGCCGCCCAGTATAGAGAAAATTTATTAGATGGATCTTAAATCCCACCTTTTTTAATAGTGTGTTTGAAGAAGAGGTCTATGTTAAATAACCTACAAGTTATGTAAAGAAGTGCCAGAAAAACAAGGTGCACAGATTAAAGAAGGCCTTCTAATGTTTGAAGCAAACACCTCAAGCATGATACACATATTGATACTTGCAAAATCATAGTTTTCGAAAGTGCTTGTATAAACACCCCCTTTATAATAAGTCTAATTCAAATAGAGATATGCTCATTGTTTGCCTCTATGCAGATGACTTGACATTTACTGAAAATTACCTAAAGATGTTTGATGAATTCAGGAAGGCTATGATTATCCAGTTTGAGATGACAAATGTGGGAGTTACGTCTTAGTTTTTTAGCACTGAAGTTTTACAAATAGATGATAGCACGCACGCACGCGCGCGCGCGCACACACACATATTAATGACGACAGGGTGTCCCCGCCTCTTTTGAAGGCGAGATTATTCCCTATAGATGCACGCAATCACCCGCAAACCACATGCATTGGATAAAGCACGGGGAGGGGAATCAAAACTGCGTCTGTGGGGAGCAAACCCATGACGCTAGCCGTTCGCCCAAACCCCCGGCAGGTTTGGAAGTATGCGAAGGATATCTTAGAAAGTTCAAGATTGGTAAGTGTAAGCTGATTTGTACTCCAATTGAAGTACGGTTAATACTAGAAAAGCATGACAATGGTGGGCAAAAAAAAAAAATCCCACTTACTTTAGGGCCTGTTTGGGAGCGTGGATTTGGAACCCCCTAGTTTCGGAACCCCCAGGATTGGAAACCCCCTGGATTGGCAATTCTCCCAGTGTGTTTGGCACCCTGGAGTGTGAATCAACTTTAATTCAAAAATACTTATGCATGGTATATTTACAGGGGTTTGAATTTAATTATTAAATCAACTTTAATATCCCTAATTAGTGAGATATATAATTTTTGACACTATGGTTGTGATAAGCCCGATGAAATTCGAAGTCTCGGATGGACCGCAAGCACAAGATCATGTCTGAGTGACTAACCAACGATTTTTAATCGTTGATTAATATGGTCAATGTTTGGACGGTGCTGGACAATGTTTGGACAATGCTGATTTACATGGACAATGTTTGGACGGTGTTGATTATCATTAGTGGGCCATGTGCCCAATAGAATGATAGTGTACGGTGACACACATGTTACACTTGCAACAATTGAAATGATTTTAGGTGTAATCCAAGCTCTCACCGTGGATTGCAAACCCCCTCAAAGAGGGGATTAGAAACCCCCTGGATTTGAAACCCCCAGTTACTTATGCTGCCAAACCACCAAAGGGATTTGAAACCCCCTCCAGTCCCCTCCAATACACGGTGCCAAATGACCCCTTAAGGGCGTGTTTGGATTACGGTTTACAACTGTAATGTAATATAATGTAATAGTGTCATCATTATAAATTACAATACCCGTCAGATGGAAATTAGGTAATTAGACCAACGATTAATGATGATACTTTTGTAATACTATAATGTCAATCAATATGAAAAAAAATGTCAAATCATTATGGTAAAAATACACTGATGTGTGTTTGGATAGGAGATTTCCACCACAATACGATGTAAAACTGTGATTATTACAAATTCATTTATCCATCTCGTATGTCGATAATGGCTTCATCTTTACCGATATCATTAACTTTTTGATCTTTTGAATCAGCGGGCTAATTTTGAACATTGTTTCAAGATTCCAATTATCTCTTGTGACTTTGAGTTTGGCCACGCTCAAGCAATGTTTTTGGGCGGAAGTCATTAACATGGCTTGTTACTTGGTAAATCATTCTCCTACAACTGCACTATGTACAATTTGGCTCTACAAATTCAAACACACATCTATATTTGACCGCCGAATTACTTGGATAAACAAACATCATAAAACTGTAATGATGACACTTTTACATTACATTTTGGTCATAAACCGTAATCCAAATACGTTTTAAGAGTTTAGTAGGTAGTCTTTGCTACTAGACTTCTACTAGACCCGACGTGGTGTATGAAGTGGGGCTCGTTAATAGATTCATGGAAATGCTGAACCAGACACTTGCAGGCGGCAAAGAGGATTTTGAAGTACATCAAAGCTACTCAAGATCATAGTATATTTTATACGCCTGTTACAAATTCAGAACTCATCCAGTACATAGACAGTGATTGGGCATGTGATGTTGAGAAGATGAAGAGTACTTCTACATTCATATTTCATCTGGTGGTCCTACATATTAGAATTTGAAGGCTAAAAGGTGTTGGGTTTTCATCTTCCATACCTCGCTTTTTCCTGCGTTTGAGTTTCTTTGAATTAGATACTGGTTTTGCCACCTGCCAGTCGTTCTCGGATGCCTCCTCGACTGCCATTCTCACAAATGCCGGGGACCTTTTTGGGAATGCGAAATTTCGTACGAGTGCGCGCGCCGGAAGATGTGAAGAAGCAAAAACAAAGAGAAGGAATTGAGGGAAATGACAGGATTACCCTCTCGGTTTTGTTTTAGAACCCATGAAATGTGCTTTTGGAATTGTAGACCGTGTGGAGGCGCTGGTTGTTGAAGCGCGAGAAATGGCGCCAATCGATGCTGTCTGGGGTGACATCCACTCCGTCCATCAGTTTCTACATCTCATGTTGGGATGTGAGTCCAAAAATCAGCCATATCCAAAAATCAAGTGGACCACACCACAGGAAACAGTGGGGATGGGGACGCTACCATTGAAACCTTCATGTGGCCCACTTAAGATTTTTATCACGCTGATATTTGTATATTTCCTTCATGCTCGTGGGACTAACATTTTGAACGGGTTGGATGGAGTATAAACATCATGGTAGGCGCCATCAACCATCTTCACAGTTTGTGCTGTGGCGTGGCCCACTTTAGTTTTGAATCTGCCTGATTTTTGGGCTCACGTCCTAACGTAGGCCTTCTCCAACTGACGGACAGTCTGGATGTCACACAGGCGCCTCAGTGGGCCCCACAGCATTTTGTTGCACGGGTAGGGAAATTCTCACCCTGCGCCAATAGGTCCTACTGGGCCCAAGCGTGCCGCTGTATGGGGCAATCCAGGCAGCATATCAGGTGGGCCTCACTTGAGATACGTTCCTGAAATGATGTAGCTACATTCATCGTGTGGGTTGCACGTGCGCGACCAAACTGGACATGTAAGCAATATTCGATTCACGCCTTTATTCAATGCACATGCATGGCCCACCTGATGAATGGACCAGCCTAATTTTGGGCATGCCACATTATGAAGTAGGGCCGACCTGATGAACGACTTTGATATGAAAATAGGCCTGTCCACCCATCAAGTGGGATACAACGCCAGCCGACAGCATGACTTAGTGCAAGGTGTGGCCGACCCAAATTGATCAACCTGGTTTTCATACCAAGTGATCATAATGATGTGGGACACTTTTTGTTTGTATAGAATATTCTCCATATGTGAGGCATTGTCAGGAAAAAATGGCCCTACTGAGAGAGACAGATTGATATTCAAGCAGAGTGATAGATGATACACAGACAGAACATATTGATACTCAAGCAGAGTCATAGACGGTACACAGAGAGTTGCATTCCTAGCACATGGGCGCACACACACACCCACCTACCATACAAATACAACTCGCGGGGAGAGAGAGAGAGAGAGAGAGAGAGAGAGAGAGAGATTGCATACATATACAAGCATGACACCTGTAAGATTACCGAGTGCCTACATATCAAGTGTCATACAACGCCGAGTAATATATAAATTATATAACTCCTAAAAAAATATTGTTGCTGACATCATCGTCACCATCAAAAAGAGAACTGCCATTGCCAAACAACATTATAATCACATTACTTCCTAATCAGAATCATTGCTCTTCTAAACCAAGCTTATAACCAAACCTATAAAAGCTAAATACACATAAATCCATGATCATTTGAGGTATGAATGATTAAATGATGAAAGGGGCATCTGAACCTTGTAAGCCCACACACCACACCATATAAACCCTTTTCAGCTGCAGGTATGGTAGAATCCGTTGTCAGAAGAACTTCAACTTCCCCACCTGGGACATGGAAGATTTCGCCTGCTCCAAACGGCACAACGCCTTTTGAGTTCCCGTCATCTCAGAGCATGATCCACCAGCGGCGCCCATAGTGATGGCAAAGTAGAGATAAACAGAGCAAAGGATAGTCAAGAGGGCCAGCGTCGTTAGGAGAAAGCGGTGCCGTTCGAAGACAGTTGACCAACTTCCTAACTCGTCACGGCCGTGGAGCTGTTTCCTGAATGCTGGCGAGAGAGGAGAGAACGGGTTTTGGGATCTCCTATGTGGAGAGGATAGAACCTCAAGGACCATGGTTGGAAAGGCTTCCTCTGTTTTCTCACTGCCCAAAATCCTGCATGTGTTGGCATTAGAAAATGGAATTGAGTAGGCCTTAAACTGGCTGGAGTTTTATAGACAATTAGATCAATAAGATCTAAAAATAAATAAATAAATAAAAATAAAAGGTACCATTCCACATACTCATATCTTACACTATATAATGTGAGTATTGTTTGGCCAATTTTACCCATGCAATTAGTCTTCAAAGGGGTTGGCGCTTTGACTGAGGGGTATTTTTGTCTGTTCAATTCATTGATTATAGTATCCTCTCCCACCTCTCTTCCTCTTAGTGTGTAGCCCACATGTAAGTGTGGAATACACACTCAAGTGTGGTATGGGGGACCGTGCAACGTGGGGCCCTCCATGATGACTGTAGCATCCACACTTTACATCTGTTGCAATGTCCTCTCAACGTGTGTTGCACCTGCCATGCCCCTACTTGCACTTTAATGTGGTACATTTTACAAAGCCCACACACCCTTCTACAACACAACCACATGGGCGTGGCAGTCTGGATATTTGAGCCTACATATAGACTCCATGGTGTAGATGACCTTGCCCAGAAGCCAGGCTGGTCCACTCATTTGCCAAGCAACACGAATACGTTGGATGTCCATCACTGCAAAAAATTTTTGAAAGGCAACACAACCAGGGCTTGAACCCTAGATTCACTCACACACACTACATTGTCTCTACCAGCTCATCTGACCACCTAATGAGTTGCCTGGAATGAATTAAAGGGGCTGGACCATCTACATGGAGGGATCAACCTAAAGCACAGCTTCAATATCCCAAATGCATGTGTGACCACGTGTAGCGGCATGCATATGTTCAGCAAAGCTCATGTGGTTAGCTGATCACTTGCTCTAAAAGCTCAAATAGATAGAGCATGGCGAATCAATCCATTTATCTCATAGCCCAGGCCCCACATCCTGTGGTTTAGGACCTCGGCCGAACCCCCCTTGTGGGCCCCACTTCACATGGGTTCCGCTTCACACGGGCCACTCAGTGGCGCTCACCCCGAGTGTGCCCATGCATCCCACAGGCCACCACACTCAAGCCCAGTGTAAAAATGCCCCTGCATTAATCACCCCCGGTGAGGAGTCTCGAATACAAAACCTCCAACTTTAATAGCAATTTGATGAAGGACAATTAACCACTTGCTCTAAAAGCTCGAACTGATAAAGCATGGTGAATCAATCCCTTCATCTAATATCCTAAGCCCCACATCCCATGGGTTAGGACCTTGGCCGAACCCCCCTTGTGGGCCCCACTTCATATGGGTTCCACTTCACGCGAGCCACCTGCCTCACACAGGTGGGGCCCGCCTCACACGAGCCACCCACCTCACACGGGCCGCCCACCCCAAGTGTGCCCATGCATCCCACGGGCCGCCCCACTCGAGCCCGGTGTGAAAATGCCCTTGCATTATTAACCCATTGACTTCCCAACATCTTTTTTAGCCAGAGGGTTAGAAGGCAACACTACACATGAGCATTAGGGCCTGTTTGAACATACCCTCAAAAGAGACTTTTGAGGCCTAAACCCTGTTTTGAGCTAAACCCCAGTTCGGCTTCTCCTTCGCTCGTTGAAATTGGTAATACTTAAGCCCACTCAAAAACCAACCATATTGGCTTTTGGCATAAGTTGCGTCCAAACAAGGCCTTAAGGCATAAGTCCACAGAGAATAGGGAAACTAAGAGCAGATGTACTAGAGAAGCAGTGGGACTGAAGACTATGGAGTAAGTTTCTCATCTAAGCATATGACTCCTTTACTCCTAAGAAAATATTAATCCTAGTTTATGGAAACTTTAAACACAGGACTGTGATGACTTTCACTCACAACCACTAGAACTAAATCATAATGCATGAGAAAATTTTAAAAGAGAGAACCACTTGAGAGAGAATCCTGTGTTGACATTCACTCACAACCACTAGAACTACACTCATAATGTACACGAGAAATTTTTAAAAGAGAGAACCACTTGATAGAGAGATAGAGAGAGACCCAATCAGGAGATAAGGATGCAAAACTGACACCTGCAATAGTAAGCCAACAAAGAAAAGTGTATATCCCGTTATAATTCAACCTGAAATAGTCACTTTTGAAAGTTGAGGCCAACTCAAACTGTATGTTCACTGACAAAAGCCAGTGCCTGTGGTGTGTTGGAAACCCATCTGGGCAATCGCATTGAAGTGAAGGATTTCTAAATAAAAATACGCCTATAAATTGCCTAATGAATTTAAAATAATAGGCTAGATCAGACCATAGTTCAAAAACCTGAAAACTTAACTCACTGCCCAGTCAGGTTGGGTCAACTCACAGACTAGAACAAGTCTTAAATTGACTCTACTTGATATAAAAAATAACACATAATTGAAGAATGTTAGTGTGAATAAATATTTACAATTGTTACATATATAAATTTATTCAGCATTGGAATGCTGGTAACAAGGTGTGCTTCCAATAACACTGCCGCAGATTGAATCTTGTGAGCTGCATTTTTTTCTTATTACCAAAGGAACCCTGATTGGTCGGCTAAGTCAGTTTGAGTCACGCCGAGTCATAGTTGTCAAGCAGACTCGACTAAGTCTTGTCGAGTTCAGACCGAGTCAAGCCAATGACCCAGTTTTTCAGAGACAACTCGAAATCTCATCGAGTTGACTCGGGTGAGCTTAAGTCGAGTCAGTGAATTTTAGAAATATGGATTAGACTACTCACCTACATTATTATGGCATCCACCCACATGTAGTTCTATGTGATTTGCACCATATAGAACTAAGCGTTGTCATCCTGATTTAAAACTAAAAGTCCATATAACAAAAAAGAATGGTTACGAATGAAAGCAAGAGCAGTTTTAACTGCATTATCAAGGGAATGGAAGGGGCATTTCTTTGAAGGCAAGGGATCGGCGGAATGGACCAAAGCGAGTTGGCAAGCATCTTTTTGATTAAATAAAGAAGACGCTAACAAAAGAAAGGAATGAAAAAACTAACCTGAGAAAATGGACATGAATATTAATCAAACCATATCATTCAAATTCATCCTCGTCATCTTGTCTATGCTAAAACTACCCCTCAACAGGGTGAATGAAGATTAATGGTTCCAAGCTCTTTTATGAAGTTGACAAACTTCTTCTTCTTTCCCTTTTTTCTTTCCACAGCATTTTTCCACGACTGCAATCTGATTTTGCGTGTTTTTGGAGGTGCCTACTAAGAGTATGTACAAAAAGGTCAAGGGTGAGAAAAGATGAAGGGAAAAAAGCACAGTCATGCTCAAAAAGGTGATATGACCAAATGCTGTGGGTTTAAAGCCATCGGTAATTAGAAATACAATAAAAATGGTTGTCGGCATTACCAGTCAATTTGACTAAGAAAGGAGATCGATTTCAGTGACCAGCAGCGGACCGTAGAGAATAGACGAGAAGAAACATAGGGGGCAGTAGGTGAAGATCCAACTTATTGGTGTCCAATGCTACAGTGATGAGGAACTACAAAGAAGCAACCAAGGTCACGGACCAAAAAAAATTGAGACTCGACGCCTCGACCTACAATCAGAGTTTGATATATGAACTTCAAAATTGCACCGGAATAACCATTTTTAGGCATTAAACAAACACAGATGAAAGAACTAGGCCAAGTTCAATTTGATTGAGGAACCAAGGGTGATGCTACCTTCTTCGTTTGATTTTGTATTCAAATCAATGAATGTCTGTATGAAATAGTAGGAAACTCCATATCATAATCAAAAGTAAGGATGGACTAGGATGCATGCAAGGTTAAACACTTAGAGCGGGTTTGGATGGATGGATTCCATGCAGATATCAAAATTGTTTTCCATAGACAGGATGGTTGGGCTGTTTGCATGTGGATTCCACACAGTAATCATTACTCTTATCTATGGTCGGACACAAGAAAAGAAATGAGGTGACTGTTGCCTAATGAATTCGAGGATTCCACTTGCTATCCAAAGTCCAAACAGGCACCCCATTTTTGGAATCCTATTTTCTACAGTGACCACAAATTTTGGGTAAGCATTACATTATCCACAGAATCAAAGCGGACCCATGTACCTAACACGCCCTTAGTAGCAAAATATTTTAGGACAAAATGGACTATTTATTCTACTACATTCTTCTGGAAGTTGACTTGCAAGATATAGTTCACAGTTCTGCTGTACTAATTTAAACCCAGAAACTGGAATTATAACAAATTAGAATCCATTGGGTAGGAGCTGGTGCAGGTGCAAGAGCAGGAGAATGGAAGCAAAGCAACAAATAAAAACTCTGAGAGCCATGAGGACAGCCACAAAGCCTCCACACAACATAATATAAAAAGCAATTTATAACTACATAAAAAGCGAGAGTTTGAACTTTCGCTTTGATTCCAACCATGTCCTGCGACTGCACCTCATGCAAGAGATGACCATATGTTTGAGGTGTGTGGAGGCTACTGTGATATTTGAGTTCTGTCCAACCCATCTATCATATGTGGCTACAATATTAGGCCTAGATTCCAAAATCCAATCTGATTCATAATTCAGGCGGGGCCACAGAGAAGGGAACAATGGCAGACATTGAGTAGGGGATGCCCACCATAGCATCCAGATGGAATATGAGTTCCACCTTCCTGTACATGTGTTATCCAATCCATTCAACAGGTGTGGCTCACCAGGATTAAGTAACCAACAACAATATATAAAGCCATTAAAAGTTTCCGTTAGACCAAATAAGTGAATATATAGGTTTTAGGCATGATTATACAGTGGTGTTTCCCACATGAGTTTTTGGTGGGCTTAAGGCTTTGACGTACAATGAATATGGGAAGTTACACCAGATTCACAGTTACAATATAAACATCACTGGTGGGCCCCACACAGCTCAAACGTACAGTAATCACCATATATAGGAATGCATGTGAGCATTCCCCAAGAGAAGGTCTTTTGGCTTCAACTAGTAGTGTTGTAAAAATTCAACATTTTAACCAGGTTTGCGTACAAATGTTACTATGCTAGACTTCTTAAAATGTCCACAGCCAGGCTTACAACAAAGAGAATCTGACTGCAGAAAATGGTAGTTGGAAGTGGAACAGGGGATGCATTAAAGCACAAGATGCATGTTCTTGCCCAAGAAAAAAAAAACACCCAATGAAAACTATCCCAATAGAATGACAGCAAAAATGAGAGAACGACATCATTCAACAAAACTATTTCCTGAATGAAACACAGCAAGCCCCAATATCCTTGTCCAACGACAATAAGTACAAAATTCCATGCAAGGAAAAACACTTTGATTATCACAAACATCATAACATATTACGATAATACTATCATACTAGCTCCAAATAAAAACAAACAACATAATTTTGCTGCAGTCAAAGCTATAGCTAAATTGTAGGCTCCAGTGAATGGCGAAGTGAGGATAAATGCCGACTCTCAATTGTCAAAACAAAACAAATCAAATCAAATAAGCATCCAGGTCTTCTGCAATTTAAGATTGCTGGATAGAAGCGCCACAGGTAATTGGAGATGCAACTAGAGATGCAACTTGGGCAGGTTAGGTAGAGTTGAGGGTCACCCCAAGCCCAACCCAACCTCAAGAGGACCCAAACCACAACCCTACCCAACCCAAATTCCAACCAGAAGTTCTCAGCCCGAACCCAACTCGTATTCCTCTATGCTCAACCCAAACCTGACCCAAATGCATGTGATTATTTCCAACCAACCCAAGTTTGCTTAACCTGAACCCAACCCAAGGACCCTGACAACCGGACTCAGCCTGACCGAACTGAGGTTAGGTCAGTCAGTTCAGGTTGACCCAGTGCAATAACACCCGTAAGATAAGGTTTGCTACAAATGAAAGCAAGGAGATGTATGCACAATCCACGTGTTATGTGGTTGAGAAGTAGTGAGAGATTACATCTTTAAAAAAAAAAAAAAATTGGACTTCATTTAAATTTGCAACGGAGGCAGTGAAAAAATTTGCACCCCTAAATTTCATCTTGATCAAATGATATCATTGGCAAATAAAATGGATGGTCCAAATTGATTATAAAAAAATGTCCTAGTTGCCATCTTTTGGAAGAAAATAAATTTTCTAAGTATACCTTTCTATTCTGATTGAAAGTTTAAAATGTTGAAAAATTGGTCCATTTTGGGAACAAAAATAAAACTGTTTTGGACAACCAAACATGCATATCAACAATATATATATATATATATATATAAAACCATTCCAAGAAGTTGAAATTTTGTAAAATTATTGGTGTATTTGATTGTTTAATTTGGATTCCTCTCTAAATTGCTTTGCAATTAAGTGTCTAGACGGTCTCTTTTGTCCTGCAGTCTCCAGTTAACAATGAACTTGAGATCCATTCTATGAGGCTACTTTTGAACAACTAATGCAAGAGTTATAGGACTCTTGTAGCCTAGGGGTGTACACGAACCGAGCTAGCTCGGTTAGCTCGCTCGGCTCGACTCAAAAAAGCTCAGTTCGAAGCTGAGTTCAAGCCGAATCGAGCTGATTTTTTGAGCTCGAAAATGAGTTCGAGCCGAGTTCGAGATGGCCTCAGCTTGACTCGACTCGGATCGAACTCGGATAGAACCAGTTCGGTGACCAGGTTACTTTGATATTGATGTTGCTCACCAAGTGTTTGATGAAATGACTCAACGAAGTATGGCTGGTGGCAAGGAAGGTATGTATATGAAACAAATACTATTTTGTCTTGATTTTTATGTTGCTTGGAAGGTGTTTGATAAAATACCTATAAAACCATTGCTGTTGTTTTATGTACAGTGAGATTTCAAAGGTGTAGTCCATGTGTTTGTAAAAATGTTGCACAGGCGAACTCGGCTCAATCTTGGCTCGAACTCGGCCCGAACTGGCCCGAGCCGCTAACTGAACCGAGCCGAGCTGGCCAAACAAGCTCGATGACCGAGCCGAGCCGAGTTCGAGTTGGGGTCAGTTAGTGGCCAAGCCGAGTCGAGCTGAGGCCAGCTCGACTCGGTGTACACCCCTACTGTAGCCATACATTAAAGATGATCCAGAAACAGCAGCAATGCTGTCTTATTGACATCAACATGCTATCTTGTTGATGTCAGTGTACTGACATGCAAATTGGGCTTAGGTAGCTACATTAGGGTTTCCTAATTGGGTTTAAACAGCAACAACTTCATGTTTTTATCTGATTTTCACGCAAGGATTTTGGGGGGTTAAAGCCAAAGAGTTAACCGTGAATTTTAAAAGGGCTTTTGAGATATAGAACCCTGCCTTTTGGCCTATACCCAAATAATGCCCTACCTTTTATTCCTGAATAAACTCTTTATCTTTTCAAACATCAGTCAAGAAAATCCCATCATCAACATACGATTATCGTATTTTCAAAAATCCACGATCCCTGTATTTACTTATGGGTCCTTACACCTTTTACCACAGCTATTACCAATCATCATTCCATGTCTTTACACCTGTTATCTACTCCCTTGCCCAGTGCCGCAAGCATGTAAAGCCAAACGCATTCGCATGCGGGCACATGTGTATATATGTACACGTGTATGTGTGTGTGTGTGTGTGTGTATATATATATATATATATATATATATATATATATATATATATATATATATATATATATACGCGTGTATATATGAAACACGTGTATATATGTACACGTGTATATCAAAAGAAGACAAAGAAAAAAGGATCATGCAGATGCATATGGCTTTACATGCGGATGTGTATGGCCAATTTGATCCATACGGATCATGGGTTTTCTAAGACCCAACTACGTAATGATATCAAGAATCGGACCAATCCGACATCCCAATGGATCATACCGATCATATATCTACCAAAGGTTTTCCTTAATTGAAGGAAATTGAATTAATATGACAGATGGGTGTTAAAGACATAATCTATAATACACACACACACACACACACACACACACACACACACACACACACACGCACACACACACACGCACACACACACACACAAAGATTGAATGGCTCAAATATCTATTGGTCGTCCCCTAAATTGATCGTGTAGGAGCCAATGGATGGTTCGGATCTGACGCATTGGAGTAATAACATCCTTGAAAGTAAGGATATATTCACGCAAAATTCAGAATTTCATAACTAAATTAGAAATTCTTGCTAAGTCAGGGGGGTTCTGACATAAATTCCAGAATGTTACAGAATGTCACCCGAACCTTCAAAAAAAACCAAATTTCAAACTGTTACTGTCACCGAAAACAATCCGAATTTGCAGAAATTCCCGAGGCCAAATTCTAACAGCACCTTAATTTTTGCAGTATTGTCTCTTAATTTATGAATTCATTGTAATTTTATTTAAATGAGATATCTTATTGTAAGATTATTCAGATGGATTCAGATCAATCAAAGGTAGGCCCCACCATGTGAACCAGTGAGATCAACAAATAATTTCATTTATGTGATTTTAGAGAAATTTAATTCAAATCAAACCATTTGTTCTAAGGAATCATTTCTACCACACCATGGTGAGTATTCCCGATGCGTTTCGCTCCATTAAGTTAAAATAAGCTGATTGTTCATTATGATTAAATGCTTATTTGCTTTGATTGGACATTGATTTGATTATTGTGTTAATAACTATGCTTGGTGTCATCATTTGGTTTGATGTTTTGATATAATTCATGGTTTGATTTTCTGTATGAATGTATCTTGTGGTCTGATTACTATGTTGAGGTAATTTATGTTTTGATTTTAATACAATGCCACTTAAGAATTGAATGTCTTACTGATATTATTGGAAAATATGGAATTGTGTTCATTCAAACCTAAGAATTGAAATGATCATACGATATATCATTCATAATTGTTATATTATGCTTGTGCATCCATCATTGCATACACAACATGTGTTGAATTCCTGAGGGATCTCCTGAATGGTATACCTAGTAGAATTGTTACCAGAAACCCAATATACTATTGGAAGCCTATTCGAGGAGTAGATGCGGGCCATGCCAAATGCCTACCAAGTAATAGAAGCCTGCCAAGGGGCACAAGCGGGTTGACAGGTTTCCAACTAGAGCAAGTACATGAATTCTCACTTGATGTAATTCATGCATTCACGCATTACATAACATTTGCATTTCTTTCTGAACTCATATTGTATATGATTGTTGTTGCTCTATTCTAATTTGATGTGAAGAACCATGTCGGGACTTCTCACTAGACATGACCAGCTTATCCTGTATTGATGTAAAACCATACAGATATGATTGAGATTGAGTCAGTGGCTCAAGAACAAGAGGACGTAGACGAGCCGGAAAAGGACCCAAAGGACACGTGGCCCTACTTGAAAGAGAAAGAAGTTGTTGTCTTATACCAGCCATGATTATAATTTTAGTTCCATTTGATATTCTTGAATTTTATTTTTTTTCAAATTTGTTGGACAAGATTTATTTTGTTGATTTGTTAGATTATTTAACATTATTTGCATAAAACCCCGAATGGGAGGGTCCTTAGCTATTTTAATAATTGATGATTGAAATGAATAGTTGATTTCTATTCACGCGATGTGGCTGAGTATTAATGAAACCTAGATTCTATGTAAGTACTACTAGTTAGGCAATCCTGTGTAAACATATCAAATAACTAATGTACACTTGTCACTTTGTGTACAAGTCATGACTCATGACGTGGATCTCGGGTCCGAAATACACGCCAAGTAACCGAAATCTAGGTCGTGACACTGTTTGGAGGATGCCTAAAAAGTAGTTCAACTCATCTTACTTAATCATAATAATGCATTAGAGATCATGAATCATGATTGCTGGTTATAAAAATTATTCTTAATCCTTGTCGGAAAGTAATATAATCTCTAATACAATAAACTAAATGAGATTAGATAGTTTTTAGGCGTCCACCAAAAAGGCTCTCATGGTTAACACAAACAGGTTATAAAGGAATGGCTCTAGTCCCATGCCCAAAGATGTTACATAAATTATGTGCCACAGCTAGGTTATCCATTGAATCATATAATGGCACTGACAGTCTAAACCTGCTAATGCAACACATACAAGTAAGAAAAGAATCCTACTTATGGGTAAATATGCCAGCATGGCGCACAAGTACTAGATACGAGCTGATCATCAGCCCCGTCCAACCATGAATCTGGTCACCTAAAAATCAGGCAGGTTCACTAATCACGCTGGCACATGCATACAAAGAAATTGGATGGTGAAAAGGAAATGCCCAGCTTTCCACATTCAACGTATGCAAGGCCTACCTGATTTTGGGCCAGGGGAGCATCTTGACCGACATTTCTTGCACATGTGCCGTAGCGGCTCTGTCCCCACAAGTAGGATTATCCTATTTGTGAGTAGTCTTTACATTCTCAATAACATTTCTTTGTTCAAATCTATCAAAACCTCAACTAGTCCGAGATAATTCAAACAAATGCCTAAATTTCTAATGCAAGAAAAATTTCCAAAACATACATAAATACAAAGAGTTTTTGGCATTGGCCCACTGGATCAGGAAGCGCGATTTGTTGCCCAATATATGACAAATAGCCATTATAGTGATTTATCCATGCCATAGATCTAGTTGGTCCAGTCCATGGATGACCAGCCATTCTAAATCCCAACTGTAAGGACAGTGGCCTTCAAATGGTCTGTCAGAATGAAAATAGATTCAATAGGAGCAACTGATGGTGAGGATAGTCCCCGCTCTATGTGACTTTCAACCAAGGACCATCAACATACAATGCCCACTAGTTGGATGGTTCAGATCCACCTCACCCCCGCCACGCATCCAGAATTGGGCAACGAGCAACCCTTTCTAATCCAGCGTGACAAACCAAAGTCTCAAGATTCTGCTCCCAAATCCATTATAACCACAAACACCTTTTAGTAAATAATTCCAAACTAACTCCTACAGTCACGTTTGGATGCCCAATTCGGCTCAATCACAATATCCTAATTCAAATACAGATGCAAAAAGAAAAAAGAAAAAGAAAAAAGACCAACATTATAATTCACGAAAACTGCCAAACCCTGTTTACATTTCCACACATCTCCAGTCAAACCCGAACCAATCGTAGTTTCATTTAATTGAAATCCAAACACGGCTTTGAATTTCTTATTGTAAAAAATAAAAATAAAAAGAAATAAAAGGAACACAGATTCCAAACCATATACAATTGCAGCAACAGTATAGAGATTTGGAAGATCCAAAAAAGAAGAAGAAGAAGATTTTAAGGAAACGAAAGGATCTTGAATCTTTCTGACAAATTCATTCCAGGTCCTTTAGAATTCAACAGAGAGAGAGAGACAGAGAGGGAGATTCAGATCTGCTGAGAGAATATTAAAATAATGCGAGAGAGAGAGAGAGAGAGAGAGACGAACCTTTGACAGCTGAAAACGAAGAAGCCAGTACTTTTCCTCTCGTCACGCCTGTCTTTATGAAAGATTTCCTTCTCTCGTCCACACGCGCAATGCCTCTCTGCACGTTACCTACACGTACACCATATTAACGGACATAGACTGCGTACTCAGTAACTCGGTACGCTATAGGAAACTATTTGGGGCCCACCTTAATGTACGTGTCTTATCCACGCCGTCCATCCGTTTTATCGACTCATTTTATATCATGTTCCTAGAATTCAAGAATATACAAAGCTCAAGTAGACCAAACCAGATGAAAGAGTGGGATAATGACGTCCACCGTTGAAACCTTCCCAGGTCCCAAAGTGATGTTTATCTGTTGTCCAACCTCTTCGTAAGGTCACGAAGACATATACGAGAGAAAAAGACAAAAATCATCTTAATCCAAAACTTCTGGGGGACCCAGGAAGTTTTCAACTGTAAGCGTTCAATTTTCAATATTTCATGTGGTGTGGTCCACCTGAGATTTATAAATACTTAGAGTTTGCTATAATGACATAGAATGATCTGGAAAAATGGATGGACCATCTGGATGAAACACATAAATCAGCTATAGTGTACTCCGTTACTCAGTACGCAACCCGCACTCTGACACATCTCGATCTCGCCAAATTCTCGGCAAGGAAATTTCTCGGGAGATTTTAAAATTTTAAGGTTTTCTCGGAGAAAAACTCGCCAAAAAATAAATATTTAATCTAAAATTAATAAATAAATGAGATTTTAATAGAAAATTTTATACCTAGATCTCAAATGTATAAAACCGGCTAGTAATTTTTTAAGAAAGGAAATTAATGAAACAGCTGGCGTTATTTTTCTTTAGAAAATAATAAATAAAATTTTGGGACCACAAGAAAGCCATGACTTCGGGCCTATTAAACATACACACCCAGCTATCACGTGGACTAAAAGTCTTAGTTTTGAATTACTGGATGGACTATAAAGGTATTTTAATATTTTCAAGTGGACATATTTTCAGCCGACCAAGAACTTCATATTTTAAAACTATTTCTATACAACTAGACATCTGGGCACTTAAGTTGACTTTGATTATAGACAGATCTTTTATTTTTTTTTAGCTACGTGACACATGTTTCCTTGGCAGTGTTAGAAGAAAACATTTCGTACGGAAATGGATTGGCTACTCTCCTGCCACCTGCCCATGGCTGATGGTGGGTGCTCTGTGAGCCCAACTATGATGTATGTATTTCATCCATGTCATCCATCTATTTATTTTTTAATATCATTTTATGGCATGAGGCTAAAAATGAGGTATATCTCAATCTCAAGTGGACCACATTACAGCAAACCTTGTTGAATGAACATCGGCCATTAAGAACTTTTTGGGAGCCATAAAAGTTTTGGATCAAGCTAATAATTGGTTTTTCCTTTTTTATGGTCCTATATGATTTAATCAACAGATTAATAGTACAGTGAGACCACACCTGAGATTTATACTCCAGGTTAGCCGCCCCACCAGGGAATGGATAAGAAGACCTCATCATTGGAACAAGGGTATTTTTACTCAATCTACCACTTGAGCTATGGATCAGGGTGTCGCACTCTCCTCTCTAGTTTTTGGAATAGAACAGGAAAAGACCTCTCCCTATTAGAAGATCTACATCCTACTTCTTTGGAAACTACACGTCACAAATCCAGTAGAACATTTGGCCATTGATTTTATCCTTTCAAGCTTGATGGAATCTAGACAGGGATTAGGGGCTTTCAACCCTGGCTCGCATCGCGCTAGATTTAGGCTGGACCATCGGGCCTAGGGGCCGAGCTTGGGCTTAAAATTCAAGTCCCTTTTCAGTTGACCTAAGCTTAGACCATGTATAGCAGCCCCACAGCTTGGCTCATATTTGGCCTTACCGGGACTATTAAGGATTGGGAGGGCAATTTTATAATAATAATTAAAAAAAAAAAAAAACTAAATAACTCACAACTCTCTACCTCATTCGAGCTCTGCCCAGCAAAAATATGTCAGGTTAGACTATTTTGTCCCGTAATAGGATCTGTCGAAACTCATCCCTAGTCCGGATTACACAAGCTAGGCTTGGACAGAAATCTGCCTGCCCAACCCACCCCATTGACACCCTAACAGGAGCCTTGTAGACTTAAAAATTATAATTATTAAATAATTTACATTTCAATTTCTTTTGAAAAATCACAGATGGGGCAGTTCAGATCATTTGTTGCTTGGAAGTAGAAATTTTTTATTTCTTACGTTTTTATTGGACCATGTCATAGGACATTGCATTAAATGCATATTGTAGCAGTTATGATATCATTAGCAATGACGTGGTCCAATAAAAAATGCAATAAATGAAAAATTCATGTTTCGAGCATAGGATCCGGGTCTCCATTCAAGTGGCACGTTGACGGGGAATCCAACACTTGACCAGGATATCCTTGTCATGAAAATGGTAGGCCCCATTGGGTAAGTGGCTTCACTTCTAAGTTGTAGTGCCCTTCCTTATAAGGCATCTGTTTGGACCATCCCAACCTCTTTTTTTAATGGATATTAGTTCGTTGGAAATAAATTGCGGCTAGCTAGTTAGTATTTATTTATTTATGTACTTATTTATTTTTAGACATACCCATGCCCATTTACACGCCCTACGTCAGAGCTCGAACCTTAGACTTAATTTCGAAATGCAAAGCATTTTCTAATATAAAAAAATTTATGTGGGTAATTTAAACGACCGTAGCTATAAATGATTAATTCTAAGCTTGGCTTTAAATTTAAATGGGCATATCTGGCTGGATGTTCTTGGACTTCTTGGGCCTACAATGCCAGCCCAGCTCAGTCCAAACTCCAGACCAGGGAGGGGGGGATTCCCACCCCTTGGGGAGAGTGCATGTGCATGGATGGTTGTGACAATCCGAGTGTCGAAGCTTTTTTTAATTTTATCTTCTAAAAGAAAATTTTGATATCTTGACAAAGTGGAGATGGCATGGCATACAATTTATCAGATTAAACTATCCAAATTATGTTACCTAGTATAGATGTATCATGGACCAAAAATTAATATTATTTGAATATCAAGTTGCCATATTGGCGCCGTTTAGGGGCCTTTGGATCATAAGTTGCTTAAGATAAGATACTCATCCATAAGTAGTTTATCTTAATTTCTGCTTATTAAGAAGGTAAGTATGTTTGTTAAACAATCTACTTATCAGCCTCTCTCTCTCTCTCTCTCTCTCTCTCTCTCTCTCTCTCTCTCTCTCTCTCTCTCTCTCTCTGTTATGGACAGATGTCTTAAATCTGTCTGGTGGTCTGTCGATGATATTGACAGGATTTCAGATGATATCGACAAATGTCTTAAATCTGTCTGTTGGTCTGTCGATGATATCAAGGCTGTCATCGAGAGACCTTCGATGACATCGATAATTGTTGAATTTTTCACCCCTGGTAGCTGGACAGTTTTGGTCCTGTTTCGATATCATTGAAGGACCATCGATGATATCGAAGCTGTCATCGAGAGACCTTCAATGACATCGGAGAATTTCGTAGATGCGATTGCGGAAACGCAGATTTTGCGGATTTTGTTTCCTATTCCGAGTTTGTTTCTTTCTAAACTGATATAAAGGGGTGTATGCGGGATTGGGATGAATTCTAAGGCTTTTTAAAGTAGTTCCAGGGTTCCTAAAAGGCTTTTTAGGGTTTCTAAAGGGTGTAGCAAGGGTGAGATTCGAGGTTGTTCGAATCGAGTAAGTCCTCTCTCTTTGTAATTTCTATTTTCATAGTGGAGATCTGTCGCTTTGTGCCGTAGTTTTTTCCCGCAGGGGTTTTCCACGTTAAATCTGTGTTCTCTTGTGTGTGCTTGTGTCATTGGATTGCTATCCTAGATCTAGATCTGTGTGATTCCGCAGGTCAAAATCCCCAACTCTCTCTCTCTCTCTCTTCTCTCTCTCTCTCTCTCTCTCTCTCTCTCTCTCTCTCTCTCTCGTCTGTCCCATGCTTTTCTTCATCAGCTTATAAAAAGTAGAAAAGCTAAATAAATTAATTGAAGTGATTAAGTACTTTTGAGTTTTTTTTTTTAAGTTACTTGTAACTAAACCGAGCTTACCTATATAAAATAAGTTTCTTATATACAGTTGTAAGTGTAAGTAGAAAAAGTAACTTATTTGGTGGTATCCAAACATTGTTTGGATCCTAAGTTGCTTGAGATAAGCTACTTATTCCACCAGTAATAAGTATATTTGGCAAACAACCTACTTATTAGCTTCTCCTCTCTTTCATCTCTCCTCCAATGCCTTTCTTCCACAACTTGTGAAAAAGTTAAGAAGCTAAAAAAAATAACTGAAATGATGTATTTTTTAAGTGAAAAGATTACTTATAACTAATAATAAACCAATCTTACTTATATAAAATAAGTCACTTATGTACTGTTGCAAGTAGAAAAAGTAACTTATTTGATGATATCCAAAACGCGTTATTGTTGGACGTTGGAAATAAAAGTAATCCAACGGATTTATTTCAACAAACAAGTGTCGTAGATTAGGACTGTTCAACGATCCGATTTTGAGAGTGTGACTTGAAGAATGTAGATACACAATCTAGTCGATTTTGTTCGAGCCAATTTATGGCACGTGTATAGTTTGAAAGTGCCTGTGTATCAAGCATCACACACAACCTGAGCATTGTCTAATTAATTTATTCACGGGAGTGGATTGCCTGTGACCCCAGGCACGAATATTCACGTTCCTTGGGTTCCTTGGGCTGTGTGGGGCTCGCAGAGATGTCCGTGACAAACCCACCCCGTACATCTGTTTCGAAGATGACAATAAGACAGGATTCTAAAAATCAAGAAGATCTAGAACTGATGTGGACCATACCACATGAAACAGTGGGGATTGAACGCTTGGGGTGACAAAAGTTTTATGTCAGGATGATTTTTGTGATGGGGTTTTCCTCCTCAAGTCAGAGGAGATGTGGTGCCGTTTGAATGACACAAACAGTGGAATCATCGCGTTGCTCGATCAGTCGAGAGCACTGCTCTACCAGTCGTGGGTCACTCAACTCAAAGTCCAGCGAGCTCAGTGAACAGTGCTCGACCAGTCAAGTAAACGGTGCTCAACCAGTTGAGGCTATGCAGATTTGAGTCCGGATCTTGGGCGGACTGTGGAAATCAGAGGCCCTTTCGCAAGAGGTGCGAAAGGGAATTTCCTAAACTATAAATAGGGGTGCCTAGGGCCTTTATAGGCAATGCAAGAGGGTTTCCTAAAGCTTTGCAAGGGTGTGCTAGAGGGTTTAGGGCTATCAAAGGTGTGAGAGAGAAAGAGAGAGGAAAAATTTGTAGAAGGGAGGTTATACTCGTGGAGGTGATCTATTGTGTAATTAACATCTCAGTGCTTCTACGTCCTCATGATCGGTGAGATCACTCCGTTTTTCTTTTATTCTCTTATTGTTTATCCACTCCTGCGTGAGTGAAGAAGGTTGTAACGTTCTACTTCATAGTGGATTGTTGATCTGGACGAGGTCCCGTGGTTTTTACCTCTTTGAGGGTTTCCACGTAAAAATCTCTTGTGTGGTGTAGTTTATGCTTTGATTTATTTCATTGCTTTATTATCCCATAATTCTGGTTTGTTTTGGGAGGCTAGATCCTAAGGTTTTGTGTAAGGCCCCCAACAAAGTGGTATCAGAACTAAGTTCAATGAACGGAGTAGGATCGGCTTGGAATTATGGAAGGTGGCTCATTAAGGATAATCAGCCTCAATGGTTCTAACTGGACCATATGGAAGGCTAAGATGGATGACTTTCTTTATTGCAAGGACTTATATTTTCTAATTTTAGGCATATCAGCAAAATCCAAGGATATGTCTGATGATGATTGGAAGAAGATGGACTGGAAGGCGGTGGGGTTTATTAGACAATGGTTGGACGGTTCCGTATTCCACCATGTGTCTACGGAGACTTCAGCCGCTAGCCTATGACTGAAATTACAAGGGTTGTATGAGAGGAAAACAGCAGATAATAATTTTTTTTTATAAGGCGACTTGTGAATCTTAAGTTCAAGGATGATGGTTCTGTGGTCGAGCACATCAATGAGGTCAACAATATAGTGAATCAGCTCTCCGCTATGAAAATGGTCCTGGATGATGAATTACATGCTTTGTTATTGCTTGGTTCATTGCCTAACAATTGGGAGACATTGGTAGGTCTTTAAGTAACTCCGCGCCAAACAGAAAGATATCCATGTAACAGGTAACTAGTTGTCTCTTCAATGAAGAGACAATGAGGAAGTCTCAGGGGTCTACTCAGCAAGAGGCCCTCATGACACAGGAACTGGGGAGAGGAAATAACAGGAGGGCGGGAAGGTCCGAGATCAATCAAGAGACAAGTCGAGTAATATAAAGGATGTTGAATGCTAGAACTGTGGCAATAAGGGTCACTATAAGTATGAATGTTGTAAGAATAAGAACGACAAGAAATGAGAAGGAAGATTAATCAGATTCCACTGCGGTCACTTCAGATGATGACGTTGTAGTTATTCTTTCTGTAGATCACGATGTATGTCTCGTAGTTACGAATCAAGACACCGACTGGGTGATTGACTCAGGAGCTTCTTTTCATGCAACTACACACAGGGACTTCTTCACAAGCTACAAGTCAGGTGACTATGGGACCGTGAAGATGGAAAATTCTGGCGTATCGAAGATCGTAAGGGTCAGTGATATTTGTGTGAAGACCGATGTGGGCTGCACATTAGTTCTCAGGGATGTGAGGCATATCACAGATCTTCACCTCAACTTGATGTCGACGGGAAGGCTAGATGATGATGACTATGAAAGTCGATTTGCTCGTGGGCGCTGAAAGCTCATCAAGGGTTCGCTGATCGCAGCCAGAGGAAAGAAGTGTTGCGCCCTTTACAAGGCAAGTGTCAGTGTGTGCAAGGGTGGGTTGAACGCAGCGGAAGATTCAACTATTGACATGTCGCACAGGCGTCTAGGCCACATGAGTGAAAAAGGGCTTCAGCTGCTAGCGATGAAGCGGCTCATTCCAGACGTGACAGGTATACCTCTCAAAACCCGTCTTGATTTTTTATCAGGGAAACAACATAGAGTTTCATTTGTTAAAACCGCTTCTCATGTTAATAAAGTGCGTGTATTAAATTTGGTTTATTCTGATGTTTGTGGTCCTATGAGGACAAAAACCTTGGGTGTGGCATTGTATTTTGTCACTTTTATAGATGATGCATCTAGGAGGGTTTGGGTTTATGCTTTAAAATCCAAGGACGAGGTCTTTGGTGTGTTTAAATTGTTTCATGCTATGGTCTAGAGAGACAGGTAGATAATTGAAGTGCATCCACACTGACAATGGTGGTGAATACATTGGCGACTTTCATGAATATTGTAAGTCCCTCGGTATACGGCATGAACAAACGGTTCCCAAGACCCCCAACATAATGGTGCAGCTGAACGAATGAATCGCACCATTGTTGAGAGAATCATATGCATGTTATCCCATGCGAAGTTGCTTAAAACGTTATGGGGAGAAGCAATGCACACAGCAATGTATCTGATAAACAGGTCTCCATCAGCCCCGTTGAATGGAAAAGTGCTTGAGAAGGTGTGGACTGGACAGGATTCATCGTACAGTCATCTCAGGGTGTTTAAATGTAGGGCATCCGTTCACGTACCAAAGGACGAGAGGTCCAAGCTCGATATGAAGATCAGACAGTGTATGTTCTTAGGGTACGATGATGAAAAGTTTAGTTACAGATTGTGGATCCGACCGAGAAGAAGCTCATCAGGAGCAGAGATGTGATTTTCTTTAAAGATCAGTGTATAAAAGACATTGGTGAGTAAGAGAAGAACCAATCTAGTTCAGGTGAGCTAGAGGACATGGATCCGATTATTCCTCCCATGGTGTCTGATAACAGGGAAGTACAACAAGGTGTAGAGGACGAGAGAGTTCCTTCAGAATATGGACCGGGGGAGCAGCCCCCACTTGATCCACCTGTTGAGCCACAGGTGAAGAGGTCTTCTAGGGATAGATAGATGTCCAAGAGGTACTTGCCGCATTAGTACATTGTGCTGACTGATGGGAGAGAGCTAGAAGATTATTCTGAAGCACTAGCCGACGAACATAAGGGGGAGTAGTTAAAAGCTATGCAAGAGGATATGAAATCCTTGCATAAGAACCACACCTATGATATGGTGAAATTGCCTAAGGGCAAGAAAAATTTGAGCAACAAGTGGGTGTTCAGAAAGAAGGTTGAACAGAAGAATTCACAGACGAGGTTCAAGGACGGACTTGTGGTGAAAGGATTTGGTCAGAGGAAAGGCATAGACTTCGAGGAGATATTCTCACCAGCGGTGAAGATGACATCCATACGGGTGTTGCTTGGGTTGGTGGCTAGCATGGATCTGAAGATAGAGCAGTTAGATGTTAAAACTGTCTTCCTCCATGGTGACTTGGAAGAAAGATGTACATGCATCAACCAGAGGAGTTCGAAGTCAAGGGCAAAGAACATATGGTGTGTAGGTTGAGGAAGAGCTTGTATGGGCTGAAACAAGCTTCACAGCAATAGTATAAGAAGTTTGACTCGTTTATGTTGAAGCATGAGTATGACAGAACGGAGTCGGACCAATGTTTGTTCACGCGCAAGTTCTCAGATGGTGATTTTTTAGTTCTACTGCTATACGTTGATGACATGCTCATCATGAGAAAAGACATCAAGAAGATCGACAGGTTAAAACAGGAGTTAGGCAAGTCGTTTGCGATGAAAGACTTAGGCCCGGCTAAACAGATCCTAGGAATGAAGATAATCCGTGACAAAAGCAGCAGGAAACTTTGGCTGTCACAAGAGCGGTATATTGATAAAGTCCTACAACGGTTCAATATGAATGCAGCGAAGCCGGTCAGTATTCCACTGGATGATCACTTCAGATTGAGCGACAGACAGTGTCCCAATATAAAGGCAAAGGTGAAAGAGATGTAGAAATACCCTACGCGTCAACGGTAGAAAGTTTGATGTATTCTATGATGTGTACACGCATCAACCGATATCTTGCTAATCCTGGCAAAGAGCATTGGGCAGCGGTGAAATGGATATCGCGGTATCTAAGAGACTCATCTAGGTTGAGCCTATGCTATGGTGACGAAATACTCGTGTTAGAGGGCTACACAGATGCAGATACGACAGACGACATAGACTCCAATAAGTTTACATCGGGGTTCATGTTCACGTTGCAGGCGGAGCAGTTTCTTGGCAGAGCAAGCTACAGAAGGTCGTAGTAGCATTATCGACGACAGAGACCGAATATATTACAGTCACAGAAGCATGTAAAGAGATGCTTTGGATGAAGAGGTTCCTACAGGAACTTAGCCTGAAGCAGGAGCAACACATGGTCTACTGCGATAGTCAAAGTGTTATACACTTGAGTAAGAATCCAAGTCAACATTCAAAGTCGAAGCACATAGAGATTCAGTATCACTGGATCAGAGATACTTTGGAACAGAAGATGTTACAACTTGAGAAGGTCCACACAGACGATAATGGGTCAGACATGATGACTAAGGCTTTGCTCAATGGCAAGTTTGAGGTTTGTAGAAATCAGGTTAGCTTGAAAAAGGTGAATTCATCCTGATTCGGAAAGGGAAAGATTTGATGGGATTTTCCTCATCAGGTCGAGGAGATGTGGTGTGGTTCGAATGCCACAAACAGTGGAATCACCGCGCTGCTCGACCGGTCGAGTGAACAGTGCTCAACCAATTGAGGGCCCGGCTTGACCAGTCAAGTGAACAGTGCTCGGCCAGTCGAGGACTCTGCTCGACCAGTTGAGGCTACACAGATTTGAGTTCGGATCTTGCGCGGACTGCGAAAATCTGAGGCCCTTTCGCAAGGGGTGCGAAAGGGAGTTTCTTAAACTATAAATAGGGTGCCTAGGGCCTTTCTAGGCAATGCAAGAGGGTTTCCTAAAGCTTTGTAAGGGTTCGTGTCACGCCCTGAAAATTGGGGGTCGTGTATACACTCGACTCCCAAGTTCCCGGGCATCACTTATAACCAAATTTTCACTGTTTTGCGTCTAATTAGGCTTAAATGTGCAGTATGGAATTACTTGAAGCATGAATCACAATCACAACAAGTCTATTGAATTGAAAGAGGTTAAATATATATAAAAATCCAAAATGTTGTAAACGGGTCGCTCAAGGCGTTGCCCAACAAATCACAAAAAAAAATTGATATATCCAGAAAATAAAGCTGAGTCCACTACTCAATGATCCAGAATCCCGTCTACTAAGCCAATGAAGACCCGCTCAGCAACAGGAAGTAGGACAACTAGTCCTCCTCGTCTACACTCGTGTCGCCAAGCTCCTCGTACTCCTCGTCACCTGCAACTATGAACGGGTCTGGTTGGTGTTTTAAAACACCATCCCTGAGTGGGAGTGAGTGATCAACTCAGTGGGTGTTATTAGTCTCAAGTTATAACAAACATCAATTATAGCATGAACTTAATGAAACGCAGTCAATCATATACATCTAGCTAATCTTATTAATGTGCAAGCGTGCTGGATGGTATGATGCATGCCCTCACCACAACGCTCCCTCGAGCGACTCCATCTAACGATCTTATATGACAACACTCCCTCAGAGCGATCTCGACTGCCGAGTCGCCACCCTAACTAATGCGATGCAATGCGATCGTGTTAGCCGAGTTATTAGTTAAGTCTATTCATCCAGCAGGTTGGGGAATCTGATACACCCCACATATCAATGTCCTAAGATGGTTGTGAGGCCAAGGCCCCATCAACGCGTGAGGCCGAGACCGGCGGTCCGTGATCCCGTCGGGTTCCTCATCCCCGACTTCAAGTACATGAGGAGTGTCGAGAGAAAGGGATCGCTCGCGGTCACTACGGGGATGCGCGGTACCCCAACGTAGGCCGACAGCTCGGACACAATGTCCCATTCCACCATGCCCGGCTCACGAGACTGTGGACCAGTTGCAATCTAGTTATCAATGGGCTACAATGGTTGTAAGGTATTTCAGGTTCTATACATAGGTGAGCAAACAGGCTTAACAACAAGGTTGGTCAGACAGTAGGCTAGACCGTACGAGTCAAGCTACCGTGAGACGAGTGACCTCGGGCACAAGGGACCCATGTAGTCGAACTACAACCACCTGATCACGCTCGCCCCAACCCATAGATCTAACCCTAGTGTAGTCCTACCGATGGGACTACCATCTCTCTTCATATTTTTGACCAACCCAAGAGGGTGAAGGGGATACATAACATGCTAACTATCAATGCATCATCTAATATAAACAACATCATGTTCTCATGCTTCTCAATATAAAATTCTAAATTTCTACTAACATGTAAAGCTGATAATATCATGAACAAAATGTGTGTGTGTGTGTAGTGTGGGTTGGTGAAGAAGTTAAGCACTTCCTACCTCCTTTAAAATCAAAATACACAAAAATCAAGGAATCATACATGTTATAGGGCACATCATATGAGAAAATCAAACAAGGCATGAGCATATAATCGTTCATACACAAAATCGTGTGAGAGGCAAGAACAACATCATATGAGAGCCAAACATACAATTCTAATAAACATACAAGTCCTATGACTTCTCTAGATCCTCCAAACATAGCATTCAAGTAACTAAAATCATTAAACACATACTAAAATTGGTGTTAGGCCACCTAAGAGCAATAGTTCGCACCTTTGGATTCATTGAAGGCGAATGACTTAGGAGATGTGGAATTTGGGGTCGAACGGTCAGAATTCTAAAAGCAACCCTCGCATGTTAGAATTCCATGTAATCCCTTCTCATCACAAGGGTTTTAAGGAAAAAGGGGTGATGGATCTTACCTAGGCGATCAACGGAATGAAACGACGGTTGTGGAGGAGGGTTTCCTCTTGGAGACGAGGTAGGGAGTTATGGGGTTTGATTTCTTTGGGCCCCACTTCGATCTAGGGTCCGCCTTGCTCACCTTCCCTCTCTCTTTCTTCTCCTTCTCCCCTTTCTCTTCTCCCTTTTCTCTCTTATCTCTTTCCTTCTCTAAGGCAAAATTGTATGGGGAGAGGGGGTGCCCAAACGAGGCCCTTTTATAATGCCAGGTTTGATGTAAATGGCCCCAAGGGCTAGGTTTTTACTATACTAGATCTATGAGAGGGTCTTTCTAGGCTCTAGGGCCCTATCACCCCTCTGGCCACCAAATTTGGTGTGAAAGTGTCTCATGACCCGATGAGGGGTCATGCAGAGTTTGGGGACAAACGGATCAACGAGAGTGGGGTTTAATCATACAGTTTCGATCTTCAAATGGCCCTATGGGGACCATATCGGTGATTGGGGCAGTTCTGGTGGCCCCCTGGCCATGAAACTTATATGATAAGTGGTCCATGGCCCGATGAAGGGCCATGCAAAATTTGGGAATGATCGGATATGCGGTTGGGTCGTACGGGTCCGATTTGCGATCGACGATCACCGTTCCACGATCGGGTCCCAGATTTAGTGGCCGGGTGTAGAAAAATACATTAAACCGTCACCGAAAATTTGAAAGAAATTCGACAGCTGGAACGCCTGGTATCTCAGCTTTAATTTCAAGTGCCAGATTTCAATCTGGCATTGGTGGGGTGCTTTTGGCAAGTGTCAGATCCCAATTCTGGGTGTCCACTGGGTCCGCAGTCCGCGATGGACCACAAGCCCAGTGAGACTTATGATTTCATAAATTTTTAGATTTTTCTGACCTTCCTCGGTCGCTGGGTGGCCCACACGGGCTGTTGTTAACTGTAAACAGGCCATCTGACTTGACGGCCCGTACTTGGTCCCATCATAACTCGACTGGTCTACCCCAGTATAAACTAACATTGAGTGTTAATGGTCATTAAGTGATTTTATAAGTTAATTAAAAAGAAATTTTAAAGGATTTTTGGAAATCCCAAAACAGTGAAAATCCAGAATGTTACAGTTTGCCAAAGGGTTCAGGGCTATCAAAGGTGAGAGAGAGAGAGAGAGAGAGAGGAGAGGAGAGAGAGAGAGAGAGAGAAGGAGAGAGAGAGGAGAGAGGAGAGAGAGAGAGAGGAAGTTTGTAGAAGGGAGGTTATGCTCGTGAAGGTGATCTAATGTGCAATCAACATCTCAGCGCTTCTACACCCTCGTGATCGGTGAGATCTCTCCGTTTTTATTTTATTATCTTATTGTTTATCCACTCTTGCGTGAGTGAAGAAGGTTGTAACGTTCTACTTCATGGTGGATTGTTGATCTGGACGAGGTCCTGTGGTTTTTACTTCTTTGAGGGTTTTCCACGTAAAAATCTCTTGTGTGGTGTGGTTTATGCTTTAATTTATTTCATTGCTTTATTATCACATAATTCTGGTTTGTTTTGGGAGGCTAGATCCTAAGGTTTTATGTAAGGCTCCCAACATTTTGTTTGTATAGTTTATCTGAGTGATAATAACCCTATGAACAGTTTGGATGGCATATAAATATTATGGTCAGCTCTAAGAACGTTTCAACAGTGGACATTTCTGTTCCAACTGTTTCTTTGGTGTGGCCCAACTGAATTTTGGATATATCTTATTTTTTTCAATTCCTGTCCCACCTTGGTCTTTAAATCAAATAAATGGAATGGATTTTCATGGACATCTTTGTAGGCCCCTTCACAGCCCGGGCCACATGTATATCTTTGTGCACAGGTCACAAGCAATCCACTTTTGTTATTCATGGCACAAAATGAATATAAAATAGTGATGATTGGCCATTAATGGGTTACAAAAGTTTTGGATCAAGTAGATATTTGTTTTTTTCTCCTCTGCCTAAGTTTATGTAACTTGATCAACCGGTTGGATGGCAAATAAACATTACTGTGGGCCCTATTGAGTTTTTAATAGTAGGGCATACAATCACCATCATTTCCTATGGCATGGTCCACTTGGGACTCATATCTTCTTCAATTTTTTGTCTCGTGCTCTCAAATAACCTACAAAACAGATGGACTACATGGATGTAGAATAAATGCATCAAGGTGGGACCCACGATAAGGGCTGCACCGCCTTCATGTGATCAAGGCCAAACTTAATCCAGTATCGGACCATCCTCACTAGGCTTGTATAGAGCATGGCCTGACTCCAACCTGTCCCTTTAACACCCCTAGGAGCACTATAGAGATTTTTGTCTTTAAAATAAAGAGACTGGATTCTCTGTTTACCAGGAGTAGAAATTTCTTGGTCTTTGCAATGCGATTGGGCCACATAATTACTAATGACGTTAGCAAACATCATTAACGATGATGTGGTCCAATTACAATGTAGGAAAATAAAAATCCATATTCCTAGCAAACAAAGGATCCGGATTCTAAAATTAAAGGAAAGGGTACTTCTTAAATAGGCATTGGGGCGCATTTGAAGGACAGCTAGATATCCCAATTTATAGGTTGCACTAGATAGACGGTGACAATTGATACATCATCAAACCAGGCATGTAAAAGAGCAGAGGTAGCAGTGGGCCCAGTTTGAGACGAGCTAAGCAAGGCGTAGGCCCGCTCGATACTCAAGACCCTATGGTCCAAGACAAAATGGGCCTACACAACAGGGCCAAGCTTGAGGCTCAAGATTTATTTGGGCTCAAGGCCAACTGGGGCCACCAGAAAATTGATAAAATTCTCAATTTTCACTTGGATCTTCCTAATGTATTTATTAATTAAATCAACCACACTTAATAATGATTAATAAAAAAACATTTTAGAGGAATGAAACCTATAGTTTTACATTCAAAATGGATGGATTGCCTAGTGAGAACTAGCGTGGCATATTTTGGAGGTAAAACACACTTCATAAAGAGTCGGCGGATGCAAATTAGATACATATGCTATTGGTACTCTAAATATAGACATGAGGTTGGAGGATTTTATTAGACAGCAGGACATTATTAGAAATGGACTCATGTAAGCATGTTTGAAAGTTTTTCAATAGCTGGAAAGATCTTATCTTTAATAGCAGTATGTCGTCCGATAAAATTCTGCCACCACGTACCTATATCCTAACAAAGATAGGACTAATGGCCATACAAAACATGGTCCATACAAAACATGTTTGAAAGTTTTTTGGTTCTCAATTAGGTTTTATATGTAACAGCAGCCCCCATTTGTTCAATTAAATCCTACCATATTATGCCTAGATAGAAGCAGTACTCCGCATTTGGCGTGGCCATGCCCATATAACTTGAGCCCAAGCACAAAAAAAAAATTGACAGGGCGATGATGCAAGGCCCACCCTAACCATTGCTACACTTCTCAAGGAGGGTTTTGATATTTCATATATGAGATAAATACTTCATAAATATGATTTTACTACTTTTTTACGGCAGTTTTAAAGTTAATGGGTATTTCTGCCTCCAAAAGTGTTTGGAAAATTATGGACGTGGCATATCCATGCCGTCCATCGGTTTTATCGGAACATTTTAGGGCGTGAACCCAAAAATCAGGTAGATCCAAAGGTAAGTGACCCAAATTACTGGAAACAATGGTTGTAAAATGTCTACCGTTAAAAAAAAATTTCCTATGAGGGCTTAAGAAGTTTGCCCACAAGATTATTTATTTAACAGCTAACCAGTTCACTAGGTTACACAAACATGAATAAGAGAATTACACAAATATCAGTTTAATACAAAACTTATGAGGGCCTAAGAAGTTTTTAACAATAGGCCTTCAATTCCCAATATTTCCTGTTATGTGGTCCACTTGAGTTTTGGATCGACCTCAATTTTAGATACATGCCCTAAAATCAACTGTCAAAACGGATGAACGGCATGGATAGGCCACATACATCACAGTGGGTCCGACATAAAATTTGCACCCCTCGTAATGTTTTAAAAAAATAAACTGTCACTATTGCATTGAAAATGGGGTGGGAATTAGTAATTAATTTATAGACATTTACACAGGTAAACAAGAAAACAAACAATCGAGGGATAATTCTACCATATTCCGGTTTTCTCACCTCCACCGTAAAATTTCTGGATTGACGGTCTACAATCTGGATCACCAACCGTAGCGCATTTTGAATCTTTGATAGGCCGTGCATGAAGACACGATACACGTTCTGATGGACTCGGCTCTCATGGTCACCCACCACACTGAAAACAGTGGTGACTCATTCTCCTAGCAGGCTAGACTCATTTACTGCCATCCGGACCGTCCAATTTTATGTCATATCTCAAATCACACTGACTAAAAAAGGGTAACTACCCGATTGATGCCTATCCAATGGAGTGTTCCAAATTTCAAGGGCGAAATCAGATGGGTACCTCCATCATTACAGTTTTAAAATTTATGTTGTAATGATCCATCCTTAGCTGGACCATCAGTTTGGATGGTCCAGATTTCCTTAGCACAATATCACACGTACCGCTGATATTCACCACCATATCTTTATTCGGTGTTGAACTCACACAGTAGACTTAGCAACCTTATATGTCTCGAAACCTCCAGCAATTTCAAGCTCGAAAAATTCAATGGCAGACGACGACGAAGACGACGAGAAATCTCTGGAGCTTCAGCTGGATTTTCATTTACAAGAGCAGAAAGAATCGTTGATAATTGTGAATGAAGCTCTAGTTTCAGATCCCACCAATCAGAGCTTCTTTCGGTAGGGTTTCTCTCTCCGTTCTGTTTTTTATTTAGGGTTTTTTCCTCCTTTTCTATAGATGTTTGAAATGCGAGAATTACATACTCCTGATGCAATCAGGACGTGTGGTCCGTACCAATGTTGTACATGGATCGGTGATTCAGACCGTTGATCTGATGGGTTATCCGTGAATGCTGGATGCGTTGAAAATCTCTCACGTTGGAAGATGCTAACCCTTTGATCAGCGGCCTACGAATAGATGTTTCGGAAAGAACTAGATCAAAGGTCCGTATTAAATGGGGAAAGGCCTGTATTTTGATGGTCTCCATCACTGAACCATGGGGAATGCATGTATGAAATACGTGCATTGGAACATTCGAAGGCGTTGGATGGCTAGGATCTTTCGGTCCATTAAATGTTTAGGGCATTCCTTATCTACCATGAGGGCTATCTGATCAACGGTCTGGATCACAAGACCGTGCTCTCCACTTGTACCAATTGGTTGTACGTTAAGGGATACTTTCGACTTTGAATAATTCCTCCTGCAGAAGTACTTGGTGAATTGTCTGAAAAGTGGAATCTTTTTTAGTCGAATTTGGTCCACATGCTCTTCTTTCCACAAATTTCTTCAAATTCTTCAAGAAGCGAAGCTTGATGGTTTGAAGCTATTATGTTTGTTAGAGTATGTAGTTTTTATTTTATTTATCATTAGGATGAAATCCTACCATGACATTTTATTTTATTTTTTCCGTCAAGGAGATTTGTAAGTTGAGTCATGAATCAAGCCATTTCACATCAGATTCTATATGATTGTTGGGTTCAAGGTACCATCTTCTATGGCATGTTTGGATGTGAGAATTGAATAAAGTGGAAACAACCATCGAAGTCTAGAAAGTCCACTTGACGTGGTTTCCATTGTCCATTACTAGAATAATAGAGTGGAAATATTGAAGGTATTGGGTCTAAATTATAATTTCATTATTTTCAAGTTGGACTTGAAAGAAGCATAACTGCAATTTGAGGGATCCTTCCTAATTGTGAATGCTAGGAAAGAACATAACTCTCGATTAAACTCAATTTTGATTCATTAAAAAAAATAAAATAAAAAAAAATCAATTTCTCAATTCATTTCACTCCTGCATTCAAACACAACCTTTAAGTTTTTGAGAATTCACATACAGCATTAGATGTGAACTTACACATACAATGCTTTTGTTTCCCACTAGTGTCACTTTTTAGAACATTCAAGTGGCAACCATGGGGCGATCTACTCATTAGGCGGACTGTGGACCACATCTATGAAAGTGTTGTATGTGAAAGTTCACATACAACATTTTTTCTTCTTCTTATCACGGGGAGTTGAAGAGAAGCACAAGTTTTGTCTTATGAAATGGGATGAGGCGTGTAAGTCGTTTGATGAAGCGGTAGCTAGATTGAGGAAGTTGGAGGTAATGAACTTTGCTCTCCTAGAAAAATGGCTGTGGAGGTTTGGCTCGTAGAATGTCTTTCTATGGAGAGAGGTTATAACAAGAAAGTATGGGGTTTGGGAAGGGGGTTGGTGGTACAAGGGCTTCATCCCTATACAAGGCTTCGTCTCCGTGGAAGTCTGTATCTAGTTTGAGGCTGAAGTTTTTGGAGTGGATGGATTTTTCTTTGGGCGATGATAAGAGAATCCATTTTTGGGAGGATGCTTGGTTAGGTGAAAAGCAGTGAGGGAAGTTTTTCCATTGTTAGCTAAAATCTCGTTAGAGGTGAATATCATGTTTGTGTATTGTTTTTCTTTCTCAGGAGATGAGGTTATTTGGGCTCCCCCCTTGTTGTAAGAATCTGACAGGTGAAGAGTTGGATGATTTTGTTAAGCTATTGGAGCTGTTGCGCAGCATGAGTCCTTTGGTGGGAGATAGGGACGTTATGGTGCGATTAAAGAGAAATCCAGCCGGTTTTTCGTTAGGTCCTTGTATGGAGCAATCATTGGGTCTTCATCGGGAGATCAAGCTCATCATACGCAAAAAAGCTTTTGTGTGGTATTATTGTGCTTCTCCCAAGGTTGCAGCTCTAGTTTGGCTCATGGGAAGGAACAAGGTGTCATTGTTGATAATCTCCATAAGCAGATGATGGTGCTCCTAAATGTTTGTGTGCTGTGCTTGAACAGCGAGGAGTGTGTTGATCATCTCTTCATCAATCATTCTTTCACCAAAGGATTTTGGGATAGTTTTTTCGATTTGTTCGATGTGTTATGTGTTGCTAGGTTCAATTGATAATCTCCTTGTGGCTTGGCATGCGAGATGTGTGGGAAAGATAGGAAGGACAATTTGAAAACTTTCTTTGTTGGCTGGCATTTGGTTCCTTTAGGGTTAAAGGAATGATCGTTGTTTTAGGAACTGTTGTGGGCGGGTATTGGAGGTGTTCAACAGGGCTAAATTTAATGTAGTGGGTTGGGCCTAGGCCTTAAAGGTTCTAGGCGAGAGTGTCCCCCCCCCCCCCCCCCCCCCCCCCCCCCCCCCCCTCCTTTCTTGGTTTGATTTGTAATTCTTTCAGCTTGCCCTTGCATAATAAAATCGTCATTTTTTCCCTTTCTTTTTGTCCAAGTCATACTAATTCAACATGTACTAAATTCACCGAACTTCCTTTTCTCCTCATGAGCGGAGCAGATAGAACTGATTTCGAGTTTATTTCTGTTTGAATCATCGACAACTTGATTTCGTGAATTAGAGACCGCTAAATTATTTCTGATACTTAAAAAAATAATAAAAAAATTCACCGTTTGCATTTTATGTAAAATCAAGCAAAACTCATGAATCCTCGTGTATTAAAATCACCAACGGTTCAAGACTTGCCTGGTGAGGTGACAATATTAACTTGAGAAGATTTGAGCAAAAGACCTGAAGTAAGAACTGAGACGGCTTTGCTGGCAATCATTTCCATGAACTGAACGAGTCAACCATACAAATTTAGTGATCTGATGTCACAAAATGAATTTACTGATCGCAAATCGAACTGAGCAAATTGATTTCACTGGGAAGTGGATTATGAATTGCGAGCTGAGCCAAATAGAAGTATGAACATAACAGCTACCAAATAATCTGTGGCACAAGATTTCAAAGATTTCAGATGGCTTTGAAGGTCCAATTATATCTCAAGCATGCTTGGGATATGATTCTTGATTTGGTCCCCGTCACTTCGCTGGATGGATGCTTCCTTTATTAGTTCCACCCTAGTTATGTGCTTCCTTTGCGAGTTCCACCCTAGTGATCAACAATGCATTTGCTGTTCAAAAATAAATAATAAAACTTCCTTCATTGGCAAAGGAGAACAATTACTCAAATGGTCTTGATTTTTTCTGTGATGAACTTAAGTTGGGCTTCAATGACATTTTCTTCAAGACCATTCTAATGAGATTGTCACTGAAGGCATAAAGATGCTCTCTGTTTTACATCCTCTTGTTTTTTAAGGGGAGATTGTGGACATATGATGATTTATAATCACACATATAATGTTGATGGATATATCATGCAAGAGGAGTTGTAGGATCTCAGTTGCGAAAATTGGGGCCTATGGTTTGGCAATCTAGACCATTGGTCTGTTGTGTCAATCTCCTAAAAATCTTATGAACTTAACAATCCTAATATTTGAATTTCTATCCCAAGAAAACACAACTAAAAGAACAATACAACTGCATTATAAATTCCGCTGAAATGGTTCCGAGATTGGTTGCTAGGATCTTACAATTTGGGATGTCTTCAGGCATGGCTCATCCATGGTAGGTCGCAACAAACCAATATTTCGAATTATGGAACCACATGCCCACTCACCAGAATTGGAAACATGAGTATACTGTACAATGCCTCAGGCTGAGGATCCTATAATTCTTCATCATGTAATTACCCATATGGCCACATCATTGATTAATCTTTTGATCTCTATGTGTTTTTTATTTTTTATTTTTTATTTTTATTTTTTATTTTTATTTTATAAGGGCCCGTTTGGGTAGGGGATCCCGCATAATCAAGATTTATACAAATCCTGTTGCGGGCGGGCCCATGCCCTCCACATAGGATTTAGTGCACTAAACCAGCGCATTCACATAAAAACAATTAGCGGCATTTTTTGTTTTACCTAAAACTTCATTAGTTGCGTTCTTGCTGAGGAAAGTGCTGCTTTATTGCAGCAAATCCGTGGAGGGCATGTGGCCTGCCAAAATCAGGATTAGAGTTAATCCTGATGATGCAAGATCCCTTACCCAATGGGGCTCTAAGTTGATCTTTGGTGCTTCTGATAAAATACTTACTTCTAGGAGTTGCTTTGATCAATGCTTTAGTACATATGGCTATTCTTCCAGTTGGTAGAGGTTGACAATTCTTTTGTGAAAGGTTCGCGAGGAGCTTGTTCTGGCGATCAAGGATGCAGAAGAAGCGCTTCTTCACCTAAAACGTGCACGATTATTGCGGGAAACCGATTCATTGTTATCGAGACAAGGTCCTGAACCTACAATTCAGGATGTGGAAGTGGAGCCTCTTGATTCAACGGAGGTTGAAGCAGAACCTCTAGAGATGAAAAGTTACTCTATTGGATCTAAGTGTAGATTTCGTCACACAGATGGGCGTTGGTATAATGGCCACATAGTTGGATTGGAAGGTGCTAGTTCTGCAAGGATCTCTTTTCTTACGCCCACGGCTGAGAACATGCTGGTGGGTAAATTCATGCAACTTGTCTTCCTATTTTGCTTTTACAAGTGCACCAATTTTCTGTCTTTTTTCCTTTTCCTTTTCTGATATGAATTCTTCTAGCTGAAAA
Organism: Magnolia officinalis; assembly: GCA_021015155.1. Classification (NCBI taxonomy): domain Eukaryota; kingdom Viridiplantae; phylum Streptophyta; class Magnoliopsida; order Magnoliales; family Magnoliaceae; genus Magnolia; species Magnolia officinalis. Next base: position 54,877,534 of record JAJHSJ010000015.1, read on the forward strand.
GTATCTTGGAATATTCAGTTTTGCTATGTTGATAGCCCTGATGGATTATACTATATGTATGCAGTGTTTTAAGTTTTGGTATCTACACCTGTATTGCACCCACCCTTGGGATACGAAAACATATCGGGTTTCGCGTGGAAAGTTATCGCATGTATTGCATAATGTATCGCTGTTTTTGGGAAACATTGGGAAATTGGTTGAATTTTTTAATGAAACTTCAAAGCATGTTAAAAAATACACTAATACATACTTAAAACCAGTGTTCGAAATATCAGTATCGCACTATGTATTGTACCCTTGGGATATAGATACATATCGGTTATCGCACGGGATATATCGTTTGTATCGCATAATTTATCGCACTTTTTGGGAAACATTGGGAAAATGATTGAATTTTTTAATGAAACTTTGGGGATTGTTAAAAAAGCCCTTAATACACACTTTTAAATTATAACATCTCAAAAAAAATATGCACATAATAAGTTTCCTTTGTATAGGGTCCTAAGCTATGCGATGTTTAACTGAACTAATGCAACTATATTTAAATTGGATGCATGATATTTATAAATATATCATAGTCATGTATGAAAACACAACCAATTCATTGAAAAGCAAAAGAAGAACTGAAGAAGTAAAATTTGAGAAATATACATATCAATGATGGGGACTACTCTCCCTGACACCAGCCCCGTGGCTGGTGGTCGGTGTTCTGTGGGCCCCACCATAATGTATTTGTTTCATCCATTCTGTTCATCCATTTTTACGGATCATTTTAGTGATTGATACAAAAAATTATAGGGATATAGATCTCAGGTGGACCACACCACAGGAAAACAATAATGATTGGATATCCACCATTAAAATCCTCCTAAGGCCCACTGTATTGTTTGTTTGACATCCAATCTGTTGATTGGGTCATAAAGACCCAGATGAAGGGAAAAAATAAATATTAGATTGATCCAAAGCTTTTATGGCTCCCAAAACGTTTTTAATGGTCAAAGTTCATTCAACACTGTTTCCTGTAATGTGGTCCACTTTATATTTCGATATATCTCATTTTTTCTCTCATAACATAAAATGATCTCTAAAAATAGATGGACAGCACGGATGAAACACGTACATCATGGTGGGGCCCACAGAGCACCAACCACCAGAGCTGTATGTATGAAAAGGTTATACAATGGGGCTGACCCTCGCGCGGACGCTGATTGCGTAACCTAAGCGCACTGAGTAAACTCTGTGGGGCTGACCCTCATTCATGCATGTTTTTTTTTTTTTTGAAAGATGAAAGGATTTCATTAAAAGAGGGGGAAAAAAACTAGGAGAAAGGCTGCTGAGAAGCAGACCGCAATTGCACTCCTAAAAAGAAAAAGTCAGGACCAAAGAGATCCTTGACATTGGAGGCCATTCGATAATATGACGCTTGGCCCTCGTCGCCACTGCCCCAGCCGTGTTCGAGAAATTTCTGAAGCATCTATTGTTCCGTTCTCCCCAAACCGACCACCAGACTGCAAGAACTGACGTCCTCCAAATGATAGTCTTCACCTTTCCTAGATACACCCCGTGCACCTCACCCGGAAAGCACCAATGTAAATTGAAACAGATCATGATCTCTGCCCAAATGGCTTGGACGAACCGACAATACAGTAACAGATGATCGACTGACTCTGCTGCCTGCATACAACAAAGGCAAATGTTGGGGAGAACCATCCCCTTCTTCCTCAGATTGTCCATAGTCAGAATTTTCTTTTTCCCTGCCAGCCAGCCAAACACTGCGGGGGGGGGGAGTCTGATCCCTCTTGGGATCAGACTTTTGCATGTGCATCTGGTTGTAGAGGGATCGAACTGAAAAGAGGGACGATTTGTCCGGTATCCAGAAAATATCATCTTCTGAAGAGAGAGAGGGGGCTGAAGAATAGAGACATTCTAGGAGCCCCGTAAAATCTGGAACCTCCCAATCTTGGAGACTTCTTCTGCATGTCACATTCCAGACGATTTTTCCACCAGCTTCAGTAAAATGATCAGCAACATATGAATTTTTGGACGTAGCAATACGATAGGAGATAGGGAATCTTAGTTTAAGCGTTTGATCACCTATCCAGATATCGTCCCAAAAGCAGATTTTAGCACCGTTGCCGAGCACAAAACCGATATTAGGGAGAACCTCCCGTTTCATTTTTATAATTTCTTGCCAGATATGAGTGACTTTGTGGGACGACAAATCTTTAACCCACCAGCCACCCGAAGATCTGCCATATTTACCCTTGATGATGGAACACCAAAGTCTACCTTCTTCAGCCCCAAGCCTCCAAATCCACTTTCTAAGGAGGGCTTTGTTCATAACCATAAGATCTTTAACCCCAGCTCCCCCATCCGACAACTGGACTCATTCATGCATGTTATCCACTCCATTCATCCATTTTAACAGATAATTTTAGGGCTTTAGCCCAAAAATGAAGTCTATCAAAATATCAAGTGGACCACACCAACAAAAACAGTGTGAATTGAATTTCTACTGTTGAAAGGTTCTTGGGGGGCACGGAAGTTTTAGATCAAGATGATATTTGTGTTTTCCATTCATCCATGTCTGATTGATCTTATTATCTTATTAATAGGTTGGATGACAAATAAACATCACCGTGGGCCTTAGAAAGGTTTCAACGGTGGAAATTAATAGTTTCACTTTTTTCTGTGGTATGGTCCACTTGAGTTATGGATATGGTTCAATTTTGGGCCGAATACCTAAAATGATCAGTAAAAACGGATGGACGGCGTGGATAAACCACGTGCAATCACGGTGGGCCCAACAGAGTTTACTCAATATGATAAGAGCGTACTAAGTAACTCACTGCGCAATCCGATCTCAGCCCGTCATTGATGGGGCACAAGCGACGTTACCAAGTTATGTGGGTCCCACCATGATGTATTTTTTGTATCCACACTGTCCATACATGTGAAGAGATCATTTTATGGCATGAGCCAAAAAAATGGGTCAGATCCAGAGCTCGAGTCGACCCCACCACAGAAAACAGTGGAGAGAGTGACACCCACCATTACAAACTTATTGAGGGCCACAAGAGTTTTGATCAACATGATATTTGCCTAAATATTTGTGTCATGCCCTAAAATAATATTTCCAAATGAATGGATGATGTGGATATGACACATACATTACCGTGGGACCCACAGAACTTGGTGACGTCACTTAAAAGTAACTCACTACGCTTACCGTACTAATTAAGCTAATTATGGTCCACCATGATTTATGTATTTTATCCGATCCATCCATCCATTTTACCAGATAATTTCAGGGCTTTAGCCCAAAAAATAAAGAATATACAATGTTCAAATGGGCCACACCGTAGTAGAAAATAGTTGAATTGAACATCTATAGTTGAAAATTTCTTGAGAGCCACAGAAGTCTTGGATGATTGGATCAAGCTTATATTCGTATTTTCCCTTCATTCACGTCTGTATGATCTTATTAACGGTATAGATGACCAATAAACATCACTACAGGGCCGAGAAAGGTTTCAACGGTGGAAATTAGTATCACCTCTGTTTCCTGTGGTATGATCTTTTAAAATTCCTAAATTTTGAGATCAACCCCTTAAATTAGATGGGAAAACAGATGGACGACGTGGATAGACCACATACATTAAAGGTGGGCCCAACTGAGTTTACTGAGTACGATAAGAGCATACTCAGTAACCCATCATGCAATCCAAATCCATTTTCACCCCCATCCGCGCCCTTCTCCTTCACGCACGCAAGAGTTCCGACGTTCGTGGCGGCGATGATTCTCGTTCCGGAGGAAGGGGTTCCTCAATCTGGCCTGATCTTGCCGGAATTTCCGAGAAATCGCCACAGATACTCTCCAATCAGCGAAGAAAGAGGGAAATTGAAGAAAATTGCGAGAAAAATCATCCAAGAAAGAGGGAAATCGTACTTACCTGTTGAATGACCCACATCTGATCACCAATCTTCGCTACAGCATACAGGTACTCTCCGATTTCTCTCTCTCTCTCTCTCTTTTTTTTAATTCAATTTTTTTTTCTCCATATATACATCGTGCGATATCGACGATATATCGTGCGATATCTGGATTTTGGGATTTTTTGTATCTTCCGAGGGTTATCGCTTGGGTTTCGTCTCGCTGGGGGGCGATAACGATAATATCGGCCGATAGTATCGATATTTCGAACACTGCTTAAAACTCAAAAGATCACAAACAAATAAGTACACATGATAAGTTTCCTTTGTATAGGGTCCTAAACTATGCGTTGTCTGACAGAAGTGATGCAACTATATTCAAAATCAATTCATGTGATTTATAAACCATAGAAGACATGTATGAAAACACTACCACTACATTCAAAAGCTAAATCCGTCTTACAACGTTCAATGCATTTTTTATATATATATATATATATATATATATATATATATAACATCAGCATGCACTCATAAATAACACCCAGTCAATGTAATTATATATATATATATATGGGAAAAGGTACAATGCGCTCAAGCTCACGATAAGCTCCCATGAGGTTGAGCTGTGTGGGCCCCAACGTGATGCGTGTCGACCATCAACACCGTGCATTTGATGGGTCCCCTTTAAATTATGGGATATCCCAAAAATCAGCAGTATACGGAACTCAGGTGGGCCATACCATCTAAAATCATGTGAAGACATGCCAAAAACATATAAAAGCACTTGGTGGGGCCCACCTGAGTTTTGAATGCTGCTGAAACTTGGTCCGAACCCTCATCCAAGTGGGACACACATAATGGATGGGCTGGATTTGCAAACCACATCTCGGTGAGCCCAAAAAATGATTATGAATGTTTTAATGGTGCACGGCCCCTCTCCACTTCTGTATGTGGTGTGGCCCACACAAGTCACAGATTGACTTGATTTTTGAGACCTAGGCCCACGATGGAATGGTGCATCTGACTGATGGGGTAGATGTTCGAAATGCATCACGGTGGGGCCCACACAGCTCGACCTCATGGGGCGTTAAAATCAGCTCGAGCGCATTGTACCTTTTCCCTATATATATATATTTATCAATATTTGTAATTACTTTTTTTCAAAAATTCTAAAATTTTCCGTTAATCTGTATATTAGCTTACAAGCACTCTCACATGATTTTTCCACACTAATTGCAAGTTAAATGGATGAAATTGGAAATATTTTGAACTTTGTCTAAATTCCACATTTTCCCCAATTCAAAAATTGGAAGTCAAGATCCATGATTGAGCATACAAAACATGTAAAATCATGAATTACTACATTCTGTAGAAACCAAGCAATACAAACAAGAGAAAATAGTTTAAATTGCAAAAACTCACCAATCAGGTTTCTAGTACCACAAGCTCTTCGATCTCGATTTTCACACCCAAATCTGTTCTCTCCAAACAAATTAAAGGATTGGTCAAAATCCCCTTAGCAATGTAATCCCAACCAAAAAAAAAAAAAATCAGAGAAAATTGTTTTTTTTTTTTAAATAAAAAATAAAAAAATAAAAATGGTTTTTTGTGAAAATTTCAAAGTTTTTTGGAAAGGGGACCGAATGAGTGTTATATCTTCGATACATGCGATGCATATTGACAATGTCAGGGAACCTATAACAGCAATATTTTCAAAATCTCGCAAATACAGTGTCAATACATTGCAATATATTGCGACATATCGACTGATACTAGGAAGTTTCCTAACTACATCTTAGTTTCGTATCGGCTGTGTGATATCAATAGGATCAGCTGACACTGAAATCACTGGATATATTCCGTAATCTTCATTTTGTATATTATAAACGGCGGACTACGGTCTCTGCATCATTTTCTAATAAATCTCCATGAGTTTTTGGTGTGCTTTGAGAGTCTTAAGAGCCATTTGTGCAACTGGAATAACGTTGTCTAGGATAAGTGTGTTTTTGTTTCTTTTTCCCCCCCAAAAAAAGGCATTTGGTTGTCAAAAATCAACTTGACAAACTTGTAATGGGGACACTCAGATCCTTGAAATATGCTCCTTTTGGGGACTAGGGAAAATTTTCTAGTTCCCTAATCCTCAAATAAAGCAATGTTTTAAAACCAGACTTGGAATGATTGGTTGGACCAGAACTGTTGGCCTTTCTGGGCCAAGTCACTGTAGGACCCATTGTTGGATTTGGATCCCAGTTGCATGAGTTTTCTCCAATCCAATTGTTGAGTCATTCGTCTCAAACGGTCCAAACCTGAAACCATAAGTCTTTTCTTTCCCTCCTTATTTTTTAAGTATTTGTAAGTCATTTACTTTGGACATCATGATGATGCCATGGGTTGACCAGGTAACTTACCGCACAAAAAACTGGTTGACCTTTCCTCTGGGTTTTAAAACATTGGGTATTTGGGATGAAGCAATTTCCTTTATCGCACCTACACCGGGGTTGAGAGACAGGATGCATTCGAGGCATACCGGGGTTGAGAGACTGGATGCATTTGAGGCATAATTCATAAGCAATCAAGTGTGGAGCCCACATGACGGGAGTGGATTAGGTGAGACCCTAGCCTCGCCCAAGACGGTGCAGCCCTTACCATGGGGCCCACCTTGATGTATCTATTTCGTATCCATGGCTTCCATGTGTTTTTCCAGACCATTTTAGGGCACAATCCCAAAAATGAAGAAGATCCAAATCTCAGGTAGACCATGACGCCCTACCATCAAAAACTTCTTAGGGCGCACCTTAATGTTTCTGTAGTGTTTATTTGCCATCCAATCCGGTGATAAGGTCACTCACATTAGCCTGAATGAAGGAAAAGAGCAAATATCAGCTTGATCTAAAACTTGTGGCCCATTACTGGTCAATCACCACTGTTTCCTATGGTATGGTCCACCTGATAATTGGATCTGCTTCATTTTTTGGGATCACGCACTAAAATGATCTGGAAAAAAGGATGGTCAGCATGGATATAGAATTGATACATCAAGGTAAGTCCCACAGTAAGTGTCACACTGTCTTGGGTGAGGCCGGGGTCTCACCTAATGGCCTTTGATTATTTCAGCCTTGCCAGCCCTCTCTATATATTTTAAAAACTTTTAAGAGGCCTCATGTTTATTCTTGTCAATTTACTAACGGTGTAACTGCACAAGTGCAGATATGCAAATTCTTTCTACAGAAGCGATGCAGATTTGGTAGTAACTGCCGCTTGTCACATGGTATGTCATTGTTGTTTCCTCCAGGATACGACATTCAAACTCATCCTACAGTTTTAGAAAGCACTGTTGTGAATTGTGTGATCACTTGCAAGGTTGGATTCTACTCTCTGCATGTTCCTTTGTAGGATCAGGCGAGTACATAACACGGGCCATACTTGTATTACGAATGTGGACCATTGTCAACATTTATACCCATCCATTTTATTAAATACGCATGCTGTCTGCTGAATGACGGTACCAACCTTTTCTCAGACCACACTGCAGAGACAGTGGGGCCCGCCACATGAATGACCGTGAGCTTGCGCCTTGCGAAGGGAGAGTAGTATACATAACTCCTGCAACAAGCCATCACAATTCTCAATCTGAAAACATCTTGTCTGGATTGCCTTCATGTTCCTCAATGTTATGTTCAGTTTTCATCCGCAATTGCTCTTCTAACTAGGTGCAACTTCCACTTCAAATCACACTTCAGACTTGCCATCCCGCATAATACTTGCTAACATCTTGAAATAGACACTTCCCCGCTCCCACTCCAAATTCGTTGCACTTTGCTCCCTTTTTTCCTTTTTTCTTTTCTTTTTTTGGTGCCTTTTTGCTCAGATATCTCTATTCCTCGTGTGGCGGCGAATATTCCATATATAGCAGTTTCTGTTATACATATTTGGACATTTTGTTGCACAACTTCAATGGAAACCCCCTTTTGTAGAATAGCGGCGGCATGTAATCTGACATGGACTCATTTGTACAGGAGTCGATGTTCCTTTATCTTCATTGAAGCACTATGTCCCAACCCCATGGCAGCAATCGCTGGTGGGGTCCAGCATTTGGGCGATATCGAACAGCCATGCAGGTGGCATCTGGAGGGAAGCTGAGCTCGAGTCATGGGATGAAAAGCTCAGACTGGGCCATGTTGTCTTTCGGGACGATGGAAGCTCTGCCAAGCTTGGAAGTGATGCGCTTTCATTGTCTGAGTATGCTCAGATGAGTCAAGATGAAGAAGATGAGGAGTCTAGTTCTGAAAGATCAGACTCTGGCGATGACGATGAGGAAGATCCTGAAAGTGGAACAAGCAATCAAGGGCTAGGGTTTTTGGAGGCCACTGCATTACAACGTGGTATCCAAACAGAAACCGCTGTGTTTGCGAAGTGGGAGCACCACACACGGGGAATAGCGTCAAAGATGATGGCCAACATGGGATACCGTGAAGGGATGGGATTGGGTATTGCGGGTCAAGGAATTGTTGATCCCGTATCCGTTAAAGTCCTCCCGCCAAAGCAGTCACTCGGTCATGCTGTTGATTCTACTGACCGCGAAGGGAAGGACAGTGGAAGTCTGGGGAAGAAGCGTAGTAGAGGCGGTAGAAGGAAGCGCGAGAAGAAGTATGCGGCAGCAGTGCGGGCCGCTAAAGCTGAAGAAGAACGGCAACCAGATGTATTCAGTTTCATCAATAACCAACTTGCGAAGAATGAAGCCGAAAATGGGTCAGGCAAGAAAAGCGGTAGGGGCCCGGGGGAGGCAAAGAAAGAGGACCGACGGACCTTGATCGCATATGACGATGAGGTGAAGGAGTTGAGGAGCAGGGTCGAGAAACTGGAAGAGATGGTGAGTCGTAACCGGAAGGAGAAGGTGGTGTTCGAAGCTGCTTCGAGGAAGTTGGAGGAGACCCGAAAGGCATTGGCGGATGCTGAGGCGGCCCATGCATCTGTGTCGGATGCTGTTGTTAGCAGGGAGAAAGAGAAGAGGTGGCTCAAGTTCTAATGCTCTTTTCTTGTAATGTATATTTGCATGGAGCTGACTTTGATCCATGACACATGATCAGGAAAAGATATTTTGTTGCCCAATGCCGCTGTACGCATACAAGATGGGCCGGCAGATCCTGGCCGTCGATCGTGTGGGCTGTCTCTAGATGGCCCTTGGTTGAAAAACAGTGCTGAGTAGACGATGATAGCCATGGTTTTAAGACTCGGCGCGGCTTAGACAGACTCATTTAGCCCTGAGTCATGACTCAGTTGAGTCAGGAGGTTACTTGTTCAGGTAGGGCCTATTTTCATTACTGACTCGTGGCACCAAACTGGATCTGACTCGCGGGTGACTCGTCCTGGTTAGGCCTACTTTCATTTCCGACTCGTGGTTCTGAACTGGATTTGACTCAGCTGGGTTGAGAGTCGACTCAGTGGAGTCATAGATCCATGATCATGACCATCATTTTTAGCTGCCGAATCCATTGATCATTCATCTGAAGGCTGGTGTCCATTTTGATAGGATTGTATGGTCGGTTTGATTTTCAACCAGGGACCATCCACGGACAGAGGACCCACTGGACATGCCTTCTGGATCGTCCATGCCACATGTAAGATTTTGGAATGGTATTTGCTCATCTTTTTAGGTTCTAGCAGAGATTTCGTGCAAGTGGGACTGAAGGCTCGGTGATCCAAGCCGTTGATGTGATGAACCGCACTATGGATGACTATCTGATATTCTTAGCTACAGAATACTGGACTATTTTTAGTTGAATCTGAGCTATTGCTGCGTTTTCTTACTTAACTGTCTATTTGTTCGGCCAACTATTGAAAGGCTAGGATTCGTCTGGGACATTTTGAGTACTGGCCATCCAAGGTAGGCCTTACAATGTCAACTGTTTGGATCACTGAATGAACCTCCTATGAATAATCAGGCAAAGTATGGGTTTGCAGCCGCAGGCTCTTTCGTCCAGATTCCGTGGGCTGAAAAATGCTCCAGTTTTTTCAGTTAGCATGAGCTGGAAAAGCTGAGGGAGCTTGGTCTGTTGCGCTGCATCCACCGGATCTCCACTCTTCACCATGGTCTGTTGGTGGTGATGGGTGGGGCCCACCGTCCCGTGTGGTGATGTCAACTGCCTAATATTTTGAACTCGGGCTGGGTTCTTCAACCCACGAGCAGCATGAGCCTGGGACACCAGAAATGCAGTATATGCTATTGGAAACCAGTTGTTAACAACTTGAAGGGACTGTTTGGATGCAAGCGAAATTGTGTTGTTTTGAGTCATGCTGTCCTGAATAAGCTATCTAGTTATGCAGTCTTAAACAAGCTAATCTGTTAGCTGGTGGTCAGACTGCTTGCTGGAACAACGAGGAAAAATGGACCATGGCACGTGGCACATGGCCACATGAAGGGAGTTGGCACATGTAAACATTATGGTGAACGTGCACACGGACACATGGGACACATATATGATGCCTATAGGTGATGCACTTGGCATATATGATGCATGTGCACGTAATATTGTGTTATTGTGTTTTACGTAAATAATCAAAGAATATTAATTTTATTAATTAATCTTTCAGTACACTCATCTTAACAATTTTTTATTTTTTTTTACGCGAATTGCTTGTCGAGTAAACTGTGTGAGACCCACTGTGATGGATTTATGGTGGGCCCACCAGCTCATTTTAAGGCATGAGCCCAGTGCTCAAGTGGATCACCGAAACAGTGAGGATCATGATATCCACTCTTGAAACCTTCTTCGGATCCACAGTGATGTTTACTTATTTGTCATCCAACCCGTTCATAAGGTCACACAGACAGGGATGAAGAGAAAACACAAATATCACCTCCTCAAGAAGTTTTCAGCGGTGAGCATTTAATTCCCACTATATTCTGTGGTGTGGTCCACTTGAGCTTTGGATTAGTTTCGGTGTGGTCCACTTGAGCTTTGGATTAGTTTCGATTATGGGAAACTGAGCTGGAAAAACGGATGGACAGTATGGATAACTCACACGCATCATGTGGGGCCCGCATAGTTTACTCAGCAGCGCCCTACAGGCCTTTTTTTAAAATAAATTATTCCAAACATCATGTGACACTTTTCTTCGGGGTACTTGCAAGTCTACATCCAAGAAGTGAGTTCTTCACTTGGAGTAACATTCTTACAAGTGGGCCATGGTAATTCAGACTACTGATCAGATGGTTGCATCGTGGTTAATGATGCTCACCTCTCAGGAAAGGGCAATCCTGACCCTTTACTCATTGGCTTGCAAATAGATGGTTAAGAAAGATTTATAGCAACCGTTCTCTTCGTCCAACCTGGTTGGGTTTTGGGGGCGTGCTCCATTCAGGTATGGCTGGCTATCTTATCAACGGTTTAGATCGCTGAACTGTAGACCCTACTTGCCACTTGAATGCATGTAACCGCCATACACATGGGATCCATTTCAATCCACCCTTCGGAATCATGGACCTTATCTAAGATGGAGTAAGACAGAAACATGCACTTGGTGGGTTTTCGTAACTGTCTAATTTGTGATAGTTGATGGTCAAGATGATAAACAGTCTAAGGTCCAAATCAACAATTAACTGTGCATTGATGGGAAGTTAGGATTCTCCAAACAATCTTGCTTTGGATACCCAATCTGCAGTCGGGCCCACCATTTGGACGGTTTGGATTGAGGTAAGTATACATACATATACAGTTGCTGTGTGCGGGCCTATAGGATCGTTATGCTCTATAGAGTATCAATGCTTTATTCCCCATTTACGTAGTGGGCCTAGCCATAGATCCATGAGAGAAAAAAAGTGATACTCTGGCATTGTGATGGATGATACGCAGGCACTTAGAAATTGCATGTGGATCTCAATCTAGATGTATCATGAACCAAAAAAAAAAGGTTTATTTGATTATCTGATCATCAGATGGGTTACATTTATTGGATGGTTAAAATGAAAAATATCCAGTGGCCCTATTTCAACAAACAAGTCTTCAAAAAAAAAAATGATTTTGGGCTCCCAATTAGAGTCGGTGGGTTACACAATTTGTACTGTTGAATTATAATTTGTATATACGGCGTGTTCAATTTCCTAGTACCTGCGTATCAAGTCTCATGATAGAGTATCAAATAACTCCTCGTCATTCATCATGTGTGGCCTCCCAGACCAAGATCTGGCCGTTCAAAACTTGTCACTTGGACCAAACCCATACGAGAAAAAATGACGAAATTTTGACAGCCAGGAAAGTGCTGATGAACGTCTATAATCAACACGTGAGATTTTCTGAAGGCAAGTTCACCCTCAACTGATAATTTTAGATTTTATAACTATGTGGATCTTCGTTCAGATATTCTAAGATTTATTTGGAACATAAAAGCTTAAATCCTAAAGCTAGGTTTTACTTGAATGATGCTGCTGAGAAATTAACATTCAATGGCGTTACTTCAAGTAGAAAGTCTTTCATTGATCTTATCCTAATAGAGGGGATGAGAGCTTGAAGACACCTTATCCTGACACTCATCGTTGAATCAAAATCGATGACAGAACTTAAACCTGCAAATCCTTATTTTAAGGATACAATTCCAATAATCTCCCATTTGAACTAACTGTTTTTCGGATTCTCAGGCACCGATTCAAATTAGTGTGTTGATATGGCAAACTTTTGTAGGTTTATCATGATGCATGTGTTATACTACACTGTCCATCCATCTTGATAGATAATTTTAAGGCATGATCTGATAAATAAGACAAATCCAAAACTCAAGTAGACCACACCATAGGAAGCAATGGGAAATGGGAATTGAACGCCTGCCAGTGAAATTTTGGAGGCCACAAAAGTTTTAGATCAAGCTGCTATTTGTGTTTTCCCTTCATCTAGATCTATGTGACCTTATGAGAAGGTTGGATAGCAAATAAGCATTATGGTGGGCCTTAGGAAGGCTTCATCGGCGGGCATCATTGTCCCCACTAGAGTTGGGCATCGAGTCGAGTCGGACCAAGTTAGGGTTGACTCGACTAGATTCGGTTTTGAAATAGGACTGACCCGAACTTGATCCGACTCGATATCGAGTCTAGCATGCCTGACTCGATCCGAGTCCGATCCGGTCATAAGTACTGAGTCGGGTCGAGTTGGCACCGAGTTGGGTCGAGAGATGAGGGAGGGAGAGACCAAGAGGGGGGATGAGGAGGGTGATGGTGGTGGGTGGTTGCCGGGCTTGGAAGATGAGGAGGATGAGGGAGGGAGGGAGAAATTTTAGAATTGGGTCGAGGTAAGGTTAGAGAGTTGGGTTTCGAATCGAGTCGGGTCTAACCGGATCAATTTTCGGGTCGAGTTACTAGGTAACTCGAACTCAACTCGGTTTGAGTTTGGATTGGATGAAGCTTACTCGATTCGGACCGACTCACCCATTCGGTTCGGGTCGAGTTGGATTTGAATGAGTCAAACGAGTCGAGTTAGCCGGATCAAGTCATTCGGTGCCCACCTCTAGTCCCGAATGCTTTTTATGGTTTGATTCACTTGAGCTTTGGATATGCCTCATTTTTTGGTTCACGCACTAAAATGATTTGGCAAAATAGATGGACTGTGGAGATACAACGCATACACATCATGGTGTCTAGAAAGCTTCGCCACATTAACAAACCACCAAGGTCGATGGTGTGTGGCATACCATGTAATCCAAGTCTCTTAAGCATACGTATTGAATGAGACTTCACAATAACAGCCAAGAGTATCAAGGAGTCATGTTAGCCGCTCTATAAAAGTTTATAGAGTCTCTCTAATGTAAAAATCCATTGTCTATCAAGTGTAGCCTAGCCATAGTAAAAGGCTATGCTACACAAAACATTAGTTCCATAGTTGTCTCATTCATTAAATGAATTTAACTCATGATCATGACCTAATATCCGGCCATTCTCAATTCATTAAGAACTCCATTATCTTCCGTGAGAGTGAATTTGCATATTAAACACTCTTAGATTATCGTAAAATACCAACTAGAATATCTCATGCTGAACCATATAGTACTGCCATAAGAGTGTTATCAGTAACCCAATATCTAAGACAGTACCATAAGGTATAAGCTGCACATTCACACTAGTGGGTCGAGAGTTGTACTTCTACCGACTCTGTTTTGATGCCAACATCCTCTTGTATGAGCAATAGACCAAGGTATAAACTGCACGTTCAGCTAAGTTCCTTGGAATATATATTTTGACAAAAAATGACGAAATTCTTAGTGATGGGTGGGCTGCAAGCATAGGATCATAAACGAGCAATTAACCAATATTTTTCAACTATTGATTTACATGGCCAATGTTTGGATGGTTTGGATCATTCTATTGATGTAATTTTAGTGATGTAATAAATAATTTTAACTGTTTTCAAGTATCATTAGTATGTCCTATCTACAGTAAATTAACAGGCTAGCCACGCCTTTATTTTTGGTCTCTCTCTTGCCTTTATAAATGAGCAAAAAAAGGAGCTGCTTGCAAATACTAAGGTTATATATTTGAAATATCTCTAATTCTAAGTACCTCTTAATTTGTCATATAAAGTAAATTTTAGATTCCAAATACACTCCAATACACCTTCCAAACAACCCTGACGTTTAAAACATTACTCACTATTAAGGGTGTACATCGAGTCGAATTAAGTTGAGCTGGCCTCGACTCAACTTGGCTCGACCACTAGCAGCCTCAGCTCGAACTTGGCTTGGCTCGGTCTTCGAGTCTGACTGGCCAACTCGGCTTGGCTCGGTCAGCAACTCGGGCTAATTCGAGTTGATTTCGCCATTGCAACATTTTCACAAACACCTGTACTGCACCTTCAAAATCTCATTGTATTTGAGACAGCAGCAATGGTTTTACAAGTATTTTATCAAACACCTTCTAAGCAACATAAAAATCAAGAAAAAAGGGTATTGGTTTCCTATACATACCTTCCTTGCTACCAGTCATACTTCTTTGAGTCATTTCATTAAACACTTGGTGAGCAATATCAATATCAAAGTAACCGAGTCACCGAAATAATTCAATTCAAGCTAGGTTCGATCCAATTCGAGTAAAGCTGGGGCAGCTCGAACTCATTTTCGAGCTCAAAAAATCAACTTGACTTTCACAACTTCACTTCCACGGTCTCTTCCCAAACCAAACATGAATATTTCAATTCATTTGGCTCTCAGGCTCAGTTAGTTACTCATGTTATGAGCATTCCCATATCTTTTAATGTAATGAGCCTACCCTCTCTTCTCTGTTCATATTCCAATATATGAAAACTGATACAAGACCAAAATATTCAGAGGACTCTTCCGACCAGGCTCGAACCCAGCTTCGAACCGAGTCGAATCAAGCTTTTCCATGTCGAGTCGAGCCGAGCTAGCTCGGTTCGTGTATACCTCTACTCACGATTGCCTTGCCAGCCAACGTTCCATGTACGTGAAATATAATTTAAGATGGCTTTGTTTTTCACGTGCCAACAGCCATTAATATGTAAATTGAGTGTTTACATTCTCTATGGTACAGTCCACTTAATTCTAGGAGTGGACTTATTTTTAGTATACATGGTGAAGATGTGGCAGCCCACCTGATGGATGGTGCGGATCTGATGCATGTTCTCAGATTGGTTGAATAATCCTGACATCAGATTCATGGGCACTATATTTTCATTTTCAACCGTCGGTTAAATGTCCACGAATACAATGGTAAGATGATAAAAACAATCTTAATTGAGTGGTTTGTGGAGAATCTGAAGTGGGTACCATAATTTGGACAGTCTAATTTGACTACTTATATGGCAAGTATGCAAAATTTAAGTGCCTGCGTATCATCAATCACACTCTGCCAGAGTATCAAAGTTTTCCTCTCTTGCCAATTAATAGGCAAAATTCCAGTCTACCTCCGCGTAAAAGAAGACCTCGCAAGCCGTCGTTCTTCGCTTTAAAAGAGGAAAGGAAAAAAAGAGAAGGAAATTCGTCCTTCGATCGCTTCAGGTACGCTTCGAATTTCTCTCTCTATCTCTTCCCAACCCCAAAACCCTAGAAATCCCCCACACCCTATTCCATCTGAATCTTCTCCAATTGGGGGTTTCAATCGATTCAAATTAGGGGTTTGGTGGCTGAATTCTCTCTCCGGAGATCTTCTGATGTTCTCGTGTTTTGTTTTTCCTTTTTGATTGAAGGATGTGGGCAGCTTCTTGTCTAGCATCGTGCTGCGCGGCCTGCGCTTGCCAGGCCTGCCAGTCGGTTGTTGGAGGAATCAGCCGGCGGTCGGCCAGGATCGCGTACTGCGGTCTCTTCGCCCTGTCGCTGATCGTGTCATGGATTCTGAGGGAAGTTGCTGCTCCTCTCATGGAGAAGCTCCCATGTAAGGATTTCGGATTCCCTACGCTCTCATCTCTCTCTCTCTCTCTCTCTCTCTTTCTCTTCAATTTTCGTTGTTCTGCCTTTTTTACTGTAATTTGTCGGTATGAATCTTATTCTGATTGAAGTTTTTAGTTTTTATTTATATTTATTATTATTTTTTATTGTGTGGTGAATTTTGTGAGGAAATTTTGGTACCTTAGTCACATTTGATAAGCGTGGAGGGAAGATGTTGTGGTTTGGAATCTTTGGGTACCCCATTAGTATATGGGGGATATGTTATTTTTGAGGATCCAGCTGTACACGTGGGTCCCACTTTGTGTGATATAAAACCGTCAATGTAGTGAGTCACATCGTTGATGGGAGCGATCACAAGAACCGTCTACCATTTGATGATCCTTACCATCTGATGATTTTCCTATTATATGTGGAGTTGTGGACGGTTGGCTGTAAGTGTCTGTGTAAATTATGGTTCAACAATAAGAAGGATGGGATCATTGGTTAGGGGGATATATGGGGTGTGTTTTATCCTGTATGGGGCACACCAGAAGATTGCTTAAACTACTGAAAGTTTGCTCTAGTATTTGGTGAATTGTTATTGTATTTCCATTTGAGGATCCGTCTGTGCATGTGGGTCCCACTATTTTCGTTATATAAAACCGTTGATGTAGTGGGTCACATTGTTGATGCGAGTGATCTCAAGAACTCTCTATCGTTGGATGATCCTTGCCATCTGACGATTTCCCTGTTATACGTGGACAGTTGTCTGTAAGTGTTTTTGTACGTTATGGCTCACCGATCAGATGGATAAGATCATTAGGTAAGGGGGATATTGGGGTTTGTTTTATCTTGTATAGGGCGCACCATATGATGGCTTAAACTACCAAAAGTTGGCCTCTTTGTATGTATAGGTGCATCGGATGAATGGCTTTAACTACCGGAAGGTGGGCCTTTTGTACCTTTGCAAGGGTAAGATGTGCCAGTCGTTTTGGAGAGAAGCTACGTCACAGGCTTTAAACAGCTTGATGTATGAAATGAAACCACTGGTTGCCTGTAAGATATAAGTTTCCGGGCTTTTGATTTTGGCATTGACAAGTGCATTGGATTTTGCAATGTATTCATCACTTTGTTATAAGTTTCATTGTTGCAATATCTTCCATTTGGCCGCTTCAAATTATAGGCATTAGATTAATGATTTAGAATGACTTACCTACCCAAAGCAATAGCCAATTCTGTGCATGATTCTTTTTCGCAGTCTATATGGCAAAAAACAGAGCGATAGTCGACATGACAATCAACCCATAATTTCTAATCTCAAAGCCCATAGAATAATAATTCAAATAATTTGATAATAAAGAACTACTAATTTGTAGTCTTTTAGGATTCTCATATCCACAGTTAAAGATTCCAATGAGGGAGGGGGTAGCTTTGAAGTAACAGAATAGATGAGGAGTCAAGTTGCTTTGGGTTACTCCCGGGCAAGTTAAGCGAGGTAGTTATTGATTTGACGGTCGACAAGAAGATTTGGAAATGGGTAGCAGATGGATTTTTTTCTTCTTCTAAAATCGTTCTCATGGGTCATTTCCTCCCATGTTGAGGACTCCCCCTCGTCCGCTAAAATAGGGGAGGATGAACAACCTGCCTAGGGTGCAACTATGCAATATTTCACTTGGATGGCTAATGCTATTTAAATCCTTACTCTCGAGAACATGAAAAAGAGGCATTTTTCAAACTTCCGAATGTCTACATTTTGGAATGACATGGAGAAGGTGGACCACACATTCCTCCTGCCCAGTGGCTAGGGATTCATGGGATCATTTCTTCAGTTCTTTAAGGGATGAGCTGGGCTCTTAACAACTTGCTCAAGGAAGTGATCAATTGGTGGTTGCATGGGTACAATTTCATCTGAGGGGAAACGTTTTGCGGTGGTTGATGTGCCCTTTGCAATCTTGTGGTTGCTTTGGAAAGAAAGAAATAGAAGGGTATCTGATAAGAAGAGGCGCTGGTGCATGTGATCAGAAGTTATTTTCTTCTAGATGATCGATTGGGCTCTTGTCGGCAAAGTATTACACATAGGACATCTGGAGATAGGGTCTCAATGATGTCAAGGGGTAGGAAGTTTCAGAAGTCAGCAAAGGGGCCCTTTATGCTGCCTCAAGATAGTCTCCTTAAGATTAATTTTGAAGACTGTGCTAAGGGCAATTCTAGCCATCAGGGATCAACAGCAAGTTGAGTCATGAGAAGGGTCAGATTGTGTGCATTGTTTCCAGTCTTGTGGGTTCTTTCAAGTAGCTTGTGATTGATTGACCCTTCGTTTTCTTGGAAGCTGATTACTAACGGAAGTTTTCATCTTGTATTTCAGTGGGTATTGGTGGATTGGGAGGGCCCTTGGAGGTTTGCCTCCTGTATCTAGGAAATTAAATGCTTGGCCCATTTCAGTGGTGCTTATTTTGTGGCTTCTAAGGTAGCCAATGCAGTGGTTGTTAGACTTGCCTCTGAGGGAATGTTGTCAAATCGTATAAAATCTCATAAGCTATCAGCCTGGGCTGATCTTTTATGTCGCATAATCGCATAAGCCATCAGCCTGGGCTGATCTTTTATGCCATCACATAATCGCGTAAGCTAATGGCTTCTTCTTCTTTTTTATTTGATTTTTTTTTTTAAATGGTAAAAAAATAGAAAAAAAATCTTAAAAAAAGAAAGAAAACTATGTATAATTACAACGAGTGATTGGATTGGGTTTATTTACCTATTTCATTATAGTTTGACTATTAGGCCATCTATATGCTGAGTTATATTATATTATATTATATATAACAATACAAATTTAAATAATCAACAAGTTACACTAAGAAAGAATTAATTATTGAAAACTACAAATATAAAAATTGTATTGATAACTTGAATCTCAATGAGTTGATGCATGCAATACAAGTTACAAGTTACAACTTACAACCAAGGTATTCCGTATCAGTAACGGTGACTGTAATGGTCACCACCATTACCGATACGGGGGCGTAACGACTGTTATGACCGCCGTAACGGTTGAAAATTTTCTTTTGCCTGAAAAATTTTGAAAAAAATATCTAGAAAATCAAGAATAATGTAAATATTTCAAATATGTATTCAATTTTTTGTTTTAAACATGTTTATAATAGTATAATGGTCCACTCTTTGGTCAGAGTGTTGTATCGGTTTGTCTAGTGAATTGTTTAATATGATTATGTCTCTAATGTTTACACATCACAATCAAACATTAGAACTAGAAATCAGAAAAATGCATAAATACAGCTTTTTCAATTTTTTGAAAAAAAAAGGCCCTCGGAGATTCTATTCGCTCAAATCACTTCAATCCACAGTTTTAATCTTAAAAGCTATAGTAAGAGTGGTCGAAATCTGTTGTAAAATGATATAGGAGAGT
Source organism: Magnolia officinalis (assembly GCA_021015155.1). Taxonomy (NCBI): domain Eukaryota; kingdom Viridiplantae; phylum Streptophyta; class Magnoliopsida; order Magnoliales; family Magnoliaceae; genus Magnolia; species Magnolia officinalis. Next base: position 54,897,257 of record JAJHSJ010000015.1, read on the forward strand.
TTTTAGAATGAGAAAAGTGAAAAAGATGAGAAAATTGAATTTAAATAGGAAAAAAAAAGTAATCGTTTTTCGACCGTTTCGGGACTAACGATTGTTATGCCCTGTAACAGCCTTTACAGCACTGTAATGGCTGATACGATCTCAAAAAATTAGCTGCCCCTTTTCACCCCCGTATCGCGTAATGGTCATGGCGTTGCCTATATGTATCGGCCTTTATGGGCGTATCGTAACGGATACGGAACACCTTGCGTACAACTTATTACAATCTACAGGAAACTTGATTGTTGGCCATTATGCCATGGCATGCTAAAGTATGCCATGATTATGCGATTATGCCATTGCATAATCATGGCATACTATGGCATACTTCTTGCATGGCATAAGCGATTTGAGCCATGGTATGCGATTCTGCGATCACATATGACCACACCGTGAGATGAGGGTCACTCCAATCATTGCCCCTGTTGTAAATTGTAATGCCTTTCAGTTTCTTAGTGCAATTTGTCGCCAGTCAATGCCATTCAAAAAAAAAGAGGCAACTATTAAACAATGTGTTAGATCTCGTCCATTGGTACAGTTAGCGCCAAACCACTAGGTTTTGATTAGAATTCTATCTTTTTTCCATTCATGATATTCATATTTTTAGATTACAATTGGGAAAATCCAAAATCCTGGAGCTACTATCCAATTTATAATCTGATGTAGCTCAACCCTTAAAAATGACACCTATTTTTTCCGATTAAGAAAAGACTACTTATCACTAAGACTTCTGACAGTTTCAGAAACTGACACTCCCTAAACTTGCAAATTAAATTTCCCAATAAAACATGAAAGAACTGGTGACTAATTCTTCAAAAAACAAAAGATGGAAAAACCGCCCTAAATAGCTTACTTACACCCTTCTAAAAAAAGGCTAAGGAACTGTTTGAATTCATGGAAAGTGTGGGAAAGGAAACAGTGGTTCCCAACAATATTTCCAAGAAAGTGTGGGAAAGGAAACATTGTTTGTTTATCAGCAACATTCTCCCGAGAAACTTTTGGACTGTTTCCAAATCATGTCTGGCAAAATAAATTTTTCCTAAGAAATTTTTTCCCCTAGTAGCAACGAGTCTCAAAGAAAGAGTTGAAATCCTCTCCCGACCAATGTTTCCAAGACAGTGGGGAAGGAAACATTGTTTGTTTATCAGCAACATTTTCCTGAGAAACTTTTGGACTGTTTCCAAATCATATGTTTGGCAAAACTAAATTTTCCTAAGATTTTTTTCCCATAGTAGCAACAAGTGTCAAAGAGATTTTGATAATCGAAGGTCTGAAATCCTCCAGTCCGAGAGTTTTTTTGGGTATTCCCCATCCACATCGAGGCCCATCACACAGTTTGGATCATTGAAACATGGACCTAAATCTTTTGTCCACAATCCATCTCCATGGTTTGGCATTTGGATCATTTTACGTTTCTACCAACTAAAGCCTAATCACATCCACAGAGGTAAAACAGTTCTAGCTTCTGATCTGCTTATTACATAATCGTATGCATCAGTTGGGAACCCATAGCAATAGTTCATTATGGGTGTGTTATATATGAAGCAAATGTTAAAGCAAGCGGCTGCAATTCCTGTCATCATTCCATCTTTCTTTGAGATTAAGAAAGTTTAACTATGTCAAAACTATGTTGTGGATGCTTTCACCATACAGTTCCTTTAATGATCATTTATTTGGTGTATCATATTCTGTCATTTTTGATATAGTATACATGCCTTTTTGTCAAGATGAATTATAGGGTTGAAGATCTGCAATATCAATTTTCCGCTTTGTTGGGTTGCCTTTTGCTCCCTTTTAATAAAGTGCGATTAAATAATAATAATAATAAGACCTGCAATATCATTGTTCCTTGAGTTTGGACAAGTGGGCCAGCTCATTGATCCATATTGAGACAATGGCATATGATGACCTCCTCTCAAATGGTAGGTCCACAATAGATGGTTATGCAGCAAAAGATTGAAAATGACATAATGTTTCGCATCCAATAAAAAATCAGGCCAAAGATTTTAACACCTAGGATCTTCCCATAGCACCCATGTAAATTCCAAACAAATCATAGGACTGACTCCTACCTTTTTCCAGAAAAGTTTTAAAAAAAACATTGGTTTAAGTGGCCATGCCTACTGTGACCGAGGTTTGCAGAGGCCATGGCTGTCAGGGGGTGGGGGTGGTAAGAGAGGTTTTCTTCAACCTCTATCCAGAGAAGGAAAAACGAGAGTTTTGCAGCCATGGCTGATGTGAGCTAACGTTGCAGTAGTCATGGCTGTCAGGGTCCGAGGTTGCAGTGGCCATAGATGGCATCGATTGGAAAGAAGAAGAAAAAATCAATTGTCAATCAGAGAGAAATAGTTGATGGGTGCCTTCAGAATTCTACGACAATTGGAAACGATAGTAAGGCACGGGAAAGGAAACATTGTTTCCAAGGGGTGGGAAAATAAAAAGGGGATTTGGCGAGAAAATTCAGTGAATGGGAAACACCGTTTTCCACCCCTTCCAACAGTTTCTATGCTTGCAAACGGCAGGAAAAAGGGTTTCATGTGAATCTTTCCATTTTTCTACATGTTCTATCTGAAGATAGCTCATTCTTACAGATGTATCTCAAACTTGAGAGCTGGACATGTTTAACATTTTTACTCGAAAGGGTTTTGTGCCAAGTTGCTGAAACATCTTTACCAAAGTTTGGTTGAGGCCAAATTAATGTTTCTGTAGACCATAGTTATTGAATCATTGTATCTATTAACTGTGTACATTAATTAACCTTACTGATCGCATAGTGATTGAATATGCAGGGATTAATCATTTTCACCAGACTCCTAACAGGGAGTGGTTCGAAACAGATGCAGTGCTACGGGTGAGCTTGGGAAACTTCTTATTCTTTACTGTGCTAGCTGTTTTAATGATTGGAGTCAAGGATCAGAAAGATCCTCGGGACCGTTTGCACCATGGTGGGTGGATGGTGAAGGTCATTAGCTGGTGTCTCGTGGTAATTTTCATGTTTTTCCTTCCAAATGAGATCGTCAGTTTCTATGGTGAGTAATTTTTCTCATTAATAACTGGAATGTGAGTAATTTTCCCTGTTAATTATTTAATTGTTTGCAAAATTATGCTGGAGAATTGTGGCAATATCCCATACCATGATGCATCAGTGTTGCTCTAAGTTGCTAAGAATCAAATCCCTTCCCTCTCCTTGCTTTTCCAAGTGTTAGAATTTTATGATGGACAAGCATAGTCTAGATCTGGATGAACCTGATTTGTGCTTCTTATTCTAGGTTTTCACTCTCAGACATTTTTTAAAGAAACCATGGCAGGAATCTGATGTAAATTCAGATCATCATGTGGTTAATTCAATGTGCTTTCAACAAATGTGAATGGATTTCTTTTGTTGTTAGTGATACAGTGAGAATGTATTCCATTAGAACATTTCGGGCTCGTTTGGCATCTCTACTCTAATCTAATAAGAGCTACTCGAACAAGCTCTTTTTATTCTAGCTCTTGTTTTAAATAAGCTTGTTTGGTAAATTCACGTTTTCAAAACAAGAAAAAAGAAAATAAAAGAAGAAGAAGAAGAAGAAGCTCTTTTTTTTTTTAAATTAGCACGTTTGGTAAAATGTTCAAATAAGAGTTTTTTTTGTTTTTTTGTTTTTTGTAGTTGATGTCATTTTTAAAGATTGCAACAACTCCATTATAAGAGCAATCCAGTCGGCTGTTTTGGTGGATCTCATCATGGATTGATTGTGCCCCAAATGGCAAAAGAATGGATGGCTACAACCTTCATGTTTTAAGACATTTGGGTCGTCCATTATGTCGGCATTGGATGTGGATCCTCCATCATATGGAGTCTACCTTTGATGTGGATCGTCCATCGTGTGAGCCAAACCTTCAAAGTGGGTCGTCCATCCTACGAGGCTTGTCTTGGATGTGGACCATGCATCGTTAGGGGTTGACCTTTGACGTGGACCATCCATTATATGGGGCCCCCTCAATCTCCACTACCCATCACGTGGAATCCACATTTGATGTGTCCATTGTGTAGGCCCCACCTTTGAAGTGGGTTGTCCATCATGTGGGGCTCACTTTTGATGTCCACCATCCATCACGTGGGATGCACGTGCACCTTCTATGTGGTTCATCCATCTTGTTGGGCCACTTAGGATATGGGCCATCCATCATGTGAGACCTTGGATTTGGACTGTCCATTAGTTGGGGCCCACTTGATGTGGATGCTATCACAAGGGGCTACACTTTGATGTGGGTCATCCATCATGTGAGGCCCACTCTATCCATTATGTGGGCCACCTTGATGTGGATTGTTCATTATGTGGGGCCTCACCTTCAATATGGGTTGTTCATCATGTGGGTCTACCTTTGATGTCCATCATCCATCATGTGGGTCCCACCTTTGATGTGGAGCATCCATCAAGTAGGGCCCACTTAACGTGGATGGTCCATCATGATAGGCCACACCTTGATGTGGGCCCACCTTTGATGTGAACCGTGCATTATGTGGGCTCACCTTAATGTGGACCATTCATGTAGGGGGCACCTTCAATATGGGTCATTCAACATGTGGGCCCACCTTTGATGTCCACCATCCATCATGTGGGTCCGACCTTTCCTATGGACCGTCCATCATGTAGGGCCCACTTGATGTGGCTAGTCCATCATGTAGGGCCACATTTTGATGTGGGTCATCCATCATGTGGGGCCCACTTGAAATGGGTAGTCCATGCGAGGCCACATTTTGATGTGGGCCATCCATCATGTCGGTCCCACCTTTGCTATGGACTGTCCATCATGCCGGACCCACTTTGATGTCCACCATCCGTCATGTGGATCCCACCTTTGCTATGGACCGTCCAGCATGTAGAGTCGAACCTTCAATATGGGCCGTTCATCATGTGGGCCCACCTTTGACACCTTCCATCATGTCGTCCCATCTTCAATGTCCACCATCCATCATGTGGGCCCACCTTTGACTCCTTCCATCTAGTCCAATCTTCAATGTCCACCATCCATCATGTGGGCCCCACCTTTGACACCTTCCATCATGTAGCCCAACCTTCAATATGGACTGTTCATCATGTGGGCCCAAGTTAGAGAGATTGTAAAGAGAAGAGAAAAGGGCAAGATAGGAATTACTTAAAAAGTTTAAGGACAAACTTATCCAATAAATAACAAAAAATATCTACCCGCCTAAGCCAAATAAGCTCTTAAAAAAAGCGACCTCCCCATTACTTATTTTTTAAGAGCTTTTTTGCTAGTTTCCAAAAAATAAAAGGCTCTAAAATTAGAACTTTACCAAACAGTATATTTCCAAAAGAAGAGCTTTTTTTAAAAGAATAATCAAATAAGCTCTTATAAGTAAAGATGCCAAATGCCCCCTTAATTTTCTGGAGGAAGTCTCTCCTTTATGGGATGTCATTGCAATCACCTTGTGATGGGTGTTACTTTATATATCATGATGCCATGTCTTATAATTGCTTCAATGTTGCCACTGAAGCACATAGAATCAATTTCCTTATCCCACCTGTGCCATATATTATAGCTAACATTTTTATATATCTAGATGGTTTTATTTATGATGAATGGGAAGATGAGACTAGAAACATAGAAGCATTCGATCCCTTGGAGGGAAGTATTAAATTGACCAATGAGAGCTGAAAACTTCAGTTGACAAAAAGGGACACTCCATGTTTAACACACATGTTGAGACTTGAGAAAATAGTAAAAAACTTAATTTACTGTTCTCAGTTCTTTCTGACATTTTTTTCTGTACTATTTTATGGCATTGGCATATTTGTTTGGTTCATGTATGTGTGGAGAATGATCTAGCAGTGACAACTATACCATAGAGTCGACTTTGTGTGGGTCCCATCGTGATACGTGTCAGACATCCAAACCGTGCAACAGAAGCATCCTGTACGCAAAATGTGACGCCCCAAAAAACAGCCAAATCCAAAACTTTGGTGGGCCACACCATCAGGAACGGTGTAAAATCATGCATATAACCTCTAAACCGCGTGGTGGGGCCAACCTGAGTTTGTGATGGCCTAATTTTTGGCTTTCCTTTCATCCATGCGGGGGCACACACAATGGGCAGGTTGGATGGCACATAAATAACATGGTGGGTCCCCATTCAGAAACCTACTGTGAGCATCCCCTCTCCACTGTTTCATGTTGTGTGGCCCACCTGAGTTGTGGATCAGGTTGCTTTACAGTCTTAGGGCCTTAAAAAGGGTGTACACCTAATGGATGGGTTGGATTTCCAGCACCCATGATGGTGGGGCTCACTGAGATGTGCACTACGGTAAGTTACTGTAGAGTCAACACACACACATTGCAATTGACTATATCATAGGCAACCATGTGCCATGGCCCGATGTGATCTGTCAGATAACTGAGCCATCCTCAAACATGATCCACCATGAAAATAATATTCTTTACTTAATTAGCTTGGTTAATTTGGCCAAGTTTATTTTGTAGGAGATAAATTTCCTTAAATTGAGGGAAGCAAATAACAAGCAGGAGAAGGCGAAAAACATATGGTGGTGGAATTGACCTTCAGAATATGGCTTCCTTGATTGTTGTGAGCCATTTTAGTTTGAGTGATGCTACAGGCTGCTGCATAAAGTTCTATGCCATTCCCTCATAGTACATCTGTACACGTATCAAATATTTCTGGTGATTGGGAGTGGTGTTCTGTTGGGCCACCATGTGGATGGGCGATATCCTGAAAATCAAGGGGACTGCATGGTGGTAGCCATTCAATCAATGGAATGGTGAGAGCAACAGTCCTTATTCACCAGAAAAGAAAAGAAAAGATAGAAAGAAAAAAGAAAAAAAATTCAGAACTTGATGGTTAGAGTTTTTTTTTTTTTTTTCTTTCTTCTGAAAGACAACTGGAACTTTCATTGAAAAAGCCTTGAGGTAGCGCCAAGAAACAAAAACAACAAAAAAGAAAAAAAAAGAAAGAGAAAATTACGACTTTCTCAGCCAATATCCCACACATAATTAACAACCCATTCCACACTATGACAAGCATTACTTGATTGTCAGAGTTGTCCAATCATTGCAATTTTTCACCCTCTAGCTCATCTGTACCTGTGGCCCACCTGGTCAGTAGCCCCAATAATCAGCATTTATCATAACTGTTTGTATGATGAAGAGGGAACTGCATATGAGTTTTATGCTACGGCCTATATGTTAGCATTCCTCATTAATTTTATTTTATTTTTGTAATTTGCTGCTGCCTTTGCTGACCCAAATGGCTGAGCTGGGACAAGGTGACCTATGATGGTCATGTTGTTATTGAGGGGGTTGCATATTCTTCTCTCAATAACATGCGAAGGCTAAGGTCCTTGTGAATAAATGGAATCCTTTGCTAGCAAACAGAGCTTCTTCTCCTCTTTCACTTAAGATTTTGGTACTGTTTTTTGTTTGTTTGTTTTTGAGCACATATTCTTCATGTGTAGACTTCTGTAGCTGACTGTTTGATTTCATCAATGCAGAGACGATATCAAAGTTTGGCTCAGGACTGTTTCTTCTTGTACAAGTTATTCTGCTGTTGGATTTTGTACATGGATGGAATGAAAATTGGGTTAGCAAAGATGAACAGTTCTGGTTGGTTGAGCTATCTTTTTACTCTCTTTTTTTATTTTCCTCTCTTGATGCTCTAGTTGCATGGCCTTCGGACTTTTTTTTTCACATCCTTGATATGGTTCTCTTGTTTCAATTTGTGGATCAGCACGTGTATACTTCTTTCTTTCTTTTTTGTAAATTTCCTGATGAGTAAGACTTTCTTAAAAATTTCTAATGTTTTTTATGCTGAATCTAGGTACGTGGCGTTGTTTGTTGTCTCACTTGTTTGTTATGTGGCAACATTTTCCTTCTCGGGGCTGCTCTTCCACTGGTTTACTCCCTCAGGACATGATTGTGGTCTTAACACCTTCTTTATTGTTATGACTTTGATTCTGGTTTTCATTTTTGCTATTGTGGCGCTGCATCCAGCTGTAAGTTGTTACCTTTTGTATCTAAATCATATGGAACATTCTTTTTACCAAAAAAAAATGAAAATTTTTATCTGCTGTACTGGGAAATTTGGGCTATTCTGATCACCCTGTCAAGCTTTTCATTGACTATTTAGTGTCGCGCATACTACTTATAGTGCTTTTCGAATAATATAACTTTAATATTCTTGGCCTAATTATGGCTGTGAAGTTGATATGGGCTTGAGGATGGTTATAGATTGTTGCTTTTTTGTCTTTCTGATGATTCTGTTGCTCAAGTATTTGGTGGATTATTTGCTATCTTCTCCACTGGCCTGCTTTCTGTCTTGAAAGTTTTCGAGTAGTCCCGATGGCATGCGTAGCTATAACAGATTCAAAGGTTGCTGTGGAAAAGTGTGCTATAAAAGAAGTGTCGTTGTTTATCAATGCTTTTTTTCTTGAATAATTTCATTTTTATTTAAATAAATAAATATGCTATTCATCACTGATTCTTCACCATCCCTTGTAAATGGATACATAGTCAAATATAACACTAGAGTTACTGAGGGAGTCCAATACTCGACTAATACCCTGCAACTACATCTGTAGCCAATGTATCTAAAATCAAATCTGGCTTACTTCCTTGTGAACAAGATGCCAGGAGATAGCCAGCCACTGAGTTAGGTCATGTCTACATTCAAGACATCTGCTAATCTCCAGTCCTCAGAAGCCACAAGTCCCTATCTGATAACATTCATCAATTCCCCTTGCTCAATACGAGGACATGTGTGTACCGCATAATTAGTAACTGGCTCTAATAGGACCTAGAACAGAACTTTTCACTGTCATCAACCAAAAATACAAAAATGAGGAATGTTGTTCCAGACATGCCAGAATCATCCTTGAAGGGTCTTGCCTTATTGCCAGATTATTAATTCAAGGTCCGCAGATGTGCAATGAGTATGCTCCTGCGTTTTGGTGTTTATACGTGAACCCCATAACCAAAATTGTTACACAGATACCTAGACAAGTATCTTATTTCAACTATCAATTTCAAATGAAGCCTTGTCTCTGTAATTGTTTCCTCTGAAGTTGCAATTCTAATCTCAATCTTGGTTTGGCTAATGTTTAAGACTCCGGTTCTAGAGCCTTCCTCTAAAACTCCAATTTAGCATTTGCCTCCTTGGTCTTGTCTACCAACACCACTTCATCTACAAAAAACATACACGCAGGGACCCCATCTTGGAAACTAGTGGTTTATTTATCTATAACAATTGCAAAAAGGTAATGGTTTAATGCACCCTTGATGAAGAGCCACTCCTACTAGGAACTCGTCATACTCGTGAGCATTCTCGCTCTTGTAATAGCCCTGGCCTCCTCTTATATGTCTTTAATGATGTTGATTTATCTTCTTTGGACCCCTTCCTTCTCATCACCTCACCACATAGCCTCCTTAGGTACTCTAGTCTAGATATGCTTTCTTTAGATATATATGCATTCTTAGTTTTATCTATAAAGATCATATGACAAATATACTTCTCAAGAAAAGTCTAGATATGCTTTCTTTAGATCCATAACATTATATATGCATTCTTAGTTTTATCTATAAAGATCATATGACAAATATACTTCTCAAGAAAAAGTTTTATCTATAGAGAGAGAGAGAGAGAGAGAGAGACTGCAGTAGGTCTGGAAAAAGACCAATGATTGAATGGATGAGATCTTTAAGCCCGGAAGACACATAGGGCTTCCCCCCATTCACGGTGGGGCCTATTAGATAAATGGTATGTGATGCAGGACAATTAACCACTTGCTCTAAATGCTCGAACTGATAGAGCATGGCGAATGAATCCCTTTATCTCATAACCCAGGCCCCAAATCCATGGGTTAGGTCCTTGGCTGAACCCTCCTCATGGGCCCCAAATCCATGGGTTTTGCCTCACACGGGCCCCAAATCCATGGGTTATGCATGCCACCCACCCCGAGTGTGCCCCTGCATCCCACAGGCCACCCCACTCGAGCCCGGTGTGAAAATGCCCCCGCGTTAGTATGTATCACCAAAAGATATGTGCGACTTTTACTGAATTGTTTCATCATGGAGTAGATCACCAAAAGCTATGCTCTGCTTTTACTGAATTGGTGCATCAGGATACTACACATCCTGATGCATTAGGGCCCCATAGTCGTCATTATCTTTATGACGGAAGCCAAGCTGTTATTTTTCATCAATATATGAGTTTGCATGTGTTTAGCAAGGAGATTTTCTTTTTCTTTTTTGGTTTTATGGTGGATGCCACCACCAGAATTTTATTGATTTGAAATAAAAAAGATTGCAACCTAAGAGGGGGGGGACCTAACATTACCTCTCAGCCCATAAGAATGTAAAGATCCCAACCCACCCTAAAACATATCATTTCTTAGCTACGATGTGAAAAATTCCATTCCATCATTAAAAAAAGTAATAATAAATAAAATCAGCCCTGTTTCCCTGCATATCTGGCCTTTGGAAGGAGATTAGACAGCTTCAAGAAAACATGGTCTTGTTCCATGTAACTAAAAAACTTGCCAGAGCATCAACAATATGGTTACTTCCTATAGACGTGAATAAGTTTAGCCCTCCCACCCACGCAGGATCCTTGCACATCAGACCGCCAATACCAAACATTACAAGGCAGAATACTCCCATTAGAGTTCATATCAAACACCATCTTGGAGTTGCTTTCAACAGTTAAACCCGTGAAATTGCAATCTTTTTCCTTTACAGAAATGCAGCCCGTCGAATAAAACTCTTATTTCAACCATAGTTTAGTGCAGTCTCCACAAAATCGAGCGAAGGCAAAAGTAAAATCACCTTGATCATTTCCAATAATTCCTCCACTAACCACTATTACCTTAGCAGGCCCCACCAGGGGGCTGTAACCATTTTCTTAAACATATTTTCCCAACTCTAACTGGTTTAATTGCAGCCTTCTTTATTGAAAAGAATGCAATTTTCAGGAAAAAAAAAACCCTTTCCTATCAATATCATGCATCCAGGAGATGAACATTTAATGACTAATTTCAAGGAGCGAACTGTACCCTCATATGCTTTTGTCGGTTACATTCCTTCCAAATCTCCAAAGAGATTAGAGATGGCAATGTGACAATAATCGGGTTCCAGTCCTTGCCCGAGTGGTAGACTCTGAGGAGTTTCATCACTAGGTCTTGGGTTCGAAACCCATAGGTGGTGAAATCCCACTATGGCGTGCGTGGGTGTGTGGCGGGTGCGTGTGTAAAAAAAAAATGTGACAATAATCCATGTAAATGGATTCCTGGAAGAAGCTTTTACTGAATCAAGGAGAGCAATTGTTGCCAATTATTTGAAAGGAAGAAGAAAACTGAGGAGAACTAGTGTCTATTTTTCTAATAACTATGGATATTTTTCCATTATATTCTTACATGTCTTCTCAATTTGTCTTAGTTACATCGACGTAGACCTGTTATATCATGCATGTGCTGCATAAAAATGTGCATCCACACTTACTACCACCCTCGTTCTTGGCAAACCCTTCCTTCTCTGAAGAACTGTTAATGTTAATGCAAACAGGTGAATGGCAGTCTTTTACCAGCTTCAGTAATATCCTTGTACTGCACTTATCTCTGCTACAGTGGCCTTTCTAGTGAACCAAGGGACTATGAGTGCAATGGCCTTCACAATCACTCAAAAGCTGTTTCTACTGGCTCACTCGCCTTGGGCCTGCTTACTACAGTTCTCTCAGTGGTATACTCTGCCGTTCGTGCTGGTTCTTCAACAACTTTGCTCTCACCACCAAGTTCACCTCGTGCAGGTTAGCATTCTTCTCCATTTGGCCAAACCAAATCATTAGCTATTCTTTTCTTCTTCTTTTTTCTTTTTCTTTTTTTTTTTTTTTTTTTTTTTTTCTTGTTTTAAGTTTCCAAATTTTCAATCTGCTTGATGCATGTATTTGGTTTCAAAAGAATTCATCTGTTGTGTTATTGTATTTGTATAGCAGTTGGGAGGAAAAAAAAAAAATTCATCGTAGCATTTGCATTAATTGATTAAAATTAAAACATTAACTGGACATTCGGAAAACATTGAAGTTCATCTGGATGCTGGAACTATGAGAATGAGCTATTCTTAATGTTTGATCTTTAAAAGGTCAGAATTTCATCCATCATCCTATATTTGCCTTCTATTTCTGTTTTTCTTGTCAAGTTCCACGTTTCATCCACTGCTATATTTTTCCCAAAGGAGAATATGCTCTGGTGGATACCAACAGAACAACTTTGCTGTTGGTGAACCTTATCACTTTCCGACCAGCAGTATCGGACAGTGATGGGGAAGTCATCCCACTTAATGTGGACTATTTAAGCAATCAGGGGATTGTGTGCTGTTTTTTTCTTCCTCCCGGATAAGTGATCTGAAGACTGAACCCATGAACTCATGGTTGTGACAAGCAGCGGTCAAATCAAGCTATAAGCCTATATGAGCATAAAATCTACACTACTTATCTGATCTTGGTGGGGTGTTGATAGGGTTCACCAACAGCAGTCAGCTACAAGTATCCTGCTGGATTATGATTGTCTCTCTCTGACAGTCATACCCGTATTGGATCTTTTCTCCTTTCCCAGGCATATGTTATTTTATTTCCCACTTTTTTTCCTTGATCTAGACCCAACATAGTTGAGTCCTGGGCCACATAGTGACAAATATTGTTCTCTGGAATTTCTAGCCTCGGGATTTTCTTGGGTGATTTTCAATTTTTGAGGTTCTTCTCAGGATATTATTATGAACATCTTGCTAAAAAATAAAAATTAATGAATAAATTATTTTAAAATTTGAATCAGTTAAAACTTTAAATGATTTTTACATAAATATCAGGATAATTTCACAAAAGAAATCATGAAAATTTCAAAACTGCCAATATTTTGGAAATCTTACCATATTATCGATAATATAAGTTTATTTCTTGTGAAAATATGGTGAGAATATCGTGAGATTTTTAAACATAGGTGATATTTGTCACACTGCTGGGCTGTGATAGCATACCTAAACTGTGATGGATCATTTGCTTCTGAAGACATGCAATTTTCAGGATTTTTTTTAAAAGGCCTTTTCTTGTGTTCTGACTTGCCTACCTTGTCTCTCTTTTTCATTTTTCCCCCTCATGAAGGATCAGCTAGGCCTCTGCTTCCATTGGACCAGAAGGATCAGCAGGAAGACCGGAAGAAGGACGAACCTAGGGCCGTCACATACTCGTATTCCTTCTTTCACCTCATCTTCTCTCTTGCTAGCATGTACTCGGCAATGCTTCTGACAGGGTGGTCTACCTCGGTTGGCGAGAGTGGCAAGCTAGTCGATGTAGGGTGGCCATCAGTGTGGGTTCGGATCGTGACAGGTTATGCCACCGCAGCTCTGTACATATGGTCTATGGTTGCTCCCTTTCTCTTCCCAGAAAGGGAGTTCTGAGGATACAACACAACCCCACTTTGAACAAAAGCTAAGTGGTTTTACTGACCTTAGTGTGCTGTATATGTGTGTTATATGATCATATAATATTCAAACATGGTATTCGCACAAATATCCATCCTTTGAAGATGGGCCCACTGCACTTTCAAGGGCCGTTCGGCCATTTGAATAAAAAAAAACAAACGGTGTGTTGACATTGTGCAGGTTCGAAATGATCATGATACCCTCATGGAGTATTGAATTTCTTTTTATCTATATCAATGTGGGGTTGACCATCAATGTGTGGTCAGGATCAGACATCTCACTTGTTTCTTGTTTGGTAAGTGGCATGATGTCCTTGCACTGGGCACGCATGCATGACATCCAAACTGGCCATTCTGAGGATGGGCTGTGCTGGAAAACACCTGGAATGATCCTGACCGCTGATTGTTGGCTTTGTGAGAACTTTATACCAGGCAGTAAGATGCCAGCAGACGGACACCTTCAACAGGCAGAATTCTCACAGTAATTTGAATAATCTGGCTGAGTGAGATTTTGGAGGAGCCTGCCAATGAATGGTCTGTTCTTGGACATGTCTGCTGATAAGATAATGAATCGAGCGGTGAGCACCTGAAACTTGTATCTATAATCTACATACTATATATAATGAATTAATGATAGTAGATTTTGGACATTTTTGCCCTGCAATTAGTAGTGTTTTTGGTGTGGCTGTTCCTTCAGCCAAGGGTGATTTTAGTCTTTTCAAAAAAAAGGCTGCGAGACCACTGTGATGATCATGTAACATGCGACATCTGCTGCATTGGTGGGTCTCTGAGGGGCCATTGTGATTTATAGATTTTATCCACACCGTCCATCCATTTTTCCAGACCATTATGTTTCAAGCCCAAAAATGATGAACGTGGTTTGGCCATTGACACAAATGCCAGCCAGCTGGCTGGTGTCAAAGCTGTGGGCGCCACCATGATGTATGCGTTTTATCCATGCCGGCCATTTGGTTAGCATGAGCACAAAAATGAGACAGATCCAAATCTTAGGCGGACCACAGAAAAAGTTGGGATTGAATGCTTACCGTTGAAAACTTTTTGGTGGCCACAAGTTTTGGATCAAGCTGATATTTGTGTTTTCCCTTTATCCAGGTCTGTGTGACCTTATCATAGTTTTTGATGGTGGACATTTGATCGACACTGTTTTCCTGTGATATGGTTCACCTCAGATCTGGATTTGCCCTAAAATGAACCGGCAAGATGGATGAACAGCATAGATAAAACACATACATCATGGTGGAGCGTTAAGAGCTTTGACACAAGCCAGCTAGCTGGTGTTGGGGTCATTAGGCCAACCACCTCAAAAAATGAGGCAGTTCCAAGGCTCAAGTGGACCACACAAGGATCAAGCTGATATTTATGTTTTCCTTTATATGACCATAGGAAGAGGTTGGATGGCAATTAAACAATCTGGCCTGGGAAGGTTTCGACTGCATGTGGTCCTCTTGGCCCTAAAATGATGGATGTACAATGTGGATAAAACCCATATATCAAGTGGCCCTTCAAGCCTCTGCACGTTCCCAATCCGCGTCTGGAGGAATGTATGATGCGAACTTCTTCTTTTTTTATTTTATTCTTCCTTCTGAAATGTAATACAATTATTGAATTTGGCGTACGTAAGTGCTAATGCAGCATGGAATCATTTGTTATCAGAGGTTTGCTAGCCCCGTTGAGCATCTTTTTGCTTCAAAAGTGTTTCAAAAGAGTTACTTTCGTCAGCCAATCCTAACCATGGTTCAGAAAATAATGACAAATCAGGGAGGCTCATCTGATTAGTGTGATTTTTTCATAGTAGTTAATATAATTTTTCTGGACATAATAGACGGCTCAGATCAATGGAATGGACCGTCCAAATGGCCATATACAACTTGGAGCACTATAACTCGTATGCATTGACGTTTCCAGTAGCCAGGTGGCTATTGGATGGTGCTCAGTGGGGCCCACCATGATGTACGTGTTCTATCCATTTTTCTGGATTATTTTATATCATAAGCCTAAAAATGAGGCAGATCTAAACCTCATGTTGACCACACCACAAGAAGACAGTGGTGATCGAGTCACCACCCTTAAAAACTTCTTAGGGCCCACTGGAATTTTCATTTTACATCCAGCCTGTTGATTAGGTCACACTGACCTGGATGAAGTAAAAAACACAAGTATCAGCTTGATCTAAAACTTTCGTGTTCCCCAAGAAGTTTTTAATGGTGGGCGCTCAATCACCACTGTTTCCTGTGGTGTGGTCCACATGAGATTTGGATCTGCCTTGTTTTTTACCTTATGCTAAAAAAATTGAGATGGAAAAATGAATGGACGGCGTGGATCAAACACAATGCATCATGTGAGGCCCACGTAGCACCGTCCAGTAGCTCCTGGCTACTGACAGCATCAGTAGAAAGGCTGAAGTATTGAATTTTTCAAAAAAAAAAAAGGATTTGGAAAATTCATCTTCTTCTATGCCTTCTAGAGTGTTCTAGACCTGAGCTTTTAGTAATTGGGGCCAACATCTACTCGAGGGATCCTAGATTGGGACCCTACCCATTTAATTTTGGGTCGGGTCCAGACCCTTAAGGGTTGACCCGACCCATTTGCTAATACTATGGATTGACAGGCAACTAGGCATTGATCTGGACAATGGTTTATGTTCAATGGGCAATGATCCTTCAATCGGTGCCTTAGATCATCTTTGCCGAGTGATCTCTGGTGTGTGGGCCATTCAAAGGTAAGGTGCACAGATGAACGGATATGGTTGATTTGGATGGTCGTCCCATTCCCATTGTTCCCTGTAGTGTGGCCCACCTGACTTAAGGATATGGTTGATTTTTTTCCTCAAGGCATAGCATTGAGAAGCTCACCTGATGAACGAAGTGGATTCACATATACGATATGGTGGGGCCCAGAGTGCTTGGTGCTTTATGGGCAGCCTAAAACAGATGTTGTAGGGACGCAGATTGCCCGGAAACCATGTCACCAGGGCTCTGTGGGACCCACCATGATGTATATGTTTTATCCACGCCGTCCATCCGTTTTTCCACCTCATTTCAGGGCAAGATAGGGAGCTCAAGTAGTCCACACCACAGGAAACAGAGAGGATTGAACGCCTAAATAGGATCAAGCTGATATTTGAGGCCCACATAATTTTTGGATAAAGCTGATATTTGTGTTTTCACTTCATCCAGTTCTATCTGACCTCATGAACGGGTTCAGTGGCAAATAAACATCATGGTGGGCCCCAGGAATTTTACAATGATGGCATCATTATTCCCACTATTTCCTATGGTGTGGTACACTTGAGCTTTGGATTTTCCTAAATTTTTGTCTCATGCCCTAAAATGATCTGTAAAAACGGATGTACGGCGTGGATAAAACACATACATAACGGTGGACCCCACAGAGTCAGATGTCTTCGGTCAATCAGCATCCTTCTTGTAGAGGATTCTAATCCATCTTCAACATCAGTGGCGCCAAATATGGCTGACCACTCATGGAAGGGGGTTGTCAGATAGCAGGCAGTCCTTTGATTTGGATGGTGTGGCCCACCTGACAAGTGGACTGTCCTGGTTTCACGCCGGCGTGATCTTTACAGAGGGTCCCACAACCGTGGCTGAGTCGCACGACACCTTTGACAAACTGGCTTGAAAGATAGGTACATGACCTCTCTTCAATTTCAAATTTTCAATACCATGTGTACGACTTACAATGTTAGTTCACCACCATTTTGAAAATGATAGGAACTCATCCTCACCACACTTGGTACTCTTGCACCTCTATCCAAGCCATCCAAATGTGGGCCACATTGTGTGATGGAATTTATCTCTTAAATCATCCTGATGTGAGAATCTTAACTGTTGAATTGATGACTACCAAATGGATGGTAGAAAGTAAACCAATGAGTGGTTCAAATTCCACATGAGAAATAAGATGATTACTATCATCTTTTCATTATAATTTTCACTTATCCTCCATCCATGATTAAGTCTGTAATTTGGGCGGTCCGGATTGTTGTAAAAAATTATTTTTAATTTCACGTTTCTGTAAATATTCACGTCCTATCATATTTTCATAACTACCTTAGCAATCATTAAGAGATGACAAAAATAATCATTTAGACCATACAATAAAATTTTCCTTCATAAGAACAGAAATTCAATAATTCTCATCCTCACAGGACACGCCAGAAATAAAAAGGCTTTAGGGGGTGTTTGCTTTCTCAATTAAATATGTAAATAGTGGTAAATAGTAATTAATAAGATTTAAATCTTGTTTTCTTTTTCTTTTTTTTACACACGCACCCAACACACACATCAACGCACACCATAGTAGGATTTATTGACCATACTGTTTAGCTTAGCATCTTCAACTATTAGGATGGACCAGACTATTTAGCTTAGCATCTTCAACTATTAGGATGGACCAGACTATTTAGCTTACCATTTTGCTGAGAACCATTCATATTAGCATATCAACAAACATTAACCTCAACCTACATCAATTGCAATTCAATACCTAAGCTTGGAGATGTGATATTCATTATACAAGTATGTTGTGTGTGTAAATCATTAAAAGTAAGTACCGACTCAATTGAAGAGCCTTAAGAGCCTCCAACAATCTCCAAACTTGTCACTTGTATGACTTCAACTTCCCTTATCATTATCACATCTCAAAAGTGAAATTTCAATATGTAGACAACATTCCATTACACCCACAGTGAAATTTCAATATGTAATTTCATCATTTTTTAAATTTACTGGACATGAATTCTTGAAGACCCACAAAAAAGAAACACGCCTCACCTATCTGCTAATGCACTTAGGGCCTGTTTATTTGTTTTCTCAAAGCAAACGTAAATACCGTGGAAATTGTAATTATTACCGTTTCACAGCATTTGAAAATTCATAGGAATTTGTGCATTTGAAATCGGTTCAAAAGAGATAGTTTTAATTTTTGAACCACAGAGTAATGTATATGATATATCAGTTACGTCCATCCGTTTTACAATAGAATTTTGAGATATGAGCCAAAAATTGAGGAAGATCTAGCACTCAAGTGGCCCACACCAAAAGAAATAGTGGCTCAAAAAAATTTTAACGGTAAGTGTTCGATTCTCTTTTTCCTGTGACGTGGTCCACCTAAGCTTTGGAATGCCTCATTTTTTGGCTCATGCTATAAATTCAGCTGGCATAATGGATGAACGGTGTGGATAAGCGACACACATCACGGTGGGACCCACAAATATTTTGCAGCCTTCTCAATTTTTGTGTAAAAAAAAAAGTAGAACGTCAAATCAAGTAAAGGGAAATGTGTAGGGAAATAATCATTACCAATTTACCAGGCATTTACCAATGAACTAGAAAATCAACACGCCCTTAAACAAAGTAAAATGTATATCAATTTAAGTGGGCCCCTGTAGACACCCCACCCAGGTTGACCTCTCAAGAAGGCTAAGAATCATGATCACAACCTGAATCAAACCCAAATCCTACCTTAAACCTATCCCTCACCCAAGAACCTTAAAAACCTCCAGACCAAGACCCGAAACCTTCATCCAAGTTGTTCAGCCCGCGCATGACCCCCGCCTGTACCCTATACCTTGACCAGAACCTCTTTACCTAAGCCGAAACTTATCCGTCCGAACCAGAAGGCCCCAAAAGGGAGTCACCGTGCGAACCCGCACGCTAGGCAAAGCCCGCACGCCCGGGCGGTAGTCTGACTACCGTCAGCGGTAATCTGACTACGCCGGCGGCACTCCGAGTACCGCCACATGCGGCCCGCGTGTGGACAGCTGTCCCAGCGTCCAAAAGTCAACTTTCATTTACATTTACCCCTCCAAGTCTCACTATTTACTGTTTTACCAGCCCCTTTAGCCAATGAGAGCACGCAAAGTGGCGCCTCTCTCCTCTCCACCAATCACCATGTGCCACATCAGCATTTACCCTCCTATTGTCCTCTATTTACCAAAAAACTATTGGAGAAGGCTATAAATAGCCCTCTCCCCTTTCATTTTCAAGGACACCAACAAAGAGAGGAAGAGAGGGAGAGAGAGTGAGAAGGAGAGTGAGAGAAAGAGAGTGGGTGAGGAGGAGAGTGAAGGAAGGGAAGGAGCTCCCAAGCTTTCAAGCCCAAATTTTTCAGCCACCTTCTAGCCTTCACCTCAACCCTTCCAACCTACAAGCCTAGCCCAAAATGATCATGGTTCAATCTATATCTTAGCCTACTCAAGAATCAAGCCAAAGATTCATCACCCTACAAGCATTCATCATGACATCTACTCTCTTCTCAACCCCTCCGCTTCTCTAGATCTCTAGTGAACGTATGCTCTGTGACTTGCCGTACATCGGATCCTATCACATCAGAAGTTCCTAGTGATCTAGTCCACTTTTCTTATCTCTTTGCATAAGCATCATCACATCCGCCCTCTAGACACATTGTCGGACGTATGCTCTGTGGCCTACCGAAATCTCGGATCTTGCTACATCAGAAATCCACGTGTGACTAGTCTCATCATGACCATAGCATCATCATCATCCCTTGAGATTATTTTACCACACTAAATAGAGACCGTACATTTGTGCGGGCAGAGAGGGTGCCTAACACATTCCCTCTTTGTAACCGAGGTCCCTTACCCGAAATCCCAGATCGCAGACCAGGAGTCAATCTAAGGTAGGAGAATCTTCGGATTTCTCCAACCTTACGTATTCAGTGGGTTCTAGCCGACCGCGGGATTCCGAGTAATATTGGCTAGTGGCGACTCCAACAATCACAAATCAGCTTAATCACCCCCACCATCAATACCACAACACTTTTAACTAACGTGGGCGCCGATTTTCAGTGTCTACAGCCCCACAAAAAGATAAAAATAAGATTCACCTTTCTCGCATATCGTATAATGCACCTAAAAAGCACAAAATGTACACGAACTAGGATAGCACCCCCCCCTCCCCCCACCCCCCCCCCCCCCCCCCCCCCCCCCCCCCCCAAAAAAAAAAAAAAAAAAAAACCTCATCTATTGTATAAGGCATGTATATAATACAAAATGTACATTTGTTATAAACATATATATATATATATATATATATATATATATATATGTAGTTATTCTGAGTTCTTCAAACATGTCAAAATCCGAGCATCCTTCAACTTGAACAATGATCCTGGGCACAACTGAATTACCCTCCCGCGGCATATAACGAATGAATTGTTGTTGCTTGAACTTCTTATCTGCACAAGCTCATCCATAACTGAATTGTCTTCCCATAACATATAATTCAAAATGAAGTTCACCCTCATGAAGATCTCGTTCATAACAACACACCATTCCTAATTCAAAGCAATACCTGGAAAAAAATAAATAAAACAACATATAGTTACACATTTAATCCACATTTTATATATTTGGGTTATACAATGGGAGATGTATATATTTACATTATACATAAAAATGCGAAGAGGTTTGAAGACAAAGATGATAGGTTTTTAGTGATTGTGTGATCAGGTTGCACTTGATCATATGATATGCATTTATGTAAATGTGATGCATTTACATTTAGGAGTGTAATGAAAATGAAAGTGTGTGTGAGTTGGTTACAGTTAAGAATATGATGTGGTTAGAGTATGTATCCGAGTTAAAATATGTGATGAGATTACCATTGAGACTGCAATGTAGTTTATTGGGAGTACAACTTGCTTCCATTTTAAGATGCGAAAGGATTTTCAGATAGAGTGGTCCCATTAAACTTGATAGTATAATAATATGATAAAGTGTGTTGAGGTTAAACTTGAGGATGTGATATGGATAGTGGAGAGTGTGATTGGCTTACACTAGACGATCCGTTATGCATTATAAAGAAGTGTGATGTGATTACACGTAAGGGTGTGATGAGGATGAAGTATGTGATTATACTTAGGGGCTGAGATATTTTATGAAAATTTGAAAATGGTTTAAGAAAATATTAGATAGGATGAACCTTACCATATTTTATTTCGATAAACGTTGTTGTTCCTCTGTTCCAAATATTGAATTATTGCATCTTACCATGGACTGTTGGAACGCACCATATGTAACGGGATACCGCACAGTCAACATTCCATAAATTTCAAGTTAATTTCATTAAGATATAATTCAAATCAAAGTTCAAATTGAATAACAATTACTATTTTAATTACTAAAATACCTATGTTTACAAAATGTACACATGCATACATTTTCATTTTACAAAACTAAACTATATCGGCTTTCCTTGAATGTTATTCATTACCTGAAGTAATTTACTAAAGTTGAAATTATCAAGCGTATGGAAATTTGAATCAACTTCATGCTGAATATATGGATGTGGTTGATCCATAGAAGGAAACAGCTGTGATTGACACCAGGAAGGAGATAGTTGTGGTTGAATCTGTACTTCTGGTATATAGTACGTGGTTATAGGGAGTGGCATGACATTATTGTATCCATAACATTATGTACAAGTAAATATTAAGTTCATAAAAAAAATTCAATTTCACTATAAAATAATTTTTCATTGCTTTAAGGGTAATCAAAATGTTGCTTGAGCAAATGAAGATTGAACATTACTACGTACTAATGTGGGTTGTTTATTAGGATGAACTGGATTTGGTATATCTCTCTGCTATTTCTGTCAACGTCTCTTCGATTTTTCTTTCTCCAAACTACTCTTAATTCTACGTCTACCACGACCATTCTCTTTTCTTTTAATTGCATGAGCCTTTTCTTTTACTTTAATGATTTCGGCGCTTTTTCTTTTGATACAATAACTTTCCATTACTTTCTCATAAGCTTCTTTTTAAATTTTGATGATTTCACTTATTTGCTGCACATCATCAATTTCGAATTTTACCCGATAAGCTTAAACGCCATTTTCATTACGCAGGCTTTCAACATGTGATGATGGTTCTTTTTCATTCTTTTTTTCTTTCAAAATATTTTTCAAATCTTTAAACATCTATTTTAAATGCTTAGAAGCACATTCAAATGCTTCTTCACTCTCACAACCCATTGTTGCCAATTTCTTAAAGTTGCAAAGTAAACTATTGTAACGTGGGGATTGTGATTTATTGCTTTTATCATTGGAGTCACATCCACTACTTAATGAGGAAAATGAAATTGAAGCAACTTTTTTAGTCTACCTTTTCAAGATGTACTTAGCCAGAATATGTGTGAGGATATGATTCGTAGCTTTTAATGTATAGTAACACAAAATACCCATGAATTGAAACTTTCTACAACTGTAAGTGATGAACTCGTCCATTGAGTTAACGGTAACAATGTAAAGACTCTGATTTATTCTATTCAAAACTCGATATTTTCTAACTGTACCGAACTCATCTACTTTTTTCACTATTTGATCAAGGCTATCCCCAAATTCTGCTTGAAATAATTTAAAAATAGTTGGTGTATATACACTAGCTGTGAGCTTCGGGATACTAATGGGAAAAGTCACAATTGGTGAACTTTGAGTCATTTTGAAATTAGCTACTAATTATGCATTTCGTCTATCATCTACCATTAGAGCTGGGCATCGGACCGAGTCGACTCGAATTTGGCCCAACCCGACCAGGTTCGGATTTTACATGTCCCAACCCGAACTCGGACAGAACCGGGACCGAGTCTGAGTCGGCTGACTCGGTCAGACCCGAGCATATGCTGGTCTGAACCGATCCGAGTCCGACTCGGTCAGGAAAACCGAGTCGGATCGAGCTGTGCAAAGTTCGGATCCGATTGCTGAATAATAAACATTCAGAAGTTTCTCTCTGAGTTTCTTTTTTCTCCGAGGTCTAAAGCAGACAGAAGCAGCAGCTTCAAAACCTCTACAACTGAAACGTATGGTAATAAACATACATACCATAAGTTTGCATGCATGTGATCATT
This sequence comes from Magnolia officinalis, assembly GCA_021015155.1. NCBI lineage: Eukaryota > Viridiplantae > Streptophyta > Magnoliopsida > Magnoliales > Magnoliaceae > Magnolia > Magnolia officinalis. Next base: position 54,920,678 of record JAJHSJ010000015.1, read on the forward strand.
CACTGATATCCTAGTATCCTACCATGTTACCATATCATCCTACGGTACAAAGAGAATTGATCTAGACCGTTGAATTGTTTATTTGTTTGTCTTAGACAACCTTCAAGCCTCCTCTTGGAAAAGAGCCTGTGGTGGACTTACTAGGGATGGGAAAGGGTGAAGCCTGGGTGAACAGCCAGAGCATCGACCGATTCTAGCCCACCTTCAAAGCCCCATCGGACGGCTATGGGTATTGCGACTACCGTGGGAATTATGATTCGAAAAGATGCACGACCGGCTGCGGAGAGCCCACCCAGAGATGGTAAGGCTACAATTCAACGGTTAGGATTGCCTAGTAAGCATGAATAGTGGAATGTAGCCCTTTAAATAGAATATTAATTTAATTTCACAAAATTTTAATTAAATTTCTTTTAATTTGTAGAAATTCTTACTTAAAAATCTGAATCGTACCAGGTACCATGTGCCGCGATCGTTCCTGAGGTCGGGCGATAACACGTTGATTTTGTAACATGCCGCACGAAAATTCACCCGCAGACAGAAGCAGCAGCTTCAAAACCTCCACAAATCAAACTCCCTCGGACCCTCTCTCAATCTCTACAGTCTCTCATATTCTGAAAATACCCATACTCTTCCACATCGCCTCAACAACCCAACAACAACACTCCTCTCCTTCTTCCACTTCGACCCTTGAAAACCCAACATCCGAATCCCAGCTACAGCAGTAACATATCTCTCTCTCTTGGGCGGGAGATTTTTGGGGAAAAAATCTCGGGCGAGAGAGTTTTGGGAGAAAATACGGGTAGGGTAAAAGTTTTAGGTGAAAAAAATGGTATCTAAAAGGGTATTTATAGGTATACCCCTCCGGGTCGGGTCTGTTAAGGTTGGTTTGGACCTATTCGGTCCGGGTATTCGGACCGGATCTGTCCGGGTACGGTGCCATTCGAACTTGACTCGAAATTAAATCGGATCTGGCTGATCAGACCGTCGGTTCTGTTCGGAACGGTATCGAGTCGGGTCTGGTCAGGTCGGATCCACCGGATCGGGCCCAAGTTGCCCACCTCTATCCACCATGCATTCAAAATGTTCAAAAAATCTGATTATATTTTGGTCAGGATGTAAGTATTTCTTCAAATCCTTATTTAAACTTTCACAACGCTGGGTGCTCATCATATCTGCACAAAAACTGTTCTTTCCATATATTAATGTCCACTTCTCTTTTTCATTAAATAAGTGTTGTAACCATATGTTATCTGTAATATTATATTTCATGATCATTATTTCTCACGCTTGAAGAAATTCATGTTCCTCATCAAAATCATTTACATATCTATTAAAATCATTGTCAGATGACTTGGAATAACAAAATAGATGATTTAGATGTTTGCAAGCATTCTAAAACATATGTCATACACAAATATGGTGAACCGTTCCTGGTAACTCTGTCTTTATGACATTTGACATAGTCTTATCCTAATCTGTGAAAATGGTTTGAAGTTTTTTTCTACACATTACATCAAAGAATGTTTTAAACAACCATCTGAAATAATCAATTATTTTATCATAGAGGAGCGCAGCCCCAAAGATAACTGTTTGTCTATGATGATTAACACCGATGAATGGTGCAAATGGCTGTTCATACTCGTTTGTTTTATACGTCGTGTCAAAACAAATCACATCTGCAAAACACTCGTAATCTAAAATCATTATTCCATCTGCCCAAAAAATACTGGTGATACAATCTTCAACATGAAATTGAATACAATAAAAGAACATTAGATCTTCAGCTTGTTTTCTTTTGAAAAATATCAAAAGACTTTCGTTATCAAATTTCTTCATTACATTCACAATTTTCGTCATTAAATAGTTCTTATAATCTACCAAATTATATCTAACAATTTATCGACCACCGGCTTGTTTAGTCATGAAATCATATGTCGATTTTGGCTTTATACCTGCATTATCGCAGTTATCAGCAACTACTTCTTGAGTAAATTTTCGTTGTAATCTCAACAAATGAGCTTCTTCAGGAGATGCAAGAATATGATTATGATCAATTTTAATATCAGTAACACGATATTTACCGTTAACTCCCAATCTAATTTTCATATGTGCCTTGTAACCTGTTTTTGTTTCATCCCGATGATGCTTCACATTAACATCACGTTTATCAAATGAACATTTATCTTCTTTTAAACAAACCAAATATCTCATTTTTCAACACACTTGTCTTTTTGTCTTTATTTATACTATGCCTCCGAATACTAAAACCGACTTTTCTTCCAAAACTATTGTAGAAATCTTATGCATCTTTTTTCTATTTTAAACTCCATACCACATTAACATTACGTTTATCAAATAAACATTTACTTTATTTGGAACAAACAAAATATCTCATTTTCAATACACCTGTCTTTTTGTCTTTATTTATAATATGCCTCTGAATACTAAAACCGACTTTTCTTCCAAAACTATTGTATAAACATATGCATCTTTTTCTGTTTTAAACTCCATACCAATTTCTGGATTCGATACCTTCACATCTATGTTTGGATCATCTATACCAACTTTCACTTTTGAGTCGATATTTATATCACGTCATGAATGAGGCATAGAATCTACTAGGCATGGCATGCTAGAAGCCATAAGAGCTCTATTTTCCACTGACCTATAATGTCAAGAGAAATTTAACATGAGGACTATGATTAAAATAAAATAAAAAAAGCTATATAAAATATATATAACCCATCATCTAACATAAAACACTTCAAATAAATCTAAAAACTCTTTAAATAAATCTAAGGGGTCACCATTAAGAGCAATCGATGAAAATCATCCCCAAATCCTATATAATCTGTGGGCCATTGGAGTTTTGAATGGCCTAATGAATGTCCTAAAATGATCAATCAAAGTGGGCCCGACAAAGCCCCTGGTATGATTGTTCATCTCTAGGTAGGTCTTGGTGGGGGTAGTACACAATCCACACCTCCTACGGGATCCACCAATGGTTTAGATGACAAATGGCAATGGTCAAATATTGCATATTATCCCCCATTTATATATTGGTTTTATGAACATGATAATGCTTAGTGTTTTATTTTACTCATGTTTGAGTTGCAAGGTGAATTTAAAAACTTGTATTGAAAAGGGTGCTAAAAACAAGAATTTGATGTTCAATAATCACCAAGGCAAGAGATGGATCTTAGAAGGCTAATATTGAATAATTCAAATGCTAAAGATCCAAGAAAACTAAGTGAAGAATGAAGAGAATCAAATATTTGAAGTGAATAAAATGAATTCTGAAATCGTCTTGAAAACAAACATATTCTTGAAAGTGTCCTGAATAAGCATATTCTAAAACTTTAGGTCATTCTATGAAATTGCGCAGAATGAAGTCTATTTTAAAAAACTGCGCAAATTTAAAGCGATTTCTAGATTTTTCTAAGTCAGTGCGAAATGAGGTGCTGCAAAACTATAAATACGAGTCTCTGCGATGTGACTAGGCATCATCCAGGGTTTGTGGAGTGAAGCAAAAGCATAGAGAAGCCATCACCAAGAGTTTTTCTCCCATTTCCTTAATTGTTTTCATGTTTTTCTTAAGAGTTTTTAGTTCAATCATGTCTATGGTTGGCTAGACCTCTTAGCTAGGGTTATGAGGTGAAGTTTGTAGTGTGATTGAGATGTTTTCTTTGTTTTGATTCATGTTTTATTGAACTCTCTTGGATTATAGTTTGACTATGAAGGAATATTTTTAGTTTTTAATGGTTTGTTATGACAAATTACAATAGATATGTGATAGCTTGAGATATCTTCTTTTCTTGAATTGAGATTGTAAAATTAGATCCTATTGTTCACCATCATCCCTTGGGTGTGGTAGGATGATGAAATCCCTCCTAACCTTCACAATTCTCTTATGATTGGTTGTGTGATTGGTAGATCCTGTTGTTTGCCTTATCTCTTGGGCATGATTAGGTGATAGAATCACTTCCAAATCATCACAGCTCTCGTCCATTGATGATTAGAGTCTATGAGAAGTTCAGAGATCTGACAAATCTCTTCGTCCTTGAATCAAGCAAGGTATTATCCTGAGAACCTACAAGTGGATCCTTGGAAACCTTAGTTTCCCACCTTTGATTTTCTTAAGTTTTTTTTTTTTTTTTTTAAATCTCTCACAATTACTCTCAATCACTTCAAAATTAGTAATAAATATTTTTCTAGTTTTACTTCTAGTTGCTTTCAAAATACTCACGAGATTAGTTCCAGTGGATTCGACCTCGGTCTTATCGAGATTATTACTACATTGCGACCCTACACCCATTTAGACCGTTGGAAGCTTTCAACGATGATTGTTTGATACCACCGTTGTTATCCAATTGAGATCCATACCTATATTTTTCAGCGTAAGATGAGTAAGATCCGCAAGGAACACCGTTATGTATGTGTCTAATCCACGCTGTCAGCCATTTATTTCACAAATGGACCACACCACGTGAAACAGGGGAATTGAACATAGACCGTTGAAACCTTCTTAGGGCCATAGAAGTTTTGGATCAAGATGATATATGTGTTTACCCTTCATCCATCTTTGTGCGACCTTATGAACAAGTTGGATGACAAATGCACATCCTTGTGAGTTCTGATTTAAGTTTCATCTTTCAATTGTAGACGTCATTGTTTCACTTGTTTCTGCGGTGTGGTCCATTTGAGCTTTGGATATGCTTCATTGCTGGTCTAATGCCCTAAAATGAATTAGTAAAACGGATGGACATTGTGGATCAGACACATAATTTATGGTGGGCCTACATATTTAATGAAATACAATTCTTGTCTGAGTACTAGCATCACATCCGATTTTGGGGTAATTAAAATGGTAATTTTCTTCTCTATCAAACACTGGTGAAAACTATTTTTACACTACCATTTACATTTATAGTGGAGAAACAAACGGGCCTTATATTTGGACCAGTTTAATACTTGGATTTTTGGCGTACGTGTAAATAAAAAGAATAAGAACATTTTACTTACCACAAAAGTGCTTCCTTCCTTTGAGAGAGAGAGAGCTTTCGTTGTTTAGCCAAATGCAGTGAGAGATAGGAGAGAGAGAGAGAGAGAGAGAGAGAGAGAGAGAGAGAGAGAGAGAGATGAGGATTGATGAAGAAGCAACGAGTGAGAGTGGGAGGGAGAGCGAGAGATGTGAATAAGCGTAGAGAGGGAGAGAGGATTCAGGGAGAAACAACGAGTGAGAGTGGGAAGGAGAGAGAGAGATGTGAAGAAGTGTGAAGAGGATTGAGGAAGAAGCAACGAGTGAGAGTGGGAAGGACGCGGAAGCAATAGGGGTGCACATCGAACTGGTAGAACCGTGGAACCGGACTGGAACCGACCAAACGGTCCGATTTGGTCCAATTATAGAGTGCACTGGTTTTGGTTCCAAAAATCAAATAACCGATTATAGTGGTTCGGTTCTCGGTTTAGGGGTATGTAGAACCGAACTAAACTGTGAACCGATCCATATAATTGAACCACGGATCTGAACCGCGAAACTGAATCGTGGAATCAAACCAGGAAACCTTTGATTGTTTCCATATTTGACTCATAATTTATGGTTTATTATGCACCATTTGATTGTTTCCATAAATGTATTTTTGCACACCTTATACCATATCTAAACCATTCATCAAATGGATCACAACACAAATGGACATGGGGTAGATTATAAAATAAAACATGTAATTGGGTTGGATTATAAAAAGCCCATAACCGTGGAACTGATCCGGAATCAAACTGATTTTAACGGTCCGGTTCTGGTTCCGAATATCCTAGAACCGTTGGGAATGGTTCGGTTTCGGTTTCACTCTAGACTCGGACTGAACCGACCCGTGTGCACCCTTAAGAAGCAACGAGTAAGAGTGGGAGGGACTCAGGAAGTCGAAATCCTTGGATTTTTTCTCCTCCTTTTTGTGAAAAAAAAAAAATTAAAATTTAATTTTTTGATAATATTTTGGAGACCAATTTTTTATTTTAGTTTTTTTTTAATTTTAATTATTTTAGTTTTTGTTTTAAAGTGAGTGGTTACGTGGAACAATGGGGATTAGGCAATCAGGGAGCCCTGTTTACCCAATAACAGAGGATCCAGACAACCCAGGTACGTTAGTTTTGACTCCTCCCTTAATCAGAACCGTTCATGTTGTGCATTCCATGATAGAATATCCACCATAATAATTTTTTTCCGACTCAATGATTTTGACCATCCCTGTATGTAATTGAATTTAGAACAATGAACAGAAGATCCTTGATGGTACGTATTGAACACTGAAAATCAAAGGTTAAGATCATCACTGAAGCATTCTTAGTATTAATATCTTATTTAATTGTATCAGAGAGAATATCAACGGTTCAGATTACAGGACCATTTGAGCACGTGGGAGTCAGTGGGTGACGACGAAATTGGATTGTGTACTGAGTTACTCAGTACGATATTATCGTACTGATTAAACTCAGTTGGCCCACCGTCAATGTACGTAGTTTATCTTCTACGCCGTTCATCCGTTTTTTCAGATCAGTTGAGCCAAGAATATAAATATATCCGAAGCTCAAGTGTATCATACCACAGGAAACAGTGGGAATACTAATTTTCACCGTTGAAACATTTCTGGCCCCCAAAATGACGTTTACTTACCATCCACCCTGTTTAAAAGATATTATAGACATGGATGAAGTAAAACACAAATGAAAGCTTGATACAAAACTTCGGTGGCCCACAAGAAATTTTCAACAGTAGACGCTCAATTCACACTGTTTCCTGTGATGTGGTCAATTTAATATTTGTATATGCTTATTTTTTAACCGAGGAACTAAAATTATCATATAAAATAGATGGACGGAGGGGATAAAATGCATAAATCATGGTCACAGAGTGTATTCAGAACGCTGAGTACGCTAAGCGTACTGAGTTACTCAATACGCAATCTAACTCAGTACGCAATCCGCTTCCGGTGACGCCCTAGATCCTGAAATCGGATTACGTACTGAGTACCATCTTATCCTACTTAGTAAACTCAGTTGGGCCCACCGCGAATGCATGTTGTTTATCCACGCCGTCCAATCGTTTTTCAGGATCATTTTATGGGTTCAACTCAAAATTTATGTATATACAAAGCTCAAGTAGGCTATACCACTGGAAAAAGTAAAAGTATTAATTTTAACCGTTGAAATTTTTCTAAGGCCCCAATGATGTTTATTTGTCATCCAATCTGTTCATAAGATCAGAATGACATGGATGAAGGGAAAACACAAATATCAGCTTGATCTAAAGCCTCTGTTATCCCTAAGAATTTTTCAACGGTGGATGTTCAATTCACACAGTTTCCAGTGGTGTGGTCCATTTGAGGATTGGATGTACTCCATTTTTGGGATAAAACTCTAAAATTATGTGTTTAAAGAGATGGACGGAGTGGATACAATGCATGAATGACTCAGGGCCCACGGAGTTTACTCAGTACGCTTACCGTACTGAGTTACTCAGTACGCAATCCGCTTCCCTAGATCCTGTATCGCGACAGCGACAAAACGTAGTCAACTAAATGCGCGCTGTACCATTTTGTCCGAAACTCACGTGCCCGTTTTACGAGGGGCCTCACTTCGAGGCCCGAATCGGAGATTTGACAGTGTAATCGGGTCTTTGTACGTTCTAAGTGATCCAGACCATTGATCCTCTGCTCTACTCTCGGACTGGACAATTCCAACCATTCGGTTCACATTTCATAAAGCAAGAGGAATTATACAATGCTTTGGTTGAATGTCCATGCAGCACCAGCTTCCCATTTGTGCAGTTGGGGCCCTCGGTTCAGTGATCCAAGCCATTGATTTAAGACGGTCCCTACCCTGAAAAAATCCATGAGATGGGGAAATCCCCACTATGCCTCGGGCCCACCATGTTTATGTATGCAATCCAATCCATTCATAATATGCGGGCGCTACTAGGGTGAATGTTAACCTAAATATAAGGACATTTCAAAACTTAGGAGGCCCACAAAACAAGATTTTACTGGTTTCAAGCATGTTTTTACATGATGTGGCCCACCTGAGTTTTTGTCCATCCTAGTTTTTGGTTCTGAAAGAGAACATGGGAGGACACAGATGGTGAACGGAGTGGATGTCATGTAAGCATCACGGTGGACCCACGCTTAGTTGTGGAATTAACTTATTCCACATGCTTGGGGCGGAAGGGAAGGCGAGCAGATCAGGTGTTACCCGGGCAACACGTTAGCGAGTGTTCCCCTGACCGTGGGCCCACGTTAATGTATATGTTGTATATCCACACCATACATCGGTTTTTACAGCTCAATTTAGGGGATGGTCCGAAAAATGAAACAGATCCAAATCTCAAATGGACCACGTTGAACCAAAAAGAGGCCCATGATGGGTGGCTTGGATCTTTCGATCTGGTACAGTTTTGCGGAACTGTCCAGACACGGTGGGCCAGTAGATCTATTTCCTGAGTAATGGGACCCACTTGTCAGGATTGAAAACCCGCGTGCGCTGCAATGCGGACCGATGCCGTCAGGAATCTTCACTCCAGAGTCGTCATGGAGGTTTTTCAAAAATGCTAGCGTGACTACGACTAGTCACGTGCGAGCTGGATTATTCTGACTGGATGGAAGACTGCATATTGATAAGATCCACTCCGTCCATTAGGTGTTCCGCTCTGTGTTTGGGATAAGACACAAAAATCAGGCCCGTTCAAGATTTAGGTGAGCCACACCAAAGAGGAGCAACTGAGATGGGAAGTTCCACCTTTAAAATTTTTCAAATTGTGTATGGGTCCACCGTCGCATGTGTATCCCATCCAATCCACTCATTTGAGGGGCCACGGACGTGGATTGCCCGGTGACCCGATCACTTAGAGATATCCCTGCTGACCAGTCGTCATTGTCGGTGATGGCCCACACAAAGCATTGTTTTCAAAAGTTATCTCGAGAACGTACGTACTCCAGCCATCTCTGACAGGATAACATGGCTCAATGATATCATGTTTTGTAATCGCGGGAGCGGGTTGGGGGAGACGGAAGCGGATTGGCTGGTGTACCTCACACCAGCTGCATAGCTGCTGTATTGACGTCACAGTGACGTATGTTTCGCTGGTGCACAACTTGAAGCTCGAGGGACGCCAGTGCTCGTCTTCGCACACCAACAGCAGCTATACAGCTGATGTATGGTACACCAGCCAATCGGCTTCCGGGGGAGACCCGGATCCACCGAGGTGGGTGGGATCCTGACTGTAGGACCCACTGTGATGCATGTTACAAGTCAACTTCGTTCATCCGTACTGAAAGCTCATTGTAGGGCATGATCCAAAAAATTAAACAGTTCCAAGTCCAAGATAGACCATGATATAGAAAATATTGGTGATTAACTGTCAAAAACTTCTTGTGGGCTATAAAATCCTTGGATCAAGATTATATTTGTGTGTTCTCTTCATCTAGGCTTTTGTGACATTATCAAGAGGATGGATGACAAATAAACAGTCCGGTGGAATCCATGATGTTTTTAATGGTGGGGATGCAATCAATGTTGTTTCCTGTGGTGTGATCCACTTAAGATTTGAGTCAGCTTCATTTTTTATATCTAGACTTAAAATGAGAATTAAAAATGGTTGACGGCATGGATTTAAGGCACATACATCATTGTGATCCCCGTAGTCGGGTGTCCCACCAACTTTGGTGGTCTCACTTTATCCACTCCCGCCGTTCACCGGAAAATCACGGACGAATGGGTTACTGCCGCCGGGCCTTGCTAGAGACGGACGCTCCTAGTTGACACTCTGTGGGACCACTTTAATGTAATTATTTTATTCTAATTATCCATCCATTTTGACATGTCATTTTAGAATACCATCCAGAAAGAGAGGCAATTCCACGAATTAAGTGAAACATACCAAAGAAAATAGGGATGATTGAACACTTGCCATTGAAAACCTCTCAACCGATGTAGAATTTTAAAATCAATATTATATTTATAATTTACATTCATCAAGTATGAATTACCTTAGGTGGTAAATAAACATGAGGCTTAAGGGAGGTATCAAGTCATTAGTACCACTACTTCCTTTTTGAGATATTAACACGGATAATATATATATATATATATATATTATATATATATATATATATATATATATATATATATATATTGTAGTAAGTTTGATAGAGCCATTGCAGGCATCATTCATCTTTTGCTAGTTTTTGGCGAGGTAGTGTTGGAGACCGTAGAAGCACACAGAGATGAATCAAGCAAAATATTTCAACCACATAATTAAGCCTAATTATAAACATTTTGAATTTAAGTGAAAATTTATATATATAATATTTTTAAAATATGGCACTGAGCGACAATAATACATTATGAATTTAGAAACTTATAAGAGATAGAGATTACTTGATTCGAACAAACCTCAAATATTCTCAAACTATGCTCTTGAAATCCTATAACAAATTAAAAAGTTCTTCATACTTCCAAATCCCAATTACACCCATATATATAATTTATACAATAATCATAATTAAAATCAGAAGAAAAAAATTTATTTAAGCAATTTTGCATATATGCTTGATGGCATCGATATATCGAGGATGGTATTGAATGTCTTCGATGACATCAAGAATATTTCAAAACTACCTAACAATAAAAATAAAATTTTCAAATTTTCTAAAATGTTTTGATAGTATTTTCGATGGGGCTGTCATTAGCATCAAATAAGACATTACAAAGTGTACAATAGCCGACATGGGATTTTCAAATTTTTTCAATGGCATCGAGCGTATGCATAGAAGTCTGCTCGAGCTGTCTATCAATAGCATGTTATTTTCAGATTTAAGACATCAATAATAGATACTACCCAGTATAAACTCAAGGACGCTGATTGCATGTTAACCTAGAGATAAGTGGTGCTACAACTGTGTGGGGCCAACCATGATGTATAAGTTTTATCCACTTAGTTTCTATCAACTTATTTTAAAGTATGAGACCATAATTAAATCATATTATTCTTAAATATACCATACCGGTATAGGAAATGGTGGAGATTGAATGTCGACTCTTAGGGCCCGTTTGGCTGGGTGGATTGGATGGTATTGGAAGGGATTGGAAGTTAAATCCCGGGATTGGCCAGGCACCAAACAGGCTGGGTGATCTGATATCCGGGATATAGCAATCCCATGATCTTAAGACAATCCACTGACAACACCATCATTACCTTTAAATCCCATCCAATCCACCCTAATCAGTTCAAATTTGCCCATGACGTGTTTGGTTTGAAGGATTGGAAGGGATGCGAAGGTTTAATCCTGGGACTGGCCGGGTGTGCCAAATAGACTGGATATAGCAATCCCATGAATCTCAATACAATCCACTGACAACACCATCATTGCCTTGAAATCCATGCCATCCACCCTAATACCATTCAATCCCTTCCAATCCACCCGTACAAATGGCTCAAAGCCAAAGAGGTGTGGGATGAAGCAGTGTTTATGTTTATCCTTCATACAGGGACGTGAGACCTCATCAGTTGGTTGGATGACAAATAAACATGTTGCTGGGCACTAGGAAGGTTTCAACGGTGGACATCATCCCACTACTCCTTATGGTGTGGCCCACCTGAGGGACATGCTTCAAATTTGGGAAATGAGCTGGAAAAACAGATGGACGGCGTGGATAAAACATACAGATGATGGTGGGCCTCACAAAGTCTCGACACGACGTAGCCACCTGGTGTTGGGTCACACCGTAATCCACGTCCGCGAAAATGTTGCCCCGCATCGAATGGAGGGGGTGGATCTGACGCATTTTTCACTGGCTCCCTGTACGAGGTTGGTTGTAAGCGGGCACGGCTTAGGTGAATCATGTGATGTATGTGACTTAAATCCGCACTGTTCATCTGTTTTAAGAAATCATTTTAGAGCATGATCCCAAAAATTAAGGAGATCCGTATCTCAGGTGGACCACATCGCAGGAAAACGTAATGATTGAACATTAAAAACTTCTCGTGGGCTACAAAAATTTGAATCGAACTGATATTTGTGTGGGCCCTTCATTTAGGTCTTTGTGGCCTTATCAATAGGTTGGATGGCAAATAAACATCCCGATGGCCTGCAAGAAGTTTTTAATGTTGGGTATTCAATTACCATTGTTTCATGTGGTGTGGTCCACCCAAGATTTCAATCTGCTTCATTTTTCAGATCATGCCCCAAAATTAGCCTCTAAAAACGGATGAACGGCGTGGATGTAAGGCACATACATAAAGGTAGACCACACAGTCACGGTCCACCGAAGCCCCGCACATTGCAGACAACCTCTCCGTATGACCAGGCGTAGTCAGGCTTGCCCAGTCTTTTTATTGCAAGGTTCTCCAGATTGACAAACCTGCCCCAACACGTGATGATCCAGTCCGTTCATCTGGACGCTCAGTACACGATCAACATGGAAATAATCTCTCTATTCTAAGATCAGCACCGTCAATACGTAATCAAACTAGGAACTTATTTTTCTGGACCGTCGTTTCTCACTCACAGTGAGTGATTCTAGATGAATGGTCGGGATTATCACGTGGTGGTACAGACAGAAGGGGAAACTAGATTGGGCGAGCCTCGCCAACTACTTCGAGAAATATTTAATACTCTGGAACACTGTGCCGACGATACCCAGGTACTTAGAAATTACTCAGAAACTACTTATGTGGAATAAAATTAATTAAAAATATACGGTTCAGATCATGGATCCCAGTTTAGATGTATCATGATTCCAAATATAAGGTTATCCGATCATCCAGATATCGGATTGGTAGAAATTTATTGGACCGTTAAAATTGAAGATTATCCAATGACCGTATTCAACAAATAAGTACCCATGAATCATAGCTTAGGATTGTTCAAAAAATCTGATTTTTGTACAGTGAGTTAGACAATTTATCCGTTTTAATGTGAGTTTATTCGTTCCAATTATCAAATTTCCGAGTGCCTGTGTATGACGTATCATGGTCTACCAGAGTACAAAATAACTCCTCACCCTCGCTTGGTAATTTTCACCAAATCACCAGATCTTTCCGTAATTTCACCTTCCCAACTCCCGCTATGAAAACCCAAACCCCCTTTTTTTCCCGCCATCTTTCATTTCTGCTACATCTCTCTTCACTGCATTCAACCCCATACAGAAGAGAAAGAAAAACCCTAAAATCCAACCTCTGCGAGATCATGCCCTACCCCTAATTTCAATTCCCCTCGTTTTCCTACCATGCCAGATCTCAGCAATCTTCTCAATCCCTCTCAGTTCGTTGTCTTGCCCTGTGATTCCAACGCATCTTTGAACGCCGGAAAATCCGAAACCGTAGAAGAAAACAACGGCCCCTACCGCACATGGGATCGGCGCCTGCGTTGTCCGGCCTTGGATAAATCCGGGGCGTCTGTGGAGAAGAGCTGGCTGGGGGCTGCGGATACGAGGCGGAATCAGAAGAGGTCGGGTCGAGGAGAGGTAGCTGCAGCGGTGGAGAGGAGAAGTAAGAGGGTGATGAGCAGCAAGTCGCTGGATGATCATGTCAGGGACTGGGCAGAGAAGAAGGTGGCCTCAGGAGTTCCTGAGGTGGAATGCCGATTTCCATTCCTTATCAATGCTCCGAAAATGGTAAATTTCCCCCCTTTTCTTTTGGAATTTAAAAAATTACATGTGCTGTTGAGTGGTGGAGTTGTTCGTTCCTATTGGGTTTTCAGCTGGTGAAAGTGGGGCCCATGAAGACGACAATCATTACTCTTCCACTGGTTGCAGATTTAAGATGTGATTCTGTGCACACACATGCCACACATCTCCTCTTTAATCTTCCTTTGCATGAATGACCCTACCATTTCTCTTCTTACAAGTGTTAGTGATCTTTAGATAATTTCAACTTTTGGTTGTCTGCCATCAATTTCAGGTTGAATGTCGTATATGCAGTAAATCTATCTACTCCAGCGAAGAGTTGTTATGCACTGTCCATGGCTGTAAGGAAGCCTATCACTTGAAATGCGCTCAGCACAGTCTTGGGTTTTTGAGTTCTAGAAATTTCAAATGCCCTCAACATGTGAGACAGTTCCATCTTGGTTCTACTTCCATCTCTTTTTGTGTTTCCCTTTACTTAAGTATGATACAGAGATACAGATATATCGTGCTGTAGAAGGCGGCATAGGTTCTGGGTATTTGATAGTGACAGGAGCCTGTGACAATGTTATTCATTAAAGTCTCGGGCAACTTGTTATTTGCTTCCTTTGCATTCGTTACTCAAATGCTTATTCACATTGCTGTTGTGTCATCTTGTAATTTGGTTACTACAGTTAACACATAAGCGAATAGTCCTCACACAGAAAAATATACGAACATGTAAATATGATTAGGAACAAGCAGGTAGGGATGACAATGAGCCACTCTAGGGCTGGGCCAGGGTTGGCCCTAGCAAGGCCCCAGTCCATTGCTGGCTGTGGCCGTGGCCCTAATTGGGTTGAAAAGGCTTTGACCCCATATAGCCGGGCTGGGTTATGGTCGATTTTTTGAGGAAAAAGATCTAAATGATGAAAGGTTTGAATCCAGCTGAAGATTTTTTATTTTTTTTGGAATCCTCCATCTACAATGAGTCCCATGAATAAACAGTTTGGATCATTGCAACATGACCCGGATCCAATGAATGTCCATAAACTACAGATTTATGGTGAATGGGAATGGGTCACAAGTGTCTTTAAATTGTTCATTCTTTCTGACCAATGGTTACTTGCTTGATGATTGAATTGGGCCAATGAGCGGGGACCGTTCATTGTTGGCCCAGTCTAGACCTCGACTCCAGGTCTAGATTTGAAGCCCGAGCCTAGCGTTGGGCCAACTTTAGGGGTCTAATCCCTGACCCTACACAGCTGGGCTGCTTGGGGCGGGTCAGGTCACCCTAGAAGCCACTTATTGCTTCTGTATTCCACAATGTAAAAAAATTCATGGCCTTGACCAGCATGTTTTCTTCCTTGACTGGGTGAAATTCTTCTTTGGAGGAATCCTAAACAAATCTTATTTTCTTCCAAGCTTATTTGGAATACAAAGCCATAAATTCAACAATGCTATTTCATTCAAACATCATTCAAGTGTGTCAAACTATCTAAAATATTTTACTAGACTTGTTTACACCAATTACATCAGAGTAATAATGCTATGAGATGCTGAACTGTTAGGTACCTTTATAGATGCCCCTTGGGCACATTTCAGCTGGCTCAAGTGTGACATTATGTGGGTTGGCTGCTGAAATGTGCCAATCATTGGTCCCCCTCTTTCTATTCATGATGCTTATATTTCCTTCACATTTATGAAACTTGTGTTCTGCTTTTGGAATCGATATATCTCCTTGAAGTATTCTTTTCTAATGAGTCTGTTACCTGGATTGGGCTTGGGAGCTCACTTGTGCACTGCATTTCACAAACAGGCTTGCTTCATTTGCAAACAGAAGGGATATTGGCGTTGCACACGATGTACAATGGCAGCACACTCTAAATGTGCGCCTTGGCCTGATAATGTGGTCTATCCATTGAGTCAACCTGGCCGGGCAGTTTGTTGGAGGCATGCTACTGACTGGCGATTTGAAAAGAAGGTCAATCTCTTCTTTCCTTCTCCAGAACTGTTTTTATGTTCGATATGTTTTTAGGGTTTAGAATGTCTTCATGTTGTTGTTTGCTGTTGCATTCTGTAAATAATGTTTATCATCTTTACCCATTTATGGATCAAATCCTCCATGATCCGTCTCAATACTGTTGGCAGACCACTGACCACCTCTTAAAATAGCATACAGCTGTCTGTGCATGATGTTTATGCAGTATGGTTGTATAGGAGTACAAAAATATTTGCCTGTTCATGTTTAGAGGCACGGTATCACCCAAACACGTCTTTTTACCCAATCATATGGAATGATAGTGTTGTATAACTGGAAAAACACCCAAAATGTGCATATGGATGTGTGTGGCTTAGCATAGAGGTATCTAAGAGCTCACGGTTGGACTTATGGGTTTTACTTATTTGATCCAAATGGGCCCTGAGGAGATTGTTTGAAGATCTTGGACATCTGATTAGGATCACGTGGGATCCATCATAAGGTGATTAGTGGCCTGGATGTATTTCTAAAGCTAATGAATTCTAAAACACGGAAATGATATAAATACTGCAAACACTGATAAGTGGATTGGAAATAAATAATTGGTTAAGAAAAAAATGCAATAGGTCTTACTAAGAAGAATCATAATTTTGCGTGTTCCAAGTTGCAAGACTCAAGACTAGTAGAAAGCATTTCACTGCTTCCAATCACAAATACTGACTGCAAGCTAACTATGGAAGCACTGCAAAAGCTGTATAAAAGTGTAAGTAAATCATGCTTTCGCATATGAGGCAATTATCTTGGTTCTTGGTATTGTAGTTTTCCTGTGAGGTGTTGAGGCGACCTAAGCGACCCACCCATCCCATTGTCATTTGCACCACTATCATGCAGGTCATCTCTCTCTTATATGGTCACATACAACTTTGTTGTCTATTCGTTGTCCATACCTTTGGCTCCCTCTTAAATGGTTCTGTTTAGATTCTTCATCTTAAACCTCATCAGCTGCCTCAATGAAGTTAGGTAGCTTGCACCTGGTAACATGCCCTGATGCTTACAGCTAGTGTTTCGCAGTTTTAAAGGAATCTTGTAACTTCTGTTCTTAACTATGAATCATTCAAACTTGAAATTATGTTTGGAATTACTTATGTCTATGTGTGCATCATAGAATCATCCTTCAACATAGTGTAGACGTGTTGTTCCATCCTTCCCTGCTCGTCCAAGGAGTTGTAAGATGAACACTCATGGTGTCTAGCCTTTTATGATACAATACAATACACAGTTAGAAACTCTCCGTAGTCTGACAATTTTGTTTATGTTGGCGTGTTTTCCTTCGTTGCCATTAATTTGGAGAAGATTTCATCTGAGGTAATCGCTCTAAGGCAACTGAACAGTGTTCATGTTTTGGTTTGACTGTCTTCTTTTTCTTTCTTACTTTTTTTTTTTTTTTTTCCACCCTGGAATATCCAGGAAGAGAAGAATGTGTTAAAACGATTTTCAGTTGACATGAGTTCTTCTTCTTCTTCTTCTTCTTTTAAAATATAATTTTACTTCACAAACTGTAGGTGTTATCACTTCATTCTTATTTTTCATTGATTAGGCTGGCTGACAGGGATGATATTTTTATTGGATGAGCAGCATGCAGTTCCAACGAGTGATATAGAGGTCAGAGCTTTGAAGATTCTCTTGTCATGCCTATTTACATAGGTTGTTGATTTCAATTCCATTCTCATGCTTTGAGATACTTGCAAATGAGATTTTCCTTTTTCTACTTTCTTATGTTAAATACATTGAGTCTTTTTCTTTTTTAACAATTGAAGAATTTTAACCCTGTTATATTATCTAGAAATCAAAAGTATTAAAAGGTGCGAGGTGCAATTGAGTTGGTCCAGCCCTATGCTTACCAGGACATAGCCCCAGAAAATGAATCAAATATAACTCCACTTGGTAGCAATTGCTCTTGCTAGTCCTCAGCTAGAATAAAGGAGGGTTGATGTCAGGTTCGTGGTTGAATCATAGCTATGTTAGCTCACCACGATACATGGCCAATATGGGGCCTTATCAGCCTTTTTTTTTTTGGAGAGGGGGATACGAACATTTAAAACCATGGTCAAGTTGGAAATTGATTATTGGACATCCATGAAGTTCTTGTGAGAAAGTTGATCTAGCTAGGACAAGGCTATGGTATGCCAAAGATGATGATAAGACAGTGCGATATGCACGTGGCACGGGGCTGGGTTAGTCTATTTCATGCATCACATTGCCAATCTACGATGAAGGTTATAGATTAATGTCACAAATTACGAAAATGGATTTAATTGTTTGTCATTGTCATGATCATCAGTTGATCTAGTCTCTCATGGCACAACAACTTGTAGTGCAGAGTTGCAATTGTACCAAAAAACATCACTGTGGATTCAGTTGGATAAGGTCTGGCTCACATTTAATGGGCCACCATTCAATGATCACGTTGGTGCATAGCACCAATCTCCAACATTCTAGTAGTAGGTTATAATAGCATAACAATATCTTTGTGTGGTTGGTGTAGACTCGGTGCTTTAAATAGCACGTAGTATATTGTGTAGCATTCAACCCTCTATAGCATGTAGTGTAAGCTGCGTCACGATTTTTTTTTGAAAGATGATAATATTATTAAAAGGCAAAGGCCAAAAAAGGAAAACAACAAGCAAAGAAACGAAGAAAAACAAAAATACAAAAACAAAACCAAAAAGAATAAAGACGTAAGCTAAAATAACCTATGAAGGGGACAAAATAAGGAGGAATATACAAGTGCACATAGCTCAAACCTAGCTCAAGCCCACAACCATTAACCTGGAGCTCAATCCCTGATAGATTGAAAGACTCTACATGAAACCCCACTAACTGATCCATTCACATTGTTGAAGCATTGATTATTCCTCTCTTAACCAGATGACCCAGAAGGCAGCGAGTAGGCAAAGCCTCACCCTCTTCTTTCCAAGCTTCCCACCACCTCCGACATCCTAGGATATGATGTGGGCTTCCCAATTGAATAAGGAACCACCTAAGAGACATCCTCCTGTCGCAGAATGCCATGCTAAACCACCTTGGAGAAGGAACAATAAGAAGATGGGATGCTGAATTTGCAGCCTGAAGGCTTGGGAGAACCATTCCCCTCTTTTGAAGATTGTTAATTGTGAGGATGTGGTAGCTAGGCGAAGGTGCAGACTTTCAGAGGGCCCCCATAAGACCATAGAGGGCCCGTGTAGCTTAAAGGGGCAGGGTTCACGGGGGAGGAGATGCAATCGTAGAAAGACTTCACCGAGAAGGCATCACCTCTTCTAAGCATCTAGGAAGTAGAGTCAGGAATCTTAGGATCAATGACAAACTTCTGTACTCGAGAAAGAAGCGTGACTAACTCAACAAATCCCTCCTCCTTAAGATTCATTTGAAAGGGATGAGTCCATACTCCACCCAATTTGAATAAGGAGAAATGCTCAGAAACTAGGATATTAGGGTTTGGGCATGGCCTAGTTATAGTTGGGAAGGAGTCTTTGAGAGTAGAAGCCCCACACCATGGGTCATACCAAAATCTTACTCTTTTTCCATTTCCCAACGAGAAGGAAAGATCGCTGAATACAATAACAACTATCTTATCCACCTCTTTCCAAAAGGGCAAAGGATCTGTACATGGAGGATTTCTTTGTCCGCCACCCACCTAACTCTACACCATACTTGGCCGCAACTACCTTTTGCCACAAAGAATCATCATTAGCAACGAAACGCCAGATCCACTTACCTAAGAGGGCTGAATTTACTAAGTCGAGATGCTTAATACTTGCCCCTCCCTCAGAGATTGGTTTGCAAACTTCATCCCACTTGAGATGAGGGAACTTCCTTGAGTGGGAGCCACCTTGCCACAAGGTCCTCCGAAGTTTATCAATCTTCAAAAGAATAGATTTAGGGCAACGAAACAAAAACATGAGAGAGAGAGAGAGAGAGAGGAGAGAGAGAGAGAGAGGAGGAGAGAGAGAGGAGAGAGAGAGAGAGAGGTACAAAGTGGGCTACCCAACAATAAAGGTTACCTTTCCAGGGAGATAACTTACACTCTAACTTTTTAACACCATATCCCAGAGGTAAAAAGTGGGCTTTCTTAGACATAGAAGAAGCTCAAGATAACTAGAGGGGAAGGGTCTCACACGACAACCAAACACAAAAGCAAGGCCCAAGACTTCCTCATCAGACATGTGAATACTCAGAAATTCACTTTTAGCACAGTTTATCTTAAGCCCCAAGACAACCTCAAACCAACAGATAGTCATGGCAAGACAAGATAACTATTGGATCGGAGGGTTCATAGAAGATTAGCATATTGTCAGCAAACTGAAGATAGTTAATTCTGTTAAGAAAGTTTTCCACAACAAACCCTCTAAATAAACTCAGAGACAACAATAAATATGAAGGGGGAAAGAGGATCCCCTTGCCTAAGCTCACTAGAAGCCTTAAAGAATCCAAAGGGAGAGCCATTATTAAGAAATGAGAATTTAGCCGAAGACATGGAATTCCTAATCCATCCTCTCCAAGTTTTCCCAAACCCAAGTTGAGAATGCATATAGCCTAGAAAGTTCCAATTGACATGATCGTACGCTTTCTCCAAGTCTAACTTACAGAGGGTACCTTTTTTGCTTGCACGATGGTACGAATCAATGCATTCGTGGGCCAGTAGAGCACTCTTTAAAATCTCTCCCCCAAAGACAAAGGCACTCTGGAAGATAGAGATAACCTTGGGAAGGACAAGCCTAATCCTAGAGCTTAGAATTTTAGCCAAAATTTTATAACTACTAATTAGACTAATTGGCTGAAAGTCGTTCAAACTCTCAACACCCTTTATCTTAGAAACTAGAGATATGAATGAACATCCCATCTTCGATGGGATTCGACTAGTAAGGAAGAAGTCCTGGACAAACGCAACAACATCCTACTGTATAAGATCCCAAAAAGACTGGAAAAAGGTAAGCAAAAATCCATCAGGACTAGGGGCCTTATCCCTTGTTAAGTAAAAAACTGCTGCCCTGATTTCATCTAAAGGGAAAGTTTTCTTTAGGGAATCCCTATATGTTGGGGAAATCTGAGCAAAAGGAAGATCAACGATGAAGGGCTTGTCATAGCCCTCGTAAGAGAGGAGGGAGTAAAAATTAACCACAACATACGAGATATTATTCTGATTAGAAAGGCGAACTCAATTCACAAGTAAGGAAGAGACAGTATTACACCTCGATCTAGCATTGGCCACCCTGTGGAAGTATTTGGTGTTTTTATCACTTTCCTTAGGCTAGACATCTCTAGAGCACTGGCGCCATTTGATTTCTTCTTCCTTAATTCTAGAGGCATAGTTTGAAGACAACTCACCTCTAAGAGTCAAATCCTCATCTGACAGAGGTTCTCCTCCCTAGATGTCTAAAGCTTGAATCTGATCTAGAATGGTAGCTTGAATCTAATCTAGAATGGAAGACATCTCCAACTCCTTTTTGCCAAAAACCTCCCGAGGCCACTTCTTTAGCTTCTCCTTGAGCATATGCATTTTCTTAAAAAGCACAAAGCCAGAAGGAAGATAATCATGATTGCAAGATAAAAGGATATACAACTAAGGCATTAGCCAAAAAACCCCGAGAGACCATGTTGTGTAGGATTCCTTGATTCTGCCAATCTGCCATGCATATTTGTCCTGTCTAGGTTCAACCGAGCCCATTTTTGGTTTGATCGAAAATTGGTGGAAAGACAGGTTGCACACTATGCTGTTTTGCATTTTTTCAGTTCGATCGAAAAGTGCTTCGAGTTGATTTGGTCCGACCGAAAGTCCTGTTAGGTTTGACTGGATTTGTTACGCAAAGTTGCGCAAATCGGGCTATTTAAGCCTAATCCGCGAGTAGGGCTTTGATCATTACAAATGTTTTCTCTATAAGGGCAAGGGTTTGCGAGGTGAGAGGGTTTCCAATGTTAGTAAGAGCTTGGGAAGGGTTATTCTCAAGGGGTTAGGGTTTCCTACGGTTGTGCATCGCAAGGAGAGATTAGGTACATCTGTAATCAAATAAGGTGAGTTGGTGTAAACTCTAACGTTTTGATTATTGTGGATTTCTGTCGCTTTGTGCTGTGTGTTTTTTTTTTTTTTTTTCCGCAAGGGGTTTCCATGTGAAATATCGTTGTGTTACGTGTGATTGCTTTATTCAATTGTTCTATCTTCATTATATGTGCTTTTGCAAAGCGAATAAGATTGACGGTGGTATTATATCCAAATTTTTAGTACCTAATGATCTGGGTTTGTTGGGGGGTTCGAATCCCTACAAAGTGGTATCAAAGAGTTATGTTTAAGGATGTTTCGGGAATTCAACGAAGATGTCATGATTGAAGTTTGGTATACAAAAATTCGACGGGAAGGACAATTTAGTTTGTGGTAGTGGAAGGTAAAGGATATTCTAGTTTCACAAGGGTTGAGCAGGGCATTGTTAGAGATGAAACTGGAGAAGATATCGGATGATGACTGGAGCGATCTCGGGGAGAAAGCTATGAGCCCCATCCATTTATGTCTATCGGATGATGTCATGTATAATGTCCTGGATGAGAAGTCTCCCATAGAGATGTAGAAGAAGCTAGAAGACCTATACATGTCGAAGTTCCTAACAAATAAGTTGTTTGTGAAGAAACAACTCTTCGGGCTGCAGATGAAGGAAGGAATAGATCTCCTGGAGCACACGAACTTGTTTACAAAGCTAAGTAGTGAGTTGTTAAGGCCAGGAGTGAAGGTCGATGAAGAAGATAAAGCGATGATAATACTAGCCTCGCTTCCCACATCATACGACCATTTCATCACTACTCTGTAGTATGGGTATAATACAATGGAGCTTGAAGAGATGGCTCTTGTTTCCGATGTCTGGGGGTAGTGATTGTACTGTCTAAGGGAGGAGCACGATACTTCGTGACCTTCATAAACGATTACTCGAGGAAGGTTTGGGTCTACTTCTTGAAACACAAGTTTGAGTTGTTGCCAGGTTCAAGCAATGAAAGGTGGAAGTAGAGGAGCAAACCGAGAGATATGTTAAGTGTCTCATATTAGATAACGTATGGAGTACAGAGAGGCGAGATTTATGGAATTCTACAAGGAACATGGCATCACGAGGCACTTCTCAACTCCAGGGACCCCACAACAAAACGAGGTGGCATAGAGGATAAATAGAACTCTATTGGAGAGGGCGAGAAGTATGCTGTTGCATGTGGGGCTGCCAAAGAGCTTCTGGGCAGAAGTGGTGAACATGGCATACCATATAATGAATCAATCACTATCTACAATGTTGGACTCCAAGGTTGTAGAGGAAGTCTAGACAGGCAAGGACGTTGATTACTCAGGATTGAGGGTTTTCAGGTGTCCTGCATATGTCCACATGCAGAGTGGAGAAAAGTTGAACATGGATCCTAAATCTAGGAAGTGCATCTTTGTTAGGTATGAGAAATGTGTCAAGGGCTGCAAGCTTTGGGATCCAATTTCACAGAAGGTGGCAGAGATGTAATCTTCGATGAAGCATCAATGTTGAAGGCCAACGATGAAGCTGCAGAGAAGTCAGAGAAACATGGTGCGATTAAGAAATTGTCGGTGCAGGTGGAGCCAGTTACTAAAGGTGAAATTCAGCAGGAGCAAGAAACTGAGCAAAATAATCAGTAGGATACCTATGAATGTATAGCCAGGAACATGGAGAAAACCATTAGAGCCCCGGTTTGATATGGGTTCGAGGACATTGTGTCTTTTGCATTGTTCATAGGGAGTGGGGATCCTTCCACCTTTCAAGAGGCGAAATCTGGAAAGGATGACGACAAGCGGATGTCGGCCATGGTGGAGGAGATGGAATATCTATACAGACATCAGACATGGGAATTGGTGAAACTTCCAAAAGGTTAAGAGAGCTATAAGGTGTAAATGGGTCCATAGGAAAAATGAAGCATTAATAGATAAAGATTGAGAAAAGTACAAGGCACGACTTGTAGCAAAGGGGTTCTCATAAAGGGAAGGAGTAAATTACAATGTGGTTTTCTCTTCGGTCATGAAACATACCTCAGTCGGGGTTTTATTGGTGATGGTAACAGAATCCAATTTGGAATTGGAGTAGTTTGATGTGAAGATAACTTTCCTTCATAGGAACTTGGAGGAAGTAATTTACATGAGGCAACTTGATGGATTCAAGGAGCTTGATAAGGAAGGCCACGTGTGTAGGTTGAAGAAGTCATTGTATGTGCTGAAGTAGTCTCCGAGGCAACGTTACAAGCGGTTCGATTCCTGCATGGTAGAGATTAGGTATAATATGTGTGGGTATGATTGCTGGGTTTATTACATGGTACTTGAGGACGGGTCCTACAATCTACTAATGCTTTACATAGATGATATATTAATCGCTGCAAATGACAAGAAAGAGATACTCTTGGTTAAGTCTCTGTTAAGCAAATAGTTTAACATAAAGGATCTGGGCACTGCGAAGAAGATCCTAGGCATGGAGATACACATAGACAGTGAGTCTGGGAAGCTGTGGCTATCTCAGAGGGGTTATGTGTAGAAGGTGCTAGAGAGGTTCCCCATGGAAGGTGCTAAGCCAGTTAGCATGCCTCTAACAGGTCATTTTAAGTTGTTAACCAGACCGTGTCCAAGTATAGAAGGAGATTTTAGATATGTCATGGGTGCCGTACGCTAGCACAGTGGGGAGTCTTATGTATGCAATGGTTTGCACAAGACCGGATGTCTCACAGGCAGTTAGTGTGGTTAGTAGGTACATGGCGAATCTAGGGAAGGAGCATTGGAATGCTGTCAAGTGGATTCTCAGGTATCTCAGGGGCATAGTCGATACTGGAGGACACAGAGCTTCAGGTGGAGCTGTAGGATATGTGGATTTGGATTACGCAGGTGATTTAGACAACGGGACGTCCACTACGGGATATGTTTTCACATTAACAGGCGGACCAATATATTGGAGATCTATGCTACAGTCTACGATAATGTTGTCTACAATCGAGGCGGAATATATGGCTGCGACGAAGGCGTCAAATGAGGTATTGTGGTTGAAAGGTCTGATAGGAGAACTCGGGTTGAAGCAAGAGGTGATTCGGTTGCATTGTGATAGTCAGAGTACTATTCATTTGGTAATGAATCGGGTGTATCACGCACGAGCCAAGCACATCGACGTGAGGTTCCACAAGATACATGAGCTGATTAGTTTAAGAAATTATGTTTCAGAAGATTCACATGAACGAGAATGCTGTAGACATGTTGACAAAGTCGGTGACCACAGAGAAGTTCAAGCACTGCTTGAGCTTGATCAATCTCACTTGCCATTGATGAGATTGGGCATCGTTGCACGGGGGCGTGGATGGAGCTGTGTTCCAGGTGGAGAATGCAGGGAGCGGTCTACGCTCGAGGTGTGAGGTTGCATAAGAGATATTCAAAGTGACTTGGCAGAATGTAAGTCAAGGTGGATATTGTTGTACATGATGCCTTGATTCTGCTAATCTGCTGTGCATAGTTGTCCTCTCTCGGTTCAATCAAGTCCATTTTCGGTTCGACCGAAAATTTGTGGAAAGACAGGTTGCACGCTATGATGTTTTGCATTTTTTTGATTCAACCGAAAAGTGCTTTGGGTTGATTTGGTCCAACCGAAAGTCTTGTTTGGTTCGGCCGGATCTGTTACGCATAGTTGCGCAAAATAGGCTATTTAAACCTAAAGATGCTTCATTTTTCAAGAAAAAGCATGTTCCAACGGACAAGTTGATTCCATGCCATGCACCACAGTAGGCTCCATGCAACAAATGATTGTAGAACAACCTTATTCTACAACATAGCACGATAATGGCCACCCCCCAAAAGGAAAGAAATGCATCCACCCAACTGTACTAGATTGTGGGCCACACTAGAGAAAATAATGGTCAACTGTGAACCACCTAAGAAAATCAAGACTATCCAACCATCACGTGGGCCACACCATAGAAAACAATGCACAACCACCCACACACCTCCACTAAAGCATGGTGGCCACCTGATGGGTTGCATGCCATGCAATAACACACACCACAACAGGCCCCACAAGAAAAATGTGTATAACAATCCTATCCTACAACATTGCATAGGAGCCAACCTCCTAAAAAGGAAAAAATTGAAAAAAATCTCAAAAGAAACCATACATCTTTATTTGAAATGAAAAAGAACTCACTAAGAATATTAAGGGGCAAGAACATGCCTTTATCAAGCTTGAGAAGAGATTTAATAAAAAACTGATTTCTTGAGCTCCACAATTGTGTAGATGTGAAAAGGGGGATTTTTTTTTCCCTTCACGTTGGCTTCAACACTCTTGAAAATACAACAAATGGACCTTTTAAGGCCGATTGGTAAGCTAAAATCTCCTCTTCAATGGTTTTGTGGATCGAGAATCAAAAAATTGAATTCGGGGCCATAGGGGCGCTTGCCGTCAAGTATTAGGGTTTAAAGAGGTGTTTTAAACTTTTAAGACACTGTCTAAAATGTGAGTTTTGCACCATTTACAATAGTCACAAGTCCTCAGTTGTACACGTGGAGGCCCTTTTATTAATGGTTAAGATTGTCTGACATGGGTATATCTACAAATATTCTCCTTCTACAATAGGACCTACTATTTATATGGTTTTTGGATAGCTCTACACCATTGCCATGTGTAAGAAGTATGGGCCACCATAATTTTACATCAACAAATGAGCTAACAACATAACACAAATTTTCTTTTATATATTTTTTTGTAAAAGACCGAGTATAGTGTAGCATACACTACATGCGCTACATGTTACAACCCAGGGGAAAAGCACTATTTTTGCACGCTACGTAGCATATGCTATTTAAAACACTGGTGTAGACACTCACTGAATTGGACAATCGTGATCATTTAATTGATTTGAAGTAAGTTAGGAGGGTCTTGCTCCAAACTCCTAGTTTTGCATGGATTAACTTATTTTAGGACTCTTATTAGGCTCAATTAAGGGCGCATTGTCAAAGTTTTATCATTTGTGAATACTTGCGGGAAATTGCCGATACCTTGTTTCAATGCATTGTTCTATCTCTTAATTTTCATTTGTTTTTCAAGTAACTGCAAGAATATTTTATGCCCTCATTCATCCTATTAGGGAGTGCCAGATCTTGCCTATCACTCCCCGAAAAGTTCTCAAGATTTACCAAAACCCCACCTAGACGTCTATACACAAGTCTCTCTTCTCTAGGAAAAGGGTCTTTGGATCTTGCTTCTCTACACTTAAATGGTTATGGTCTATTCAATATGAATGCATAAGCAAAACTTGGTTAAAGGGAATGCCTCAACCATTCTGGATTTTGAGAAACAACTCTGGTAACTGCTTGTAAAGGGAGGATTCATTTGATATTCCTTTCCTAAGCTCAAGTCACGGCCTTGCAAGGAGAGCATTCACAAATCAGGACCCTCCATTGGATTGAATGAAAGAGACATTGAAATCGGAGTTTCCTAGGTGGTACTTGGTAAATATTTTCTTTGCAATTTTAATTCCTTTAGGGTTTATTTTCTTTATTTAATTTGCTGAAATCTGGTCTTAAGGATTTCCTCTCCCACAAGGCAAAGACCGTGCATTGATATGCTTAGAAGGGTGCCTCATCTCTTCCTTCTTTAGTAGCGAAATCCTTGAATTTTGGGATAGACAATTTTGGAGTTAAAATTTCAATGTTTAAAGCTTTCAATTCACAATATCAATACTATGGTTCTCTAGTCATCCATGGGATCCTAAGGTCTCCAAATTCCACTAGTAGGTGACTACTTTTGATTTTTTTTTTTTTTTCTTTTTCTTTTAAGCCTATGATTTTTTGGCGGGTTGGACTTTGTTATACGAGCTAAACCAACTAGGATACCCATCAACTTTTACATAAGTTATTGAAACCTTAGTTGGATTGGCTTGTTATACAAGTTAAAATAGGATAACCATAAAAGTATGGTAAGTTTTTTTGGAGTATTTTTTAAATCTGGAATTTCTGTTTCTGGTTAGTTGATTCTCACCTTCTCCTTTTGTAGTGAGTGGCTTCACACACACACACACATTCTCTATTTCCAGTCCCTGTGTGAGGAGTGGGTGGCTGGTTTTTCTACCAATCACTGCATCAATTGGTATTAGAGCACCAACCATTGTCTGAAGATTCAAATTGTTGGATTTTCTGCTAATCTTGGCATCACACATCAATCAAATAATCACGACCATCCAAACACTTGCCATTTCTTTCATATTTGTCTATTTTCTGTGCTGCGAATTGCATTGTTATGGTATATAGACCATATGAATCTACGAAAGCATAAGCAAGCTAAGCTTGGGCCACCAAATGGATAGTTCATATTGATTATCAGACCAATTTACTTAAGTTAACTTGACTGTCCATTTAATAGGCCATTGGTTGGATGGTTAGAATCATCTGTTTGGTGTGTGATTTGTTTGATAGCCTCGAAAGTATCATCAATATTTGATTGAATTTTTTGAGTGATAACAGCAATTTATTAGAAAAGCACGCAAAGCGCGCAACTACACCTTGAAAAAATAATACAATTACACTGCACCTCAAATATTTGATTGAGTGGTCTATCCATGTGTGCAAATGCCGTCCATTCATAAAGCTTAGCGTAGAACTATCCAAAATGACAGCGAAGACAAAAATAATAAAAACTGCCCAAATATGTAAGGCATATGTCCTGGCTACATGGAACTTTTAAGCCTAGAGGCTATCTTCTTCTCTATGTACCTTTAAAAACTAGTTATGGAAAATGCAAGTTAAATAGCACAGTTAAGTTTAAAAAAGTTATGGATAATGCAAGTTACTGCATGCCCCACACAACATTGACAAATTTCAATAATGCAGGAAGCATTCCACCGATTGCCTCTCCCTTACGTTGATGAGGAATTTAAGATGGGCTTAATGTGGAAGGACAATACGGACAATGAAATGAAGCCAACTCCATATGTGCATATCAGACGCAGTATCCTATATATTTGGTCTTTGAAGTTTGAGCAAATTTTGGAGTCTCAATTGCTTTATGGTACTTATTATTGAACCTTTGGGCTGTAAACTGTATTTGAGTGCTGTACTTTTGATACGAAGGGGTCTAGGATGTCAATTACTTTCATTTCATGGCAACTCTTAACTGGAAAAAAAAAGATCTGTATCTTGTTAAGAAGAAACGCGGCGACATAGATGCTGATGTCGGATGCACAAATTGCAAAGCTGATAGTACATGCTCTGAGGATTGTGTGTGCAGGTATCATAGTTCTTATTCATTGTTAAAAGTTATCTTCACTATTTGTTATTGCAAAGGGAAATTGATGTCTTTACCTTTATATACCAATGTTAAATAATGTTGGTTTCAGAACTAGGTGCAGACATTGGCAGTACAGTCCTAACTCCTAGCTTGCAATAAGTTTTCACTTGGTTGCATATCCTTGTATCGATAGTTCCGTTCAGTGTAGAACTGCTGGCCATTCAACTTGACAAATATAATTTCTAAAAGGAAATATTTGCTAATTATGATTTATTAGGCAATATATTGGGGTCACTATTCCGAATGCAGTTGTGTGTGTGGGTTTGAAAATGAAAGACCAACCTTTGTGAAATCATATTTGTTTACTTTGCCGAATCATTTATAGACGAACATAAAATAGAAATGGTAACGACTTGTTCAAGTAAAGAAGCAAATATTATAAACATTTTGGAAACCTTCTCACAAGAATTCTGATCTTGATAAACCAAATAGAAAACATTCCAAACAATTATTCAAACATCTCAAGGCTTGAGATTTCCAATACATCAGAACTATTGGAGCGTGATGATCTCACTGGTGGTTCACTTTACATGGGTACTATGGTTTCTAGTGTCTCACACCATTGATATGTTAGAATAGAGTTTTAGTTCGTGGGTCGTGTTTCATGTGATGTAATAACTTAAATATGGGGGTATGTTTGTACTTTCACATTTATTACGAAAGTCCTAATAAAATAAGGAGAGGCTAGGGGCATCACACCCTATTGTGCCCTCTTTTCTCCTTTTGCTTCTCTTCATATTCTCTTTCCTTCTTCTCCATCTCAATCTTACTCAAGAACATGGTATTAGAGTGGTAATAGATCTAGTACCTTGTTTCTTCCCATTTTCTTTCATGTTCTTTTTCCTCTTCGTTTTTGTTTTTGTTTTTACATAGTGAAAACCTAAATCATTGGGTGATGATTTACACAAATCACCTTTTTTGTTGTTTTACCACGATATGGTGGGTTGTGTAGTTATGCCTTGTGAGTGTACTTGAGGCCCGCTTCCGTATACAATTAAATAAGATGGTTTTATGGCCAGATTTGAAGATCAAGTGCGAGTGTACAAGTCGTGAATGAACGTGTACCATTTTTTCGTATTCATTATCAATCGGTTTGTACTTGTGGTGGAGATTTGTGATCTATGCTCTTTCGAAGCAAGTATTAGGTGAGTTCAAGTTCTTTCTTGTGTGTTTGTTTCCTTTTCTTTCCTAAATATGGACACCAAGAATGACGTTAAGAATAGTCTTTTACCTCCATCTGAGTTGAAGACCAAACTTAACGGTGTAAATTATTATAATGGGCCACGCCGGTAAGATGTGTTTCTTCAAGAAGAATTAAATTTAATTATTTGATATCCCCTAAATTACAGACTCTCGTTTCATCGCTTCTAAACGTGTCGAGTTGGAATGTGAAGTTTGCCGGCTGAGTAAATATCATAGAGCTTCCGATCTAGAATTAATTGAAGAAGTAATGCTTCGTTTAAATTGTTTCATCGTTATGTGTGGGGATAAGCTTGAGTCCCTAGTTTGTTGGGTTTTTAGTTACTTTGTTCTCTTTATTGATGATTATTCTAGAATGACGTGGTTATATCTAGTGCAACATTGGTCAGAAGTCTTTTATGTATTTCAAAACTTTCACAATGAAATAAAAACTTAGTTTGTTACAAAGTTGTGTATGTTTAGATTAAATAATCCCTTGGAATTTATTTCGCGGGATTTTCATACCTATTTACAAAGTGTGGGTATATTCATCAAACCTCTTGTACTTACACACCCCAACAAAATGGGGTGGCTGAGTGTAAGAATATATATCTAATTAAAGTTACTTGTGCTTTGTTATTAGAAATGAATGTCCCATAACTTTTATGGGGTAATGTAGTCCTTACTGTGTGTCATTTGATCGACAGGATGCCCTCGTCGGTTTTAGATGAGAAACGTAATTCTCATTATTGTTTCCTGATCGACCAGTTTTCTCTCCTCCCAAAGTGTTTGGTTGTACTTGTTTTGTTCATATGTTTAGATATGGTCATTATAAACTTGCACCTCATTCAGTTAAATGCATTTTTTGGGATATTCTCATATTATAAAAGGTCATCAATGCTACTTCTTTCACTTAAAAACAGTTTGTGACAACCGATGTTAACTTTTTAAAAATGTCCCATTTTATGTTAAAAATGAACATGCTGTTAAAGCCAAATTTGTGGAAGTTCCTTTACCTAATGTATTCCCTTTAAAATTTGACATTGGAGTGCTACCACCTCAGAACGATTTCATGTAGACATATTTTTAAAAAAGGAGAAAAAAACCCAAGTATTACATGCCATTTCTTCTCAGTCTACATAATCGGCTACTACACTCACTGAGGTTTTTACTCCTTTTTGAGTTTCCTGAGGTTGTTAGCGATCGACCTATTGCAGTTGGTAGAAGTAAACGTTCTTGTGTTACTCACCCAATTCTAATTTGTTACCTTTAGCCACTTGTCTACAAATTATTTTAAGTTTGCTCTTATCTTGTATGCTATCTCCATTCCCGTCATTACATGAGGCATTGTTGGATGAAAATTGGAAAAAAGGGTTATGATTATGAACGAGAAGATGGAAGCCATATATTCTAGTGAATGTGGAAACTAACTGATCTTCTATTGGGTGAGACACCAATCAAGTGTAGATAGGTTTACATTATAAAGTTTCTACCTAATGGATCAATTGATCGTTATGAAGCTAGGTTGGTTGCCAAGGGGTATACTCAAATCGATGGAGTATATTATCTGGATACTTTTTCAAAGGTGGCTAAACTTAATTTGGTTCGTGTTGTTATAATAATATCTCCAAATCATGATTGGCCTCTTTTTTAACCAGATTCAGAGCGGGTTCCCGCATAATGACTTACATGAGGTCTACATGGAGCAATCTCTTGAGTATGTTATGTTGCTTAGGGGGAGTCTTCTAAGGTGTACAAGTTAAGTAAATCTATATATGGGTTAAAGCAATTACCACGAGCCTGGGTTGAGAAGTTTAATAGTGTGGTGGCGTCGTATGGGTTGAAGAGGAGTAAAGTACATCATTGGTTTTCTCAATGCATACTGACTCTACCTATATAGTACTTGTTGTGTACGTGGATGATATTATAATGACATGTGATGACTTGGAGGGATTGAGAAGCTGAAGTCGTATCGTCAAACTTAGTTTCAAATAAAAGTCCTTGGTCGTCTTCTATATTTTCTGGGCATTGTAGATACACCGATGAACCCTCACCTCAAACTTGAACCTGAAGGAGAGTCATTAGTAGGTCCTGGTACATATAGGAGACTCGTCAGCAAGCTCATCTATTTGCCTATCACGAGGCTTGACATTGCCTTTTTAGTCAGTATAGTTGGCTAGTTTATGCAAAGTTCTAGGGCACCACGTTTAGCAGGAATTATGAGGATCCTTAGGTACTTAAAAGTGTACACCATGGAAGGGTAGCTTATATAAATCTCGTCATCTATAGGTAGTTGGTTATTCAGATGCAAATTATATAGGGTCAAGTGATGGTAGGAGGTCGACCATGGGTTATTGCACCTTCCTGGGTGGTAGTACAATCTCATGAAAATGTAAGAGGTAGAACGTGGTTGCTAGGTCGAGTGTTGAAGCTGAATATAGGTCAATGACGCACACAACTTTTGAACTTCTGTGGCTGGAATCTCTTTTTGAAGAATTGGGGTTTGTAATTCAAGTTCCAATGGCTTCATGCTACGCCAATCAAACTACTATACATATTGCCAATAATCCAGTGTTCTATGAGAGAATGAAGCATATAGAGGCTGATTGCTATTTCATATGAGACAAGATATCTCAAAAAGAGATCAACACTCCTTGTATTTCATCCCATGATCAGATTGTAGATTTATTTAGCAAAGCACTTGGGAAGTCTCAGTTCGAAAAGCTTGTCTCCAAGCTAGACATTCAAGATATCTATTACTCAGCTTGAGGGGGAGTGTTAAATCTATGAAAAGTTGACTGATGGTGTTTGGAATGTTAATTGGGCTTAATATATGGGTTTTAACAATGTTTTTGGGCTCATAGGTTATGTTTGTTTAAGTCTTTGCTTAAGCAAGAGGAGCATATTTGTAAGTTCATCATTGGTTTTTATTTAAGTCTTTGCTTAAGCAAGAGGGGGATATTTGTAATTTTATCATTGGCTTTTAGTCCAACCCTAATAAAAAATAAGTGGAGGACGTGTGGAGGCTAGAACAGGTAAGCGTTCCTATCCTTTCCTCTCCTCTCTTCCTTCCTCATATTTCTTATCTTTTCTTAAATTTCCCTTTTATTTTACTTTTTTGTACCAACTTACCGTGTGAATCACCTGAATCACGGATGTGCCTAATTTTTGGGCCTTGGGCCTAAATTTCTAGGGTGGATGCCTCTCTCCGAACTATTTCCTTTGTTGGCCCACTTGAATTACAAGTTGGTTTGATTTTTTGGCCTTAGACCTAATATGGGATTACACATCTAATGGTCATAGTGGATTTCGCATGTGCATAATGGTGGGCCTCGTAAAAAAATCATAGGCAAGCTTCCCTCTCCCAATTATTCCAATAGAAAGAAGAGATTTCCACTGATATATTAAAACTGGAATTTTATGGGATGCCTACCCTTATTTTTGGCAATCCCACCATGATGTGTATGTGAGATCCACTTTAACCAGTAGAAGTGTAATCCCATGCTAGGCTTAGGGCAAAAATCGGGCTGACATGTGATTCAGGTGGGCCACACCAAAGGAAATAGTTAGGAGAGAAACCTCCACGCTTGATTTTTATAAGGCCCAAGCACTAGAGGCCACACCATCATTTAGTCCTGGGCTCCAAAAATCAACCCCATCTGTGATGTAGTTGGGCCACAACAAGGGAAACAATTTAGAGGTTGAGCGTTGCCCTATACGCTTTTTTCAATTGTGGTCCACTTTAATCACAGATGGAGCTGAGTTTTGGGCCATGGGCCTAACATGGGGTGATTCACCTAACGGTCGGGGTGGATTTCACATAAACATCATAGTGGGGCCCACCCAACCCACCAACTCTTGTTTGCATGGCCGACCCAAGCCGACGTTAAGAAATCTATGCGGAAGGTACTTGTGAACGCTGCCCGAGCAACACCCCCTCGACCCCTTTGTCTTATCTTGAGGAAATGAGGGTTATGGGGACATACGTGGGGCCTGCCACTTCGGGGCATGGGATGTTCTTGGTATACGGTTCTTTGGGCTTTCAAAGGTTCCTCTGGCAGGTAGGTGTAGTTTTATCAGGACGGGTCCGAGGGGTGAGCTCTAGGAGTGGCTACCTAAGTGTCCATGTCGAGGAGCCTGGGGTTGGTAATCTCAGGATTGGGTCCAGTAGCCTAGTTGAGGACGAGCTAGGGTTTATATGTTTGTACTTGCTTGGCTTTCAAACGTTGGTTATGGAGGTTAGGTGCATGTTTATCGAGACTTTGGTAGTTGGTTCATGAGTAGTGTCTTTGTGATTTAGGTGGGGTGTCTATAGTACTCCAATGATAATTACTTAGATTAATGAGGTAGCTGATTGAAAACTTTTTTGAAAAAGGTTCTGGAATGTAAATTTATATTAAGTAGGTATTTGTTTGTAAAATCTCAATCTCTCTCTCTCTCTCTCTCTCTCTCTCCCCCCCCCCCCCCCCCCCCCCCCCCCCAAAAAAAAATAAAAATAAAAATCTACTATCTGCCTCCCTTGACTCTTTGAAATAATGTTTGGAAGAATGAGCCTCAATCGGTTTGCCGTGGTTTTGCTGAGAGTCTTGTAAACCGTGTTGCGTAAACAACTTGGCTTGAATTGATTGAGTTGCCTTGCTCCTTCCACCGTTGGGAATTAGGACAATTAAGGTTGCGTTGATTTCCTAAACATCCTTCCTTTTAAAAAAATAATCCTTCACAGCTGCATGGACGGCCTATCACCTCCCAAAACTTATGGGAAAAAAAGTTAGGGAAACAATTCGAACTCTCTCTCTCTAAGGCTTATCTTGGGGCTGCTGTTCTGGGGCATCCAATGTTCTCTTCTTTCTGGTGCTGCTGATCTCACATCAAGAGCAGCTCCTTGTTCAGGGTCATTAGATGAGAGCTCTTCCTCTGACTCCGAGGAATTGGTCAAGCGGTAGGCCCTCCCTTTTTACATTATTACACTCACTAGAGGATCCTATCATAAGATTCATAGCCTAAAGATCTCAGGGCCCATTCAAGTGACTCACAAAAGGAAAGATGTTGACAGCATTAACATTTTCTATCAGAAATGCTGGCCTCCAGTGGGCCTCCAGTTTGTACCGTTGTTAAAATAATTTTCAAGTCTACTCATGTGCTGAAGGAATTAAACAGAATTAATATAGCTTTGATCCCAATGAATAAAAATCTCACTGATACAAACAGCTACTGGACCAGTGTTGGGTTCACAATGCTGCTACTAAATTCACAGCAGTTGTCAATATGGGTTTGACTGCACAATGAATTATGCTATGCTATGCCATATTCCTTGGCATAAAGCTGGCTGCAAAGTCAACATCCAGTTCCTTGAAATCGTGGGGGTTTCAACTCTTACAATCAAAGCTCTTTTGAATCAGGAATGCTTTAGACGTAAGAGAAATCTGTTTCTTAACAACTCGAGAAGCCTCCTCGAGCAATCCTCAACTGGAAGGCCAGGCATGTGTGAGGGAAACTAATGCTGCAGCAGACATTTGGCTAAGTCTACTGTGTTGAACTATCAGGAATTGCTAGGGACCTTCCACTATTGTAAATGTTGTGAACTTGGATAGTTCTGTTATGTTTTTCTTATTTTCTTTTATGTAATTCATCATTTACCAAAAAACAAAGATAAGGTTCACTTGATTGTAATGTGTTACTACGATTCATCTCTTAGCAGTCACACATCTCTTGTAAGTTGTAATGATCCTGGTGATTGAACTTTGAGTTTGGAATGTTGAGAGGAAACCCTATTGTATCAATATCTGTTGCTTCCTTTCAGGCCTATGTTGCAAAATGTGCTCCAAATATGCTGTTATTCCTATGTTATCAGTTGTCTGCCATGTAATGTACATCTTTTTTTTTTTTCCTTTTCCACTTTGTTTACATGTCGAGATGGTCAATTCTGCCATCCAAATGCAGTGGTCCACCCCGGAATATACACTGTTACCTCTGGTTTCCAACTCCTAGTGGTGGGCACATGGTTTAGTGGTCCCAACCAGTGTTGTCAAAATCCTATGATTTAGGATTTGAGTTGAATCTAAGCAAATTGATTTGAATCCCACTTTTGAATCCCTTTTTATATGAATCCTACGATTTATGATTCAAATTATACTTGTTTTCTTCTTTTTTAAGCTTCACTTGACTTTCATTTTATGTTTTTAAATTGGTGGGGGCTTTAAGAATCATTTAGAAAAAAACTTTTTTTTTTTTAAAAAAGAATTGTTTAAAAAAGGTAAATTATTTTATTCTGTTCCTTCTAAGAGATTAAATGATATATATTCTCTTCAATGTTAAATCGTAGAGCTTTCTTACTTCTTAACTGGTCGTAACACCAAATTGATGTATGACTTATCTGGAATGTTTATGGATGGTTACGATCATGTTGACATGCATGTTCGTGTGTGTCTCGTGGAATGATGGTTGGAAATTAAAATATCTTTTCGTTAGTGTATGGAATCAAATGCCACTTTTCCAATGCGATTCTACATTCAAGAAAGGTAACAAGAATATAAATTATTAAAGGATCCTTGTATGTTTTTTTAAAGAAAATTTATTGAAGACACAAAAAAGGAAAGATAAAATCTTTTAAGTAATACCATGTCATGATAGTGTTGAAGTTTTTATTTATTTTTTATTTATTTATATTTTTCATATTTTAAGAAAATCATAAAAAATCTTACGATTTATGATACGATTAGGGGTGCACACGGTCCGGTTTGGTCCGGTTCCGGGGTAAAACCGGAACCGAACCGTTCCTAACGGTTCTGGGATTCTCGGAACCGGAACCGGAACCGAACCGTTAGCACACTAAAACCGAACCAGAACCGGACCGTGAAAACCGGTTTGGTTCCGGATCGGTTCCACGGTTCTGGGTTTTTCATTTTCTACAATTCCGCCACCTAGGCGAGGGTTAAGCCGCCCTCTGGGACACATTGGACGGTCCAGATCATGAAAAGGGATGATGGGTGGGGGCCACTGTCAAAACCCAATCCATGCACGTCCGGACGTTTTTTCACTGTTTGGATATTTTGAAAAAAAAAAATAGGTGGGGCCTACTTCTGATGGCATTCTCGGAGATCTACTCCGCTCATCCTTCTTAGCAACATGTAAGAAGAGGTGGGGACCACGGTTCCACGGTTCGGGTCGGTTCTACCTGCCCCTAAACCGGAACCGAACCGTATCCAACGGTTCTCGCAATTTTGGAACCGGAACCGGAACCGGTGCTGTCCAGAACCGGACCAAACCGGACCGATCCAACGGTTCCGGTCCGGTTCCACGGTTCTACCGGTTAAATGTGCACCCCTAGATACGATTCAACCCCTATCACAATTTGTGATACGATAACGATTTTGACAATATTGATTCTAACTATTAATATAATGAGCCCCACATTGTGGATGCCCAATGCACCTCTCAAATAGGAGTATCCTGGTTGTTTAATCTGTATCACATGTGATGAGGACATTAGACCCTTCAAAGTTTATCAAAGACGAAGGCGGCTGACGAATACATCTTTATGGCTCGAAGATGGTTCGTGGCACAACCAATGAGGATTTTGAAGACCTTATATGTGTCCATGGATTAATTGAAGGCCCCACATTAGGAGGACACACGTGTAGGATGAGTTAGAAGACCGATCTGTTTCGCGGGATTTTTTATTTTTTTATTGTTTAGAAAGCTTTGTTTCGCGCATTTTTTTTCCCTTTTGTTATAGGGGTAGTTTAGTCATTTTCTTTTAAATCCAAATTTTATAAATAAGGTGTTTTCTACCCTTAACTTAATTATGTTTTTGTTTTTTTTTTTTAAATGAAAGCTTGGTGCCTCCTTCCCATTTCTCTCTGTGGTAAGTTCTTCTCTTCCCCTAATCTCTTCTCTTTTTCTAAATTCTATTTTTAGCCCTCCAACCTTCTTCTTCTCTTTTTATGCCTAGTATTCTTTGATTGCTATTAACCCTGAAAATCTGAGAATTGATCCCAACCCCCTCTCAGATTTTCCAGCCATCCCTATTCCATAAATCTTTTGATTTCCTGGACTAGAGAAGCTGCATTGATTGTTGAATTGAAACCATGCAAGATCAGGAGGTTCCATCCCTCGTCAGATCCAATCCACGCATGATTTGAATACGGTACCATAGGATTGTGATGATGGTCTGCAACCATTGCATGTTTCCTATGTTATTATCTTTACAATGATGTGGAATGTTGAATATTTCAATTGATTTGCTTAGTTTATTTCGTCGCTGGATAATTTCTATGCCCACACATGCATTCTGGTTTAGACCGTCCTGCATCAACATGTCATGGACTTTTTGTTTTTAATAATTATGCATTGATACCATGGGGATGCATCATGGTTTTTTGTACTTCCAGCAGTTGTATATGTATCATGGTTGGATATTTTTAAACTACTGTGGGATTTACTTGATTGGATGATCCAATAGGGTTCAATCTATCAGCTGCTCAAAGGCTTGTTATTGCTCCGAGTTGTGCACAAATAGACCATTCCGCAAAGAAAAAAAGGTTAAAGTTGTCAAGGTAAGGTTACGCTCTATTGAAGCCAATCAATTTTCTTGATTCTAATATGTTTGTATCTATTCTGTACAAAAAGTAAATTAATTACTAAATATAATAAATTATTAGAGAAAATAATGAAAATATAATTGAAAAGATATTAGAGAAAACTGTTGACCATCCCAATTAAATTCAATTAGAAAAGTTCTAAGAGTAATAAATAATCAAATTAATCGTTCAAAAAAAAATCAAGTTAACAAAGCAATGAAAATATGCAATAACTATTATTTCATGAAAGTTACATTATGAAACCTCAATTGCTTCCTTAAAAAATTTAGGAAGCCCAAAAAAGAAAAAAAAAGGAAAAAAAAAATGAAAGACAGGGAAAAGGCAAAATGAAATGACAAGGCATGATTCTTTGCTACGGCCCATGGTTTCAACGATATAAGAAGAGTAAAACCTAGAGCTAGGGTTTTTTCATGTAGTTTCTTTGACTCTAGGACAGTGGAGGCAAGCATGATGGCATGAGAGAGTAATTTTTAACAAAAAGGAAAGTACTTAACAGAAAAGCTGGGAGAGAAGTGAAAAGAAAACATTATGAAGGATCTATAATGCAGCCCTTAAGCATCCAAACATAACGTTTTCCTTTGTGACACCACCATGAAATCACTGTAAGAACTGAGAAACATCCAAAATCTTCATCGACCATACAAAGTGGTAAAAACCTCCAAATCTCATCTTCACCCACAAAGAAGAAAATTTAGATGCTCCTCTTCTAAATAAATCTCTCTTTCCATCTCTAACTCTAAAACCCTAACGGTAACTTTTTTTCTTTATCCAAATTAACAAGTGAATGTCTTGCAAATCATAAGCTAAAGAAGGAAAATTTTTCTTTGTAAAAAAATTCGTAAGTGCAATCTAAGCCCCAAAACTTGGAAAACTAAGATTTTACTCAATTGAATAACTCGTGCCTCCAACTTATCCAAAATGACCAAGTTGGCCTTCAATATGGCCGAAGTGGCTGAAGCATTGGTTCCCTAGGTGTGAAAAAACTGCCTTATTAGATGACCTTTGTGGTATTGTCATGGACATTTTTATACTTGAGAGAGGGAGGTATAGGCACTAAGGCCATTGGAAACTGTGGGGGCTTCTCAATTTGTTGTTGCTGTAAGGGAGGCTTTTCCTATTGCTAGGGTTTTGGTACGAGTTGGGTCATCCAGAGGTAGTGGTCTTTCTTGTGTGGAAGAGAAACAAGGTGCTTATCGGTGATCATCTTCACAGTAGGGAAAAGAGCATTTCTCAATGATTCCATCATGTGCCGAGGAAAATGGGAATCATTATCCATCTTTTTCTTCACCGTCCTTGTGGTTATGTGATTTGGGACTGGTTTTTAAAACCTCTTTGGTGTTGCTTGAGCTTTGCTAGAATCCATCATCTTCCTTGTAGATGTGTGAAAAGTTGAATTTCATAGTCTCAACTTGTTTCATGGTGATATTATGGTTGATTTAGAATGAACGATAACAAGGCCTTCAAAAGTAAAGGGGAAAATTTTGAGAAAGTAATTGAGAGAATTAGAGCTAGGATTAGATCCCAAGCTGTGCTATATAAGGAGTTTCCATTGGCTAAACAGACGACCTCAAAAGGGGCTTGCAAGAGTGATGTTCAGTTGATATGTTAAAACTTAATTTTGATGGCAGCTCTAATGGCAACCTGGCTCAGTGCAAATTGATGTCATTCGGGAAGAATAAAGCATCATTTGGAGGTTACTTGAGCCTGCTCTATTCTTATGAATCCAATAAAGCAGGATTAGATTGCTATGGATGTGATTCAAGGAGCTCTTTATAATCCATTTAGGTGTGATGGTAATTGATAATGATTCTTGCAATGCTTTGTGATGGATGGAATTGGGTGATCGTTTCCTCTTGTTACACATTCCCCCCCACCCCCCACCCCTCAATGAAATTTGCCTTACTGTTACTGTAAACATGCCCCTTACATTTTGTACATAATTTCATACTTCCACAAAATTTTAAACCATGCTGTGGAAAACAAGGATGTTGGTTTGTGATGATCCTGCCTTTTCTGTTCAAATCACAATTTGAGATGTTCAACCACAGATTAACTTCTTTATTTATTCTATATACATAATTCATATCTTTCAATTTTTGCAATTTAATTTATATTTTATTATTTAAAAAAAAAACTTTTGCAGACTCAATTTTGTGGATGGGGAGTGGAGGCAGCTGAATCTATCAAGAAAGGGGATTTTGTAATAGAATATATTGGCGAAGGTGGCTTTAATT
The DNA here is from genome assembly GCA_021015155.1 of Magnolia officinalis. Taxonomy (NCBI): domain Eukaryota; kingdom Viridiplantae; phylum Streptophyta; class Magnoliopsida; order Magnoliales; family Magnoliaceae; genus Magnolia; species Magnolia officinalis. Next base: position 54,961,683 of record JAJHSJ010000015.1, read on the forward strand.
TTCTGTTGATTTCAATCTATTTTTTCTATATGCTTTTTGCAATTGTTTCCATTGCTTTACAAGCTGGCTATGATGTTATCTGTCAAATGCATGCATGGACATTCAGGTCCCTTTTGGTTTCATTAGCTGTATTGTATCTTGAACTGTTTGTCCTTTTCAAGTACTTGAATCTTTGCGTCCATCACATATCATAAACAGACAGTCTTTCATGTTTCAGTATTGAATGGTCTGAACTGAAAATAGGTGTGATTTTTTTTTTTCATAGCATTACCTAGGAACTGATAGTTTTGTATATTTTCAAAATCTTATTTGGCTTAAGTCATAATTTGAGGATTACTCGTTGATTTGAATGTTTGTTTACAAGTTGGAATCCTTGTCTACCTGATTGCTCTTATTTGATTTTATGTCATGTGTTGTTACCCAAAGAAAAGAAGTCATCTTAGCATTGTCCCTTCTGTTGTATTTATAAGTTTTTTTTTTTTCCGAATATTTTTTTATTCTCTTTGTTATTTGAACTGAATCAAAAAAAAAAAAAAAAAAGGACGCTGATGATGAACTGAGCCCCCATAAATTAACTCACTTTCAAGTGGCAATGCATGACATGATGTATAAATTGATATATCAAATATTTATTCAATGATTATTATAGTTTTTTCTTTTTTATTGTTTCAGTTATTGATGATACCTTTTTTGTTTTTTAATTATTTCAGTCATTGATGACACCTTATGTGAACAAAGACTTTGGGACATGAAATATAGAGGCGATCAAAATTTTTACATGTGTGAGATTCGAAAGGACTTCACTATTGATGCTACGTTCAAGGGAAATGTTTCACGGTTTCTGAACCATAGTTGTGATCCTAACTGTAAACTAGAAAAATGGTTTGTATATTTAAGTTCCGCTATGTTTCCTTTTGTTTTGAATGTTTATGAATCATAACAATCAGAATATATGGAAGCTTCTTTTTTCCTTCTTGAAAGAGATATTGGTCACCATTGCATGCATATGCTTCTAATCATTCTCTTGTTGCTTATTTTTTATAGGCAAGTTGATGGGGAGACACGTGTGGGCGTGTTTGCGGCTCGATCTATAGAAGCTGGGGAACCATTAACATATGATTACAGGTACACAAGAATTTCTCGTTTCTTGATAACTATGGTCATATCTCTCGCTTAATGTTTTACTCATTTCCTTGTTGCACTGTATGTAACGCTGTGGATATTTATATTTTTCGTAATATTTTATTGAACTCTTAAGGCAACCATTTACCTCTACTAGGCTGTAGCAGCATTTAGGTTATGTTTTGCTCACATGTATATAGAAATAGAATATGTTAGGATTTTCAAAACATAGTGGAATATGAAAGTTTTGAAAATCTTGATTCAAATTTAATTAACCTAAGGATCCCTGTTTAGGTGTCTTCAGTTTCTAGAATGCAAAAGTGCAAATCCGAAGGCTAGAATTACCTTGACTAATGCATTTGATGACTGAAGTATGTTGATGTCGATCATTAAAGCTAGAAGATCTCTCTCTGATGTGAGATGAAGGAGAAGGATGAAAGCCACGCGTCAGCCCTAGACTAGGGCTAGGGAGACGATGTGAGCTGTTCAGGTGGACCCCACACATGAAACGGGTGATGTGGAAGGATCAAGAGAGAATGGACTTCTCTCTTTCTCTCTCTACAAATGTTTTTTCCTCATGTTATAGAGTAGAAGGGCATGTTTGTACATAAATACAATTATTCTTCTAGCCTTAGCAATCACTTTAATATGTAACTTACCTATCTCTTCTAACATTAAATCTATACAATGTTCTGTGCATATGGAGTTCAAAATAAATGAATAAATGACAACCCTTCTCCATGAGAAGGTGATCGACGACTACATAGGAGGCTCATTGTCTGTGATAACTTGGACAAAATACTTTTCTTGTATTTTCTCAACTGCACTATCTAATAATTTAAACAATTATGCTATGTAAGAATCATGGTGTGCCGTAAAGGACGTTATGTAAAGGCAACAGTGGCAACCGTTACACATTATGGGGTTGTAAAGGTCGTAACGGCCATTACAGATAAAATGACCCGTAAAGGCTGTTATAGCTCCCGTAACGGCCCGTTATGTTAGAATGATAAAGTCCCTTGATATACATTGACACACCACACTCTAACAGCTTAAGCTTTTAGAGTAAATGGTTGTTTGGCATGGTATCAGAGCGGAAGGTCCTATGTTCGAATCTCGAGAGTAGCAAATATGCCTCGCTAATATATTATTCTCCCACGATAGTCAGGAAAAATCAGGTCTGGCCCAGGGACCGGGAAATCAAGCCCGGCCTATTTATGGTGTGAGCGTCCCTCTAACCTCATCAGTATGTTCCCGTGCGGAGTTCCACCCCGCATGTGCGCCCGGGGGGGGGGGGGGGGGGGGGGGGGGGGGGGGGGGGGGGGGGGGGTCGAATTGACACACCACACTCTGATAGCTTAAGCTCTTAGACCAAATGGTTGTTTGACACGTTATGTCCCCCGTAAAGGCTTGTAAGGCCCGTTACGGGTTTTTTTCAATAGAAAAAAAAGAGACCGTAACAACTGTTACGGGGGCTGTAACGGCCGTTACAACCCGTATCGTAAAGGTAACAATGGTGCCACTACGGCCACCGTTACCATTACAGAATACCTTAGTAAGAATGGGTCAATGCATTAACCAACTAAAAGAAAAAAAGTCCTAGCCAAACAATTCATGAGAAAGTTAATCAGTGTCCGATTATACCTATCTGTCCACCCATTGGTTTTCCATGCCTTTTTGTATTCGACGATGAAGCTCCTAGCAAACTCAACCTTTGCTTTTAGGCAAGTCTCGCTTCATATCATGAAGGGAGTTTAGTTTAGGTCCAAATTGATCTATTGCTTCAACCATTAGTTTGAAGCTCTTCCAATGTTGTCAAATCACATAAAATCGCATAAGCCATCAGCTTGGGCTGATTGCTTATGCCATTGCATAATTGCATAACCGATTGCTTAGGCTCATGGTTTTTTTTTTAAAATTTTTTTTAAAAAAATTTTTAAATTGAAAAAAATAGTAAAAAATTCTAAAAAGGTAAGAAAAACTAAGTATAATTACTACAAGTGATTGATTGGGTTTATTTACCTATTTCATTGTAGTTTGACTATTAGGCCATCTATATGTCGAGTTATATTATATTAAATATAACAAAACAAATTTAAATAATCAATAAGTTGCACTAAGAATTTTTATATATATATATATATATATATATATATATATATATATATATATATATATATATATATATATATAGGGAAATGGTTCTATGCGGTCGAGCTCATGGGAAATTCCCATGAGGTCGAACTTGTGGGGCCCCACCATGATGTGTGTCGAACATCAACACCGTGCATTTGATGGGTCCCCTTAAAATTATGGGATATGCCAAAAATCAGCCATGCACGGAACTCAGGTGGGCCATACCATCTAAAATCATATGAAGACATGTCTAAAACATATAAAAGCGCTTGGTGGGGCCCACCTGAAATTTGGATGTGTTTGTAACTTGGTATGACCCCTCATACAAGTGGGACACACATAATGGTTGGGCTAGATTTGTGAACCACATCTCGGTGGGCCCAAAAAACAATTATGAATGTTTTAATGGAGGATAACCCCTCTCAACTTTTATACGTGGTGTGGTACACACAAGTCATGGATTGACTTGATTTTTAAGCCCGAGGCCTACCATGGAATCGTGCATCTGACTGATGGGGTAGATGTTTGACAAGCATCATGGTGGGGCCGACATAGCTCGACCTCATGGGAAGTTCCCATGAGGTTGACGACATAGAACTATTTCCTCTATTATATATTATATAAATTGTATTGATAACTTGATCTTGATGAGTTGATGCATACAATACAAGTTACGACTTGCAACTTATTACAATCTACAAGAAACTTGATTGTTGGCCATTATGCCATGACATACTTACTGCATGGCACATGCGACCATGGCATAAGCGATCTGAGCCATGGTATGCGATTATACGATCGCACATGACAACAATGAGCTCTTCAATTTGAAGGTGTTGAAAGCAACATTGGCTTGGTATATCCATTTAGCCATATATCGGATTGCAGTTTTCCCATCTTTATTTTTATAACGGTTTTCTAGTGTTCTTTGAGCGGGTCTTTTACCCCTTTGGTTATCCACGTCATTGGGACATCGTTTACCCCATCTATTTAATGGCCCATGCCCAAGAGACCTTTTGGGTGTCAATGGTTTGGAGTGCCCAGTCAATGTAGGGGTAGAGTGATCATCCACTTCAACATCCACATCAATATTTTATATTTTTCTTGTTTCATGAACTCTTCTCTACTTCACCATCCACATCAATATGTTCATATGTTTCTTGTTCCATGAACTCTTCTCTAAGTACCACATCATCATTCCTTTTTCTAGCTTGTTTCTCTAAGTACTCCATGATTTTTTTTGATCGCCAGAATAACATTGGGACATGCTTTTGCATTTGATCCCGGCATGTATGTAAGGTATTGCTTATGCTATCCAATGCTACCGACACTTACAAACCCACAAAGCTCACATACTAATATACTATGTAAGACTTTTCGGTAGCACTACGATGGTGCTTGTACTTCCAACCTGGGTCATTAGACTTGGGTTTCAAAGAACAAGATTGGGAAGAAGAAGACACGATGAGAGAATCTAGTTCTAGTTTTATAGTTGTATACTTGTAGGGGAGAGGGAGGGGAGAGTACTCTTGTCTTGAAGTTGTAACCTTTCCCTTGTAACTTATAGGAGTTCTAGCCTTGTATTGTAGACTTGTAGAGTTGAAGTTGTAACTTGAAAGAGATAGTAGTAATTTTATATCTCTTGAGTCTTATATATATATATAGGAAAAGGTTCTATGCAGTCGAGCTCATGGGAACTTCCCATGAGGTCGAGTTGTGTGGGCCCACCGTGATGTGTGTCGAACATCTACCAAATCAGTCAGATGCACCATTCCATGGTGGGCCTAGGGCTTAAAAATCAAGTCAATTCGTGACTTGTGTGGGCCACACCACATACAAAAGTTGAGAGGGGTTACCCTCCATTAAAACATTCACAATCATTTGTTAGGCCCACTGAGATGTGGTTCACAAATCCAGCCCATCCATTATGTGTGTCCCACTTAGATGAGGGGTCAGACCAAGTTTCAGACGCATCCAAATTTCAGGTGGGCTCCACCAAGTGCTTTTTTTATGTTTTAGGCATGTCTTCACATGATTTTAAATGGTATGGCCTACTTGAGTTCCGTATACAGCTGATTTTTGGGATATCCCATAATTTAAAGGGGACCCATCAAATGCACGGTGTTGATGTTCCACATACATCATGGTGGAGCCCACACAGCTCGACCTCATGGGAAGTTCCCATGAGCTCGACCGCATAGAACCTTTTCCCACACACACACACACACACCACAACACATACATACATATAATAGATATATATATATATATATATATATATATATATATATATATATATATATATAGATCTATATATATATATATATATATATAAAGATTGAAGCTTTTATTAAAGGAGCCAAAGGCAAACCAAAGTGAACAAGACAAAAAACAAAAAACCAACAAAAACAAGACATGGCCTAACTAACAACTAAAGAAAACAAAAGCAGAGAAACAAGACCAACTATGCAACGGGAAACCCCCAAGCAGGAACAACACACCCAAAACTATCCTAGAACAGAGGAGATGACTGCTACCAAGGAGGAGATTAGGCGCCTCTTGAATTTGATTGTTGATTCTTGAAAGATTCTTGGACTCTTGACCTTGATTCCTTGAAAGAGCGAGACTTGAGACTCTTGATTCTTGAAACAAAAACAATGAAACTTAAAGAGATTACGAGTCTTGAGTTATGAGAGAAAAGACGAGTGAGAAATGAAAAAAAAGTTTGAATAGTCAGAAATCTAACCGTTGGGAGGTTACGCGATGACATACTTTTCTATGCTATCGCATAAGTGCCAACATTTTAAAAACAAATATGCCATGATGACATATCCAGTCCACCTGTCCAAATTCACATATGCAATCACACATGACAATACTGAGCTCTAGTTCTCTTTTCTTTATGATAAGGTGATACCCAAGGTGGCTTAAGCTGTCCAAGGCTCTCTTACTCTCCCTTTGGGATATGATCCATTTATAAGGATGAATTAAGATTGCAGGGGAGACACTAGTTATGGTGCTCCACTACCCTATAGACTTTCTTACGCTCTACCTCTACTACATCAAAAGTTTGTGATCCTACCTTAACGATGTACTCAAATTGACCAAATCCTTCCACACGTCATGGCCATCTTCTTCAACCCAATAACCCATGAAGGCCTAAAATTTGGTAACTAGATCTTAACCATTGGATGTACATCAAGCTCAATTTAAAATCAATCAATAGTTGAAACTAAAACTTAAAGGTTGAAAAACCTTGATTAACTAATAGAAAACCTTTGATGCGCTAGCCAACCTTTGAAACATTTAATAAACAATACAAACCATAAGCTCAGTCCATTAATAATGTCCTGGGTAACCAAGTGGATCCCCAGTTTAATTATGTGAGTGTCAACTGGACCTAGATGTATGCACCTAGCTACACCCATTTATGTTAGCCATAAGATGACCTTGTAGAGTGAGTCAAAGCACATTACATCAAGGCCTTGTACTCCTCAAATGTCCTTAGGTCTAGGGATTAGGTAAAGCTAGAACATGCACTTGTCGATCAAGTCCAGGCATGATGGGTCTCCTGTTTAGAGATTTGAACGGATCCACCAATGTAGTGTCCAATGTTTTAAATAGTTGTTGCGTGTTGCGTAGCGTTCAACCCTCCATAGCGTAGCATGTAGCGTGAACTACATGATACTTATATTTCTTAATTTAGAAATAAGAAAAATATGATAAATAGTAAGAAAAAAGTTATAAAAATATAAAATGTCACATTCTTCAAAATAAAAATCCCATAGGTAAGAATATTAAGTACAATATAAATGTGGATCACACTATAGAAAACAATGTACATCCATACATACGCACACCACAATGGTCCCCATGTGGGCCACACCATAGAAAACATTCAAACAATGCACATCCACCCATGCACTCACCTTAATGGGCCCCATGTGGGCCATACCCTAGAAAACACGTATTGAAAAGGAATTGAAAAAAATGATAAACAACTAATATTGCACAGTAACCGACATTTTAAAAAGAAAAAAATGAAAAAAAAAACTACTAAATTTTCATTGTACATGAAAAGAAACTGATTAAGAGGAAAAACGTACCTATTGCAGGCTCAAGAGGAGATTCAATCAATGAAAACTATGAAAATTGAAGCTCCATAGCCGTTCGAAACCGGAAAGGGGTAAATATGATTTCTCCTTTATTTAATCTCCAATGATTGTGAAAATGCATCAAATGGACCACCTTATAGGCTCCAACAATCGGCCAAAGAAGCCCCTTCGATGGCCTTTTGGATCAAAAGATTCGAAGAGGGGGAGATGAGCTTACGTCGGCTAGGGCTTTTAAAAGGGTTTTCGAAAACCCTATTTCGAATTTCTCTCTTTTACTTTAGGACTTTCCTTGTAGTGTGAGTTAAACGCACATTATATCAAATAAACACCACTCTTTAAGAATAAAATCAATAAAGTAGTATTTGTCGTTTGTTTTACAAAACAAGTTTTTTTTTTAAAAATTTTTAATAAGAGTTTACCAGCATTATTAACAAAGGGAACTTTAAAAAAAAGTTGTACGTAGCGTATGCTACCTGCGCTACATGCTATGCATATGTAGTGTACGCTACAGGGGATTTACGCTATTTGGATGCGGTACGGCAGGGCTACGCTACCGCTACACTACCAATCTATTCAAAACATTGGTAGTGTCTAGCAAGTCTAATACCAAGAGCCTTTATTCATGGCACACTCACACCTATGTGGGGGTAGGGCAAGGGCACATGGATTCATCATCATGCTTAGTGGTGGAGACCTTCCATCCTGACTCGTATCCATCATAAAGGATGATGAAAACAAGAATAACCATAGGTCTATCCTATAACTTGCTAAGTGGTCATGGTCAAATAGGGTATTTAGATATAGGGCCCACAAGTCTCCCTTGGCTAGTGGCTGCTGTGTCCAATCTCAAGTTTCCAACGACAATTAGAGGAATCCTGCTCTATAAACCATTCACATAATATGATTATGATGTTCCGCACACATTAATGAAGCTAAAGAATGAATGTATCATTACTCATGGTCTAAAGAGTATAAGCATTGCTTTTTTAGGGCACAAACCCAACATAATATGGTCCTAATGCAGTTGCCTTGTGTAAGAGAAGAAAAGAATTTGAGAAAGAAAAGGCCCTATAGGGTTGGACATCCAACCCTTCTTTAACATATGTGGAGATATATAATTACAAATATGCTTTTAACACTTAAAGAAAAAAAGAGGAAAAACATAAATAACAGAAAAAGAAATAACCTAATGACCAAAGGCTCACAACCCAAAGGTTCAATATGGTGGAGATATCAATCATGCCCACCTTGCCATGAATATGTTGTCCAACTTCCATAGTAAGAGCCTTAGCAAAGATATCAACCAATTGAGTAGAAGACGAAACAAACAGAATGGAAATAATGCTGGCAACAACCTTTTCACGAATAAAGTGACAATCAGCTTCAATACGTTTTGTCCGCTCATGGAAAACATGTTTAGAAGCTATATGAATGACAACTTGATTGTCACAATACATAGGCACAAGAATCTTCATAGGAATTCCCGATTCAGTAACAAAACTTTTCAACCACATAATTTTATGTATGGTATTTGCCATTGCATGATACTCCTCTGCCTTCGCACTGGAATAAACAACAACTGTCTTTTTTTTAGTCTTTCACATAACTTAATTACCTTTAAAAAAAAGTACAATGACCTATTGTAGAGCGGTTGTCATTTGGTGATCCTGCCTAATCTGCGTCAACATGGCAAAGATTTGGAAGAGGGTGGGGTTGGGTTGAAGGAAATTGAGGCTAAGAGAAGGGTTGAAGATAGAATCATGGAAGTAGGGAAGGTGATTGGTCTTTCTTTCAGCGATATTGAGGATAAGGTTCATCTTTTGTTTTGGCATTTGGAGTTCTTCAGTATCAAGATTATTATGACAACTAAATAGGATGCCACATCTCGGAGAAGACTTAGTGTAGTGTAAGATGTTACAAACAAGGTGACCAGAATGAGGAGTATACATGAACTGACTAACCAAACTCATTGCATAAGATAAGATTTGGGCAATTAATAGTTAAATATATCAACTGCCTAACAAGCACTAGTACATACGAGGATCATTAATGAGTTCCCTATTATCTGCCTGAAGCTTCTTATTACCATCTAATGGAGAATTAATATGTTTGATGCCAAGATTACCCATTAAAGTCAACAAATCAATGACATATTTTCATTGAGACAAAATTATGCCCTTCTTAGATTGAGAGACTTCAATTTCAAGAAAATATTTTAGTGGCCCCAAATCTACGATGTCAAACACCTTGTTCAGATATAATTTTAACTGAGAAATGGCATTAATATCATCACTTGTAATTGTAACAAGCATATCATCCACGTAGACACTCCAAATAGTGAGACCCTGCACATGCCTTTTAACAAACACAATGATTTGAGTGAATACGAGTAAATCCAATATGAATCAAGGCCCCACTAAAGTTCACAAATCAAGCTTGAGGAGCCTACTTCAATCCATATATAGCCTTCTTAAGACGACATACCTTCTTTTCCTTCCTCTCTTTTAGCAAATTTAGGAGGAAGTATATAGATCTTCTCAGTCAAATCATCATTTTAAAAAGCATTCTTAACATCTAATTGGTGGAGAGGCCAATGCAAATTGGCTTCAAGAGAAATGATCACATGTAAATTCTTTAACTATAAGATGGGTTTTATGTCAAGCTATACTGTCATCAGGGTTGTATTTGAGAGCATACACTCAATGACAACCTACTGGATTCATTGCAGTTGGTAACTCATTCATCTCTCATGTATGAATCTTTTCAAGGCTTCTCCTCCATAGCTTTTAGACACATATTAGAATTAAGAGCCTCTTTGAGGTTTTTAGGAATGGTGGAGAAAGAATACTCAAGAGCAGAAAGAAGGGATTTGTTTGTTGGAGAAAAAATAAGAGGAAACACAATGTTGAATGAGATGAGAAGTACACTACCTTTTTGCTTTTCTGATAGCAACATGCAAATCTAAGGACAAGTCTAAATATGGATGAATATAAATAGGCAAACTAATAGGAACACTATTAGTACCTATTGCCAAGGAGCATGTTTTTGTAGTATCCTGGGGGAGAATTGGAGTACGAACATTCTTTCTTTCATTTACCTTCAAGTTTGATTTAGTGGAATCATAAACAATCTTATCTCTAACACTATCATGTTTAGAAGAGATAAGCACCATCTGATCAGACATAAGGATGGGAACTCGAAGAACCATAGACTTGTGCTTCCCTATTCAACAGAAAAGTATGAAGCTTCTTTTTTAAAGAATGACATCCATAGAGACAACTAACACCTTTTTTGTGAAGAAGAATATCTCAAGAAAATACGTTTGATAGCACGATTTAACAATTCATTTCTATGAGCATAAGTGTTATAGACATAACAAACACACCCAAATACTTGCAATGAAAAATTTGAGATAGAATAGAAGGCTGAAAAATATTGAATGGGTGATTGCCCGACAAGAACCTTAGTAGGCAGATGATTAATTAAATAACAAGCAGTAAGAAAAATGTCTGACAAACCAAATTAGGAATTAAACATACCAATAAGAAGAGCACAATAACTTCTAAAAGCTGTCTATTTTTTCCTTTAGCAATAACATTCTGTTGCGGGGATATGCATAGGTAATTTGAGAATTGATACCATGCTCTTAAGGATAAGATATCAGAGTAGGGGAAAGATATTTATTTGCATGACATGTATGAAGAGTACTATTTTCATATTAAATTGATTTTTAAACTAATTATGAAATACTTTGAAAATTGAGTTAACCTCACCTTTATTTTTCATTAAATAAATCCATGTCATAAGAGAAACACCATTAATAAACAAGACAATATTTAATCCATTAGAAGCAATAAGAATTGGACAACATACATTGGAATGAACCAAAGAAAAAAATAAATCTACTAGACTTTCTTTCTTTTCACAGTCGGGCTCAAACACAAGCCTTACACTGCAAGTTCTTGACACCACTAGACTCGATTGACTGATGTAACAAAGACTGTAAGACTAGATTAGAGGGATGGCCAAACTGACAATGCCAAATATAAAGGTCCTCTTTCATGACACTTAGGGGTGTTTGGATCTTAAGTTATTTAAGATAAGCTACTTATGCCTAAAGTAGCTTATCTTGGTTTCTACTTATAAGATGAAGTGATTAGGTAACTTTCAGTAAAAAAGTTACTTATAATTGATCTTAAACCAAACTTATCTCAAATAAGTTACTTATCTACTGCCGTAAGTAGAAAAAGTAACTTATTTGGTGGCATCCAAACATGCCCTTAGATACCCACTAATTTGACTTATAGTATTCGAATGAAACGTATAATCCATCTTTCTCATGTCCACCACCAAACAGCTTCTTCATCTTCAAATCGTGAAAGACACAATGATTATGATAAAATGTCACACTACAAGTTAGGTCCTTAGTAATACAACTAACAAATAACAAATTAGATGCAGTATTGGGAATCAACAAGATAAGAGGATAAGGAGAATGCCAGAGGAGAAGAAACAATACCCTTTCCCCCAATTGGTATTAGAGTATCATTTACTGTTTTCATGCGACCTAAATTTGTACGAGTAAATGAAGTAAAAGAAAAAGATGTACTTGTTATATGATCAATAGCTCCTTGAATCATTTACCCAAGGACTTGACACAAAAGTAGTTTGAAGAGCAGTGATAGTACTACATGTCTTAGCTAAGGAAGTAGACGAGAAGACCTTATTATGAGTGGCATTCCTTAACAAGGCATCATATTCACTTTTTGAGAGACGGATCACATAACCAACTAATGGAGCCATAGGTGAAGTTGCGTAAGGTATCGTATCCCTAACAGTAGTTTGAGTGTTTCCGCCATCTGAACTATAGAATTGGCTGCTTAGCTTTGAGGCCGACCTTCAACCAAACAACAATCATCAGTATGTTCATGTCTACCACAATGAGTATGTAATCGATTCATGCCGGCATTAAGACTATGGCCAGGACCTCAACTACCGTCACGACCTCCTCTTTCTGTGCCTCTATCAAAACAAACGCTAACATTATCAAAATTTCTGAATCCTATCACTAGAGCAAAAATTTCAACCACAGTTGATTCCATAGCAGTTCGATGCTTCTCATCTGCGACAATAAGGCATATACACAATCAAGTGATGGTAAAGATGGTGAGCCAAGAATCTGAGTGCATATGGGTTTAAACTGAAGATTAAGACCTGCCAATAATTTTAAAATCAATTTTCTTCTCAATAATTTTCTTATATGCCTCTGCATGTATGCAACACACAAATTAAAGATCATCCAGGAAAGACATTTCTTGCTACAAAACACGCATCTTGGTATAATAGTCAGATATTGATCTTTCCTCCTGTCTAAATGGCTAATCGCTTGATAAATATTATAAATGCAGGCTATATTGATCTGATCGACATACAATTCACAAGATGTCAACCAAATCTCACTAGTGAATTGTATGCTGATCAGGACAAATTGTTTAATTTCCATTCACCATATGAGGGATTGGTCCTAAGTGGTTCTGATATACTGTCATGTATATATCCCAACTTATGTTTTCCCCCAACAAACATCTCAACAACTGTTGACCATTGAAGATAATTGTTGGACTTAAGTTTGTATTGTAACCTGTAATATGGGATTCTCATAATGAATAACTAACCTCTCCATTTGGAGTTGATGGGATCAACAGTCTCAGATGTGGAAGATATAGCCAATTAGCCATAGTAAATCTCAAATAAATAGAAGAATAAAAACTATCAAGGCCTTACACCAATCAATACTAAGTCACTGCTATAATCAGCTACAGCTAGAAGTATGTCAAGCAAAGCCCTAAATAAAAAAATGAAAATAAAAATCCAAAAGAGCTCCAAGCCAGCCCACAAAAAAAAAAGAAGAAGAGAAAGGGATCTTAATATCTTACGACTAACAAAGCTTGATAGTCTTCACAAACCTTGACAATCTTTGAGCAAAAAACTAAACTTAATTACCTAATTGCTGTCTTCAAATAGATTACTGAAAGATTAGGGTGAAAAGAACCCAAAACTCTGCCCTAATAGGAAATTCCAGCAAACCCTAGCTGATGCAAACCAGTTTCCAAGAAAAACTGGAAGAAACCTTCGAAGAAAATCTTTCCAAACCTGTAATCTAGCAAACCTTAACTGCCACAACCAGTTTTTTGAGAAAACTGGCAGAAAAATGCCCCAACGGGTGAACTTGATTAACAAAGACCAGAAAGAAGCAATGGAAGATGATCCCGACGAAAGACGACCCCGACGAGTTCTGCAACGATGGAATACAGAAGCAAGGGAAGAAGTTAACGACAGTCAATCCAAAAACAAGGGCGTGGAGGAAACAACAGAGATTGATTAGCAAAATCGACAACGGGTGAATGGACAGAAGTTGAACGAAAAAAAGACTTCCCCAAGGTTCAGATAAAAAAGATAGAAAGCTCTCTAGCTACCCAACCTTATTCGTGAAAGGATACCCGATTGGATGGCTCCCTATCAACATTGCAAGAGTGTTTGGTAGGGCTGGAGCAGTTATGGTAGGGCTGAAAGTCGGGCAGGTTGGGTCAGGTTGGTGCTCAACCCTAACCCAACCCAAGGTTCCTATACCTCAACCCTAACCCAACCCAACCCAACCTCGGGTTGGGGATTCTCAACCCAAGCCCAACCCAAGCGGGCTCGGTCGGGTTGATCGGGTATACGTGTTAATATTTTCGTTATTACATTAGTTTATTATATTTCAATATAGGATTTATTTTTTGTATCTATGATTTTATTAATTATATATGTGATTATTCGTCATAAAGAACTTCATTTTTTTTCTTAAAAAAAACAAGCTAAAATATAGGATAACTACTCTAAAAGTCATGTAGCATAGCAAACAATCTATTTGGGAGAGGGAAATCCGGCATATCTTGTTAGCCAGAGTCATTGGAAATGACGTGGACAAATGAGACCCGACATCACTAGTGTGCCTTCGACACAAACGATCCACACTCAATTATACTTTATAAGTAACTTATATATTGATCGGGTTCGGGTTGGGTCGGGCAACCTGAGACCTCAACCCGAGCCCAACCCAAGTTTTATCGGGTTGGTGTTTGTATAGCCCAAGCTTGAGATCGGACCCGATATATCTTGCCCGAGCCCAACCCAATGTCGGGTCGGTCGGGTTGAACCCGCCCAACTTTCAGCCCTAAGTTATGGACGTTGTTATGCCTAGGGACGTTGCTTCAGGACAGTATAGAGGATTCGCACTAGTCAAGATGGGTTCCGAGGAAGAACTCTCCAGAGCTGTGTTTATGCTCCACGAAGAACGATTTGGAGGGGTCTTGCTTCTGGTTTAAAGAGCGAGATTCGGCCCAGATTGGATAGGTAGGAAAGAAAATCTCCCCTCTCCCAATAATCACAAGAAGGCTCTGTCAGTTAATCGCCAAAGTAACCCCATGCCAGTAAAGGGATCCTCATACATGGACGCCTTAATCAACTCAGAAGCATCTTCGAAGCCGATTCAGGCCCAAAATGTTAATAAGAGGACTGAAATGATGAGGCTGGGAAGAAGCAAGTAAAACCAGAGGACTCTAACGAAACCTTCACCTTGCGAATCAATCAAGAGCATGTAGAACAATTGAAGAAACTCTTGCAGGACTCAGTTGTGATTTGTAACAGGGAAGGGGTTTCCATTCCTCAAGTTAGGAATTGGATAGATAGCTGCTGTAGAATCCGACCGTCACAATATTCGATCAAACCCATAGGTTACAATGAGCTGTGGGTGAAGCTCTGTCTGGGGCTGAAATCGGATATCCTTATCATGGTAGGGGCGTTACATGCAGACAGACTAGTTGCCAGAGTGCAGAGTTGGGACGAGTTCTCCATTTTTTGGATCGAGGAGGTCTGGATCCTCATCTAGGGTATTCCCCTTGAATTATGGTACGATGAGTTTTCATCTCCGCAGCAAAACTCTTAGGCTCACTCATTGAACTGGATCTCAAAACCATGCTTGGGGAGGAGCTGGCGGTTGCTAGAGTCTTAGTTTGCAGAAACAAAGGAGACTCCCTTCCAACCCACATCCATGTTTATGCGGATGACAGAGAGATCTCTCTCCCCTTGCAGAGGGAAGAGAATCATATTTCGATTACAAGATGGGGCGATCTCTGGCGTACGAAGGAGAGCTTCTCCACCCCCGTCTCGACCATGGCTGCTGGAGAAGAACATGTGGGTCTACGTCTTGAGTGGTCCCAGGGAGTACCAGAACTAGTCCTGCAACTTCACCTACCATAATTAATGCTACTGTCAGCGAGCAGTCTTCTCGCTAGACGCGTGGCGCGGAAGCACTGCCTCATCGATTCACGGTAGCTGGAGGCGATACACGTGGCAATCATCTATGCAATTAGACGGTGGAAGTTTTGCTACATATCAGTCTCGATCCTCCCAATCTCAGAGAGGCAGATCGAAATCATTTCAGAAGTCAGCTGTCAGGGACGCGTGTCGATTTAGGCATGGGTAGGCAACGATCCAGACCCAATTCGGGTTCTGCTGATATCGGTCTCAGGTAGATCTTTGCTTATCGGATCCCACCCCTTGCAACCTCAATTTATTGTTGGAAACAAACCCGATTGCTGATCGAAGGTTAGTTTCTCTTATTAACGATTAGCCTGACCCTTATGTTGTCCTCCCAGTTCTCTCAGGCAAGTCTCAACCCCCAGTCATGCCCTGCCGATCGCAGCATAATCTTTCTCCGGCTCCAGCCTCCCAACGGACGACCACCCAACAGACGATCCTGACGTCCATTTCCCCGCTGTTTGATTCATCTCTTAGGAAGTTCCCGGAAGTCGAAAGTACTGAATTCGACCATAACCAGTCTTCCCCAACGAACGTGCCCTCTTCTCCGTAGTCCTCTCTATGAGATTGGACAGAGTAAAGCCTCCCGACGCTGTTTCAGGAGCAACCGGAAATAGAGGTTATTGAAGCGGAACCTCTGCAGATCCGTGTCGGCTCTGTCTCGGTCCCAGTAGAAGTTGCCATCAAGTTGATCGCAGATGACCCTAACAGAGCTAATCTGCTAGACACTATACAGAGAAAAAAGTGGATCAGAGACGCAATGGGCCACGTTGACAGATCTTTAGGCCTATCTTTTGGAGATTGCCCGGAAGACTTCATAGCCCTGTTTCACTGTGTAGAGTCCCGCGGCAGACCCCTCAGCTACGAAATCGCTAAGAAGCCGCCGCTCAAGATCATGTAGCAACAGAGAATTGCAACGCCTTGCGGATTGCCCAGGTAATATAGATGAATCCACCGGAAGGCTTAGGAATCAGAGACTCCGGGGAAGTTCGGTTCCCCAATGAAGTTTATTTCTTGGAACGTTAGGGGTGTGGGGTCCAAACAAAAAAGAAGGTTAATAAAAGACACCTGTGATAGGAATAATCCAGATGTCATATGCTTCCAGGAAACGAAGATCAACGGTTTCGACGATAGGCTGATGGGTTCCCTCTGGAAGGCCAGAGACACAAAATGGGTAGTCCAGGTATCTTAGTTGCTTGGAAATCGTCCTAGTGGTCGCTCCTCAACAGCTGGGTTGGTTCTTTCTCGGTTTCGGTGAGGTTACAACACATTTTGTTGGGGTTTACCTGCATGTTCTCCTCAGTTTATGGTACGAACCAAGAAGCTAGCAGAAACCAATTTTGGGAAGAAGTTTCGGCCTCTAGACAGAAGTTTGCAGGGCCTTGCCGCATTATGGGGGATTTCAATATCATCAGGTATCCTGAAGAAAAGTCCCATGGTAATTCCGTAACCCCAGCGATGGCGTCCTTTTCCCAGTGGATTGATGATTAGGAGTTAGTGGATCTGCCTTTGCTTGGGTCCAGATTCACCTGGTCCAATGGGAGAGCAAATCCCATCCTTTCCAGACTCGACAGGTTCCTTGTTTCCCCCGATTGGCTAAAACTTTTCCCTTTTACCTCTCAATCTGCCCTCCCAAGAACCACATCGGATCACTATCCTATAATCCTTGACGTCGAGGAGCAGAACTAGGGCCCTAAACCTTTCCGATTCGACTGTTCCTAGCTAAAAATCCAAGGTTTTAATCAGATGATAGCTGATTGATGGTCTGGCTACTCGGTAGAAGGCTTTGCAGGTTTTAAACTCAGCTCTAAACTGAAACGGCTGAAGGAAACGCTGAAGCAATGGTACCAAAAATAATTTCGAATCAGGGAACATGAAGCAGGCTCCTTATTGGCTGAATTGCGCAATATTGATGTCCAGGCTGAAGTGGTGCCGATGTCCACAGAAATCCTGACTAGAAGAATTCAGTTAATCCAAGCTCTCGCTAGTAGGGCCCTTGAAAAAGAAATATCCTGGAAACAAAAAGCTCAAGCTAATTGGATAAAAGAAGGAGACAAATAGTAATGCTAGTATACATGCCAGGAATAATAAGATCAGCAGTTTAGTGGTGAACGGATAGAAGACAAAGACATGATTGCAGACGAGACAGTAGCATACTACTCTGCTCTGCTGAAGGGAGAGGAATGGCGCAGACCTTCTTTGGATGCTCTCCACTTTGATGGTATATCGGCAGTAGAGGCTGATTTGCTTGAATCTCCCTTTTCAGCGGAAGAAGTAAAACAAGCGATTGATTCTCTCGGCGATGATAAGGCCCTTGGCCTAGATGGTTTCCCCATCATATTCTTCCAACACTTCTGGGAAGTTATTCGAAAAGACGTCATGGAGTTCTTCTATGAATTCCACGGTAGAAGCAGGATATCTAAAGGTCTTGGGGCATCCTTTATAGCCCTTATTCCTAAAATGCCGGGGGCGGCCTCTCTCAAATATTTCAGGCCAGTCAGCTTATTGGGAGGCCCCTATAAAATACTTGCAAAAGTTCTAGTGTCTCGCTTAAGAAAAGTAATGGGGAAGATTATTTCAGGTAATCAATGCGCTTTCATTGCAGATAGACAGATTGTGGACGTGGCTCTCATTGCTAATGAATGTCTGGACTCTAGTTTTAGATCCGGAAAGAAGAATATTATATGCAAGTTGGACATAGAAAAGGCCTACGACCATGTCGACTGGGGTTTGCTGCAGTATATGTTGAACCGGATGGGGTTTGGGGAGAAGTGGAGAGCTTGGATGGGTGAATGCATTGGGTCGGCTCATTTTTCTATCCTCATCAATGGATCTCCAAAAGGCTTCTTCAAGAGCTCGAGAAGCCTAAGACAAGGAGATCCCCTTTCCCCTTTTTTGTTTCTTATAGTAGGGGAGGCCTTATCTAGAATGCTGCATAAAGGCCAAGCGGAAGACATCTTAAGTGGGATCGAAATCAAAGGTATGATTAGTCCGATCTCTCATATTCAATATGCGGACAATTCCTTGATCTTTTTTGATGCTAGTACAGATAAGGTGGAAAACCTTCGTACCACAATCCGATGCTTTGAGGCAGTTTCAGGCCGAGAGTTAATTTGGTGAAATCCAAGCTGTTCGGGATTAACATGGAGAGTGAGGAGATCGACATTCTTGCGAGAGTTTTCGGTTGTGCTATGGCTCCCCTCCCGTCCTCATTTGTCGGCCTCCCTCTGTGCATAGGTCGGCCGCCTATAGGATGTGGGAGAAAGTCATATCCAGATTTGAGAAATACCTTGCTAGATGGAAGTGTCGATATTTATCCTTAGGTGGGCGCCTCACTCTAAGCAAAGCATCTCTTTCCAACCTTCCGATATATTTTATGTCTCTTCTCAAATGCCCAAGTGTGGTGTTGGCAACTCTCGAAAAACTAAGGCGGGAATTCCTTTGGCATGGTAAGGAGAACAAGAAGAAATTCCATCTTCTTAACTGGAAGGAGATGTGCTACCATATCTCTGATGGTGGGGCAGGGGTAAAAGACCTCAAGGCTATGAAAAGAGCTTTGCTGGGTAAGTGGATCTAGAGACTAGGGGCAGAAGATGGAAGTTTTTGGAATTCCATTATCAAGCACACATATGGGAGATCAACCGGTGAGTGGTGGACCAAAGAGACGTCTTCCTATAGGGCATCAGCTATCTGGAAGGATATCCTAAAAACGAAAAAGGAGGTGCTCAAAGACATTGTTTTCGCGCTTGTTAATGTGGCAAATATTCGATTTTGGGAAGACATTTGGGTAGGGGACATGCCCCTTAAATCTAGATTTCCGAACATCTTCCTCGTCTCTCCTGATAAGGAAGTTTTTGTGGCTGGCTGTTACGCGGTGATCGACTGCAAGATTGTGTGGAACGTGATTTGTAGAAGTTATTTGCAAGACTGGGAGATTTCAGAATCTGCCGACCTTCTGGACTGCATCTACGCTACTTATCCTATTCAGTCTTCCTCAGACAGTATGATTTGGAGACCGGAAAAATCTGGCAGATTTTCTGTTAGATCCCTATACAACAGATTTCAATCCAACTTGTCTGCTCCTCATTTTAGTCAGCCCTCCTTTCTCTGGAAGTATGCTGCTCCCCCTAAGATCGTGGCTTTTGGCTGGCTTGCTGGCAAAAAGAAAATCTTAACTGTAGATAACCTGAGGAGAAAAGGGATGATTCTTCCCAATATTTGTTTATGTTGTATGCGGGAAGAAGAAACTGTCGACCATCTATTAGTGAAATGTCCTTTCATATCTTCTATTTGGTCTGATTTCCTTCTCCGGTTCAACATCAGCTGGTGCTTCCCTGATGAGGCTAATCTCCTTCTTCAAGCGTGGCATGGTGTGCACATTGGTAAGGTTAGAACGAAGATCTGGAGGCTGGTTATTCTTGCGGTCTGGTGGTCAGTCTGGGAAGAAAGAAATAACAGATGTTTCAGGGACATTGCTAATTCCGCGGTGGTTGTCTCATCGAAGGCAAAGAGAAGTTTGATTGAATGGGCCACTCACGTTGAAGCCCTGAAGGACTGTGATTTCCTTTTCTTAGGTGTTCAAGTTTGTCTGCTATCTCAGCGGACCTTTCCATTGTAGCTGTAATCTTTTTTCATCTTTAATATAATCGTCATCTTTCAAAAAAAAAAAAAAAAAAAGCCCCAAAAACCTGATAAAGAAACCTAGAAAGCAGCAAGCAAACAATCAGCAACCTGTCACAAAATCTGAAGCAGCTGCAAGATCCTTCGAAAAATCAGATCATATTGCCAAATAAGTAGCAACGACTCTTAAACCAAACTTCCGAGATAGGAAGAAGAAAAGAAGAGGAAGAAGAAGAAGAGAGATCAATGAGAAAACTCTTTGCTTGATACCATGTCAGAGAATAAAAGAATTTGAGAAAGAAGAAAAAACCATATAGGGTTGGATATCCAACCCTTATAATATGTAGAGATTTATAATTATAAATATGCCCTTAGCACTTAAAGAAAGAAAAGAGGGCAAAAGAGGAAAAACATAAGTAACTTGAACGGAAATAACCAAGGACCAAAAGGGCCAACAGGCTCACACACAGAGATGTCAACACCTAGTGATACAGGCTCACATTGTTTTTGTTTATTTTAGATGTTCCATCACTACCTCTATTGAACTCCCTTTTTTCATAAGCAACACAAATTTTATTCATGAAAATGAGAGAGAGCTATCCATAAGGCAATGTCTACCTCCAATCACAAGAGATGGCTTGCAAAACCCACTTTTGCTAGGACATCCCCAATAGAATTGACTCCTGTAGATACATGAGTAAAGAACTGGGCCAAACAACGACCCTCTCATCCTACTACGTTTAGATCCGGTCGAGCCAAATTTGAATCACTACCAGGAGCATGCTGACTCACATCCAATATGGGGATCACCATGTGACTGATTTGGATGACCAAAAAGGTGGACACCACATTCAATTTATTGGGCCAGGAAAAAGCTCAATCAGCCATTATATATTTCCTCAACTGACTGAATTTCTTTTTTTGATGCACCATTTGATCTGTCCAATTTCATTATAGTCCTCTTTCTACTCTTCTATGGCAATGTAATTCCGGGAAGACAATAGCAATGATTCTGGCTTCTGCATCTAGATTTGTGCATTTTGGACCGAAGGTCAGGTGTTTCTGTGGCACTTCAAAATGTCAAGGCTACCTAGGGAGCAAGAAGAAAATTGATAAGGTGAACTTGTGCTGGGGAAGCAAGCGCAAGAGATCGCTAGCAATCACAGCACTGCCAAACAACTGATTCATCTTCTGTAATTTTTCATCAGAGCAGGTGCATCTTTGTTCATCGATTCTTTTACTGAGATGCAGACAACCAAATCAAAATTGATCTGCTCTCTTTGTTGTTCGTGTATCGCATTGCAGTGGATGTCATTAATGGTGAGTTTTTTTTTTTTTAATTTTTAAAATTTCCCCTTCATTGCCTCCATTAATATTTCTTTAAGGCAGCTTGTGTAACGTGTAAAATGTATTAGAATGCTTTGAACATCTGAAAATTTACTGAAATTCCCTTGATTGGGTGTAAAACCATTGTTCTACTTCATGCTTGCAATACCAAGAACTTAGGGTCCCACACATGAAGCCATGTAGCGCCCATATGTCCCCAGTCTGTACAAGTGTGATCCAGGCTGTTGATCTGATTGGGTCCACTGGATGTGGATGGCGTATGCTTCAAAAACATTATAGTTTGGAAGAATCTTGCCATCTGATATTTGGTATTTTTTAGGAACATTTCTGCGTCCAAAAGACTAGGATCTTCGGATCTGGTAGATTTTTGGTAACTCTCCATCCATGGCATGGCCCATCAGATCATTGGCTGGATCACCAAACAAAAGAGTCACTTCTATGGACTGATCACATCGGTATCATGTAAGGAAACTGGGAGACAGCCATGAGACGGAAGATGGAATAGCAATTGCATTGATGCTCAAAAACTCAAATATTAGCTTGCATTAGTCTCCCCTTACAGCCATTATAAAGAGGTTTGCTTGTCCATCTTTATAGTCCAATTCATCGCTGGTGATAGATTGGAGCTACCTTAGGTGGACGCCATCTATAGGTAGGCTGCCCAAAAATAAGGTTTGTTTGCTCATTGGTTTGGATCGAATCCGAAACAAATGGGCAGCTAAGGCAAGTTTTCTACATGTCCATTTATTTCATTGATAACGGGCCATCTGATGAATTTGCCAGTGTCAACACAGTGGGACCCACCCAGGTGTCTTGAATGGTTGCCAAATGCCATCTTGGCATGTACTGGGGTGTGGATAGATGGGCTAGGCTACACGTGTGAGGATCCTTCACTTGTTTACTATCTGTATCATTATTCCTCTGCCTGACCCAATCGGCACCAATTGCAACCCATGGGAGCATATAGATCGTTATTTCCCAAAGGAGGTGCATGTTAAGCCCATATGCTTGTTAGTCTCCGTTTGCAACATGCAAGCATGTGCCAATTAGCACGTTTGTGAGATCCAAGCTTTCCATCAGGTGGGCCACATTAATTTCTTGCGTAGCAGTCAACAAATGCATGGCTAGCTGATTGAAGCCGCTTGATTTTAGGCCAGATCCGCCTGATGGAAAACTCGAATCTCACATTCGACTGCAATGTGCTGCCCCGGAAGCACCCTCCCATAGATTCCTGTTTTCCCCAGCAATAATTCCAATATCTCATTCTCCGCATGAAGATTTGAAACAACTATCATACATCAACTTCATTTAGAGATTTACATCACTCGTTCCTAAATTGCCCCCCCACCCATTTTATTCTAACATTCTCTCTCCTCAACTGTCCATCTATAGATCACAAATCACAACGGTTAAGATTGCACTAACTTTTAGGTGGGACAACAGATCAGGATTTGAATTAGCAAAACATGAACCCCACTTGTCAGAATTGATAACATACATTTATAATATAGCATGCATGTAAACATGCGTACAGTATCCGAATGTGTTCGTAACAGCTGGAACGGAATTCGCACCCCCAAGAGGCAGAAACATGGCATCTGAAAGAAAAATAACTTAAAATCTTATTAGCTTGAGAACCAAACTAATTGTACAATCATCAATACCATACAGTCATCGCATAATCGCCACTAAGATGGATGGCCCGCCTATTTCGAACATCGCACCTTCCTATTGATCGGCTCACAATCTCCTATGCTTCCTAACGAAGTTTGTTGTTATGAGGGAAACAGCGCTAGAACATGCATACATCCCAGTCAAGAACAATGCGGCCGATACTATGAAGAGGATCTTCCACTGCCTTCCTGATACAAGAACTGCTAATGCAGCGGATGCGAGTGTCATGACATAAAGAGCATTCTTCCAAGCTTGGAAAGCTTGTACATCATTCCTACATCCTTTGCAATGTACCACATGACGGAAGTATCGGTTGGCCGGATTCGGAGCATGGACAGTTCCTATCCCACCCTTGGCAGGCATGGATGCCGAAATCCCAGCAACCAGCCCAGCAGGTGCATGTTCCACCACAGCAGGTACTTTAGGTAATGAGATGGTCTTGTGTCCGAAGTAGTACGGCATCCCGTGGCCCACCTTATCCATCCATTTCCGATACTCGGCAACCCATGTGTCTGATGACTGTATATTGAGATACAAGTCCTTTGTAGGCACATTCTCCTTCATCAGGACCTCATTCTGCGAGGAGAGAAATCCCATGTCTTGCTCGAAAACCTTACCAGCATTCTGATGGAAGTACCATTTCGGAAGCAGGTTTACCAAGAATGATCTTATCGACGCTCCAAACCTCACAATGAGCATGGACTTGCCTTGCCCAGCAGGTCGACACAGGAAAAGAGCAGAGAAATACTGCTGTTCGCCGTTCTTGTCAACGATCACCCGATTGTTTTGAAGAACACAAGGTGCTTCGAAGCGTAGGAAGTTCGGCAATGATTGTCCATCACTTGCTTTGCCCCAGTGGCCTGCAAATCCTCGGTTGGTACGCTCAGTTACCTTGAAGGATAGTGCTTGGGCATCTTCCCTCTTTGCACTCCAATCTGTCCGGTCATGCGAGATTGGGACATGGGCTGGATCCATAAGGTTCTCCAGGAGAATGGAATGATCGTATGGAAGCTCATGGATGGTCGATAAATCCTGGAACCCAGGTCTCGCATAGTGCTCGAACCAGGGCAGCTTGTCTGCATTTGCAGTCTTCCTATCTGACATCCATACCCACACGACTCCCTGAGAATCCCTCACCTCGTATGTTTTGACGCAGGCCGAGTTGGGGATTTTTGCGCCGGCTGGAAGCTGCAGTTGCACAATGAAATGAACTTTAGTGAGCATTTCGCGAGTGGGGCCCACATTTCATTACTCTGTAGTGAGCACTATCATGGGATCGACCATGGTATCTCCTATTATATGACTAAAATGGCCATTTACTACAACAATTTTATTTGATTTGGAGTGTAGATTTCCATCATTCCATGGAAACGTTGAGAGGCCAATGGCTCAAAAGAAAAAAAATTCTCTCCTGAACTTGGAATTGGATACTGGGTCTTCTCACGAAACAGACATTCATGTTTTTTGAATAAAACTCTGGAAATGGAAATAAAATTCCACACTTTTTTACATAAACTGGCAAACACATTTTTCATGGAAAATCAAATTCATTTCCAGAGTACTCTCAGTCCAAACAATCCCAAAAGGGGAGAATTTTAGGGCACCTCTCAACAACTGTGGGGCCTACTGTATGAACGGGCCATGTGCATATTGTGGGTCCTACATTGTGTATTTCCCCTTCACATTGAGATGGGGGAGAATCAAAACTTGCATGATCGAGAGGAAAAAATCAAGTAGACCTGAGGTATCTTTACGCATTTACCATCACCTTCGAATTGCCAACCATGGTATAGGCATTCCAATCTGCCGTCGATCAACTGACCTTCAGAGAGTTTCGCTAACCTGAAGCAATTTCCAAATACTCATCTAGTTCAAGGCTTCCATGTCCATGCAATCAAAACTTTAAATTCTGTTTTAAGCAGAGTTGAAAAATACAGCAGCATACAATGAAACAGGTATTATTCTTCCGAGCCATTAATCATGGACCCAAAAAAAAAAAAAAAAAAAAAAAAAATCAGGAATCCAAGATGGCCGGCTGGATGTTGGGTCATGGCCTTATAAGGGTCAGCCCTTGAAACCAGCCCTGTTCGTGACTCTGATGGACTGTTTTGGGCCTGAAACTGAAAGCTCGAAGAACAATAAACGGGCCAGACTTTTAGACCCAATTAAAAAAAAAAATCAGGCCATACAAATCCCAACACGAATGGGGGAATGACTAATGTCGTGGGTTTGCTCTCCCACATACGCAAGTTCAATTTCCCTTTTTGTGCTTTACTTGATGCACGTGATTTGTGGGCGATTGCCTGCATCCGTAGGGAATAGTCTTGGCTTAAAAAGTTTCCCTCTTTGCGCTTTACCTGATACACTTGATTTGTGGATGATTGCCTGCATCCGTGGGGAATAGTCTTGCCTTAAAAAGGATTGGGGACACCCATAGTCATCGGGAAAAAAACAAACCAACATGAATCACGCCCACCAACTCCCATAGACACTCCATGAATCACGCCCACCAACTCCCATAGACACTCCATGAATCACGCCCACCAACTCCCATAGACACTCCCGACTTGTTGACCATCATCCACAGCTACTACAGACCATTCAAATGCATGAGACTGTCAGCACCGTTGATCATGTGGGGCTGTAAGGTAAACATGATCTATACACCGCTTCAGTGTATTCGAATGTGGATCATTCATGATGACTCAGAAACGGTAAGAAAAATCATGGACATAGCTACCTTTAGCACAAGCCATTGTGCAGTAGACATGGTTTATACACTAATTTTCTGGTGTATATATATCGGATCATCCAAGAAACGAACCCAGAAATGGAAAATCAAAATCAAAGGATTTGTTACGCAGGAATCATCATCATCGCGTTCATGATGGGCAGCAGTGATGATATCGTACACCAAATGATGGTATAATCTATCAACACAATCATGGGTGAGCCTCAAATTAGAAAATCAAAATTATGAATTTTTGTCACCTGAGCATGGAAATGGTATCATATAGTGAGAGTGGATAATCAACCCACACTAAATAATGGCACATACACCAAACATCGGTGTATAATCTACTTAAGTTAGACAACGGATTCAGTAATCCAAGACCATTGGCGTGTCGAGTCCCACACTTGAATTGGATCATTTATGCATTCTCTTCTTCGCTTTCTATTTCTAGGCCAAAGATTGGAAGGTTAAGATTTCCTCATTGAGGCAATTTTTGAAGGATAGTCCACCCACGGTGGACAAAAAAAAAGTTCAATTGTTTGGATTACCGAACCATGGGCTCGATCCAGCCCATGACTACTTGTACAAGCCAAACATGTAAAAATTAAAATGGAAACATTAAAACTCAAATGAGAATCTCAAGTTATCTTGCCATGCCTTAATGGTAGACTCACAAGAGTGCATAAATGAAAATAATAATGATAATAATGATAATAATTGCAATTCAATTCAAGTCAATCGTGCATCATATATAACCTAGGTACATCTTACATGCCTAGTATACATGACATGAAATGCCAATAATCTTATTTCATGAGACTCAGACGACAGTTCTTCAAGCAGGGCTCCATGCCTCTCTTACACGTTCATTTTAATTGAATTATTAGCACGAGCTCACATATAATCCCCATCATTAATATATCTAGTGTATATAATATCTATGTGACGCCTGCTCACCCGCTCACCTTTTTTCTGTGAGCACCCGGCATACCTTTGCACACATGTCCAAGTGATGCAGCTCCCCTTGAAATCCTCTAGTGGGCCATAGCAAAGAGAAATGCAAATGAAGGGAGGAAACTATTTTCTTTTGCCATGGCCCACTAGAATTTTCGATCGGGCTGAAAGTTGGGCTGGTTTTAATGGGCGCCATATCACATTAACCGTTCAGATGACATGTGTGCAAAGTTGTAGACAGGTGCTCACCTAAGAAGGTGAGCAGGTGAGCAATTTTCTACTTAATATATACAAATGTAATATATAATAGAGATATTTAGGCTTGGCTGAAAATTATTCAGGCTTTTATTGTTGAGAAGTGGAGCCACATCTGGGGCCGCGCATGACCAGTCGTGGCCCCTGCTCGACCAGTCGAGGAGCCCACTCGACCGGTCGTGACCAGTCGTGGACTGGCTCGACTCAAAGTCCAGCGAGCATAGTTTTTTGGGTTCTGAGGTGCTCGATCGATTAAGGATCATTCTCGACCAGTCATGCAGTCTGCTCGACCAGTCGAGGTTACGCAGATTGATTTTCGAATTTGATACGGACTACGGATTTTGGTGCCGCCTTTCGCAACGGTGCGAAAGGGAAGTTGCCTAAACTATAAATAGGAGTCCCTAGGGCTTTTCTAGGGTTAAGGTGAATATTGAGGAGTTATTCTAAGGTGTGGGCAAAGGGTTTTCTCTGTATCTCCAAGGAAGAGGTTAGTATATTGCATTGTAATCTTCGTTATTCTTCATAGTGGAAGTTTGCATCCATGGTTTTTTACCCTTGTTGGGGTTTTTCCACGTATATCTTGTCTTGTGGTTAGTTTGAATACTTTGATTCTGTTTTTAGTTTATATTTCTTTCTGTTTATCGTTTGTGGGTGAGGCCTGAGATTGGATCTAGGCTCACTGCATTGTTAGTGTGCTACGCAACAACTGGTATCAGAGCTATTGGTATAGTTCTATTGGGAGCGATGACGGAAGAAGGGAAAACTATAATTGAGAAGTTTGATGGTTCAAACTTTACCTTCTGGAAGATGCAGATGGAGGATTATCTGTATCAGAAGGACCTCTATATTCCTCTAGGAGGAAAAGAGAAGAAACCAAAAAAGATGATAGATGATGAATGGTTTTTATTGGATAGGAAGACTTTAAGAACGATCCGACTCTCTTTATCTAAGAGCGTCGCCTTCAATATATCCAAGGTAAAAACTACAAAAGAATTAATGGAAGCCCTATCTACCATGTATGAAAAGCCCTCAGCATCCAACAAGGTTCATCTTATGAAACAATTATTCAACATAAAGATGTCAGATGGTGGGAGCGTGACTGAACATCTAAACGAGTTCAATACGGTCACGAGCCAATTGGAATCTATTAGCATTGTTTTTGAGGATGAGGTCAGGGCGCTATTGATCTTATCCAGTTTACTAGACAGTTGGAATGGTTTGGTGATTACTGTGAGTAATTCTTCAGGGTCGACAAAGCTGAAATTTGATGATGTGACCGGTCTAATTCTCGGTGAAGAATATAGAAGAAATGCATCAGGAGTTTCAGGGGATTCAGGGAATGCTTTAAACGTTGAAGGAAGAGGAAGATCACTGAACAAAGGAGGCAATAAACACGGGCGTTCTAAGTCAAGGAAGAAGTTCAAGGGACCGAAAGACAGACGAGTGTTGGCATTGCGGCAAGAAGGGGCACATGAAACGCGATTGCAGGGCGCTTAAGAAACAAGAAGGAAGCTCTCAAGGCGGGCAGGATTCAGTGAATTTATCTGAGGAGAGTGACATAGAGGCGTAAATCCTGTCTCTTGATGCAAGGAATGAGTCTTGGGTTATAGACTCGGGTGCTTCGTTTCATACCACCTCATGTAAGAAAGTTCTACGTGATTATGTGTCAGGTGACTTTGGGAGAATCTACCTGGGTAATGATGTGTCGTACAATATTGCTGGAAAAGGGAACGTTCATGTCAATCAGAAAGACGGAATAATTTTGAAATTGAAGGATGTCAGACATCTACCGAGTTTGAAACGTAACTTGATCTCAGTGGGGCAGTTGGCCGATACCGGTTATGTGACGACATTCACTAGTGATTCTTAGAATATCAGAAAAGGTGCCTTGGTGAAATCTTGAGGCAAAAAGGAAGGTACTTTGTACGTGACTTCAGGATTATATAGTTCACTCGCAGTTGCATCAACTGGATGAATGGACAGTTATGGCATCAGAGGTTGGGACATGAGTGAAAAGGGGATGAATGTTCTAATGTCAAAAAAGAAGCTACCAGGGCTGAAATCTATTGGCTTGAAATTTTGCGAGGACTGCGTGTATGGTAAGCAGAAGAGGGTAAGTTTCAAGAAGACAGGACACGCTCCAAAGACGCATCTGTTGGAGCTTGTACACACTGATGTGTGGGGACCGACACAGGTATTATCTCTTGGTGGCTCACGTTATTTTGATTCTTTTATTGATGATGCTAGTAGAAAACTGTGGGTCTATTTCTTAAAACATAAATCTGATGTATTTGATGTATTTAAGAAGTGGAAAGTTATGGTAGAAAACGAGACAGGTAAAACTGTAAAATATCTCAGATCTGATAATGGGGGAGAATACTGTGATAAGAGATTTGAGGAGTATTGTGCAACAAATGGAATCAAACATCAGAAAACGATTCCAGGGACACTGCAACAGAATGGTGTGGCTAAACGCATTAACAGGACCATCTTTGAGCGCGCCAGGAGCATGAGGTTACATGCAAGGTTGCCCAAGACCTTTTGGGCAGATGCTGTGAATACTGACGCATATCTTATCAATAGAAGTCCCTCAGCACCATTGGATGGTGGGCTACCAGAAGAAACGTGAACTGGGAAAGAAGTGAACCTTGCACATCTCATAGTGTTCGGTTGCACTTCATATGTTCACATTGATGCAGAGCACATAAATAAGCTGAATGCGACGTCCAGGAGGTGCACGTTTATAGGCTACGGGCACCATGATTTTGGCTACAGGTTTTGGGGATGCAGAAAACAGAAAAATCATTAGAAGCAAGGACGTAGTCTTCAATGAAAAATTGATGCATAAGGACAGTGTGAAGGAAAATAAGGTCGAGAAAAAGGAATTCGTAGAGATGGAAGAGTTACCGGACACAGGTGTTACATCACCACAGGATGATCATGCACAAGAGCATTATGAGGCAGAGTCGCATACATCGGTTGTGAGGAGGTCTACTCGGGAGAGGAGACCCACGGTCCGATACTCACCCTCCTTACATTATCTACTACTGACAGATAATGGTGAGCCAGAGTGTTTTGAAGATGCGTTACAGTCAGATACTTGGGTTAAGTGGGAGCAGGTCATGGATGATGAGATGGACTCTCTTGAGTCTAATCGTACATGGGAGCTAGTCACTCTACCTAAGGGTAAGAAAGCTCTTCATAACAAATGGGTTTACAGACTGAAGGAGGAGTATGATGGTTCGAAACGGTACAAGGCCAGATTGGTTGTGAAAGGGTTTCAACAAAAGACAGGTATCGATTTCACTGAAATATTTTCACCTGTAGTGAAAATGTTTACGATTCGCATGGTCTTGAGTATAGTAACTACAGAGGACTTACATCTAGAGCAGGTAGATGTTAAGACAACCTTTATTCATGAGGACCTTGAAAAGAGATATATATGCATCAGCCGACAGGATACGTGATACCAGGAAAGGAGAACAAGGTATGCAGACTGAAGAAGAGTCTATATGGCTGAAGTAGGCCCCGATGCAGTGGTACAAGAAGTTCGACAGTTTCATATCGGAAAACGATTACAGGAGATGTCATGCTGACCACTGTTGTTATTTGAGGAAGCTTGATACGTCATATATCATCCTTCTTCTGTACGTTGATGATATGCTTGTGACTGGTTCAAACATGAAGGACATCTCAGATATCAAAAGACAGCTGTCTAGAGAATTTGCCATGAAAGATTTGGGAGCTGCAAAACAAATCTTAGGTATGAGGATAAAGCGTGACAGGAAAAATAAGAAACTGATTTTGTCACAGGTAGAGTACATAGCCAAAGTACTTGATCGATTCAATATAGGAGGTACTAAGCCGGTTAACACTCCATTAGCCAACCACTTCAAGCTATCTAAAGAGCGAGGTGCAAAGACGTAGGAGGAACGAGACTACATGGCTAAAGTCCCATACGCATCAGCTATTGGGAGTCTCATGTATGTCATGGTGAGCACGAGGCCAGACATTGCTCAAGCAATGGGAGTTGTTAGCATGTTTATGAACAACCCTGAGAACGAACATTGGGAAGCTGTGAAGTGGATCCTCGGATACCTGGTAGATACTGTGGATATAGGGCTGTGTTATGGAGGATCGAAAATCAAGCTACAAGGCTACGTAGATTCAGATTTGACAAGAGATATCGACAGCAGAAGAAGCACTACAGACTATGTCTTTACTCTTGGTAGTGCTGCAGTCAATTGGGTCTCCCAGTTACAGAAGATAATATCTATCAGTACGACGAAAGAAGAATATGTTGCGGCTACAGAAGCGTGCAAGGAGATGGTATGGATGTAAGGTTTTATGGAGGAGTTGGGTAAGAAGCAAGCAGATTGCAAGTTGTACAGTGACAGTCAGAGTTAAATACACTTGGCTAAGAATTCAGCTTTTCATTTCAGGACCAAGCATATTACCATCAGATATCACTTCATACGTTCATTACTGGAAGATGGATTGATTGATCTGGAGAATATTCATACAAGTGAGAATCCTGCGGATATGCTGACCAAGGCGGTCACACGGGAGAAACTGAAGCTTTGTTTAGCTTTGATTGGTCTTCAGGCTTGAAGACGGAGAGGTGGTGCATTCTGGATAAAAAAGACAGGTTTATGGCGATGTGTCTCCAAGTGAGAGATTGTTGAGAAGTGGAGCCATATCTGGGGCCGTGCACGACCAGTCGTGGCCCTTGCTCGACCGGTCGAGGAGCCCACTCGACCGGTCGTGTCCAGTCGTGGACTGGTTCGACTCAAAGTCCAGCGATCATAGTTTTTTGGGTTCCGAGGTGCTCGACCGATCGAGGATCATTCTCGATCAGTCGAGGGATCTTCTCGACCAGTCGTGCAGTCTGCTCGACCAGTCGAGGTTACGCAGATTGGTTTCCGAATTTGATACGGACTGCGGATTTTGGTGTCGCCTTTCGCAAGGGTGCGAAAGGGAAGTTGCCTAAACTATAAATAGGAGTCCCTAAGGCTTTTCTAGGGTTATGGTGAATATTGGAGAGTTATTCTAAGGTGTGGGCAAAAGGTTTTCTCTGTATCTCCAATGAATAGGTTAGTATATTGCCTTGTAGTCTTCGTTATTCTTCATAGTGGAAGTTTGCATCCATGGTTTTTTTACCTTTGTTGGGGTTTTTCCACGTATATCTTGTCTCGTGATTAATTTGAATGCTTTGATTCTATTTCTAGTTTATATTTTTTCCTGTTTATCGTTTGTGGGTGAGGCCTGAGATTGGATATAGGCTCACTGCGTTGTTGGAGTGTTGCGCAACATTTATATCTAAGCCCACGCACATCCCATGAGCCTGAAAGGTGTGCCCAATTGTCCTAAATACTTGCCCAGCTCAAAAGTCCCCATATGGCTCAGCCCTACTGTGACCAGATGAATCCTGTAAAAATGGGTCCAAGTCCAATTTTTGGACTCGTTTAGAAATTGGGTTCGGTATGGGCCAACTATTTTGAGCGAGGTTAAAAATCAGGTTTGGTCCACTTAATTTTAATAGTAACATATATTAAAATATTAATTATTCTAGTAACAGAAGGAGATGTGCCCAACCACTATTTTGAGCCTGGTTAAAAATTGCGTTTTGTCAGGTTTGGATAGTGGGGGCCAGTTATATTAAAATATTAATTATTCTAGCAATTGAAGGAGGTTTAGCCAGCTTGTATGGGAGCCCGTTTATACACCACGCGTGCCAAGGTGGTACGTGTGTGAAGTCTAATCCATCCATTGGATGAGTATGACCATGTAAGAACCCAGACTTGACTCGAGCCCGACCCAACTAGGAACTATGGTCCAAAGATCCGATTGGAACCCAATTCAGATCCGGGTCTTCAAAAACAGACCTGTAACCTTTCAATCTAATCCATCAATTGGGTGAGCCCGACCATGTAAATGACATTAATTGACCAGGACACAACGCGACTACTATCAGCCTCCCTGATCGGATCCGGGTCCTAAAAAACAGACCCAAACCCTGTCTATCTAATCGAACCCCACCCGTTAACAGCTAAGCCGACATACAACCTTTCAAATTAATAAAATAAAGTTATGGCTTTTACGTAAGCATCAAACAATGATAGGAATAGATAAAGAATATACACTGAAGCTCGGTGTAGGTAGAGCATATACACTGAAGCTCTGTGTATAGTCTCTCCAAAAGATCACTATTAGGAGAATTAAAAGCTGTGATGGGTTAACTTCTTTAATTATATTATTAAATCTGTAATCGCATATACGGAATAAGAAATTTTTTTTTTCTTTTATACAATCATATGCTTTATATGGGCACTCGAAATCATGATCTCAATGTTTCACGCACGTTGAATTTATTATTGTTATTATTGTTTGATTTTCATTGTTGAAATAGATCGATATTTTTATTCTGCAATTTAAATTTCTCAAAAATGAAAAATAAAAATTGTGGGTATTGTTACCTATGCGGGCACCGATCTTCATGGCAACGAAGAACGCCATTTCCGTCTCGATACAACACCATCTGCTTATCGAAGACGGTGAGGCCCAAAGGAGCATCATCTGGAATTTGCTCTGTCAAATACAGAGGATACCATTCCTCTTTCCAATCGTATTTCACAACTGCATCCTCTCCCCTCGTTTCCTCCTCTACAGGCACTTGAACCTCCCCCTCCTCATTCCCAACCGTTGAAATATCACGCTCGATCTCAGCGGTTGCTGAGCAGTGTTTTGGAAATCCCTTTCTGGGTTTTTCAATCCGTGTTATACTAAGGGATGTGGGTCTCTGGATTAGTGTGTTGGAGAGAGAGATTGGAGAGGAGATGGAGGTGGGTTTTTGAGAAGAAAGAGAAAGAAGTGAGTTCTTGAAAGAAAGGTCGCAGAGAAATGGCTGTGGTAATAACAAGAGTGTCATTTTCTTTGATGTAGAAGAAGAAAGCTGTGAGAGAGAGAGAGAGAAGGAGAAGCAAGAAATAGAAGAAGAAGCTGTGAGAGAGAGAGAGAGAGAGAGAGAGAGAGAGAGTTGTCTTGGTACGCTTTCGCATTCCTGACCACGTAACTTCTATGATCAAAGAGGAGCTGATACAGATATTCCAGATCATTTACCGTACATGTGGCACATGTTTATTTCAATCCGAACCACACATCATGTTGGCATTGAAGTTGATTGGCCACTAATAAATTTTTTTATTTGACTTGAGTCCAAATAAGGGGCATTTGATTATTGAATTATAACCGCTCATTTATTTTTTCTTTAACTGGCGGTTTTTCCGACAACAAACGATGAATCAGAATTATAGAAAAACTGGATTTGAAATATCATTGCTTGATACATCAAATGAACGGATCCGATCTTGTATATGTGGGCCTCATACGCAGAAATGACACAGTTGTACAATATCTTTCATGCCTCCGGAGCCACACGATTTGTTCCCAGAAAAGATCGGAAACGGATTGGCTACTCCCCCTGCCACCAGGCCCGTGGCTGGTAGTCGGTGATCTGTGGGCCCCACAATGATGTATATGTTTCATCCATTCTGTTCATCCATTTTTACAGATCATTTTAGGCTTGATCCCAAAAACGAGAAGGATATAAATCTCAGGTGGACCACACCACAGGAAAACAATAGTGATTGGATATCCACCAATAAAACCTCCAAAGCCCCACTGTACTTTTTATTTGACATCCAATCTGTTGATTAGGTCATACAGGCCCAGATGAAGGAAAAAAACAAAGATCAGCTTGATCCAAAATTTTTATGGCCCCAAAAAGTTTTTAATGGTTGACGCTCATTCAACACTTTTTCCTGTAATTTGGAGATTGTGATATATCTCAATTTTTTTTCTCGTACTATAAAATGATCTGGAAAAATAGATGGACGCCATGGATGAAATACATACATCATGGTAGGGCCCACAGAGCACCGACCACCAGCCATTGGCTGGTGTCAGGGGGAGTAGCCAATCCGTTTCCGAAAAGATCGTGCAGGTTCGTTTCAGGAGTTTCCTGCACAGGCTTATTTGAAAGGAACAGCACCGTCCAGCGGGGCCCACCGAAGCGGATTGCGCACTATTCCACACGCTAAACTCTGTGGGGCCCATCGTGATGCATGTGTCTTATCCACGCCGTCCATCAGTTTTTCAATCTCATTTTAGGGCATGAGTCCAAAATCGAAGCATACCCAAAGGTCAAGTGGACCACACCATAAGAAACAGTTGGGGCAGTGACATTGACCGTTGAAAACTTCCTAGAGCCCTCAGTGACATTGACCGTTGAAAACACAAATATAAACTTGATCCAAAGCTTCTCTTCCCCTCAGAAGTTTTCAGCCGTAGGCTTTCAATTCCGACTTTCCTGTAGTGTGGTCCATTTTGAGTTTTGGGTATGATTCAATTTCGGGATAATGATTAAAGTGAGCTGTAAAAACGGAATGGACGGCATGGATAAGACACATACATCGCAGTGGGCCCCACAGAGTTTACTCATGCTGAATTACTCACTCCGTACGGAATCCGCGTTGGGGCCCACCGATGTAGAAATAGGCCGCTGATCCGACGGTGGGACTAGCTCGTCAAGATGTGATTTTGGACGTGGACAATCAAAAAACTCATGCTGAAAGGGTTATCTTGCTTAAACTAAGGTGATGTCATGTGTTTATTCGAACTCGCATACACTATTATAAATTAATGTACACGCCAACCCATGTGCCAAAGTGGCACATGTGTGAAAGATTCAAGCCGTTTAGATTTTAACTTAAGAAAAGGGGGGTGGGTGGCTAAGGTGAGTCACACCGTAAGATTTACCTGAAATCAATCCCATTAACTAAGGGAAAATAATTAGCCCATCCATATTCAAATAAACCACACTAGAAAAATAGTGTATAGGGCAACCCTCACTTTTCCAATTGTTTCCCTTGGTTTGCTCCCTTAGTTTGTTCTACTTGAATTATAGATGAGCCTGATGTTTTGAGCTCCTGCTTAAATTTTAATATAGCATTTAATGGCCTTGATGTTTTGGCTCCAAGCCTAAATTTTAGTGTGATATCTAATAATTGGAGAAGCTTTCGTATAATGATCATGAATGATACTATAAAAGTGGCCTACTTGAATCACAGCTTAGTCTTTTTGAGATGCCCACCCTAATTATTGGAGCGGATTTTACAAGCACGTTATAATGGGTCTGAAAAAAATAAGGGTGGCTTCCTTTTGCAATTGTTTTAGAAAAACAGAGATTTATATAGGATTTTTGGGATGCCCACCTTTGATTTTTTATGGGTCCAGATTAATATGTATGTGAGATTTACTCTGACCATTAGATGTGTAATTCCATATTAAGCCTAGGGAAAAAATAAGATTAATTTGTGATCCAAGTGGACCAAATAAAGGAAAATAATTTTGAGGATGAGGCTTGCCTTGATATTGTTTTCAATTATGTGGTCCATCTCAATCAGGAATGGAGTCGTGTTTTTAGACCTGCTGAAACCACTTAGTGAGCATGAAAGCAACATTAGAACAAATCAATTATGCAACGAAGAATAAAAAAGAACAAGCAAACATAAATAACATAAATTTTAATGTGAAAAATCATCGTGGTAGAAAAATCACGGCGATGAATCCACTATATAAAAAGAATTACAAGAAATAGAATAACTTACCATACAAAACCCTAGCTCCCATATTAAAACTCTCTTTAACTCATCTCTACTTAACCCTAATTGCGAGATTAGAAGACTATTTATACACTTCCATACCTGATTAGAAACAAAACCTGCATTTATGCATTAAGTCCAATCAAACCATGAATCATTTGATTGGATTGGATAGAACCGAAGTGCAAACTTTTGGTCGAACCAAAAACAACCAAAACATCACAGTGAACAAAGGGCCAAAACTGAAATTTTCTTTCAAAGCAAGAAAGGAATATTTGGTCGAACCAGAAAATTCATTCTCTGCATAAGATTAAAGTCACTCGATTAACAACCTAGGCCTAAGATAGGTGTCGCTTCTGAATATCTAGTTGATTTCATATAAATATCCTGTTGGACCCCTACTGAGTAACTGAGAAAACTTGGTGGGGCTCACCGTGAGTGATATGTCTTATCCCCCTTCATCTGTTTTGCCCGCTTATTTTAGGATACGAGCCCAAACTAAAAGCATATCCAAAGCTCAAGTAGTCACAAGAGACTATAAATTAGCTTATTTTAAGAAATGAGCCCAACTAGAAGCATATCCAAAGCTCAAGTATACCACACCACAAGAGACTATAAATTAAACACCTACCATTGAAATCTTAACTAGAACCACAAATGTCTTGGGTCAATATGATATTTGTGTTTTCCTTCCATCCATGTTTGGATGACAAATAAACATCACTGTGGGCCCTAAAAAGGTTTAGACACGGACATCATTATCCCCACTGTTTCCCTCAGTGGGGTCCACTTGAGCTTTGGATATGCTTCAAATTTAGGCTCAACCCCTAGAAAAAGCTGAAAAAAAATGGATGGATGACGTAGATAAGCCACATATATTCAGTGGACCCAACAGAGTTCACTCAGTAAGCAATCGCTTGCTAAGAAATCTAATGAAAAGGTACTGCATAATAATTGTTTATATAATGAGAATTGTTTATTAAAAACATTTTTTGAAAAAAAAAAAAAAAAGGTATAAGAATATAAATTGAAGGTGGCTTTCTGTAAGCCATCCTTTTCTCACTCAAAACATGGCGTGTTTGATCAGTACACTTGACTTGTGGACAAGTTCAGCTACCAGCCGATGTGTGTCACATCAAAACTTCTCTATTCACTTCAATCATGAAGGAAGCTTAGAGACTTATTTTAAACTGGACCTAAACTTATTTAAAGGATTAAAATACAAAATCTAAGTGGGATCATCACTTTATTTATTTATGGTTTTTTATGCAAACGGCCCTGTTATCGTACTGAGTAAACTTTGTTTGGCCCACCGTGAATGTATGTGGTTTATCCACGCCGTCCATCCGTTTTTCCAGCTCATTTTAGGGAATAAGCCCAAAATGAAGCATATCCAAAGCTCAAGTGGGCCACACCACTGGAAACACTGAGCATAATGATTTCCACAGTTGAAACCTTCCTAGGGCCACAGTGATGTTTTTTGTCATCCAACCGACATGAATAAAAGGAAAACACAAATATCAGCTTTATCCAGAACTTCTTTGAACCCAATTATTTTTCAACAGTAAACGTTCAATTCACACTGTTTCCTGTGGTGTGGTCCACTTGAGCTTTAGATATAATTCATTTTTTAGGCTCAAGACCTAAAATTATCTAGTAAAATGGATGGACGGAGTGGATAAAATACATAAATCATGGTGGGCCCCACAGAGTTTACTGTCTACTCAGTAATTAAAGATTCCATGTTCGAAACAAATAATTAATAAAACATTAAAATTGCATAAGCAGTTTTCTCACTTTTTTTTAAAAAATAATTTTTGTCAATAATATTCTTAGATTTGTTTTTCCCTTTTAAAAAAAGAAAAAGAAAAAAGAACATACAAGACAGTATCAATACCTTGGGTGGGACCCACGCAATGGACGGCTTAGATCTCACACGCGCACATGTTTGCATATGGGACGGCATGTAGATGGACCCTCCCATACATTGATGGGGACTCGGCAAACCTGTACATTTTTGAGTGCCCGGACAGGCATTCTGAAGCTTCAAGGTATTGAACATCTCTCCGGAATGGGATGACTTGCAACCGTCCATCTTGACTGGAACATGGTACCAAATCCGACTCCTATACCCCTCGTGTGAGCTCTATCGAGGCCGTTCACTTGGGTGGACCATTCAGCCATCAGGTGGGCCGAACGTAAGATTTCACATTATTAATTATACACGTGTCCTGGTGCTATGCCATTGGGCAGACGCCTGCAAAGTCAGGCACTTTAGCCGGGTACATTTAATTTTTATTATTATTATTTTTTTTTAAAAGATGCTTTCTGTTAGCAGCCTTCGAATGGATAGTTAGAATCCGTTTGTTAGTTTAGGACAGGATCAGTGCATAGCTAGGCTCCGAGGATCCGTTTACGACTCTTTGGCTATGGATTGCAGTTCCTACAGTCGGAAGCTAGGTGGGGCCCACCGTGTGAGCAAAAAATAGGCAGATTCAAAATTCAAGTGGGCCACATGATAAGTAAAAGGTGGGGAGGAAAAAAAAAATGTAACATTTCCAAGGTCGACCGTGATATTTATACGCCATCCAAGCCGTTCATAAGATCATTCCTATGAATGTTTCAATGGCGGGCATTTAATCCCCACTTTTATCAGACGTGTGGCCCACTTGAGTTTTGAATCTGCTCATTTTTTGCTCATGTCCAGACATGTGTGGGCAAAACATGGACGGCTCACAATAAAATAAAATAAATAAATAAAAACATCACTGTCGGCCCCACCTACTTAGGACTAAGCGGCGTCCCAACTCTTAGGGCCTGTTTGGAAGCAAGGGGGGACTTCATCTGGGATTTAAGCCTATATAACCCCGCCTAGCATGTTGTTTGCGAAACCTTGAGCATATAGATTTTCGTAAATGTGGCACTTGGATCCACGTTAGCACACCTGACATGGTTGGACAGAAATTCAGTATTTTTCAACAGCAACAAACATACGCTAGTGTGTATTTCAATGACTAACGAGTCATGAAATAAAGCTCACCTA
Source organism: Magnolia officinalis (assembly GCA_021015155.1). Lineage (NCBI taxonomy): Eukaryota > Viridiplantae > Streptophyta > Magnoliopsida > Magnoliales > Magnoliaceae > Magnolia > Magnolia officinalis. Next base: position 55,001,706 of record JAJHSJ010000015.1, read on the forward strand.
CACACCAGCACAAAGCTTATGCACACCACATGAATATGCCCCGATCAAATCCATTCATCAGAACAGCAACACTACATTGATGCCCTAGCCCAAGAATCAGGTTGATCCGCTCATCACGAGGGACACCGGCCCACAGCCAAAATAATGTGCTCAGCTGAAATTTCTAACCCATTCTCCTGCTGGGACCCACATGCCGAGAGCGCTAGATTTTTTTATTTTTATTTTTTTGCAGGAAAAGAAGCACAGATGGATGTACTGGACCTCACACCCATCTGCCATGCTGACACACGAGCGTCGTCTACATGAGCTTTTATTGCACAAGCGTGAACACCTAGCCAAGCAGGCCTCAAGGAGAAGCTTGGCCCACCTGCATATTCATCATCAAGAGCAGCAGAGAATATATGTAAAAACACAGTATTCATGCCTGCAAAAGTATCAAAGGTCATCATCCAACATTTGCATGTCATGGTACGTTTGTTTTAATGGGGCATACCCCCAAAAAGAATCATCAAATCAACACTGCCAACTTAGACAAGCATCTACGGTTTAAGGCAGACAGAAAGAACCAAGAACCATTGGCCTTGGAACAGAAACAATTCAATCACCACCTGATCGTGACCACAACATGCCTGTTGGGCCCCATTCCTAACCAGCAAGCGCCTTTTCATTTCAGTATTGGAAATTGGGCCATTTTCTAATGAATTTTGAACTCGTTGAAGTGTTATTCCCTTGCAAATTACCTGAAATAGAATGACGAATGTAAGATGCCAGCAATAATCAGACTGTGACAATGATCATGATGACGACAACTTGGTTGTGATAACAATGATGATGGTGGTGGTGATATCATGTTGTGAAAGAAAACATACAAGAACAGGATGAACAAGCGGCCTGTTTGGATTCATTGAAATTGGAAAGGAAGTTTGATTTCTTTGGAAATAAAATTTCTAGAAAAATTGGTGGAAAGTAAGTGCTACTTTACTGTTTGTTATTTCACCAATTTTCCAAGTAAATTAGTCCAATTTTCCATTTTTGATGTTTGGCGAAGCACTTCATTTCAACAGCCCTGAATCCTTAGATCTCAAATGCTGAGGCCAAGAACTTCTTAACATTGTCAATCTTAGACTTCTACCAGTTAGAATAATACCAACTAGAATTATCATGTTCCCATCCATATGTTTTACAAATACCGAATGGTTGAAAGTACTTATTTTAAACCCAATGTTGGAAATTGTGTTTCCAAGATTTTCAAACTAGGCATGAGACCATTGTTTCAGTCCGTATAAGGACTTCTAAAGATGGCAAACTTTTTAAATTTCCCCCCTGCGTCGAAAATGGGAGGAAGGGCCATGTATATTTCTTCGTGAAGATCTCCATGCAGAAACACAATTTTGACGTTCAATTGATACAAAAGGTCAGTTACAGTTCATGGTGATAGACGATAGAAAGCGAATGGAGTTTAATTTCACTAGTGGAGTAGAAGTTTTGTCGTAATCTTAATCTTTAAAAAACAAAAAACAAAAATGGTGTAATCTTCTCCAGGCTTTTGGGTGAAGCCCTTAGCAACCAGCAATGCTTCATGTCTATCAATGGATTCATCGGCTTTGTACTTACTGTGAACACCCATTTGCACCCAATGACACACTTCCCATGTGGAAGATACTGATTCCCAAGTATGTTGTTTTAAGGGCATACATTTCTTTTGGGAGACATAGTTACCAATGGGATGTTGTGTGCATGAGTTCCTTTGCGAAGTGAATTGGGAGATCCGCTTGGTGTGGTGTCGACTTTAAAGAGTAGTGCTGCTCAGGAAGACTAGAAATGTGCTTTTATTCAAGAATAGACCTTGAGTTATTTCACTGGTGTAGAACTTGATACCTATTGAACAGAAGACTCGTGATGGGTACCTCTTGAATAGAAGACTTGTCTATGACAGTAAGAGAAAGTAGAGTAAAAACAATGTGTGCTGCCTCAGAGAAACTAAGGCACATTTTCACAGAATGCAACATCATTAGAAACATATCTTATTCAGCTCAAGGGGTAGCAACATCTGTACCTCTTCTGAGAGTTTTGAGTATCCTAAGAACGCACATTTGATTGATTGTGGTCTTAGTTTGGTACGAGATGGTCGAAGGAGATAAACAAAGCATGTGCATCCAAACACCATTGGTGACAGGATAAATAGAAGTGCATGTGGTTGTAGAACTTATAATGGGTAGTTTGCTTTAAGAACAATGAAGTCCAATTGATTATATACGTAGCAAGAAGAATGGCTTCATCCAACATGCTTTTTGTACTGACACATGCCTATCCGAAGAGGTTGGGGTGGTCTCCAGTACGTGCCAATTTTTTTATTCGACCATGCTGTTTTGGTGTGGTGTACAAGGCCATGAGGATTGGAATTCTATTCCATGATCTACAAATTATTTTTGTAAATTATGGTGTAAATATTCTTGGACATTATCATATTGAAATGTTTTAATTTTGTTGTATTGGATAGAAATCATTTGGTGAAACATATTTATAATCAATGGAACTTTGTCACAACTTTTTAAGATATAAACCCATGCGTATTGTGAGATATCATCAATAAATGATAGGAAATATTTGACACCAAATACAAAAACTAGTGGATTAGGTCCCCAAATGTCAGAATGAATAGGTTGAAAGGGATGCAATGTTTTTTTTATTACTCAATGGATAAGTAGTTTGACAATGTTTGGATAATTGACAAGTTTCGCATTATAAGTTGTCACTTCCATTGAACTTTTCAATAAACAAATGATATGGTGATTGCAAAGATAAATGACCTAAAGGGATGTGCCAGAGAGACCCGATTTTTATTCTCTAAGATGGAAAATGAACAGAAATGGATCTTTCTCAATTGAGGAGATAAAGTCCCAATCTTTACAAACAACACCAATAATCATATTCTTTGTTGACAAACCCTAGATGACACAATAGAATGAATAAAAATGACACAATAATTCAGTCGTTTGGTTAGGGAATTAACGGAAAAAAGATTAGATGGAAATGAGGGTGATATGGACTACATGAAAGATATATAAAGAATCAGAAACATGAGAAGTTCCCTTCCACATCTTTAGCGAGGAAACCATCAAGCAAATATAATATTGCTATAAATAAGGAGAGTAGGAAATATAACCATCGATTGTACCCATAATATGGTAAGATTATCACTCGACTCGACTCGAAAAAGCTCGATTCGGCTCAGTTCAAAGCTGAGTTCGAGCCGAGTCGAGCTGATTTTTTGAGCTTGAAAATGAGTTCGAGCTGGCCCCAGCTCGACTCGACTCGGATCGAACCCAGCTCGAATAGAACTCGGATCAAACCAGTTTGGTGACTCGGTTACTTTGATATTGATGTTGCTCACCAAGTGTTTGATGAAATGACTAAAAGAAGTGTAGCTGGTGGAAAGGAAGGTATGTATACGAAACCAACACCCTTTTTTTCTTGATTTTTATGTTGCTTAGAAGGTGTTTGATAAAATACCTGTAAAACCATTACTGCTGTCTCAAATACAGTGAAATTTTGAAGGTGCAGTCCAGGTGTTTGTGAAAATGCTGCAATGGCGAACTCAGCTCGAACTGCCCGAGCCAAGCTGGCCAGTTAGGCTCGACGACTGAGCCGAGCCGAGCCGAGTTTGAGCTGAGGTCAGCTAGTGACTGAGCCAAGTCGAGCTGAGGCCAGCTCGACTCGGTTCGACTCGATGTACACCCCTAGGTAAGATGCCCTTGAATCAATGATCTAGGATGTCTGAGGGACATGATAGGCAATTGCAGAAGTACCTAATTTTCATATTTGGTTAGCAGCAGAAATGGAGGCATGGAGAGCTGCCACTCGTTGTTGTAGTTCCCTAATGGTTTTGTCCCTTGGGTCTTCGTCACTATAGGTGGAAGATTGATCAATAGTGCTCACGTCAGCATAACATTTTGTTTTGATGTCCTTTCGCCAAAGATTATGATGCAGTGCCCAACAATATTCTTTTAGATGTCGTATTTTTCCACTGTGTGTGCATCTGATCTTATCTTTGCCCATGTGTTTCATCCTCTAGTTCCTTTAGAGTCTGTCAACCAGGCTGATTGTTCTGGAAGGATGGCTTGGGAGACATTCCTTCATCTAGCCTTTGCGTGTATGTAGTTATATAAAGATTTGACGGTAGGAAGGGATTCTCTTCCCAAGGATTTATATAACGTTGATACTTGAAGTCCGAACGAAGACCAACGAGAAACTTAAAGATTCTGAGTTGTCTTATTTGATTTGTCAGATCTTCCATTTTTAGAATAGCTGCTTCACAGCTATCCAATTCCTCCCATTTCTTGTTCAAGTTAGAAAAGTACTCTTCTAAGATTTCATCTCTGTGGAGTTGATAAAGGTGGGCTAAAGTCTTCTTGGTGAGAGTACATTTTGGCGACTTTACCCCACACATCCTTTGTAGTTTTCAAGAGAAACTTAAAGATTCTGTTGTCTTATTTGATTTGTCAGATCTTCCAATTTTAGAATAGTTGCTTCACAGCTATCCAATTCCTCGCATTTCTTGTTCAAGTTAGCAAAGTACTCTTCTAAGATTTCGTCACCTTGTTCGAGATTGTTAATCAGTATGTGGAGTTGATAAAGGTGGGCTAAGTCTTCTTGGTGAGAGTACATTTTGGCGACTTTACCCCACACATCCTTTGCAGTTTTCAAGAGATAGAGGCCACAAGTGATGTTGGGTTGCATGGAATTTAGCAACTAAAACATTGCAAGCCAATTTTCACTTTTCCATTCATCATAAGTGGGGTCATTACGATTGGGCTGTCTCTTGGTTCCTGTAATGTATCCCATTCTTTTCCATGCTCCGATATACATTCGGATTGTTGGGACAACTACAAATAATTTGTAACATCTAGTTTTATTGTAGTTATTGTAAAGCTAGGGTTGTCCATTTTGTCGAGATGCAATCCCGGTGTGTTTATTCTCTCCCATTTAGAAAAAGGAAGAAAAACAAATTTTGGAGGGATAAGACTAGTTCAAATAACCTTTTAGTGCCTGGCAGAGGTCCAGAGAAGGTGGTCTGACCTACTAATCGGCCTCCAATAGGTAGCCCATAGGGCACTCCTGGCAGCAATAGATGCTCCTGGGCTTGAGTCCAGACTTAGAAAGAACTCCGAACAAAACCAAAGCAATACTAGAGATGTTTTCAGTGAGATCAACGCTAGAGATGTTTTCAGCGAGATCCAACAGCGTTGGACTGCTTCTGGTGCTTTTCCAGTGTTAGAATCAAAGGGCTGAAAGGATTTCCAGCAAGACTCAACAGTGTTGGACTACTTCCGATGCTTTCTTGGTGTTGGAAACAAAGCATGGAGGGATTTTCGGTAGTAACCGATGGTCTACGGGGCAGATCCATTGACGAAGACGCCGTTAGAGCTTAAATTGAAGAGAAATCGTACTAGAAAACCCGCTGGAAGAAGAATCCGACGACGCAAGAAGAACCCAGACTTAGATCCGGGGCAGAGAAAGTGGAATCACAACCGTGATGGATTGTCGAGAGATCAGTGGAGAATACAAACTTCTGGGACCCAATACGAGCATCAAGGAAGCATATTGCATGGTGTGCCGATGGTGTATTGACGTCGACAAGTTCTGTGGGCACCGCCATGATGTCTATGTTACATCCACACCGTCCATCCATTTTGCGAGATCGTTTTAGGGCATGGGCCCAAAAATGAGGCAAATTCAAAGCTCAACGGACCACAGCAAAAAGCAGTGGGGATAATGACGCCCACCATTGAAGCCTTCCTAGGGCCCACGATGATGTTTATTTGCCATCCAACCTGTTCATAAGGTCACACAGACCTGCATGAAGGGAAAACACAAATATTGGCTTGATTAAAAACTTTGGTAGCCCCCAAGAAGTATTCAATGGTAGGTGCTCAATCCCCATTGCTTTCTGTGTCATGGTCCACTTGAGCTTTGAATCTGCCTCAGTTTTAGGCTAATGTGCTAAAATGATCTATAAAAATATATGGATAATGTGGATATAACACACACATCATGGTGGGGCCCACATAACTTGGTGACGTCAACACACCACCAAAGTTGGTGGTGTGTGGCAAACCACGCAATCCGCTTCCGAGCATCAAGGATTCATTACATCTAAGAGAGCCCAGTATGATGATAATGGGAGAAAAACCATCCTTTTTTCACAATCATACAGGGATTTGTGAAGATAGGTAGAGTGGGTTAACTCTCTTCATTTTCTTTTCTTTTCTTTTCCTTTTTTTTTCTTTTTTTTCTTTTTTTTTTTTTTTTTTGTTTTTTGAAGAGTAAGGGAAATTTTATAAAGAGGAGCCAAGGTGGCACAAAGCAAACTAACCAAAGCCAAAAAGAAAGATTGCAATCTTCTAAAGATTTCAAGAAGCCCATTACACAACAAAAAGCTTCGCCTTGGAGAAGACCTCTGTCGCCTTGGTAACTCATTTTGGAAGCACCTTATGTTTCTTTCCCCCCAAATAGCCCATATTGAAGCCAACAAGATCAATCTCCAAATAGCTTTTACATTCCTACCTAGCCCTACTCCTTGCCAAAGAAAGAACAACTCCCCAATCGAATCCAGCGTTACACAGGACACGTCAAAAAGGCCAAAGAAGCAGCTCCACAACTTTATCACGTAGAGCAGTAGCTGAAAAGGTGATTGTCTCAGCGTCCTCCATGCACAACACACACACACACACGTTAGGTAGTATCATTGACAATCAATCTCCAAATAGCTTTTATCTTCCTACCTAGCCCTATTCCTTGCCAAAGAAAGAACAACTCCCCAATCGAATCCAACAATACACAGGACATGTCGAAAAGGCCAAAGCAATAGCTCCGCACCTTTCTCACGTATGAGTAATGGATGAAAAGGTGATTGTCTCAGCGTCCTCCACACACAACACGTACACATTAGGTAGTATCATTGACCTCTTAATGCAGGGGCATTTTCACATCGGGCTCGAGTGGGGTTGTCGGTGGGATGCGGGGCACGCTCGGGGTGGTGGCTCGTGTAAGGCGATACCCATGTGATTTGGGGCCCACCGGGGGATGTCGGTCGAGGTCCTAACCCATGAGATATGGAGTCTAGGCTATGAGATAAAGGGATTGATTCGTCATGCTCTAACAGTTCGAGCTTTTAAAGCAAGTAGTTAATTGTCCTGCATCAAATTGATACCAAAGCAAGAGATCTCGTGTTTGAGACTCCTCACCGGGGGTGATTAATGCAGGGGCATTTTCACACTGGGCTCGAATAAGGTTGCCTGTGGGATGGAGGGGCAAACTCGGGGTGGGCAGCCCGTGTAAGGTAGGTGGCTCGTGTGAGATTATACCCATGTGATTTGGGGCCCACGAGGGGGTTCGGCTGAGGTTCTAACCAATGTTGTCAAATTGCATATGCGATTGCATGCAATCAGCATATGTTGTTCACATATGCGATCGCACAATCGCATATGCCATGGCATATTTTTTTTTCAAAAAAAAAAAAGAGAGGGAAAAACTCGTCTAATTAGTGCACATGATTGGATTGGGTTATTTTACTTATTTCATTATAGTTTGAGTGTTTCATTAAGTGATATATTTAATTACTTATATTATATTATATAAATTTTAACAAAACAATCAACAAGCTATATTAAAAGATAACTAATTATTATAAACTTCGAACAAAGAAATTTCAATGATAAATGGATAACTTGAAACAACTTACAAGTTATAACTTACAACTTACTTTACAAAAAGTAAGCACAACTTATAAAATACAAAAAATAAACATAATTGAAATAATTGTAGAGAGATTAGAGTAAGAAAGAAAGAGGTGTAAGAGAGAAAGAGTAAGAGATTTAGAGCTTTGGAGTAAAGAATAGTGAAAATGGAGGGGATATGAGTGCCTAATTATAGGCAAAAGTTCTCCAATTTGAAAAAATAAAAATCTTCCACTCTTAGCTATTGGGAAATATGCGATCGCATATAAAAGTATGCCATGGCATACTTGCCAGGATCACATATACCATCATGGCATATGCGATTTGATCAATAGTATGCGCATATGCAATCGCATATGCGCATATGCAATCGCATTTGATAACAATGGTCGAGATGTGAGGCTTGGGCTATGAGATAAAGGGATTGATTCACCACGCTCTAATAGTTCGAGCTTTTAGAGCAAGTGGTTAATTGTCTTGCATCACCTCTTTTGGAGATTGTCGATGGTAAGGATTCTTCCTCTTCCAACAAGCCATATGAAGGTCGCTCTGTTTGGAGGGGCCCCCATAGTGCCAAATATAAGCCTTGTGTACGCGGGCGCCATCCCTCTCAAACTTCCGATGAACCTCATAAGAGGACCGAACTGAGAAGCAACCCAATTTATCCTTTAACCATATCATTTTGTCTCTATCATCTCTCACCGACATGTGATGGTGGAGACAAGACAAATAGCCTCATATGTTCTTCAAATTCCTCATCTTGGCATGTTTCTCCGGCATGACAGGGACCACACCACTTCAGTCACGACGAAATAATAGCATCTAGAGACCATAATATTGTTTCATGTAGATAGACAAGCAACTCTCGGGAATGCAAGTTGGATAGATTTCCCTTGCCCACACGTCCTACCCAAAATCAAGTTCTAATCCCCATGGCTAATAGAGTATCCGATCCCCACGCTAAACTTGGTCTTTAGCCTAGATATTCCTTCCAAACCCATGAAGCTTTGTAAAGTGAAGAGTCTTTTAACTCCCAAACCAGCAAAAACAACAAAAGAAAGATAAAAATAAAAAGGAAAAGGAAAGAGATTCTAGGAGAGATTAGATCAAGAAGGGAAGAAGATCAGGTTTGCTTTGATAACATGAAAAGATCCAAGAAGAAGAGGAAGAAAAGATTCGGCGAGAAGAGGAAGAATTAGAGTGAGAGGAGAGCTTGAGGAGAAGGGAGATTTTCGTATTTCCTCCCTTGCCCCCGGCATTCTATTAACAGTAAACTAGTTTTACAAGATAAGATAAAAAAAGGAGTCTCACCCTAATCACAATAGGAATCCAAGAGTAATCACGTTGAACAAGGGATAAGAATAAAAACACCAAAAAAGGACTGGTACACTACAGGAGTATACAAAAGCTATAGCGCACCCTGGTGAACCCTTTGATACAGTGCAACAAGGGAGTATACGAGATTTTACATTAACAATTGCCATAATAAATATCTACGATCAATGACCCATTTCTTACCAGCGCACGTGTTTAAATTTGGACAGTAATTACTCATAACAAGCGCAGGTGGAAATGCACACAGTTGGGATCAACTAATGATGGGCGCCACTTGAAAATAGAAATAATTAGGATCGAATAACAATGACACCACATGGTTAAGATCATCTAGCGATGAGCCCCACATCTAAATACTGGTATGATTCACTAGCAATGGCCCCACCTGATTCAGATTAAACAACAATGCCCCCCATGTGGAAATACATACAGTTAGGGTTGAATAAGGTGAACTCATGTGGTTAAGATCGTTTGACAATGAGCTCAATATGGAAATACACATGGTCATGAACAACTAACAATGGGCCCAACATGGAAATTTGAAAAAAAAAAAAAAATGAAAATATATTTTGTATGGAAATTTTGAAGAAACATAATAGGCAAATAGCGGAAATTTTATTCATGTGGAAAATCAATCTCCACCATTTAATTTCAAAGAATCCAAACAGACACCCATAGGAACCTGATTGTTAGCGTGAGAAAAGACAGTTTAAAAATAAATATAACTCATCGTTCATATGCAAAAGGAACACATCCACAAAAAGAATCTGTGACTGTTCAATGGATCATGTTCATCAACCAGCACAGGCATACCTGATGAACAATCAGGATCAAGGAATCTGGGGTCCCATCCATACAGAATGCTAGACTCCCAACAAAACACTCTAAACTCAGGCCATGCATTGTACCTTAGCTCATCTTAAAACAACATATACCCAAACAAGCTATCCTATTTTTATTTATTTTTTAAATGGATTCGGATTTCACAGATGAATACATTAATATGTTGTGGTTATGAATAGCTGCCTGCTAAAGAGCATGCAGATTTCTGACTGAAACAAAGTGAAGTCAATGAAACTGGTAAAGGAGGCTTACCTGTCAATCTTCATAGTCACCAGCATTCTCTAATAAATAGTTCACTGCCAATTCTTCGTTCCTGTCACAGGCTAGGAATGCCTCGATCACAAGAGCTCTGTCAAATCCCATTGCTTCAAGCTATAAAACAGTAAAGGAATCAATCAGGGAGAGTTAAAACAGTAACTGAAGAGCACGTGTTTGGAGTAACTGACACATAGACAAGGGTGTCAGACCTTTTGCTAAGACCACGCACGTATATAAAGCAGCTCATGTATGCACCATCACATGTGCCGGCATGGCACATAGGTGTGAGAACCAATCCATCCGTCACGGGTCCCACTGTTTGATGCTTTTGCAAAAGAAGCAGGTGGGTACACAAATAAGGTGGGCCACTGTTTATGAAACAAAAATACAGCTTGAAAGGACTTGACCATAGTTTTCCAGGCCATACACCTCTAAATGACATCGCGGTCCAATTAATGAGCATGCCAGCCTGGATTTTGGGCGAGTCTTCACAATTGGACCGACCCGTTGGACGCTGGGATATTACCTCTCTGCCACTCTAGCACATGGTGGCATGTACATGGTATGCCTGGTATACCATCTACAGCATTTGTCTCAGCAAAATTCTGCGGTGTCGAACATGGGGACCTTAGAAAGCTGAGATGCTCACATGCCCATACAACCATGCAATTAAGATATATTATTACATTTTCTATGAGCAATATCATCCTATAAATACTAGGACATGAAAGCATCTGATAGAAAAACAGAAATATGTCAATACCGTATGAATTACATACAAGTTGTGTCAAAAGAAGAAGTTGAGGTTTTTCTGAACTGCCGCATAAACGTGCATGACCATATACAACTGTATCGTCTAAGTCATTGGTTTTGTCCAAAACGAAATGACTCACCAGACTGATACATGACAAATACCAACATTTGGCATATCATCAGATACTGGTACATACCGCCCACTATGTACAGGTATCGTCCATTAACAATGTGGCTGTATCAGCCCAATTCAGCCTGAAACAGCCTCATAGACAGTTGATTTGAGGCAATGAGATCACATATCAGTGGGGACAATTTGATACACGAAATCTGATTTTCAAACCATGGCTGAAATGGAAGCAAACTGACAAGGTACCAAAATGGTCGAGTCAGGGCAATTCATACTGGTTTCGGTCACTAGGCAAGAGTTGCACTCTGAAACCACTATCTGAATCCTTGTGTCCGACACAATTTTAAAAGGTTGAGGGTTGTCATCACATATGAGTGTATCAAAGAACAAATCCGTACTCGCTCAATAGCCTCCTGTTCTGCTGGTGTCACACTGATCGAATGGGGCATGTCCTGCTCAGCTGGCTCAAACAGATCCCTAAAACATATAAAAGAACCAAAAAAAAAAAAAAAAAAACAACAGAGAGAGAAATATGCCATAAGCCTGCAGATTTGGTTGAAAAAAGAATAATGACACGGCTATTAAAGAAAGATGTGTATCTTCAACAGTAGGAAGTACCGTTTTAGCTCATTTGAGTCATGTACACCTCACACTGAAGGCCAGCCAAAGACGACCAGGCATCATAGAGCAAAGTGGATATGTGTTCGTTTGCTGAAGGTATGACTGTTCGATTGCAGAGGATTATAAGGTCCCGATGCATCCAGTTCACATGAGTGCGGCCCACAGTTTGGTAATCTAGATGCCATGTGATTCACCCTGCTGTGGATAAAGGGTGCCCAAGAATTTTCCAGAATGGATGATTCAGCCCATTTGATCCATGTGGTTAGTTTGGACAGTTACCTTTCTCCCTTGTGATTTATTTTAGTCAACTGACCCAAAGGTTAGAAACATCTAAGCTGGGAAATTTCTGCATGCACCTTGCCGACATTGTAGGATCCTTCAAGGATCGGGATCCCTAAACACAAACTGGTGCATCAGCAAACTATTCACATTGTGAAACATCAGGACCCTATAATTCCTCTGTATTTCAGTAACATCTGATAGAGGAAACATAAAGGCATCAGACACATCGCGCATTCCATGATGGAGCCCACCACATCAATGGATTAGTTCACCAAAAGGTGGGACCCACCAGTACCACTGCTGGGATGAATAAAGGAAAAACATTGTCTCTCAATCAAGCATCATATAAACTTGTTTAAACAATGTTGCTCAGTGATTGTAGACTTAACCTTGGAATTCACAATTTCATGTGTATGGATATTCAATAATGTGGGAGCCCACCACTTCTCTCCATTCATTTGGGAGCTATGATGAAACCCTAGAACTGTAGACTTGAAGCAGGAGTAGAAAATACATTTCCCATCTTGCAAATTGCCACCATCAAAACTTTTACCAATATAGTAACCAAATTGTCCTTTTTTCTTTTCCAAAAAAAACTGACTACTGAATTTTTCAAAAAGTTCACAAAGTTCCCCAATTCTTTTCTGAAACTTCCCAGTGTGAATAACTGCAGAGTGGAAATTTTCACCATCTCAAATTCTTGAAGCACGCATGGCAGTAGTATAAATAATATAGAAATGTACATGCAAATGAGGACTCTAATCTTAAATAGTAAAATACAGTTATCAATCCAATGATCAAAGAACAGGATGTTCAGTAAACGCCATTAATCTCAACTAGGTATATGGCAAGTGGAGAGAGTAGGGAACAGACTGGGGAAATGGTGTGGACAGATGGGGTTCAATGCTGGGTGACCCACGCCTACTTTTTCTGGAACTATGACCTACTCGAGCTTAGGATCTACCTCATTTTTGGGCCAACATGCTAACATGAGCTGGCACAAATCCTTCAATATATATATATATGTGTGTGTGTGTGTGTGTGGTTGTGTGGTGTGTGGGGTGTATATATATATACATATATATATATATATATATGATCTGGCACAACATACGCATGGTATGGACTTGCAGATCCATCAGTGGATCCCACAAAGCCCTTGTAGCACGGGATCCCAAATGCTAATTCTTCTTGTGGGCTACGCACAAGGAAGAGTAGAAGGTGATGTGGGCTACTCCCAGGACATAGTTGAAATGACAAAAATGCCCTCAGGTTGAAGGGCTACACGAATGAAAAAACCAAAGGATATTTCCCTCCCCACGTCTAATTCCACGGGCAAAATGTCCAAAAGCTACTCGTGTTTTACATAGTCTAGTGAATGTTCCAATAGAGATACTCATTAAAAATAAAAATAAAAATAAAAACGCATGCCAAGTCCTCACCCTTCAGCACCCTCAAGGGGCTCATTTATTAATTGAAGAAACTCAGCATGGTGTTCTTGAATTAGTCTCAGAAGTTGTGGATTCTGTTTGCTTAGCTCACGAAGCATTGGCTGCAAGAAAACCATTAGTTCAAACAATTGAGCTCATAAGCAATTTATGTCTACAAAAAAAAATACAGAGAAAGAAAGAGAGAATGCAGACCTGTAGAATTTGTGGATTTGCCTGGACCATCGAACGCAGAGCTTGGAACTAGAAACATAAGAAAATATCTCAAACTCAGCAATTATAAAAAAGTAACGAATGAGTATGTTAATGCAGCAATAAAACATGTTAGCATCTGATGTACAACTATTTTAACTCAAACCTAGACTTTATTAAGCCATTACAGGTGAAGAAGAAGTTATCATTTAATGTCTAAGATTTTAATCCCAGTTAGAGATGAGAAGGTCTCGAGTCCAACCGGTTGGAACACAAGTTATTGTCCCCCTAATGGATAACTCCCAACCTATTAAGGGTGAGTTTGGATTAGTGATTACAGCAGAAATGTGTGGTAAAAAAGTAATGATTATCATTTCTACCATAGTCCAAAGGAAAACAAAGTAGTGATGGCATGCAATACTAGTCCCGCATCTCCACTTTCCACGTGTCAAGTGATTTCGCTGGCTAGATACACTTAGACGTAATTCCGTCAATATGTATTATATCCACACTGTCCATCCATTTTGCAAAATCATTTTAGGGCGTCTCCAAAAATGAGCTTGATCCAACACCTCTAGGACCCTAAGAGGTTTTCAATGGCGAGCGTTCAATCCCCATGCTAGCTATGGTGTGGTCCATGTCTTCTTTGGACCTGCCTCATTTTTTGTCCCACTCCGTTAAATGATCATGCAAGAGGGATAGACAGTGTGGATATAGCACATACATTATGATAGGGCCCATGAAAGTATGCCACATCAACACACCTCTGCCAATCCGTGTCATGTAGTGATTCCAAAGGACTGTCGTGATTTGACAGCAAGCAATATCCAATCAAAGTCAAAGAGTAATGATGTAAATTTTATACCACATTACTGTGGTAATCCATTATCCAAACAGGACCTAAGTGAATGCAACATCCAATCCTTCCAATAAGTTGGCCCCGCCATGAGGAACCTGGTATAGAACTTCGCCCCATTTACTCATCAGGTGGGCCACACCATAGAACACAACGTCTAGCCATTGATAAATAGCAAAATACAATTGTGGCCATTTAATGAGCGGATTTGGATGACTTTGCATAAGGCCATTCTGATGGTGAGGCTAACGTATTGGATGGATTGGATGTTGTACGCACATGAAACGTTCGAAGTTATCCACTGGGTGGACCATAACTTGTGGTCCAACCAGCTGTACTTGAGACCCCGTTAGAAATATCCGAAGTAAAATGTGTATAAGCTATGTTGGAGATGAGGTAACTACAATGGTAAAACACTCATCTTTGATAAGGAAATGAGTAAACCAAAGGCATCAAGTACATCTAACAGGGAAAAAATTGCATGGTACTTATGATATGGACTAGCCACTTGCATTCATACTATTGGCAAGAACACAGGAAACATGATGCATCTCAAAGATTAGGGTTCCTTAATTGAAAAGACAAAACCCCATGAGATATGCATCCATAGTATAATTGGTGTGTTCATGGAAGTATCACCCAGAGGATATACAAGTAACCACCTCGGGTTTTCAGTTTGTATAACTGAGCACAATATTTGGTAGCTGACTGTTTTTTGAAGGATGACAGTAACTAATTTTATTAAAAGGCTGCAAAGACGAACATCTAAGCAGCAAAGAATACAGCGAAGAAACAAAAAGGGTTGGGCCCATGTTTGCATGCATTGTGAGAGCGAAGAATCAGTGGATCACCTTTCTTATCCGCTGCTCATTTGCTTTGGAGGTGTGGGATAGTATCCTATCGGCCTATATGGTCAACTGGATTATGCCGTCTTCCATAAGGAATCTGTTCCTTTCTTGGCACGGGGGCAGCCCCTCCCACACAGATAAAAGGAGGTGGCATATTACTGTGCTGGCTGTTTTATGGTGAGTTTGGTGGGAAAGGAATGAAAGGTGCTTTAGGGATATCTGCCACTCCTCGGGTTACGTAGTGTATAAAGTGTTCTCCCTTATGAGGGAATAGGATCCCTGACTGGGGTCAGGTTGTTGTATTTTTAGTTCTGTTTGCCCTGTTTTTCTCTCTTTGGCTGGCAGGCCTTTTAATAAATTTCATCCTTCAAAAAAAAACAAGGCCCACCCCGAAATACAACCTTAATCATAACCCCAAACAAAGACGAATTTCCATCTGCATTTACGTCCTTCATCCCTGAAGCTCCAGAAACCCAATCAACCACATCTCGCTAGGAGGCCCACACCACCTCTTCCCACAAACCACGATCATTGCATAAACATCAATTCTTGCACTCCCACCAAATATTCCACAAAACTGCTAACAATACAAGGCACCATGACAGAATAAAAGACCGGGGTATAGGGCAATCATGCCATGCCCAAAACAGCTCGTCAATAGATTGAGGCATAAACCACTGAACTCTGAAGACTGCTAGAAACGTTGCGCAAAAGAACAATGTATAAACAGGTGGTCTATCAATTCTGCATCACACATACACAATAGGCAGATATTGGGAAGGATCATTGACCTCTTTTGAAGATTATCTATAGCTAGGATCCATTTCCGCCCACTCAAGCGAAAGATGCCACCTTAGGGGGAGCCCACAGAACAAAAAAGCGTTTAAAAAAAAATATATATATATCCTTTCTTACTGTCAACGATGATTCTCTAAGCATCATGTAGAAAGATCTAACTATTTCTTTTCCTTGTTTCATGTAGATTGGGACATGCCGAAAACAGTTGAGGGGTCTTGTTATAGGCGTGGCATGGTGGCAGAATTGGTAAGGACCGTCAGGTCTTATGGCGGCTTCTCATTATGGCAGTTTTTTGGGTCATATGGGATTCTGTAACGGGCGTTGTTTCCGGAATGTGAAAGTGGGGGTTTCCCAAGATGATTTCTAATGTCAAAAGGCTAGTTAAGGATTGGGCGGTTTATGTAAAGGTAGCCTCGGCTGCCATTCCTTTCTAGTTGCTTCTGTTTGCTTCTTGGGTCCTGTATTCTTTTCTAGCTTTGCGAATTTTTGAATAAATTTTCTTCTCTCTCAAAAAAAAAAAAAAAAAAAAAAAAAAAAAAAAAAAATCCCATTAGGTGACACCTACCATATCATATGATCCTCAAAGGCAGGGGAGGGGGGAAAATTATGAAGGTGCTCTCAATCTAACGCATCCTCATCTAACATGGGGGAATACCAAACACTGCTATCACCAATGGCAGAAAAACAAGTGGCCATTGATATACTCTTCATGGTGGCTAACCTTGCCAAGGATGAAAAGTCTACCTCCACGGGCCTATCACCACACCAAGGGTCCTCCCAAAAACAAATGTGGGTCCCATTCCCAAGAGAGAGCCACCCTAGATTTGAACAAGGGAGCCACCGAATTAATGGCTCTCCAAATCCCCAAAGCACAATAATGTAAAGATTTCTTGACCTCCCAACCCCCCTCTTGGAGGCCGTATTTGGAAACAATAACTTTTCTCCACAACTTTCCAACTTCGGATCCAAATCTCCACTACCATTTACCCAGGAGGGTCACATTCGTATGCTCCAGCACTCTAATACATGCGCTGATGGGGACATCACGCGTGCACGCACACGCAAGTTGCCCCCCTATGCACGTACGCCAGAAGGAGGGCCCCACCGTCGATCTAGATCGATGACGACGTCCAAGGAAGGCCTCCTAGTTAGAAGACGGAGTTTGGTTCATTGAAGTGAGCCCAATAGTCAAGTAAAACCCATCATGGGATCTCATGATCGAGGCCCACTAGTCTGATTAATTTCATACTTTAGGTTTTGTTTATTTATGTTATTTAGAATATTATGGACGGATTAGATTTCCTTGATTACTCTTTATTTTAGTTTACTTCATCACCAAGTAATAGGTTGCGCATATGGCGCGAGTTTTGGGGTATAGGGTTTGCTTATAAATAGACACCCCTTGTACCTTTTTCATTCATTGAAGTTGAATTAAAAAAATTCTTGCGTGTTTTTCTGCTCTTTGAGTTTTTGAATTGTGAAAAAATTCAAGTGGGTGCGAAGCCCTCTCTTTTCGAAGGGCTAACTACCGTGGTGCGAAGCCACGTCTATCCCAATTCGCCCATCTTCTATCATCCATATTTCTCACATTCTACGATCATCCTCGCTTCAAATCCGCCTGTTTTGCAGCCGTTCTTCTCCCTACAGCTAGTTTCCAGAATCTGGCCCTACAAGAGGGCCGAAACTTCGACGGAGCACTACGCCCAGACCGCATGTCGGATCGCCACGAGATTTGGAGGGTTTGTAGTCCCCCCCCCCCCCCCCCCCCCCGATCAGAGCCTAGAAGGCCGTTTTGAGATTTGAGCCCCCAGCGCACGTACGGCCAACCTCCTGCGCACGTGCGTCAGGCTCGGGCCGCAGTCCGCACGCGGGAACTGTCGTTTGGTTCAGGTTCTCTTCCTATTTTTCCCTTTTCACACCATTTATTCGTAACCTTAACCCTTTGATTGCATGATTTCTACTTCGGTTGCCCCTTTTCTTACCCTAGGGTTTTCTGAATTGCAATTCGTGAATCCCTTGGATTAAGGACTGATTGTTGTGCATGTGTAGATGATTACTATTTCCCTTTGAGTATCGTTTGGTCTATAATTTTACTGATCCAGTCCTAGCCTGTGTAGGCCTGGACCCGCGCAGATTCCCCTTGCTTGAATGTTTGAGCTTTTGTGTGGGATGTGGAATTATTATGTGATTGTTCTAAATTAGTGTGATCTAAGCCTGAGATCTTGCATATCATAGTTAATTTTCATGTCTTGCATCAAATTTGGTATCAAAGCCTAGGGTTCTTGTAAGGGAATGCAGTACATGTTTAGCATTAGTTTGTTTAAGTCCATCATACATCCAGTTTCATCATTTATAGCTGCTTAGGAATCCGTAGTTACTGATATTAGTTGTTGAAATTTCTGATTATCAGGAAGTTAGCAATTCACATGGATGTAACTTTCTGTTATTCCCTTATTTCGACAGCTATATTGTTGGATTTTGGTAGCACTGCGTAGTTTCCCTCATATAGAGTCTCATTGGGTCATTTAGTTTCTTTTAGACGCATATAGTCGCAGTATGAGGTCCTTAGGTTGAGTGAACAAGTGTATGCCCACACGTACGGGTCGTGGTTTTGGTTTGCACCCTACACTAAACATAGAGCAACTGTAGGAATCAGTGGACAAATTAACCCAACAGGTTGATTCCTTGAGTCAGCGCTTGGAACAACGCATAGATCAACGTCTTGACCAATTTAATGATCGCGTTATCCAAATAGAGGCCTCCCTCGGGGCAAACCCCACCATTAGGGAAGATGTCCAATCTCAAGCAGGCGGTCAGGAGGTTAGACCAAGGAATGGAAGCGGCTAAGGAGTTGGTCATGGGCGCGCACCTGTGCACCCACCCCACGAGGGACATCATGATCAATATGACCCAGATGCGCAACTCTTCAAGGGAGTTAGAGTAGATGCCCCTACACTTGATGGCCACTTGGACCCTAAAGCCTTTCTAGATTGGTTGGCGGATATGGACCACTATTTTGAGTGGTATGACATGTCGGATGTTCGACGAGTCCGATTCGCTAAGATGAAGTTTGTGGGCCAAGCAAAGAGGTTTTGGGCGACGGTTGAGCTAAAGAAAGAAAGAGCGAGAGAACTCTCAATAGTCCATTGGGGAGAAATAAAAGAAACACTTAAAGAAAAGTACCTCTCTTTCTCTTATCACTTGCGGTTGATTGAGGAGTGGCAGTCTCTTCAACAGGGTTCCATGAGTGTTGCTGACTATATTGAGAAATTCGAAGAGTACTTGACCCGCTGCGAGGTTGATGAGGACCCCGTACTCACCCTTGCTTTTTTAAAACGGGCCTCCGTCCTGACATTAGGAGAGAGTTGCTCGCCAAAAACATAGACACTATTGAACAATTGTATCTAGTGTTGGACGTCGAGCAATATCTCAAAGCGTCTGTGGGAAGGCGGTTTGACTTTCGCGATTCTAGTGCTAAGGTCAATCCCTCTGGGGCTAAACCTAACACTAGATACCAAAACAAAGCTTCCGACAATTTTCAGCCTAGGTCCAAGGATGATAAGGGTAAAGAAATTGCCGGGTCTAGTTCACGTGGAAGTGGGGCCACTAGGTGTTTTGGGTGTCAGGGATTTGGTCACTTCGCCCACTAATGCGGCACAAGAGAGGGCACCAAAGTACTCCTTATTGATGGGCAAGTAGAAGTAGTGCCCCCAGAGAGTGATGGTGAGGAGGAAGAATATAAGCCAGTAGAAACCCCTAATGATGATGAAGAGAGACCGCAAGAGTCTGCGACCCTCGTAGTTGTGCGTTGCACCTTTGCTCAAGCCAAGAATACGAACGACTGGCACCGCAACACGATCTTCTATACTTATGCAAAGTGTGGGGAAAAGAGTTGTAAGATGATCGTGGACGGTGGTAGTTGTGCCAACGTGACATCAACTAGCACTGTGAACCGTTTGGGCTTAAAGTTGGAAGCCCATCCTCAACCCTATAGTCTCCTGGGTTGATGAAACTTCCATTCCAGTGTCAAACCGATGTCTTGTTCCTATTCAGATTGGATCTTATAAAGACACTTTGGTGTGATGTTGTTCCTATGGATGTTGGCCATATTATTCTGTGCAGACCATGGCTCTTTGACAGGGATGTCACCAAATTTGGTTGTTCATATGTGTGTACATTCTGGTTTGAGGGCGAAAAGGTAAAGCCAAATCCTCTACCACCCAAGAATACGACTGGAAAGGAGTCCACCACACAGAGTGGTGTGAGCAGCTCAAAAGAATTGAAGGAGTCGAAGTCCAAGCCCAAACCGCTCCATATTCTGAATGCCAAAGACTTTTAGCAAGAAACGGAGGCAGACTCGATGGTATATGCCCTTGTGGCTAGGGAGTGTACCAGAGGCTAGTGTAGAGTTACCCACCGAGGCCATTCAGGTAGTGCATGAGTTTCGTGATATCTTTCCTAAGGATCTACTAGATAAGCTTCCCCCTATGAGGGATATACAGCATGCCATTGATTTAATCCCTGGGATGACTCTACCAAACCTCCCGCATTACAAAATGAACCCAAAGGAGCACGCTGAGTTGAAGAGGCAGATTGATGAGCTCCTATAGAAGGGTTTTATTCGAGAGAGCATGAGCCCATGTGTCGTGCCCACTCTTCTTACACCTAAAAAGGATGGCACATGGAGGATGTGTGTTGATAGTAGGGTCATCAACAAAATCACAGTCAAGTATCAGTTTCTCATACCGCATCTTGATGACATGCTGGATATGATGACCAATGCTACTATCTTCTCAAAAATTAACATCAAAAGTGGTTATCACCAAATCCGTGTACGCCCTGGTGATGAGTGGAAGACAGCCTTCAAGACAAAGGATGGGCTATACGAGTGGTTAGTTATGCCTTTTAGGTTAACTAACGCCCCAAGCACTTTCATGCGTGTGATGACCCGAGTGTTGAGGCTTTTCATGAGAAAGTTCCTGGTTGTATACTTTGATGATATCTTGATTTATAGCATGACTAAGGAGCAACACCTCAACCATTTAAGGCAAGTTTGTGTGATCCTTAGGGCCGAGAAGTTGTATGCCAACCTAAAGAAGTGTGCGTTTTTGTCTAGTAGTGTGATCTTCTTAGGTTTTATTGTGTCAACTGAGGGCGTATCGGCGGATCCTGAGAAGGTCAAGGCCATCGTCAATTAGCCTGAACCCCGCAATATTCATGAGGTGCGCAGCTTTCACGGCTTAGCCACCTTCTATAGACGGTTCATTCGAGGTTTCAGTTCCATTATGGCTCCCATCACGGATTGCATAAAAAAAGGAGAGTTTCAATGGACAAAGGCCTCCTCGAAGGCCTTCAAGGAGATAAAGGTCAAGATGACCGAAGCTCCAGTCACGCGACTTCCAGATTTTTCAAAAGCCTTTGATGTTGCATGTGACGCGTCAGGAGTCGGCATAGGAGTGCTTAGTCAAGAAGGGCACCCTGTCGCCTTTTTTAGTGAGAAACTTAATGAGGCGAGACAAAGATATTCCATCTATGACAAAGAATTCTATGCGGTAGTGCAATTACTGCGCCATTGGCGCCATTATGTATTATCGCAAGAAGTCGTATTATTCTCATATCATGAGGCCTTGAGATATCTGAACTCTCAAAAGAAATTAAACCCTAGGCAAGCCAAGTGGGTTCAATTCCTTTAAGAGTAAACTTTTATGCTTAAGCACAAGGCCGGTGTAGAGAATAAGTTTGCCGACGCGTTGAGTCATCGAGTCGCATTACTCAACTCCATGAGCGTTGAAGTTACGGGCCTTGAGCACATCAAAGAAAAGTATTCTAAGTGTCCAGATTTCAGAGTTGTGTACGCGTCGTTGTTAGAAAGTCCGTCAGGAGCTAGCAGTGAGTATTTGATTTTAGACGGATATTTGTTTAGGAGTGACCGCTTGTGCATACCACGCACCTCCCTCCGCGATTTTCTTGCCTGGGAGTTACATTCAGGAGGGGTCGTGGGTCATTTCGGTCGAGACAATACCATTGCCCTAGTGGATGATGGGTTTCATTGGCCAAGCCTCAAGCGAGATGTGGCCAAAATTATAGGGTAATGTCGTACTTATCAATTGGCAAAGCAAAAGAAACAAAATACAGGATTATACACACCTTTGCCAGTCTCATTCATCCCTTGGCAGGACATCAATATGGACTTCGTGCTTGGACTTCCCAAGACTATTCGGAAACATGATTCCATATTTGTTGTCATGGACCATTTCTCTAAAATGGCCCACTTCATCCCTTGTTTTAAGACCTCCGACACATCTCATGTTGCCAAGCTGTTTTTTAGTGAGGTCGTCAAACTGCATGGGTTACCAAAAACCATAGTGTCTAACCGTGACGTGCGATGCATGACTTACTTTCGGAAGACACTATGGCATATGATGAATACTAGGCTCCAATTTTCTTTTGCCTACCGCCCTCAGACCGATGGTCAGACTGAGGTGGTCAATAAGAACTTAAGGAGTTTGCTCAGATGTTTAGTGGGGGAGCACACCAGGACGTGGGACGTTGTACTACCTATAGCCGAGTTTGCATTTAATAATTCTGTCGATAGGTCCACAGGTCCAAGTCCTTTTGAAGTCGTTACTGGTTATAAGCCTGGGAAGCCTATTGATCTTGTCCCCATGTCATTGTCCCAAACATCATCAGAGTCTGCAAAGTCTTTTGCGCATCACATTCATTCATTGCATCAAGAAATCAGGTGAAAGATCACTACTAGTAATGAACATTACAAATTTTTTACAGACCAACATAAACATTTCAAAGAATTCAATATTGGGGACTCTGTGATGGTCCGCATTAGGCCCGAGCGGTATCCTCCAGAGGCCGTTCGCAAGTTACACACGCATAGCGCTGGACCCTTCAAAATTATAAAATGAAACGGTCTCAATGCATAAGAGGTAGATCTTCCACCTTCCATGGGAATTAGTTCCACATTCAATGTGGAGGATCTGGTTATTTTTCAAGGGACCACTGATACTTTGTCCGGCCCTTCGCCCATCCATCCTGATACCCTAGATTTGTCCCTTGATCCATGGCCTCTTCCCGACCTTTCTTCTCAGACTCTACCTCTCATACCTACCTTCACACACCCAAAAAGGAAATAGAGAATATCTTGGACCATCAGATAGTTTCAACGTCGGACGGCGGTTTTCAGAAGTACCTAGTTAAATGGAAGTCACGCTCAGCTTCAGACAGCACGTGGCTCACTGAGGAGGAGCTTCAGAGACTCGATCCTGACATCCTAGAGCGGTTCAGGAGTTTTGTTTCGCCAGTGGCGAAATCTTTGCAGCCGGGGAGAGTTGATGGGGACATCACGCGGGCACGCACACGCACGCCACCCCTCCTACGCACATACGCCAGAAGGAGGGCCCCACCGTCGATCTGGATCGATGACAACGTCCAGGGAGGGCCTCCTAGTTAGAAGACGAAGTTTGGTTCATTGAAGTGGGCCCAATAGTCAAGTAAACCCATCATGAGATCTCATGATCGAGGCCCACTAGTCTGATTAATTTCATACTTTAGGTTTTGTTTATTTATGTTATTTAGAATATCATAGATGGATTAGATTTCCTTGATTACTCTTTATTTTAGTTTACTTTATCGCCAAGTAATAGGTTGCGCACATGGCGCGAGTTTTTGGATATAAGGTTTGCTTATAAATAGACACCCCTTGTAGCTTTTTCATTCATTGAAGTTGAATAAAAAAATTCATGCGTGTTTTTCTGCTCTCTGAGTTTCTAAGTTGTAGAAAAATTCAAGTGGGTGTGAAGCCCTCCCTTTTCAAAGGGCTAACTACCGTGGTGTGAAGCCACGTCTATCCCAATCCGCCCCTATCTTCTATCATCCATATTTCTCTCATTCTACGATCATCCTCGCTTCAAATCCGCCTGTTTTGTAGCCATTCTTCTCCCTACAGCCAGTTTTCAGAATCTGGCCCTACAAGAGGGCCGAAACTTCGACAAAGCACTGCGCCCAGACCGCACGTCGGATCGCCACAAGATTTGGAGGGTTTGTAGTCCCCCCCTAGCCGACCAAAGCCTAGAAGGCCGTTTTGGGATTCGAGCCCCTAGCGCACGTGCGTCAGGCTCGGCCGTAGTCCGCACGCGGGAGTTGTCGTTTGATTCAGGTTTTCTTCCTATTTTCCCTTTCACACCAATTTTTCATACCCTAACCCTTTGATTGCGCGATTTCTAATTCGTTTACCCCTTTTCTTACCCTAGGGTTTTCTGAATTACAATTCGTGAATCCCTTGGATTAGGGACTGATTGTTGTGCATGTGTGGATGATTGTTATTTCCCTTTGAGTATCGTTTGGTCCATAATTTTACTGATCCAGTCATAGCCTGTGTAGGCCTGGACCCGCGCGGATTCCCCTTGCTTGAATGTTTGAGCTTTTGTGTGGGATGTGGAATTATTATGTGATTGTTCTGAATTAGTGTGATCTAAGCCTGAGATCTTGCATATCATAGTTACTTTTCATGTACTGCATCATGCGCACCCTTTAGATAATGGTTTACATATATCTTCCCACTTAAGCAATTGGAATATATGTTTTTCCTCTGCTCATTGCCAAAGGAAGTTGCGCCTCAACTTTTCTAGTCCATCAAAGACTGTCTTCGAGCATTTAAATAGAGATATGAAGCAAAAGAGGATATTAGAAGGTGCCGCTTTGATAAGAGTGATGCGACCTACTAGCGATAAATGACAACCCTTCTATTTTAACAACTTCCTTTCAAATCTTTTCTTTCATCTTGCTCCATAAGTGTTTTGTCAGTTTTCCTAGGCATAATGGAAGCCCCAAATAAGATGACGGAAAAGACAAGACTCTGTACTTGAACACCTCTGCAAATTTTCCAACTTCTTTGGACAACCCAATATACTAGCATCTCACTCTTTCCCACATTAAGCTTTAAGCACGGCGCCTCTTCAAAGCACCCCAATATTTCCTCGGATTGTCCACCATTGATATTTCTGCCTCACAAAAGAGAGTTGTATCATCCGTGAATTGTGAGAAATCCTGCCCCCCGAATTATGCTCCTTTAAAGCTAAAAATAAGACACTACTAGACCTTTCAGTAGCATTCCACTCAACACTTCTGCAACCACCATGAACAAGAATGGGGAAAGCGGGTCCCCTTACCTTAATACCCTCAAAGCTTTGAAAAAACCTATTGGAGAACCATTAACTGAAACAGTGAAACAAGCCGAAGAGATGCATTCATGCATCTAACGAATCCACTTATTACCACATCCTATTCCTTTCAGCATATAATCAATTTCAATTGACATGGTCGTATGCCTTCTCTACGTCAAATTTACACATCACACCCTTTTTCCCTTCCTTATATCTCAAATCTATGCATTCATGAGCGACTAAAGTGCTATCTAGGATATGTCTATTTGCCATAAAAGCGCCTTCATTCTCCAAAATAACTGAAACTAGCACCGATCTAAACCTTGAAGTGAAGATTTTAGCCAAAATCTTGTGAGAACTTCCAATTAAACTAATAGGGCGATAATGATTTAAAGTCTCAGCTCCTTTTTTTTATTTTTTGGAACGATGGCTATGAAGGAAGCCCCCATCCCCTTTGCGAGTCGGACTAAATCATAGATTTTTTTAATAAAAACCACCACACCCTTCTTGAGGGCATCCCAAAAAACTTGATAAAAGGCCATAGGGAAACCGTCGAAGCTCGGAGCTTTATCTTTACCCAAAATGAATCAATAGCACATCTTATTTCTTCTTCCGACACGAGCTTCTCTATAGAGTCCCACTCCTAGTATTATAAACATTCAAACAGAAGGTTATCCAACAAAGGTCGTCTTCACTTGTTGCGAGATAGAAGCTTTGAATAGATGCGCACAGTGGCCGAGCAAACCTGATTCATATCTTCAATTCTATGACCGTCAACTACCAAACTGCTGATCCAATTATTGCTAGCCCTAGCCCTAGCACTAGCAATACTATGGAAAAAGTGTGTACTTGTATCACCTTCCTTCAGCCATAGAGCCTCAATCTCTACCTCCACTTAATTTCTTCTTCCTTAAAAAATTTAGAGTGAAATGTCTGCAAAGAGGTGCGCCTATAACGATCTTCATCATATAGATCTCCCCCTTCCTTGATATCTAGTCAGTGAATTTCACTTAGAATACATTATGTATAACGATCTTCATCATATAGATCTCCCCTTTCCTTGATATCTAGTCAGTGAATTTCACTTAGAATACATTATGTATCATCATCATTCCTTTTACTGAGAAACTCCTTTTTCCATCCATTCAATTTTCCCTCAAGGAGCTTAAGTTTCTAAGATAGTTGAAATCCAACTGTAGCTTTAATGTCAAAAGATTGCCAGCAAACTTTGACAAATCAGCAAAACCTTCCACTTCTAACCACACAAGTTCAAAACGGAAAGGCTATGGTCCCCAACTGCCTCCCACCACCTCCAACAAAATAGGACGATGGTGGGAAATGGATCTGGGAAGGCCACGAGATGAAACAAGAGGGAACTTGTCAATCCAATCACCAAACAACAAAAATCTGTCCAATTTGGACATGATGGGATGGTGGAACTCACAAAAGATGGTCCATGCCTTGAAGATCCTAGCAATCCAATCTTTGTCCTTGTTTTAGTTGAATGTCCAATCTTGTATTTCTTTTCTTAACCATCCATTTGACTTTGAGGGCCACCTATAGACTTCCTTTTTGAGAATATATTTTTTTTACATAACCAACCTGTGGCAGCCATTTGATCACTGAGCTATATGATAAAACCACAAGGCCCACTTGCACAAACTAGGGACACATGGCACTGTACATAACTACATATCGACAGGTTAAGGATCAGATAATTCCTCATTTTGAAAAGATTTTCCGCACAGGGAAGCATTCCATGCACATTTAACAATGCATACAAGTAGCTGATATTCATCTAACACAGGAACCTGGGCAAAATGAGGCAAACAAAGGAACTGAGCTAACACTCATTTTGCTATTGATGAGAACAAAATAGATGGGCAGGACCTTGATCCCAGGAGTTATCTTGTATCCATTGTTACTTGGGTATGGATCTAAATGTCAGAATTGCTTGACCCCCAAATCTCCAAGGTCGTTTGGCACACATGCCACGCATAAGGAAAATGAATGAACAAATGATCAATCCACATCTCCATAGACATCAATGTTTGGAAGAATAGGGGATCTCCTTTGCAAATTGTCAATAGTTAGCACTCTCTCTCCACTAACCACACGAAGGCCGCAACTCTAGGGGAGCTCTATAGGAAAAAAGGCGCAAAGGAAATTGAATAGCAAAAATGAGAGGTGGCTCATGAATCATTCTGAAGAAGAATATGACTGAAAAACAACCCAACCTATGAGCATGCCACACCATTGAATCCTCCACTCGACGAGAAGGAACAACACTCTTCAATCAGCGTAATAAACACGCCAGCTCCTCTATCTCCTCTCCATCAAATCTCTAGAACAGGGGGGAAACCAAACCACAGCCACTGCTAATGGAATAACAGCGATCCACAATAATGCTCCTATCTGAAGCAGGGCAAGACGCCCTAGGAAAATCTTCCAGAAGCACCCTATCTCCACACCAAACATCCATCCATAAACAGATGAATTCCAACACTAAGTGAAAAAGAGATCCCTCTCCGAAACATATTCTCTGTCAGCACAACCGCTTTCCAAAAACTTGAAGCTTGGTTAAGGGAGGAGCTTTCACTCCCCACCCTCCCATCTAAGAACCATATTTCCTATCAATCAGCTCCCTCCATAATATCCCCTCTTCATACCCAAATCTCCACAACCATTTAGCAAGAAGCGCCAAGTTCATGATTACCAAATCCATAATACCCACTCCCCCTTCATTTATCAGCTTGCAAACGTCCTCCCATCTAAGGTGCCGTTTGGTAAACTGAAAAATAAGGCCTGAAAATTAATCTACCAGATGAAAGCTTAAACTGCTGAATTTAAATACTTAAGTATTGAAAAATTCGTTTGGTAATTTGTCTGAAAAAAGTTATGATATCGGAAAATAAGTACTTTTTTCATAAAAACTTGTTTGGTAAAAACAAACCATAAATGTCTGAAAATTGGTAATTTGTTATATTTGCCCCTATTATCTTAATTTCTATCTTTTGAAGAATATGAGACAAAACATGCTATTGTCTTGCCACCAAATTTGGCACACCTATGCCCCATCCACATACATCTCTCAAACATGACCCCTCAATTAATGGACCATGTGCTACACTCTTCTTGATAGAATATTCCTGTGCCAGGGGCTGTGTGGGGACCATAGAGATGTACTTGACAAATCCACTCTGTCCATCTGCTTTGCAAGTCTGTAATAAGACAGGATTTTAAAAACCAGGCAGATCCAAAACTCGTGTGACCCATACCACACGAAACAGTTGGGGATTGAACGCCTGGGGTGACAGAAGTTTTGCACCGGGATAATATTTGTGCCTACAATTTATCAATGGTAAAAACCCTATGAACGGTTTGGAAGTCATATAAGCATGATGATTGAGTACACGAGTAATGCAGAGGCATTTTCACACTGGGCTCGAGTGGGGTGGCCTGTGGGATGCAGGGGCACACTCAAGGTGGGTGGCCCGCATAACCCCATGGATTTGGGGGCCGTGTGAGGCAGGTGGCTCATGTAGGGCGGAACCCATGGATTCAGGGCACACGAGATGGCGGAACCCATGGATTTGGGGCCCATGAGGAGGGTTTGGCCAAGGACTTGACCCATGGATTTGGGGCCTGGGCTATGAGATAAAGGGATTAATTCGCCATACTCTATCAGTTTGAGCTTTTAGAGCAAGTGGTTAATTGTCCTGCATCAAATTGGTATCAGAGCGGGAGGTCTCGTGATCGAGACTCCTCACCGGAGGTGATTAATGCGGGGGCATTTTCACACCGGGCTCAAGTGGGGAGGCCTCTGGGAAGCAAGGGCACACTTGCAGTGGGTGGCCCGCATAACCCATGGATTTGGGGCCCACGAGGAGGGTTCGGCCGAGGACCTAACCCATGGATGTGGGGCCTGGGCTATGCGATAAAGGGATTAATTCGCCATGCTCTATCAATTCAAGCTTTTAGAGCAAGTGGTTAATTGTCCTACATCAACGAGTAACCAACCGCGGCATTTCCTCCTATCCAATGATCTTTATTGTGCATTTGTAGCCCATTGAGTAAGTTTATCTTGATTTTTTTTCAAGTTTTTAGCTACAGTTAGGGGGTGGGTCCAGTGCATTGTGGTTCATTGATTAGCCATCATCATTACCACTTGGATCTGGATCACCTGACCAATCAAAGCATAGCTTGATGATCCAAAATGATCATTTGATTGGGATGATTGAGTCCACGAGTAACCAACCGTGCATTTCCTCCTATCCAATGGTCCTTATTGTGCATTTGTAACGCATTGAACGGTTAAGAACATCAAACCAACGAGATACTTGTATTGGACCCACATGTTGCATTGGTTGATGATCCAACCATCAGATTGCATTTGTGAGCAAATCCCACGATTGAAAATAGAACTTATAACAATCAATAATGATGGAAAAGTTGAATTGATTGGTGTAGAGATCTATTAAACTATTTATATCATCTAATCATGCAACCATGTGGGCAGCATCTATCTATGGTTTCTGACAATTGATTTTCACGGACAAAGCTTCATTGCTAGCTAA
This sequence comes from Magnolia officinalis, assembly GCA_021015155.1. NCBI lineage: Eukaryota > Viridiplantae > Streptophyta > Magnoliopsida > Magnoliales > Magnoliaceae > Magnolia > Magnolia officinalis. Next base: position 55,031,562 of record JAJHSJ010000015.1, read on the forward strand.
GGTAGTCTAAAGTGTGAGGGATTTTAAGCAACAGACATCAAATCATTTAATAAACATCTAGGCCAAATGATCAAGATGATATTTATGTTTTCCCTTCATCCAGATAATTGTGACTTTATGAATAGCTTGGATGACAAATAAACATCACGGTGGGCCCTAGGAAGGTTTCAACTGTGCGAGTCATTGTCACCACTGCTTTTGTGATGTGGTCCACTCAAGCCTTCAATCGGCCTACTTTTTAAGCTCATGCCATGAGACGAGCTTTCAAAATGGATGGATGGCTTGGATAAAACACATATCATAGTGGGCCCCACAGATCCCTTGCAGGACCGTCCATCTCTAGCTAGATCCTGGTGGGGGTACTTACCCAATCCGCACCCCACGCCTTCGCAGACAGTCCGCCGGAAGCGAAAGCAGATTACTTGGATGGTGTTGTCTACGCCACCTAAGTTGTTCCAAAACGATAACAATGGTCGTAACGGACACCACCATTACCGTTATGATACGTGCCGTAATGGTCGTTACGGCCCTTTTTATTTTTTGAATTACAGGGCCGTTGTGGTCCATTACAGGGCCGTTACCGCCTGTTTTTTCTGTAACGGTCGTTTCGACCACGTAACGCATAACAATTATGACCGTTATCGTTACGTAACGGCCGTTATGTAACCGATTTTGAATACCTTGACCCTACTATGAAGTATGTATTTTATCCACACCGTCTATTCATTTTTTTCAAATTATTATAAGGCATGCGCCCAAACGTGAGGCAGATCCAAATATCATGTGGAACACACCACAAGAAAAAGTGGAAATAGAACGCCCACCATTAAAAACTTCCCGGGGGACAACAGTTTTGGATGAACCTGATAGTTGTGTTTTCCCTTGATCTAGGTATGTGTGACCTAATCAAAAGGTTGGATGGCAAATAAACATTACAATGGGCCTCAGGGAGTTTTTAATGGTTGGCGTTCAATCACCACTATTTTCATGCGGTGTGGTCCACCTGAGACTTGAATCTACCTCATTTTTTGGTCATGCCCTCAAATACTGGTCGAAAATGGATGGACGGCATGTATAAAACACAAACATCATGGTGCGTCCCACATAGAACCCTCCAGTAGCAACCTAGCAAAGGGCAGTATCAGTAGGCAATCCGCATCCGATTTGGTGTGCCACACACTCCCTTCAACAACACTAAGTTTTGTGAGCCTTACCATGATGTGTGTTATATCCAAACCATCCATCCATTTGGTGAGATCATTTTAGCGCATGAGCCCAAAAAAAAAAAAAAAAAAAAAGGCAGATCCAAAGCTCAAGTGCACCACACCACATAAAGCAACGGGATTGGACGTATATAATTTACAACTTCTTCTAGGGCATAGAAGTTTTCAATCAAACTAGTCATTTCGTTTTCCCTTCATCTAGGTTGGTATGACCTTATGAACAGTATGGATGTCAAATAAACATCATGGTGGGCCTATCAAATCTTCGCCTCCAAATCAAATGAAAATTAAAGAAAGGAGATTTGAAAAGGATTTGGCTTGCAGATATTTAGGGATTTTTTTCTTGCAGGAGAAACATATAAAGCTTTGGAAATTCTTAAAAGGGTAATTATACTATTTTAAAAAGTTGGCAGGGATATTTTCATCAAAAAATTAAACGAAAATGACTAACTGCATTCAGCCATAAGTTTTAAGTAAAGTTGTGGTGGCAGAAAAAATCCTCAAATTTTAAGTGATATTTACAATTAAGTACTTAAATTTTTTGAGTTACCAAACAGTTTGAAATACCAAATCACTGAAAATAGCATTTTTCAATGATAAGTCCAAATTTTATGTTTTATCAAACACACCCTAAGTAGGTGAAACTCTTTTTCCTCTACCCCCTTCCACAGGAAGTCTCTTCCTAGCTTTTCCAACCTATCCAAAACCGATTTGCGGCATTTGAAGCGATATAAATTACACCAATATATTAGAGAAAGCAGCTTTAAAGGGAGTTTTTTTTAAGCTTTAAAGAGAGTTAAACGACCTCCCAGAGACAAATAGTGACGTTTCTAGCTCGACGGCTTCCTTTCAATTTTCTCAAATATCCTTACCCCATAAATGTTTTACCAACTTCCTAATACATAAAGGCTTCCCAAGATGCGATGAGGGAAAAGCCCATTCTTTGCATCCAAACACGACAGCCAACTATGCTAACTCCCCTAGTTCAAGCGGACTCCCAACATTTCACTCTTAGTCACATTGATGCTTAACCCTGAGACCGCTTCACAACAAACAACAATTTTCCTAAGATTATCCACCAAGGTCACGTCCACATTGCAAAACAGAAGAGCATCATTGGGGTATTGAAGGTGACTAATTTACATTCCCGCATCTAACACCTTGAAGCCATTGATTAATTTAGTCTCCTCCCCTTTATGCATCATCTTACCAAACACCTCCCCAACGACTATAAGGAGGTATAGAGATAAAAGATCACTCTGCTTAATACCTTGGATGACTTAAAGAAACCTTTTCACAAGCCATTTACCAATACTGAGAAGACAACAGACTGTACACAAGATCCGATCCATCCCCTTCATTTATGACCACAGCCTAAACTCCCAAGCATGTAGTCTAAAAACTCCTATTCTACCTACATGATCATATGCCTTTTCGATGACAAGCTTGCAAACTAGCCCTCGCTTCCCTTCCCTATGTCTAGAGTCAATACATTCCTGTGCAATGAGGACTATTCAGAATTCGTCTGCCCACCGCAAAAGCACTGTGGTTCTCAGAAATAATCTTAGAGAGCACTCCCCAAAACCTCAAAGCAAAAAACCTTGGCTAATATTTTATACAGGCCCCCAACTAGACTTATGCGCCTAAAGTCTTTTAACACTTCCACCCCTTCAATTTTGGAAACGAGAGCTATAAATGAAGCTTGAATATCATTAAATAGACAACTTCGCTAAAAGAATTCGAATACGAATACCATCACATCCCCTTCAACCGATTGCCAAAACTAAAGAAAAAACGTCATTGGGAATCCATCTGCGCCTACGGCCTTATCTCCACACATCAAATCAAGAGCCCCCTCCTTCAAATATCATATTTTCAAGGTACAATGCCTCCTCAGCTGACAATTGAGGAAAATCCAAATGATTTAGCCACGGGCCCACAGCCTCTTCCACTGCTTGCAGGAACAGATTCTTGTAGACAAGAACTGTCAAGTCGCAAATCTTTCCGTTTCTGTTGTCCTTTTACCATCCGCTACCAAGTTGTTAATTTTGTTGCCCAAAGCCCTTGCGTTGCCTATGCTATGAAAGAAACGAGTATTCTTATCACCTTCTTTAAGCCACATTGCTCTTGATCTTTGCCTCCACCTGATTTCCTCCGCTTTATTACGGTTAGAATATTAATGATTCTTTGGCCTCGGGCCTCACTGGTGAACTTGAGGGGGCAGCTAGCTTCAATTCTTTACTCATAAGGCATGCATGACCATCAGCACAAATTGCATGCGAGTAAAAGGGTTGCGAAGGTTAAGGAAGCTCTCTTTTCACGCTCTTGGACTGCCAACTGTTCAGCTTCCTCTTTAACATCTAACTCATTTATCTCCTTCAATAATATGTGGAACTTTGCCTCCTAGGCACCGAGAACTTTCTTCCAAGTTTTTTTTCTTCTTCTTCTTTTAGTAGCTTAAGCTTTCAGCTTAATCTAAATCCGGCAAAACCTTCAACCACAAAAAGAAGACCACCAATCAATAGCAGCTGCTCAAACTCATCAATCTCCATTTAGGCTAGCTCGAACCTGAACGATTTTGGAACCCAATCCTCTTCCGCCACCTCCAGCAAAGTGGGACGATGGTGAGAAATAGGTCTCAGCAATCCCCGTTGGCACGCAGGTGGGGATTTCTCAATCCAATATGATTTTGAGCAGTTAGGAATCGAAATCCAGGTTTTATAGAAGTGGCCAGTGCAATGTCATCTATCTTATGTTGCACATCAATGTCATGTTTAGAATATTTGAGAGCATTTACATTATCACATTCATTATCCTATGAATATACCACAAAATGATTCTAGGAATCCAAGAGTCAAAATCCAAGCTCCCAATAAATTGCTTCATGTTTCAAAAAAAAAAAAAAAAAAAATCCAGGCTCCCAAACACAATTTCCGAAATCCAGGACTTTGAAAATCCATGCTGCCAAAACCTTTCCAAAAAAAAAAAAAAATCCATGCTGCCAAATAGAATTGAAAATCCAGGATTTTAATTCCATGCTCCCAAATGAGCCTTCGGGGGGGGGGGGGGGGGGGGGGGGGGGGGGGGGGGGCTAATACATTTAATATTTTAGTATTTTTCTATTTACATTAGATTTTACATATTTTATATATTTAATTATTTTTCTAATATAAAATGTTCATGTACAGTAGCAGTAGCATGCCGGAATCAGATCCAGTGCCAGCATCATGTCCCAATCCAACACGACTACCTCAAGGTATTTGAAAGATCTGGGTATCGACAGGTCAGAACCACCAACTTCGCCCCAAAACAAGACAAGTGAATTTCACATTCAAGAGATCTAAGACTTCAAAATTTTCAGTTATCTTTCTGATGTAGAGAATCTCATTCCAAGATAATTCTCACATTAACATAAACATATTTAACGCCAACGTTTTCTGTAATTAGATTTTTTTTAAGTTATTGCACATCAAAATTTACAGCAAAGATTCTTTAAGGTGACATATATAAAGAAATCAAAACTAAGAAAGTCAAATGCAACAACAAATAACAAATACAAGTCTCTCAGGTTAATAAAAGAACATGCATGGGATAGAAATCCACACCTGTTGGTTATTTCTAAGGAAATCAAGAGATCCAGCTCCACCACCAGTACCGGGATTGGGAGCTCCCTGGAGAAATACTAACTCAGAAAATAACAAGAGAAGCTCTTAAAGCAGAGCTCTGCTAAGCCCATTACACCTCTGGATATGGTAACATGTGCCAAAGTGGGATCATTCTGCAATATCAAGCAATGCATGAGGCTGGCCTGAAATCAGACTCTTCAATTAATCAGGCTGACCATAGATGTACAAAAATGATAGACGATTTAGAAGCAAATTGTCATTGGTCCACATTAAAGATATATGTGAGACCGCCTGATGAGTGTGTTTGCCTGATATTAGACCCATGCCATTTATATGGTGAGGGTTGTAAGATGCATGACTCAGATGGCCCACATAGGTGAAGTGAATGGATGAAGCATGCATTAAGAACAAACAAGGAGCAGAACTTGACCTGCGGAAACAGATTCAATGGAGCCGAATTGGGTAATCCAGAGAGAGGTGCCACCCCTGCTAAATCGGCTTCAGTTGTTGTGGCATTGGCCCCTTGGGCTGATGCCTGATTTGAGGGAACTCGAGCTACCGGAACAGCAACTTCTGCTGCTGCCGGAATACCCTGAAATAGGACAAAATCAGCTACAGAGCAACTAGCACAAACAAAAGTGTCTAGTTATATATCTTGGAAAACTAATGCTTAGACATACAGAATATAAATATTCCACAGCTCGCTCTGGATTGTTGTAAGCTGCACGAAGTGCACGCATGACTGTCTCTCGGTCCCAGCTACCACCGCCCATATCTATCATTTGTTGAATCATCTGCTCAAGAGTATTACCCGCGACCAGATTGGATGCAGCTTGACCGTATACATCAGCCTGCACTCTGCAGTTAAACAATAAAAATCGTAGTATCATTAAATGTGGAATTGTGCAACTGAGACCAAGAACCATGCCTGATGGAAGGGGAAGGCAAAAAAGGACGTGGATAGTAGTAAGAAAAAGGACTTGATGACCTATGTTTCAACTGAAAGTCCAGCCCTTGATAGAGTGGAGTGGTGGAATAGGATTCATGTAGCCGACCCCAATTAATTGGGATAAGGCTTTAGATGATGATGATGGTGATGATTAAATGTGGAATTGCAAAAGAACGATGAGCATATAACATGACGGCAGCAAAATACCAGTGAGCATATAACATGATGGCATGCAGGCAAATGCATGTATTGGCATTTCTCATGCATGCTTCAACTTCAGTGAGCATTCATGTGCGCGCCTGCATGCATCTTTAATATATGCAGAAGAAGTGTTCATGTTCTCATGGAAAGACGGACAATGGGAACTTGCATAGATATGTTTGTCCAAGTCATATGATTGTCCGTTAAATGAAGACTGTAAAGAACCACTTTCAAGCATCAGTCAAGTTAATGAAGCTACCAGAATAAATCCAAAGCTAAGAGGCATGCAGTTGAAGACATTAATGAAGAATGAAGGATAAAAAATAAAGATTTTTTCTATTTCTTTTCTTTCTTTCTTTTCCTTTTATCTTCTTGATAAATAAATGAAAAAGAAACATTTCAGCTGATCATATATGCAGAAGAAGATGTTCGTGTTCTCATGGACAGACAATGGGAGCTTGCATAGATATGTTTGTCCAGTCATATGATTGTCCGTTAAATGAGGACTGTAAAGAACCACTTTCAAACATCAGTCAAGTTAATGACGCTACCAGAATAAATCCAAAGTTAAGAGGCATGCAGTTGAAGACATTAATGAAGAATGAAGGATAAAAAATAATGATTTTTTCTATTTCTTTTCTTTCTTTCTTTTTTCCTTTTATCTTCTTGATAAATAAATGAAAAAGAAACATTTCAGCTGATCAGCTCATCTGAGACCACATAAGCCCTAGTCAACCTAGAGATAAAGCAGTCGGACAAACAGGCTTTTGCCAATCAAAGATCAAACCTTGTGTGATCAGGAATCAGGATAACGACTCTGAGCCTGCATAGAAGCAAACTCTGGAAGTCTAACAACTGGAAGATGATTATAAGTAAAATATTGCTATGGCTTGGTCCCATGAGATACAATTAAAAAATAAAAATAAAATAAATAAATAAATAAAACATGAAAGCACGATCTGATTCACAAATAAAAGCATACTCTGGTGCTGCAGTTTCAGAACCAGTTGCAGTGGTCGTTGCAGTGGCCGTTGCAGTGGCCGTTGCAGTGCTCGTTGCAGCGCTCGTTGCAGCTCTGTAACAAGGAGAATCACATACATGAGAACAACAACAACAACAACAAACAAACAAGAGAGAGAGAGAGAGAGAGAGAGAGAGAGAGAGAGAGAGTGATCACTGAAAAGAAATATGTAGTAGCATCTTACGGTGCTTGTGGAGGGGCCTCCTGCAGAGAAACAGGAAGAGAAGCTGGTGCTGTTGTTGTTGTTGGAGGCGGCTGAAACATATAAGCAAGTTTAGTGCTTAAGAACATATATGGCATTCTGATCAAAGAAATATTCATCCAGAGAGCACTTGAGTGATGTATGGGCAAGAATACCTGAGTGGATGAGGCTCCAGATGTACCTGTGGTTTTGCTCTACAGAGTTGCCAAAACAAACAGAAACATAGATGTGAGAAAATAAAACCAATAAAAAATGATGAAAGATAAAAGATGCATTCCTGCAGACATCATAATCATCATAGCTTTGTCTGAGCTATTTAGGGTCAAGGTTTAGAATCCTGTTTGACCACAAATTCCTAAGGCTGTATCATTGGTAAGAAAAATCATCATCTGCATGTTCCCAGACATGAGGAACCTTTTTTTTAGAGCACAAATTTTATTAAGAAAAAGCAGGAGGCAATCCTCTTATTATTATTATTATTATTATTATTATTATTATTATTATTACATAACGATTTTATTAAAGATCAAGAAAGCAAAACTATGTCCATTAGGTTGATGGATAAGAGTCGGAAAACATACAAAGTGGGCCTAGCAACACGTGATTTAGCTAGATCATCTGCCAAAAATAAACATCACAGCGAACAAGGTTGAACTTGAAAGAAGGAAAACTTTAGTTGATGATATCAATAATTTTGGCAACGCAAGAACACTGCTTCCAAGGGGTCTGACTAGAACCCACACCCCAAGAAATAGCACTGGTAGAAACCCCTCTGATGATAAGATTATCAAGGGCGACAAGGACAGACTTGGTCAAGCAAATCCCAGTCTTCAACGCTTCTAATTCCGCATGATTGGATTCCCCACACTGTAGGACCAGGAGACTGCAAACATAAAACTACTTTGATCATCTATGCCATGAATGCAAAAATCAAATCCTCTCTTCTTCAATATAGCTAGAAAATGAATATTCACACCGATCAGCACTCACCATCACATGCCTACCCTATAACCCTACAGATCCCAACTACCTCACATAAGCACTAGTCGTCGCTGCCCCTGGAATCTCAGATAAATTCCATTCTAAGAAAATGAAGATCAATACAATCACTAACACAGCTATATTTCTTTAGTACCTCTCAAGACCAAAGAAAATCCTTTAGTTTAGGGCCTGATTGGTGTTGCTTATTGCAACTGCAGAATTGATTCCAAAGAAACAATCTGGAATTATTTCTTTCTTTCTTTCTTTCCTTTTTCTTTTTTTCTTTTTTTTTTAAGACTTTGAAATTGTTTCTTGAGAATTGCTCTGTGAAAAAGTGCATGTTTGGTAAACATGCAAACATGCATAAGAAAAACAATTTTCCGCATGAAGGTTTCTGCGGTGCACCGTGCACGCTGATCCCCACTGTTTCTAATGGCATGGCCCACTAAGTCTTGGATCTACCTCATTTTATTTTTTTTTGAGTCATACCATCACATGATATTGAAAAACGGATGGACAAAGTGGATGTCGCATGGTCATCACGGTGGGCCCACAGCGCTATAGGCAAGGGTTTATGGGAAAGGCGTGTCCATCTAGCTTCTCTAGAGATGAGATTTGCTAAACCCACGCTGTGTGCAATGCAACTCATGTACACACCACACATTTGCCATCATGGCACGTAGGTCCTAGATCCAATCCATCCATTAGAAAGGCACCACTATATTGATGCCCTGGCCAAAGAATTAGGTTAATGCACTAGTAAGGTGGCCACAGTTTGCAAAGCCTATGCATGGCTCTGTAAACACTTGGGGGAAGCTTTCTAACCCATCCGCTTGTTTCCAAATATCGGGGCCCACCTTCTGAGTGAACCAGATTAATTTTAGGGAAAACATCGTCGGACCAACGGGTGGATAGATTTGATGGCACATGCGTGGATGTGTACGGCTCTGCGCTCATCTACAATTAACAATCCTTCCTACAAGAGAGACAGATCTTCGATTTTATGAGTGCTTTTTGCAAGTTATAGAGAGAATGGAGTGGAAGTTATCCCCGTGGAAGAGCCGACACCTCTCCCTCAGAGGGAGGCTAACCTTGATAAGAGCCGCCCTTTCAAACCTCCCGCTCTATTATTTCTCTTTGTTTAAATGTCCTAAGGTAGTGCTATCAAATTAGAGAAATTAAGGAGGGATTTCCTCTGGTCCGGAGGAATTTCTTGGAAATTCCTCCTTGATTAGAATGAAGTTTGTATTCCTATTAAAGGAGGAGCAGGCTTAAGATGGTTGAAGGACATGAATCTGGCCCTATTGAGCAAACGGATTTGGCAGTTCGGGTGTGAAGAAGATAATTTGTGGCATTCCATCATTACAAGCAAATATGGGATTTCGATCTACAGGTGGAAATCCAGACATTTTTCTCTTTATAGAGCTTCATTCCTTTGGAAATCTATTATGCAGCTGGAGATCAATGTTTGTAAGGGGCATTGGCTTTTCTTTGGGCAATGGAAGCAGAGTCCCTTTTTTGGGACAACCTTCAGTAACTTAGGGGAGAGCCCGTTGAAATCTGTCTTTCCCAATCTTGTGGCTCTCTGCCCTGTGGATAATATCTCTGTGAAGGAATGTTTTGTTGGATCTGGTTCAGAGGGGGTGAGGATCCCTCCATGCAAGTGTAATTTGAATGATGTCAAGTTGGAAGAACTTTCTGAGCTTCTCTCTTACCTTAAAGGCACCAGGCCAAGCCCGGAAGAAGATGACTCCTTGTGTTGGCAGAGGGATAGGTCTGGTTTGTTCACATTCAAATCGTTGCTTGATTCCATTTTCTCAAGAGGCATAATTTGACCGGAAGCAGCTATGGTTATATCTGGTCTTATGGTGCTCCAACTAAGGTAGCCGCCGCTTTTGCATGGCTAGTGGGCCGCGACAAAGTCCTAACTGCCAATAACCTGTGAAAGCAAGGGATGATTCTTCCTAATGTTTGTATCCTTTGCAAGATGGATGTGGAATCTACCGATTGTCTATTTATTTCCTGCCTCTTCACCTCAGTTTTGTGGTCCAACGTCTTACAACTTTTCAAGATCTACTAGGCTAAGCCTAGCTCCACAGCAAACCTTATCTCTTCTTGACATGGTAGTATGCCTGATGGCAGTGCTAGAAGGATTTGGAGATTAGACTTGCTTGCAGCTTTATGGGCCATGTGGGGGGTGCAGAATAACCGCTGTTTTAGGAATATTAGCGATTCTCCATTTTCAGTGATTTCAAAGGGTTTTTTTTTTTTTTGATAAGGAAGTGGGATCCTCTTTGAAGGATGGCCTTTTGTATTTTCTGTTTCTTTGCTCTATTCTTTGCCTTTGGCTTCTTTTAATATGATTCTTTGCCTTTCAAAAAAGGAAAGAGCTTGTAGGAAACAGGGGCTAGGCGCTGCAGAAAAAAACTCAAATTTGGAAAATTGCATTTTCCCTAAAATTTGATTAAATAAGTGGCTAACCAAACACACTTAAATCCTTAAGAAGTGATTTTCGGAATCAAAATTACAATATAAAAAAATAAAAATAATAAAATAAAACCACTTTGTTTAGCAAAGCCAAACATGCCCTTGGCTTTCTACATAATATTCTAATTCAAATGAATCTGTAGTTCTGTACTCGGTTGCAATTACCATAGCAAAAAAGGCACCAAGTATGCAAAAGTAGGCCTTGCAGCCATGCAGATAGTGCAGAATTCAGTTCCGCATTTAAACACTCAAAGGGAAAGTGGATGGTGTACCTTGCTAAGCATGACAACAAGAAAACCATCTTCACTGACTTTGTTCTCCTCCAAAGTACTCTCATCTTTTAAGACCTTTCCATTATGAATCAATAATTGTTGCCCACAAGGATAGCTGTTTTTACCTTGTGCCTCTTCAATATTCTTCTTTACAGCCATAACCTGAAAACAAAAGAAATATTTAATCATTTATTCAAAATTTTCTACATGGAAAATTCATACAAATTTAAGTAAGACATACACTGTCATACACTTCAGTGTATAATAAGTAATATGGAAGTCCAAAGAAATAACAGATTGACCAATCTATTATAGCAAAAGGCATTTGCCAGATTACAAGATTAATTGAGCTGCAAGATATTAGGTATTTTTTTATGTATAATCAGAATCTCATTAAAAAGGAAGAAAAGCAACTACAACAGCAAGAATCCAACGACAGAAATCAAAACCAAAAAAGCAGAAAAAGATACCAACACTGATACACCAGTGGAAAAAAAAAAGAAGCTGCACAATACGGCCCAAAGGCATACCATATCATATCATCTTAGAACATCCATCCACAGCCCATCCCTACTAGCCCCAACCTTGGCAAGCTCATCAGCGATGGGATTCTGATATCTAAGAATATGGATGAAAGAAAACTCCACTACCGATCTACATTGAGAGGTCAATATGGACAACCAAAGAGATAATAAATTGACCACTCTATTATATAGCAAAAGGAGTAAGGCATTTGCCAGACCACATGATCAATTGAGCTGCAAATAGTGAGGTAATGCGATTTGCGAGATGTCGTGGCCAGATTATGAATAGTGCAGGCCACAAATCAACCCACGTGACAAGTCCACGCTGCTTTCTTTTTTTCTTTTTTTTTTTGAAAAGCTGATTTCTGATTGTTTTTATGTTTTGATTAGAGTTCAGTCGCCATTCATATCACCATCATCATTACTTTCTTGACGCACCTGGTCAAAGCATTGAGTCATGGGTCAACTTGACATGGTCACTAACCAAGTATGAGCCAAGTACTGGTTTACAATCTATGCTTGTATCAGGTTAAACAAAGCTGATTCACATGGATTTTTATGATGAGATAGAGTTGAATGGAATATACTGACACCTCAAAGGGAAAAAACAAAAAAAAAAAAAAAAAAAAACAAAAAAAAAAAAAAAAACAAAAAGAATAGAAAACACTGACCATTTTCTTTTAAAGATATGGAATACATTAACCATGAAAACTGAAATTCCGAATTGAAATGTCTTTTTTCTTTTGATTTATGATAGTCACATGTAGCAGTACAAAATAACAACTCATGAGAAAGCAAAAAAGGCTAAAAAGGCCATCTAAAGAGAAGTACCAATTTATCCTGCAAGAGATGTGCTGCGCTAAGCAAAGTACTTTTTGTGTGGCCATGCTGACTTCTTGTTTTTTTATGTTTAATAGGGTTTCAGTTTCCATTTGGCTAATAACAATAATTTTCATGAGCCACTTGGTTGAACCATCGAGTCCTGAGTCAACCCAACACAGTGACAAACCCAACTCTTGAACCAAGTCCTGGTTTGCAATCTATGCTTGTATCGAGTGAAACAAAGCTGATTCCCACAGGTTTTATGATGGGATGGAGTCGAATGGAATTTATTTATAGGCTGGATTGTTTAGATGAAACCAAAAAGAGGAAATAAAAATAAGCCCACGGAATCCTGGAATAAAATGACGTCAAAAATGGGGAAGAGGATTCCCTTGTTGCTGTTTGTTTCGCATCATCGCTTTACATGAAAAATATTGAAAGGTCAATGTTCAAACAGCAATAGCTCTTGCGCAACTGTGGAAGTCAACATGTAACAGGTTTTATAAGGGAAATGGTTTTACTCATTTTTTAATGGAAAATCTAGGAAAAGGATATCGATTTCCCCCTCTTTTTTGGTTTCTCAAACAGAGAAAATTGTCACATTAGGGAAAGTTGAGTTCTTTTCCATGGTTTTTCAGGGTTTTCTCTCTATACAAATAGATCCTGCCATGAAAACAAAAGTTCTGAATCAAAATGTCTTTTTTTATTTAATTAATGATAGTCACATACAAGTAGGTTATAAAATAACAATAACACACAAGAGGATGAAAAAGGTTAAAATGGCCATCTAAAGAGAAGCACAAAATTATACTAACAGAGACAGATAGCAGCATGCACACCACCAAGAATAGCGCAAAGAAAAGTGACAATGTTTTGAAAATTATATGATTGACAATTCCAATAGTAACCCAAAATATTCATATTGGAAGAAGCTTATGATTCATGATGATACAAATGAATTTTTTTAGAGATATGATGATACAAATGATAAAAGGAAAAAATAAAAGTCATAGGGAACATAGCTTAAGGGCCATATTCCTTTTCACACACACACACACACACGCGCGCGCGCGCGCGCGCGCGCGCGCGCGCGCACAAAAAAAAAAAAAAAAAAAACTTTCGTGTCAACAATGAGAGGTCTTAACATGAATTAAGGGGTTGTTAGGATGCAATGATAACTCAATTAAGGTAAGGATGTCCATGCCCACCGCCATGTATTGCATTTGGGTGGATGATACCTCCCGGATATCCTTTTCTGAAACAACGCATTGATAGAGCATCGATAGAACATACATTGAACAAGTGATCCTAATGCACATGTGCCAACATAACACGTGTGAAGATTTGGACGGGACCCGGAGTAAGTGTGTCCTAAAATAAGAACATACTCTCTTGGAATCTAGGCCATCAAATGTTATGTTGGGTTGCATCTGTTGGAGTACTAGGGCAATGGAGTAGAGAGCATTTTTTTGTGGAAGCAGCCAACTGCACTACGGCTTACCCCTTAACCAGCACACTAATCAACATTTTGGACAACCGTGTCTCAACTCTCAAGTGAATGTTGCATCCACAGCTATACATGGACATCCTAATGCAGGGAGATGTGATGGGCTAACCCTAGATGCATATATAATCAGGTTGAAGAGATTCAAATAATAAAATTAATCAATTGTTTTCAATCAAGAGGATTAAGCAAATCTAAACATAGATATGAAATCGTTTCGTCAGGATCATGCCCCTTAGCATAAAATCACGTAAACAGTAAAAAAAATAAAAATGGAGAACCTAAGGATATGAGGATATCCTCGATCTAGCATAAGTCAGTCCGTAGTCAAGTTTGGATCCGATTCTCCTGACTAGCCGTTCCTCTTTTCCGTTCAAACCAAAAGGGAATATCCATAGAGGAACGAATGAGATGGTTTGAGATGAAAGAGAGTACGGATTCTAGGGCATCAAAGAAAAGAAGACGCATCATTCTTACATTTTCCTACACCTCGAAAATATAGAAAGAATGAAAATCTGAAATCGGGGTGGAATCCTCAACACCCAAGGGCCAATCCTAAAACCTTAATCTCTTTGGTAAGAAAGAAATAAAGCATACAAATGCGCATTCATTCATTAATAAAATAGGGTTTCTCACAGTGTATAGATAAGCCACGAAAAAACAAAAGGGGCATTAAAAGCCCCTAAAAACAATAAAAAGGCGCCTAAAACTAAAATGCCCACGCGATAGGGTGTGAAATCCGCCCCATGGGCCTGCAGTCAAGGTGCGGTCATGCCGCTCTTGCACTCATAGCGCGTCAGAAAATGGGTCCGATGGACCCGGCGTCCATCCGCATCAACTCCTTCGCTCCGGTACTCTATCAGTGACGCCTCCTCCTCTGCTACACTCTAAAGGGTACGCCACTGAAGTCTACAGCAATTCTCCCCGGGTATGAAGAATTCGCCACTGGAGAAAGTGAACTTTTGTATCTCTCAAGCAAATCGAGGTTATCCATAACGGGCATGTTCCTTCGTTTAACTAGAAATTTCTGAAAACCCCCGGAGCGAGTGAAAACCGCCTTGGAGTCCAAAATTTCCTCTATCTTGTCTATTCTCAGTGCAGGTGGAAGAGAAGGTAAGATGGGCTCAGACTTTCACGAATGAATCCCTTTTTAAGCAATTCATCCACTTGCCTTTTCAACTCGGCATGCTAGCTGGGGTTCATTCTATAGTGAATGAGGTTTGGTAGGGCCTTCCACCTGCACCGATAATAGACGAGATAGGAAATTTTGGACTCTGAGTCGGTTTCCACTAGCTCCTGGGGTTTTTTCAGACATTCTTAGTCAAATAGAAGAACAGGCGCATTACGGATAACTCTTGGATCATAAAGACAAAGCTACAGTGCATCGACCCCGCTTTGCTCGAGAGATGCAGAAGTTCACTTTCGCCAATAGAGAATTCTTCCTACCCGGGGAGAATTGATGCGGACATCAGTGGTGCACCCTTTAGAGTATACTAGAAGAGAAGGCGTTACCGATAAAATATTGAAGCGGAGGAGTTGATGTGGATGGTCGTCGGATCCATTGGACACATGTTCTGACGCACCTTGACCGCAAGCCCATGGGGCGGATTTCACACCCTGTCGCACGAGTGTTTAGTTTTAAGCATTTTTTTGTTCTTTTCCTTGTTTTCAGGGGGCTTTAGTACACTTTTTGTTTTTTCCCTGACTTATATATACACTTTGAGAAACCCTATTTTATTAGTGAATGAATGAGAATTCGAATGCTTTCTTCTCTTTTACCAAAGAAATTACGATTTCAGGATTGGCCCTTGGGTATTGAGGATTCCTCCCCGGTTTCAGATTTTCATTCTTTCTAAATCTTCGAGGTGCAGGAAAAGGTAAGAATCACCCATCTCCTTTTCTTTGATGTCCTAGAATCCGTACTCTCTTTAATCTCAAACCCATCTGATGCAGGATGATTAACCACTTGCTCTAAAAGCTCGAACTGTTAGATCATGGCGAATTAATCCCTTTATCTTATAGCCTAGGCCCCACATCTCATGGGTTAGGACCACGGCCGAACTCTCCTCATGGGCCCCAAATCACATGGGTACCGCCTCACACGAGCCACCCGCCTCACACGGGTGTGGCCCGCCTCACGGGGGCCGCCTACCCCGAGTGTGCCCCTGCATCCCACAGGCAACCCCACTCGAGCCTGGTGTGAAAATGCTCCTACATTACCATCTCTTCTACATCTATTTCGTTCTTCTCTGAATATTCTCTTTTGGTTTGAACGAAAAAGAAGGATGGCTAGTCAGGATAATTGAATCCAAACTTTACTGTGGACTGGTTTATGCTAGATTTGGGATATCCTCATATCCCTACGTCCTCCCTTTTTTACTGTTTACGTGATTTTATGCTAAGGGGCATGACCCCGATGGAATGATTTCATCTCTGTGTTGAGATTTACTTAATCCCCTTAATTGAAAAGGGTTAGTTGATTAATTTTATTATTTGAATCTCTTCAACCTGATTATACATGCATTTAGGTTTAGGCCATCACATGTCCCTGCATCAGCTATGCAACCAAACATAGTAAAGCTGCAGAAGGAAGCTCCCACATTTTTTGTGGTTAATCAATCATAATTCCCTCAATTGCCTCCTTTCTTTGCAACTTGCAAGGAAAAACGAATAGATCTTCTACTTGCACAAGTCTTGTTATCAGTGGAGCGTCAATTTTTGAAGAAGAAATTGAAGCAACATTTTTTTAAGCCAAGGAAGACAGATGGTTTTCCACTTCTATTACATTAGAAGTGCTGGAAAGTAGTGAAAATTAATGTTTTTAAGGAATTCTATGAATGGGCCTTCAACCACATAAAGTTTGGGGCTATATTCATTGCAATAATTTCCAATAAAGATGCATTAAATTTGCATCAAACTATTACCCTAATCGAAAGCATTTATAAATCATCTCCAAACTGTTGGCAATTATATTCCAGGCAGTAGTCTCTTCTATCATCTCCAAATAGTTTCTAGTCTGAAAATGAGTAAGGCCAAAGTAGCATATCTAGTATCAAGTTAGATGCAAACAAAGGGGCTCTTATCGCTAGTGAGCTCAGTTGTGGGGTGGCTTTTCTCCCATTGAGGCATCTTGGCATTCCATATCTCATTGGGAAGGTTGGCTCACAGTGTTGAGGCAGAGTTACCAAAACATACACCAAAAAATTGTCGTCTTGGAAGAGTAAATTTTATCTTTCGGGCATAAATTAATTGTTATCAAATCCGTTTTGGCCTCTTAATTGTGTATCTTCTTTCTCTTCTTAGATGCCCTATTAAAGTGAACACAAAATCAGATGCAATTCACAAGCATTTTCTTTGGAATGATCAAGAAGATGCCCACAAATATCATCTAGTTGCACAGGAGGGCGTTTGCAAGCCATTTGAAGGCCGGAGGACAGGAACTAGGGACGCGAGGAGAGCCAACGTCACATTGCTCGAGAATTGGGCTTGCGGGATGGGTAGAGAGTTGAGGATTCTTTGCTTCAAGAAATGCTTGTTGCAAAATATGGCCTTGCCGAGAACTGGTGGCATGCTCGAACCAATGGTTTCAAAATCGTTATTGGATCACATATCGTAATAGGGGTAGAATCGTATTGAATTGGAAATCATAACAAAATCACAAGTTTTTTTGTTTTTCTTCAAACTACAAAAACATGTAAAAATTACAAATAAATCAGAAAAATTAAAAACTTGTCAATAATCCATTTCCCATCAATATACACCATGAAAAGTAATCGCATATCATGATATTGTCAATTGAGAACATGCATACGGTACATATATCATGTGTAAAATAGTAAAATTGTAAAAGGGTTTTAAGAAGAAGAAGAATAAACGGGTAAAAATAAAGAAGAAAAAATGAATAAGCAAACAGTAGGGCCTCTTTCATGTTTTATAAGCAAAAGGATAAAGCAAAAGAAGAAAAATGAATAAAAATATTTTTTTATTTTTATGTAATTTTGGGCCCATTTACGCAATTCTATGATGACCGTACCATTTGATATGATAATTGTGCAACGTACAATTCACATCATGAATCAAACGATTTTGACAACACTGGTTATTATTGCTTTTGCTCGAAGGGTTCAAGTACATTGCATGTAGTTTCTTGGGCTTCAGCAATCTACTACAATAATTTGCACTTCAAGGTGGAGTCTGGCAAAAGAGTTCTATCTTGGGAGAATAGTTGGTGGGTTAACATTCTTGTGTTAGAAACTAGGTATTTTGGTGAGGCAATGCTTCCACATAGGGTAGGGATTGTAGCTGCATGAAGCCTGAACCAACCGTAACGACCACCGCCATTACCTTTACGATACAGGGTGTAACGACCGTTACTGGGGCTGTAACAGCCGTTACAGTCCTTTTTTTGTGAAAAAAATCTGAAATACTTGTATCGGCCCCATAATGGACTATTACAAGGCCATTAAGGCCTTTACAGAGGGCGTAACGGGGGTTGTAACAGCCTTTACGGGTCATTTTTCATGTAACGTGTAACGGGGGTTGTTATAGCCTTTACGACCGCATAACGTGTAACGGCTGCCACCATTACCTTAACGTGACGGCTTTTACGGCACACCATGGCCTAAACCTAAGCGGCAACAAATATGGGTGCTAGGGTGGGGAAGCATCTGTTTCAAAATGTTACGAGTATGAATGACTGGGAAGAGTGAGCAAGGGCATTTTCGAGTCGTAGGTTGCCTGGCTCGCTTGGGAGCCTGGGCTCTTGTCCTGTTTTGTTGTCTTTTAGTTTTGTTTCCTTTATATTGTCTATGATTTTGCTTTTCTTTTCTTTTTCTCTCTCTTGTATATTTTGTCTCTTTTCTTCGCCTTTTGGCACATCATAAAATTCTCAATCTTCCAAAAAGAAAAAAAGAGTGAGCAGGAGCACAAGTTCGAGGAGTGAACAATATCTAGTTAGGACCTTGCAACTAAGGTAGGAATGTCATTTGGTGCCCGCTTTCAAGTGAGATCCCCTTGACAACGAGATTAACATCGTGAATCAGTTGCTTCAGATCCTGTGTTCCATTGGATGGTGTTGATTGTCACATTTGATCTTTAGATTGTAGCAAGAGCTTCTTGTCTCTGTCTTTGGGCTAATATGTAGTGGACCCTAGCCTAGGGCTATCAACGGATTAGGTTCGGGCTGGTTCTCATAGTATTGTACACAGGCTAACTGAGTTCAGGTCTTGCTGAGGGGTCACATACTTGAAGACCCACACCTCGATCCGATGGTGTTCGAGTACCTAATTGGTATTCATATCTAAGTATTGAGTTGGGTTCAGGAAAAAAAAAAAATAAGAGCATTTACATGGTTGGATTCACCTAATGGATGGATTAGATCGCACACACATGCGCCATTTTAACACATGGATGATGCGTAAATTGTTCTCTTACATTAGTGTATGGAAAAACCTCATTTTGTTGTTAGAACATTAGTATACTTACTAATGGTACTATTAAACCAACTAGACCCAACCTAGACCTACCCAACCCAATTTTAATGAGATCCAAGATGATGGACCCGACCCAAACCCAATGGGACTCAATTTTTAAGTGGGTTCAAAAGGCAAGACCCAAACCTGACCCAATTTACTGGATCCAAAAGAGGGGGGGGGGGGGGCTAAACCAGTTAAAATCATTTCGGATCCATCAGGTACCCATTGACAGCCATAATAGGCCCCTATCTTCTCAAGAATTTGGAAAGTCCCTGTTCCACATAAGATCCAAGTCATTGGGCAGATAGCTAGTTTGGACAAGTTATACCTAACATTTTGATACATACACACTTTCCTTGACTTTGGTAATGCACAGTCCAAATGCTAAAAAAGTGCATATAATAAAATGATGATTTCTCACACAAAAACAGTTGGATCGTAGTGTTATTACCCAACTAGAGAACATATATAGCTAACTGTGTATGACATCCGGCCCACACAATAGGTAGTCCATACCGTGAAGATAACCTAGCACAAAAATCAGGCCAATCCACTTGATGCAGGCTGATCATGGCCCATGATCCATGGACCAGACCCATTAAGCCCAAGGCCTAGGATGAGTAGTATCGAGGCATCTTGAATTAAATAAAAACTTAATTCTTGCACTTAGCTTGAAGGTGCCTATACTTAGGTGGATCCTCCCCGTCAGCGGGCTACGCCAGTTCCAGTTGATCCTCCCCATCAGCCGGCTGCGCTACCACTCCCCAAGGGAATTGGGTTAGTACTTTGGACCAAATGGGCAGTTTCCATTCTTTTCCATGGTGCAGCCCACTTGATGAGTGGATTGGACTGATTTTTGCAATAGGCATTCTTCATGGTGGGGGCAACCTTGTTGACTGATTGGTTGTACATACTTAACACACAGGCCATTAAGCACAAGTTGGGCGATGACACTATCGCCCAACTAGTTGAGGGTCAGACCTCTTATAAAATAGAATTGACAGAGATATCAACTCACCCATCAGGCGAGCCACATCTGCACTTTGGACCAAAAGGACAGTTGTCACTGTTTTGTATGGTGTGCCCCATCTGATGAGTTGATTGTCCTACTTTTGCGCCAAGTGTTCTTAATGGCAGGGCAACCTTAAAGACTGATTGATTGTTTTACACACTCAACACATAAGCAACAACACACTAGTTGGGCAATAATGATATTGTCCAACTAGTTGTGTGCAAGACCTCTTCTAAAATGGAATGGGCATTTATATCAATTCACACATTAGGTGGGTAATATCAATCATTTGGACCAGACGGGCAGCAGCTGTCCATTGTTTTCTATTGACCACCAATGGACCAGACCGCCCAGGCCAAACAAAATCAAATTTTTGAATAGGCCCAACACCACTAATTAAAAATCCAGGCCAACACTGGCACCAGGCACAGCACATTGGCAGTCTTGCTGAAGCTGACACCAGGCCTAGCCCATTGACAGTCTTGGTGTGTCCGACCCGATGAAGGGCCCTGATTTTTTTACTAGGTGTTCTTCAAGGTGGGGTGACCTTCCAGTTGGATTGAATTCTGTACACGCTGGTTGGACATGACACAATCCTCCAACTGGTTGTGTGTGAAACATCCTCTTATAAAATAGAATGGGTGTAAAATATCAATTCACTCATCAGGTGGGCCACATCTGTACTTTCAACCAGATGGGCAGTTGTAATTGTATTCTCTGCTGGGTCCCGCCTGATGAATGGATTGGGCTGATTTTTCCCTATGATGGGTCCCATCTCAACAATGCAGTCGCCAATTGTTCTCTCTCCTTCTTCAAGGCACTCAGCACTCAGTGAAACAGGGAAACACGCTGAAATTTGGTGTATGGCCAGATACGCTATAATTAATATTGGGGATTGCAATTACATGGAGATTCAGTGTATGAGAAGTGGGGGGACTCACCGTGTCGTTTGGCTGCACCTGGATTGTAAAGTGGCTGCCTTTCAGCGTCTTCACCGTCAGCTTCATCGCGGACCGCCGAAAGATCCGAGTACGGATCGATTGGAGAGATGCGGTGTGGGACCACCGAATCGATGGCCTCGATTTTGAGCTGGGAGCGAAACCCTAGAGAGAAAACCCTAGGGCAGACTGCAGAACAGAGAGAGAGAGAGAGAGAGGTTGGTGGGGGGAGTTTGGGAAACGGTGGTATTAAAAGACCGCAATCCTCTACAGCCCCTGTTGTACCCAGCGGGTTACGACACCCGAGCTGTGTGGGGCCCACCCAGTAGTGTATGTGAAATCCACTCCGTCCATTAGGTGATTACATCTATGTTATAGGTTTAAATAAAAAAATTCAGTCCTATTCAAAACTCAGGTGGGCCACACCATATGGTGATGGGACCCCAACCATATGATTGTACGCGGGACCATCATGGTGTTTGTATTTCATCCAACCGGTTCAACAAGTTTGAATCCACGGGATCAATGAACTTCATAAATTCATCCTGCAAAAGAAATTGGATTAGCCACATCACGTGAACTTAAGATATTTTAGCCGTCTCCCCATGGTGTTTCCCACCTGAGTTTATAATCTTAGTGAATTTTTATATTTACGGATAAAATAATGTTTATAACCTGATTAACGGAGTGGATTTTAAATATGTACATTTTGGATCCGCAGATCTCGGGTGTTGTACGCCCTGCGTAAGTAGTGGATTTCGGTCTGTATCGCGAGGCTTTGATATATATAATTACGGGGAAAACGGTAGCGTGCGTTTGGCATAGCTGACTAAACTGTGGCAATTCATCTGGTTGGTGTACTTCGGAGAGAAGTCAGACCGTCCGAATGATGGGGCCCACTGGGGATGGATCATGACCTGAATACCGAACTGAGTGGATGATTTTATCATGTTATTTCACTTGATGGATGTGGACTATTGAATATTTTCTTTCTAACCGTTCATTTAATGAGTGTGATAGAGAATTGACGATCATGATTATCGTGAATTTTGGATTACGCTCCATTTCAACGGGTGCCACCGTCTGGACGGTGAGGAGTGGCATTGAAGGATGTTGTGTATGTGGTGCATGAGTTTCACTGTACGCGGATTCCATGGAATCGGATTCGGATCTACAAACGTCGGTAGATCCCGAACTGTGGGTCCCACCGTACATCCACGCCATCCATCCATTTTGACTTAATCACGGGCAGGGGTGATTGGCTATTAAAAACTTGCTGAGGCCAAGAAAAGTCTTGGATTAAGCTAATGTTTGGATTAAGGGCATGTTTGATCCATGGTACTATTAGATGGACGCGGATTGCGTCCTACCCGCTCCCGGACGGTAATCCGTACGGGCAGGGCTCTGTGGAGCCCACCGTGATGTAACCGTTTTATCCCGCCGTCCAACGAAATTTTCAGAAAATTTTAATATGTGAACCAAAAAATGAGGCAGGTCCAAGGCTTGAGTGGACCACAAAGTGGGGACGTCCACCATTAAAAGCTTCTTCAGAGCCAGAGAAGTTTCGGATCAAGCTGATATTTGTATTTTCACTTCATCCACGTCTACCTAACCTTATGAATAGGTTTTATGGTAAAAAAAGCATCACATGGGCCCTTAGAAAGGTTTCAACGGTGGGTGTCATATCAATGCAGGTTCCCTTGGTGTGGTCCACTCAAGCCCTGAACTTACCTCATTTTTTGGTTCACGTATTAAAATTTTCTGAAAATTTTGTTGAACGGCAGGATAAACAATTACATCACGGTGGGCTCCACAGAGCCCTGCCCGGACGGATTACCGTCCGGGAGGGGGTAGGATGCAATCCGCGTCTCTATTAGATGGGATTAACATCATTGTTGAACAATGATTGTATGTATGGAAATACCATGCAGCCATCCAATCCCATATTTAGGATAAAAATTTTGCCATCGGAGAATACCTTATTAATAGCTCAATTGGTAGACTGAGTGGAGATACCTCGTTTCAACACTTGAGGTATTAGTATCGATCCCTAGTGGGGGTGGCTAACATGGAGTGTGTGTACTGACATGGGTGTGTACTAATAAGCTAACCCAAAAAAAAAAAAAGTAAGTAAAATCATGTTTGGTGGACAATTATATTGTAATCAATGGGCCAAATTCACAAAGGATGTCTTTCACTTTCACTTGTACATATATATAACCAGAATGTCATGTGTAGACAATGTATATGGATAGATAGCATTGATAAACGCATGCATCAATGTGAGGCCTACACACAAAATGTAATTCAATGAAACTAAATGCAATATCACCCCCACCTAATTCCAACCTTTTTATCCTCTCCAAATGCTGGATTGAATAGGACGGTACCAAATGCATGTGTAACACATGTGTCACTAAACTATTATTCCATTGGGCATGTGGCCCATCTATAATGTCCCAAAATAATTAGATTATCAATTGCATCACTATAATTACTTTAATATGATGATCAGCACCGTCCAAACATTTCTATGTAAATCAACGGTTAAAAATCATTAGTTAGCCACTTAGACATTATCTTATGTTTGTAGCCCATTCCAGACTTAAAATTTCATTGTTTCCAAGCACAGCATACATTTCAACGAACTTACACATGACGTGAAATGAGTCATCAAAGGTATGAAAGTTCCAATGAGAACCGGTCCTAGGAGAGCTTATCTCTCTAGACACACATAAACACATGTATATATACAGAAATGCTCACCAGTGCACCTTTGCGCACATTTCATGTCATGGGCACAAGATCTTAATGGTCCATGTGCTGCACCACCCCTTGAAACTCTATAGGCCCAATTTTCAACCTGATCCAAAACTCTGGTGGGCCATAGCAAAGAGAAATGCAAATCAAGGGAGGAAATTATTTTCTTTTGTCATGGCCCACCGGAGTTTTATATCAAGTTGAAAGTTGGGCTAATAAGGTTTCAAGGGGTGCCGCATCACATGAACCGTTCCGATTCTGTGCCCATGACATGTGTGCAAAGGTGCAAATAGGTGCTCACATAAGAAGGTGAGCAGGTGAGCATTCTTATGTGTGTGTGTGTATGTGTGTGTGTGTGTGTGTGTGTGTGTGTGTGTGTATACACACACACACACACACACATTATATTTGTTATTTTACAACCATACAAATGACATTTTTTGTTGATGAACCACGATTTGAATATGTCCTAAGGATGCTGATTTGGATATGAATAGAGAATCTTGATATGGATATGAGCAAATAAAATAAATAAGTATGGACCTTATTATAGATCTAATTTTGGATTCAAATCTCATTTTGATTTCTAATTGAGAAAAAACTTTCATACCTTAATGGAGAGTTATGGATGCACATTGGTGTTTAAAGGAGTGTCTGAGTGTGTGCATTCATATATGGGGCATGTCGCCCATTGTTTCCACTAAGGGATCATCATTTTTTGTCTTATTCATAGATGACTACTCTATGAAAGTATGAGTTTATTTGTTGAAAAATAAATCAGATGTATTCACCACATTTAAGGTAAGGAAAATCAATTGATGAGAAGCAGACAAGACATGAACTAAAGGTTTTAAGAACAGACAATGAAGTGAATTCACTTCAAAAGAATTTAACCAGTTTTGTAAAGATGGGGGATTACAAAGCACAATACAGTAAAGCACACATTTAAACAAAATTGTGTAGTGGAATATATGAATCGAACTCTCTTGGAAAGAGCTTGAAGCATGTTAAGTAATGTTGGATTGAGCAGTGAGCTATGGACTGAGGCCATGAATATGGCTTGTTATCTGGTAAATAGGTCCTTGTTTACGCCGATCAACTGTAAAATTCCTAAAGAAGTGTGAGTAGTCATGATGTTGTCTACTTAGAGTTCCATGTATTTGGCTGCAATACTTACTCTCATGTGTTATCAGTTGATAGAAATAAGTTAGACCAAAGAGTGAAGAAACTTACCTTTGTGGGTTATAGTAATGGCATAAAAGGGTATAGACTATAGGATCAGGGTCACTCGGAAAACCACTATGAGCAGCGACGTCAGGTTTAATGAAGATTTTTTGTCATGCATGGACAAAAATAAGGTATTAGAAAAAATTAGTGGTGATTGATGTTGAAATCGAAAGGGACGAGACATAGTTTGAAGCTAACCTACAAATAGAGGCACGGGTGTAAGTGGATCAGCCACCTCTCATAAGAAAATTATCGTGAGATCGCAGATTACCGGCCAGATACAGAGATAACTCGAATATTACATTCGCCCTCATTACGAATGAGGATGGTATGTTTACCTTACAGGAAGCACCGGATGACCCAGATGTTGAAAAGTGGATAGAGATCATGCATGACGAGATGGACTTTCTGCATAAGAATGTGACGTGGGAGCTAGTGGAGCTTCCAATGGAGCGTAAATCAATCGGTTGTAAATGAATTTACAAGAAGAAGCAAGATAAATACAAGGCGAGATTGGTCGCGAAAAGGTATGGGCAGAAACATAGTGTCGACTTTAGTGAGATTTCTACG
Organism: Magnolia officinalis; assembly: GCA_021015155.1. Taxonomy (NCBI): domain Eukaryota; kingdom Viridiplantae; phylum Streptophyta; class Magnoliopsida; order Magnoliales; family Magnoliaceae; genus Magnolia; species Magnolia officinalis. The sequence goes on from JAJHSJ010000015.1 coordinate 55,057,355, forward strand.
CCCGTGCTTAAACAGGTGTTTATAAATTTATATTGGCACTAGTTACTCAATACAATCTGGAATTAGGACAAGTGAATGTAAAGACTGCTTTCTTACATGGGGAGTTGAAAAATCAATTTTACATAAAGCAGCAAGAATGGTTCAATTTACAAGGGACCGAGAATAAAGTTTGCAGGTTGAGGAGATCGTTGTATGGCTTGAAGCAGTTGCCTAGGCAGTGGTACAGATGGTTTGATACTTTCATGATGGGTCAATGATTTACTAGGAGTGAGTATGATCATTGTGTATATTACAAGACATTGGATAGTGGACAATTCATTACACTAGTATTGTGCGTAGATGACATGCTTATCACCAATCATAGCATGTCTAAGATCGATACGTTCAAGACTTAGTTGTCAAGGACATTTGAAATAAATGATCTGGGGGCTGCAAAGAATATTCTTAGTATAGATATTCACATATATAGAAAGATGAGTATACTACAATTATCACAGGCATAATACCTTAAGAATGTATTGATTAAGTTCAGTATGGACAAAACGAAACCGGTTAGCTCACCCCATGCATGCTGCTCACTTTAGGCTTTATTCAGAACAATTCCCAACTATATATGAAGGAAACCAGTGATGTCTCATGTGCCCTATTCAAGCATTGTTGGCAGTTTGATGTATGTCATAGTCTCTATGAGATCAGATACTTTACGTGCAGTTGATGTTGTGAGTACATACATGTCTAACCCCAGCAAGCAACACTGGGAGGCAGTGAAATGATTATCGAAACGAGGTACAGTGGACTATGTCTTAACGTTTAAAAAGATAGAGGATAGGTTGATAGGTTATGTGAATATCTATTAGGTGGGTGATGTAGATAATAGAAGGTTGACTTCCGACTACTTATTTATTCCAGCGGGTGGTGCGATCAGATGGATGTCGAAGCTTCAATTTGTAGTGCCTCTTTTCATAACCAAAATTAAGTATAAGGCAGTGACAGATGCTTTCAAAGAAGGTGTTTGGTTGAGAGGAATGATAAATCAACTTAGGTTTCAATAGGAGGTCGTGCCAGCTAATAGTGACAACGAAAGCACAATTAATTTGGCTAAAAAAACTGCTTGAGGATGGTGGTGTGGCTTTAAAGAATATCCACACAAGCTTGAAATCGACTGACATGCATACTGATGTGTGATGAGGATCAAGCACATTCCTAACATACATGGACTAAAAGAAGTCCAAGGAGAAATCAACAAAATTCAGCATAGTTTAGATAGGTCGACATGTCAAAATTCTGTCTGAAAATTCAGATTGCTTGCTGGCTGATTTTGTCAGTTTAGACAGGTCGAAATATTGTTCCGAATTGCTTTTTGGCTAATTTATGCCAGTTTAAACAAGTCGACAGATCTTATCGACATGTCGAAATCTAGTTTGACAAGTTGACAAATCAGGTCAACAGGTTGAAAATTGCAAAATTTGTAGTTTAAATCTCTAGACACTTTTTGTTTATTTCGACAGGTCAACGATAAGTCGACAAACAACATAAATTTATACATTTTTTGGAATTGGTTTCCTTATTTGATTAGAACTCTTTGATTACGTTTCTAGGGTTTGTTTAGGATTATTTAAAGGGTGTTAAACTCATTTTTATATTTAATCAATCAATAAATTTATAAATTTCTTATTTTCTTTCTTGGATTTGAGAAACCTTTTGTGGATTCAAGAGTGCCTTGTGGATCAAGGTATTTATTTATCGAGGAAGACGGTGATCAACCTCATCATATCCTCCCCTGCATCAGTGGTATCCGAGAGAGGCTTTTCCTCACATCAGTGGCTTTTAATGACGAGTTGATCACAATACCATGGACGGTGCTCCGAGGAGTTATCCTTTAACAGTGACAGCTTTTAATGAGGTGTAACGAGAGTATCAACAAGTCATATAAGGGTTGCAGGATGTTATCAATTGCATGACAGAGCCTTATGGCAACTCCGTATTCATGGTGATGATCCACCCCGGTAGGTACTGAAATTAGTAATCGCACTAATCATAGGGCGAAGCTGGCGGTGAATCGTTAAATCACACCCAATAAGGTGGGATCCAACAACATGATTCCCTAAAATCTTAGATGAGGCATTGATCGGATAGATCGGACGGATTGAGAATTCAGCACAAAAGTCGATCTTCCTAGTTTCAACATTAACTCCATATCAAAGACTTCCTCGATTGGCTGCTGGAAGTCGAGCACTTCTTTGACTACATAGAAATCCATGAGGAGACGAAGGTTAAATTGGTGTCGTATAAGTTGAAGGGTGGAGCTTCAACTTGGTGTGGCGACTTCAACTCGAGCAGACGAGACAAATAAAAGCACCAATCCATACACGGCCGCATATGAAGCAATTGTTGGGTACACGATTCCTCCCTCGCAACTACGATCAAGTATTGCTCCAATAATTCCAAAATTATTAGCAGGATAACCGATCGGTGAGAAGATCATTCAGATAAGTCCTATTGTTTGTTGGTGAGAAGTGACCTAGTTGAGAAAGAGTCGCGATAAGCCGCCAGATTTGTTAGTGGCGTACATGTGGCTCATGTGGAAATAGAGAACTAATTCAATGCTTCTACAGTGGATGAACAACCTTTCATGAATGAATAGGATTTCATCGAACACTCTAAGGAGACGTGAGTGATGGCGGCATTGGTATAAAAGGAAGCGGATGATGAGTCCGTGAACATTTTAGAATATGCAAAACTAGTGTTGCAAGAATTGAAGGCAATTGTGCGCAGCGAACTTCCTGACGAATTGTCCCCTATGTAGGAGATTGGTCTTTCTCAGGTTGAGTTTGTCTTCAACAACCCAAAGAATCAACCTACCGACCATGCCCAATTTGAGGTTGTATATGCCCGAGTTTCTAAACCCTTACTCAACTTATTTTCATTGCCTAAATTACCTAGGTAGGGTGTTGTGGTGAAGAATTTGACAGTTTGGGTAGCAACTATTCATGCTGATGTCTAAGAGAAATCAGAGAAGCCTGTTGCAGAATACAAGAAGAGGCTAATAAATATTGATATATGAAGTTGAATACGTATTGTGAACCAAGTCCATTGAAGAACTCAAGGAAATTGAACACATACCATGAACCAAGCTTGAGGACGAGTTTTTTTCAAGTGGAGGGGTATGATGTAGCACGAGGATCAAGCACATTCCTAACACACACGGACTGGAAGAAGCCCGAGGAGAAATTGACAAAATTCAGCATAGTGTTGATAGGCCGACCTTTGTGGTCGACAAGTTGAAATTTTGCCTAAAATCCTAGATTGCTTGCTAGCTGATTTATGTCAGTTTAGACAGGTCGAAACATGTCAAAATATTGTTCTAGATTGCTTGTTGGCTGATTTCTGCCTGTTTAAAAAGGTCGATAAATCTTGTCAGTGAGTTTAAATCAAGTTATATAGGTCAACAAATCGGGTCGACGAGTTGAAAATTGCTTAATTTCTGGTTTAAATCTCTAGACACTTTTTGGTTGTTTTGACCTCTCGACTCAATGGGTCAATAAACAATGGAAACTTACACATTTTAAAATTTATTTCCTTATTTGATTAAAACTCTTTAATTATATTTTTTAGGGTTATTTAAAGGGTGTTAAACTCGCTTTTATTATTCATTCATCTATCGACTAAAAACTTCTTATAAATTTTATTTATTCTCGTGGATTTGAGATTTTTCTCTTATGGATTCAAGGTATTTATCGATCGAGGAAGACGGTGATCGACCTCATCACGTTACTCCTTACGCCACTTACCAAGGTGATTCCTATATATATAGCAGTTTAAGTTATGCATAACTTCTTTGGGCTTGGTGAAGGCTTAATGAAAGCGAAGTGTGCACAAGAAGCAATGATGAAGCTGTGATGGAAGACGTGAGAGATGGTGATGGCAATATAGCAATGGATCGTGAAGATTGAATTCATAGTGGAGATTGTAAAATGGATGTCTTCAATCTGTGCAAACCCTGGAGACATTAATCAATCAACAGCCTTACTCGATTAATCGAACATCTCCAGAATTAGACAGATTGCTCACTGGACAGTTTTGGACCATGCTCGATCGATCGATCAACAATATTCAGAAAAATCTTTTTTTACTCTCTGTATAATTTTAGACTAGTTCGATCACTTGAGCTTTGGTCTGCTCGATCGATCGACGCTGAGATTGACAGCACGCTCGGTTATGCGTAAGTACAAGATTTGTTTCCTATTCTAGTTGTGATAGTATATATATCGGGTGTAGTTGGGATTAGGGAAGGCTAAGGGTTTTTTAAGGCGTTCCTAATGGTTTTAGAGAAGAAAAGCCTGGGTTTCGGGATATTTGAAGATTCAAAAGGACTGTCATTATTGTAAGTGCATCATCATTTTAGTGTTTTACCGATCTCGTTTTCTACCATAACTTTTCACTTCTTAAATACATCAAATACATCAGATTTATGTTTTAAGAAATAAACCCACAGTTTTCTGGTAGCATCATCAATAAAGGAAACAAAATAACGTGAGCCACCAAGAGATAATACCTGTGCTGGTCCCCACACATCAGTGTGTACAAGCTCTAACAAATGTGTCTCTGGAGCGCGTCCCGTCTTCTTGAAGCTTACCCTCTCTTGCTTGCCATACACGCGGTCCTCGCAGAATTCCAAGTCAATAGACTTCCGCCCTGTTAGCTTCCCTTTTGACAATAACACTTTCATCATTTTCTCACTCATATGTCCCAACCTCTGATGCCATAACTGCCCATTCACTTCAGTTGATGCGACTGTGAGTGAACTATATGATCCTGAAGTCACATACAAAGTATCTTCCTTCTTACCTCGAGATATTACCAAGGCACCTTTTGTGATATTTCAGGAATCACTGGTGAATGTCGTCACATAACCGGTATCGGCCAACTGTCCCACCGAGATCAAGTTACGTTTCAAACTCGGTACATGTCTGACATCCTTCAATTTCAAAACCGTTCCGTCTTTTTTATTTACACGAACGTCCCCCTTTCCAACAATACTGCACGGCTCATTATCACTTAGGCAGACTCTCCCAAAGTCACCTGATACATAATTACGCAGAACTTCCTTACATGAAGTGGCATGAAACGAAGCACCCGAGTCTATAACTCAAGACTCATTCCTCGTATCAAGAGACAAGATCAATGCCTCTGTGTCACTCTCCTCAGATAGATTCACTGAATCCTTCCCGCATTAAAAGTTTCATTTTTGTTTCTTGAGCGTCCTGCAATCATGTTTCATGTATCCATTCTTGCCGCAATGCCAACACCCATTTTTGTCTTTCGGTCCCTTGAACTTCTTCCTCGACTTAGAATGTCTGTGTTTATTGCCTCCTTTATTCAGCGATCTTCCTCTTCCTTCAACATTTAGAGCATTCCCTAAATCCCTTGAAACTCCTGATGTCATTCTTCTAGATTATTCTTTGAGAATTAGACCGGCCACATCATTAAATTTCAACTTTGTCAATCCTAAAGAATTGCCCACAGCAATCACCAAACCATCCCAACTGTCTGGCAAACTGGACAAGATCAATAACGGCCTGACCTCATCCTAAAAAATAATGCCAACGGATTTCAACTGGCTCGTGACTGTATTGAACTCATGTAGATGTTTAGCCACGCTCCCACCATCTGACATCTTCATGTTGAATAGTTGTTTCATAAGATAAACCTTATTGGACGCTGAGGGTTTTTCATGCATGGTGGCTAGGGTTTCCATTAATTCTTCTGTGGTTTTCATCTTGGATATATTGAAGGCGACGCTCTTAGATAAAGAGAGTCGGATCGTTCCTAAAGCCTTCCTATTGAGTAAAAACCATTCATCATCTGTCATCTTTTCTGGTTTCTTCTTTTTTCCTCCTAGAGGAATATAGAGGTCCTTCTGATACAGATAATCCTCCATCTGCATCTTCCAGAAGGTAAAGTTTGAACCATCAAACTTCTCAATTATAATCTTCCATTATTCTGTTATCGCTCCCAATAGAACTAAATCAATAGCTCTGATACCAGTTGTTGCGCAGCACGCCAACAACGCAGTGAACCGAGATCCAATGTCAAGTCTCACCTACAAACGATAAACAAGAAGAAATATAAATTAGAAAAAGAATCAAAGCATTCCAAATAAACCACAAGATAAGATATACGTGAAAAAACCCCAACAAGGGTAAAAAACCACGAATGCAAACTTCCACTATAAAGAAAAATGAAGATTATAAGGCAATATACTAATCTCTCCCTTTAAAGTACATAGAAAACAATTTGCCATACCTTAGAATTATTTCCCATACCCTAGAAAAGCCCTAGGAACACCTATTTATAGTTTAGACAACTTCCCTTTCGCACCCTTGCGAAAATCGACTCAAATTTCCGCAGTCCGCATCAAATCCGGAAATGAATCTGCGTAACCTCGATTGGTCGTGAAGGCTGCACGACCGGTCGAGAGGACCCCACGACTGGTCGAGAATGACACACGACCGGTCGAGCACCTCGGACCCAAAAAACTGATGCTCGCTAGACTTTGAGTCGAGCCAGTCCACGACTGCTCACGACCGGTCGAGCAGACCCCACGACCGGTCGAGCAGGGGCCACGACTGGTCGTGCGACCCCCAAATGTGGCTCTACATCTCAACACAAACACCATGATGGGTCCCACACATGGACATATGGTTGGCGTCCCATCACCATGACGAATCCGAAATCGGATTGCGCACTGAGTAACCCAATACGCTCTTATCGTATTGAGTAAACTCTGTTGGGCCCACCGTGAATATATATGGTTTATCCTAGCTGTCCATCGATTTTTCCAGCTAATTTTAGGAGTTGATCCCAAAATTGACGCATATCCAAAGCTCAAGTGAACCATCCAAAAGGAAACAGTGGGAATAATGATTTCCACCATTGAAACCTCCCTAGGGCCCACAACGATGTTTATTTTTTTATTCAACCTGTTCATATGATTACAAAGACATGGATAAAGGGAAAACATAAATATCAACTTGATCCGAAACTCCTGTCACTTTATTTTTGGGCTGAATGCTTAAAATTATCTGTTAAAAGCGATGGACGAAGTTGATAAAATGAATAAATCAAGGTGGGCCCCACAGAACTTACTCAATCCGGTAACTTAGTAGGCAATCCGCTTCCGACGAGTCCACCTATACAAATCTAATTCCTTTAGACGTTGTTGGTGGTAATTGATGATAATTGCACATTTTGTATGCGTCTGGCACCTGTAGTCAATTTTAAATGAAAAGCTGCATTTTTATGTATTTTAAAATCCCTTCTCTTGTCATGAAGCCATTTAGTTTTGTATAAAAGTAACTTTGTCAGCTCCCTTTCAAAGGTTGGAAATATCCTGAAACAATCCAATTATCATTCACATTACTAAAATCATAAAAGCAGAATGATCCACACTGTCCAAACATTAACAATCTAATCGACAAAAGAAAACAAATGCTAGTGAGTTGTGTCGTTTGGGATCCTTTGCAATAGCGGCCCACCTAAGACTCGAAATTTCATCAATTTTTAAATTTTTTTTTTTGCTGGAGTATATATTCTAATCAACTTATTACAATAATTTTGCCAAATATCATGTATGCATGCTGATATGTGGCATCAAAGCCAATTTACTCAATCAAACTCAAAATTCACGTGAGCATTTAACAAAATGGAATGCATTTCAATTATATGAAGCCAAACACACCTAAAGATTCTAATACACATGGATTCTAATTCATATAAACTAACACACGACTAAATATTTTTGGGCACATTGATTCCATGGTAATTGTGATTTAGGTTATGATTCATACTTAATGGAAGCTATCAAATGAGCCTCAAAATGTCACATATGATCACACCACCTGCCTTAAATTTTTATTTATTTATTATTGTTATTATTTTTTGTTAGCTCGTTAGTACACCCACTATCAGTTCACATTTAATTGTTAGCCACCCCCACTAGGAATTCGATACCAAGACCTCAGTGATGAAATGATGTATCGTACACCACCTAGCTTGAACTTAAACCATCCACGTAACGTGTAAAAATCCAATTCACTTCAGCATCCAGATAATAATGCCTGCTTGCATACATTGGTACTGGCTTGGGTATGTCATGAGAGTGCTCTACTTACTAAAAGAAACATGTGGTAGATGACAGAGTTAGGTGGGCAGTAGATAATGCTGCATTTAGTTCAAATGTGGTTTGACAGGTTCGTATTTGGAATTGTTTGTTTGATGGGCCATTGGACAGACCATAACCTTAAAATGTTTTAGGATATGATAATTACAACCATTTGATCAATGTAGCTCGGTATGGATAAACAGACCAATGGTACAGATTACCTAACAACGGGTCGCACTTGTAAGAGTTGAAGATGAGGGAAGCGGATTGCATGCTGTGCCACGCACCGCCAATGTCGTTGGTGTGTTGACATCACCAAATTTTGTCGGGCCCACCATGATGTATATATTATCTATGGAACACTCTCAACCGTTCAAATTCTCTCGTATAGGTAGATGGTTGAGAAGTGAAGCAAACCATTGGTTTAAATTCAACTTGAAAAGGACTTTTTTTTTTTTTCTTTTTTTTTTTAACGAGAATTTCCAATCAACAGTGGGACTTCATAAATTCAATATATCAATGGTCTAGATAGGAAAACATCGACCCCTCTTATAAGAACTGGAAACACATGTAAAGCCTTTAAGAGGAAGTTCTTGCGCTAGAAACGTAGGTGGGACCCACTATGATGTTCGTGAGAAATCCTCCCCATCCATCTGTTTTGTGAGTTCATTTTAGAGCATGAGGCAAAAAAAATGAACCATATCCCATGCTTAAGTAAACCAAAAATGTGATAATTGAACATCCACGGTTGAAATATTTGTGGGGCCAAATAGGTTTTGAATCAAGCTAATATTTTTATTTTCAGTTCAAGAATTAGTTTATCAACGTATGTATGGTAGGAATTTTCATAACTATCTTTTCCTTTAGCATGGCCCACCTGTGTCTTGGATCCTACTCACTTGTGGTCTAATCTCTTAAAATAAGCTCACAAAACGGATAGACTAAGTGAATTCCTGGCAAACATCACGGCGGGCCCACCTAAGTTTCCAGGTAGGAACTTCCTAAGAAATGCCTCCGAAGAAGAAATCCGCATCCTATGCATAGCATAAAATTCCTCCTTCGCGCATTAACGTGGAGGCCGGTTCCTTTGGACTCTGATTAGCTACTGACAGGTTGATTATCTATAATGGCTACTTAAGTGACGTTACCAGGTTATGTGGGACTCACCATGATGTATGTGTTGTATCCACACCGTCTATCCATTTGGTGATATAAATTTAAGGTAAATATCAAATAACGAGTCAGATCCAAAGCTCGAGTGGACCCCACAACAAAAAACAGTGGAGAGGGTGCTATCTACCATAGAAAATTTCTAAGGGCCACAAAAGTTTTTGATTAAGCTGAAATTTGTGTTTTACCTTCTTTCATGTCTGTCTTAACTTATGAACACGTTGGAACTTAGATAAACATCATAGTAGACCTTAGAAAGGTTACAAAGGTAGGTGTCACTCTTCCCACTGTTTTTTGTAGTAGGGTCTACTACAGATTTGGATCTGACTCATTCTTTCTCTCATACCTTAAAATCATATCTCCAAATGGATGAATGAGGTAGAAATATCACGTACATCATGGTGGGTCCCACATAATTTGCTGACGTCACTTCAATAGCAAGTCTCCCTACCCAACCTGTCAGTATCTAATTCGCCTCAGGTTCCTTTGCCATAATTGCAAAGGAAATAGAACTCTTCAATGGTTGCAGATGGGGCCAATGTGATGTATTTATTGCTTCAAATCAAATACCACGTGGTCCACTTGGATTTAGAGTCAATTAGGTGGTTATTCATCATTTTTCCACGGTGGTGACTCACCTAATGATTTGATTTTCGTTTTCTGAATTGATTAATGCCTACAAGGTGGTTGATCAACTAATTTTTAGGGAGTCCAATTTTCATGGAGAGGCAATCATTCCACATGATAGGATGCGATACAGACACTGAGGTGGCTCCACACGCAACAGCTGTAGTGGTAAGCTCCTATAAAACGATCATTTGGTGGATCCCTGACAGAGGGCTAGTAGATTTATGTGCTTTACATCCACGTCATCCATTCATTTTCATAGCTCATTTTAGGGTTGATAAAAAAATAAAATGAATTATATTCAAATGGCAGGTGGATCACACACCACACGAAATGGTGGTAATCTAATACCCACTATTAAAAAGTTACCCGGGCATCCAAATGTTTTTTCCATTCAACTTTTCTTAGGGCCTGTTTGGAAGCATGGATTTGGAAACCCTTGGATTCAGAATCTAGGGGATTTGAAATCCCCTGCATTTCAAATCCTCCTTTGTATTTGGCCCCTTGTATCGGGAATCAACTTTAATCCCAAAGTAGCTATGCATGCTATATGTATGGGGGTTGAAATTTAATTACTACGTCAATTTGAATATATCTAATATTTGATGTATGTAATGTTTGACATAATGGTTATAATAAGTTCCACTTATGGCCCATGAACCTTTTTAAGCCCACTTATTTTTAGCTTCCAAGAATAAGCCCCAGTTGTACGGACAACTTTTCACAGGTCAAAAATGCCCTTGTTTTATCAATTTCACTCCATTCACTCCCTTACACTCGAACACACGTCTGAACTCATCTTTGCCATCCCTATTCCTTCTTTTCACCCATTTTCTTTATTAAATCTCCATAGAATCTCCATCCTACTATCACATTATATCTCCATGTTCCATTCTACTCAAGGCTACATGCATTCGTTTTATGAGAGGACGTGAATGCATTGATAAACGTGAAATGTCGTATGCTTTTCTCCAAAGAACGTGTTTCACATCAACACACTCTTGTTCTTTTTCTTGAACACGGATTTCACTGATACGGTAGCTGTGGGAGGTAAGGACGTTTAAATTCTTAAGAAATTACCTAGAAGTTTGTGGTCAATTTCATGCATTTCTAAGTCAATTTTACGTGGTTATCCAATAAACTTCAAGAAGTTCGCGGTCAATTTGACGAAGTTTCATGGTCAATTTCACTTAGGGCGTGTTTGGATTTCGGGCCTAGGTGGTACAATATTGTATATTTTAATAAAATATACATTTCATGAGGTTTGAATCCAAATATCAACATGTTGTCTGCTGGTAGCCGAGTATGTCACCCGAACCATTTTGGGTCGTCCATGCGTCTCATCAGTCAGATGACAATGCAGGCCGCAGTGCAATGCTTTCATTGCACTGCACCGCCATATCAGAGAGATGTAATCTTTCCCTCAACAAGCTCAGGATCCGCAAGATCTGTCTCAACTGCACTTTCCTTCGGCCCTTTGTTAGGCTGATTATCGAGGCCGATTCCGATTCCGATTGTTGAGGCCAATTTTCGAGGCCGATTGTCGAGGCTGAGACCGATTGTCGAGGCCGATTCTGATTGTCGAGGCCGATTCTGATTGTCGAGACCGACTCCGATTGCTGAGGCTGATTCCGATTGTCGAGGCTGAGACTAATTGTCGAGGCCGATTCCGATTCCGATTGTTGAGGATTGATTCCGATTATCGAGGTCAATTTCGATTGTCGTGGCCGATTGTATAAGACGATTATCGAAGCCGATTATCGGTGCCGGTTGTCGAAGCCGATTATCGGTGCCGGTTGTCGATACCGATTATGAGTATGTGACAACATAGCATCATGATACATGCCCATATGCATCATCTGCATGTTTGATATGAGATGTGATTGAGCATTGCATATGTCATTGGGCAGGTTGCTATGAGACTCCCTAATAGGCGGAGATTGTCTCACATGAGCGCATGGTATGCGCAAGATTGATGCATGACTGGATTGTATGACTAATGCATCTTGCATTGTATGTTGTGATTATTGTACGCTTCAGCGACATCAGGGCCGTAGCCTCCACAGGCATGTTGTGGATGGCCAGATGGAACACCGAAAATTTGTTACTAGCATTGGACTGCTATAGATGGCCCTGAGTGAAAATCCTTAAACCCTCTTAGTACTAGAGGACACCCCAACGTCGAGACCCAGTGGATACATGAGCGCCTGAGTGCCGAATACTAGAAGGCTGCGTCTCCCATCGTGTCGTGGTCGGTTGAGAGGAGGTGTGGCCTTACTCGCCCGAGAGTAAGGGGCATAATTAGGCTGAGTTTGACTAGCTCGTGAATAGAGGTGGGCATTTGGGACTCGATCCGGTGGATCCGACTCGAACAGACCGACTCGGTACCGTTTCGAACAGAACCGACAACTGAGATCTACCTGATCGGGTCTGGCCACCCAGATCCGTTCGTCTTTCGGATCGGGTGCGGATAGAGGTATATTCGGACCGCCCCGATCCGAATACCCGAACCAAATGGAACCGACCCGAATCGAACAGACCCGACCCGGCGGGTACTATAAATACTAAGTTTTTACCCTAACCCGACCCCTCCTTTCTTTCTTACCCTACCCGGCGAAGAACGAGCGACCCTTTTTCATTTTTACCCTAACCCCACCCTTTTTCTTACCCTACCCGGCGAGAACGAGCGATCTTCTTCCTGTTTTCACCCGATCTTCTTCCTCTTCTTCTTCAGCGCCCGCCGTCTGTCACTGTCTCGCCGTCCATCACTGTCCCGCTCGAACGAACGCACGATCCGAAGATTCCGAACCCACCGTCCGTCACAGTGCCTTCCCTGTCTGCTCGACGGTGGCCTGAAAGTATTTCTACCTCTCTATCTCTTATGCAAAATTCCAATTTCATTTTTATAATTTTTTTTCTCCCCATTTTATTTGATGCTGGAATTTGGTTCCGATTTGGATGTGGGTTTTCCTGATAGCCAAGGCAATGTGCATTCAACATGCTTTCCTAACATGTTGCAGATGTGTTTCCAACATGGTTATTTAAATAAAATGAAGCATTTCAGCTATATAACTAAGAATTAGCATGAAATTGAATGATCTTCTGCTGATGGCATGCCCCCTTATATACATATCTACAACAATAAATACCAAACAATAAAAAGGCAACAAGATAAAAATAGACGCATCTCAATGGTACATGCCCCAAGGATAATGCATATAAGTTTAGAATACAAACAATGTGCCCATCTTAATATGTAATAGATGATTTAAAACATTGCAAGCATAGTTAGGAGAAAATTGAAAATGTGGATTATCTTGATGAATTCATAATTTCCTTTATTTTATTCATTAATTTTCTGTTGGTAAATGACTTACAGAAAAAATACAAAGGTCAGCATGCACAACAGTGATGACATCATTGACATTGTGTGACTTGGCTGTCTCTTCAAGAATTCTTAAGTGGCCCTTGTTTACGTCAATTGCATACACCATACCTACATCATGAGTCCATGACAAGGCATTAGTGAAAGAGCTTTGCTAAGCCCACACACATGTTAAAGGTAGCCCATGTACATGCCATATGTACCAGCATGCAAATAGGAATGAGATACAATCTACCCATCAGAGGGCTACCTCTACATAGATACCCTGGCCCAAGTATCAGGTCAGTCCACTAGTCAGGTAGGCAATAGTTCACAATACAAATTTGTGGCTGATGAAAACTTGGCTGAAGTTTTCTAACCCATCACCTGTTTCTAATATAGTGGTCTACCTGGACCAGATTTATTTTTGGGTGAGAACAACAATTTCGTCACACCCGCTCATTGTTTGATTTGTTCTTGAATATTTACCGTCCATTTGGTGCTTGAGCTTCTCTGTTTTAAAGTTGAATATGAGATATTCATTTCAGGGGAATCAAATGCATTATCTAAACTTCACTGTTTCTGCTGTTGAGGAATTTGTTCTGGAGATCAGCTGATGATGTTTTGAATGCTTGTTTCTATTCCTTAATGTAGAAATCAATTGTCATTGGAATCTGTGAAGGTTCCGATCCATTCTCTTCATTTTTGGATTGTTGAAATGTAGATCTTGTTAAGTCCCGTTTGGATTCATTGAAATTGAAATCTAGGATCAGTGGTGGGAAATCAATTTATATTTTTTTTGTAAGGGTGAACTTTTGAGAGCATGGATATGATACATACATCATGGTGGGATGTGCCTGTCTATCCCCATATATGATGGTTATTTAGTTTTGTTTTGCCATGTTTTGTTTTTTGCAAATTGCTTGGAGTATTAATTCAAGCAATTTCCTAAGACATCTCACTGTTGACCATCGACCCAAGTCGCTAGTCATGCCCAAAAATATTTCGTAAGACAGATTAGCCTCAACAAGAAGAAGCGTCAGTCCAGCCTCTTCGACAAGGTAATAGTCATATTAATTCATTCCAGTTTCTCATCATCTACAAAGCGTTGATTGATTTCTTTTTTTTTTTTTTCTAATTATTTTTTAAAAAAATCTCTTTTGTAGGTTGGTAACAACAACATTTCAGTTCCAATTATTAATGATTCCAAGCCCAAAGATTCTCTCTCAACTGAATTTCCTGTTCCGACTCTGTCTTCTTACAGAACATGCTGTGAAGTTCATTGAAATATCCCTATGGTCGATCTTAATTCATTCGAACAAGAAACCAAATTGGGAAACCAACAAACCAAGCATATTCAATTTACATAAATTTTTTATACACTAAAATGTCTTGGAACATTTTCATACCTTTCCTGATTATGGAAATCACGAATTTTCTTAGAACTCATATGTTCCTGCTATAAAAAAAAATAAAAAATATCTTAGGTGAGATCCACATTTACTTATATTAGTTTTGTCACTCCACTAACAAAATAGTCGATGTTTGAGATTTTTGTCTTTTATTTTTTATTATTGCATTTATTTCATTTATTGTTGGATGAATGAATGGAAATTACGGATCTAAAACCATTACTGAAAGACACTTCTGAGAAAAGCTAGAGTATCGAATAACTCCCTATGTAAGATTAGTGCTTTCCATTAATGCACATTGATGGATCTTCTGCCTAAAAAATCAGGCCATTTTACTCCTTTTTTAACTCCTCTACCTGACCCCAATGTACAACAAATGGAGAGAGTTAAGCAGCCTGAATTTTTAGATAAGAACTTAACATGGATCTTCTGCCTAAAAAGGTCCTCTTGTAATGATCTTGGGTTTTCACAATAATGGTAATAATGAAATGCCTCCAATATGCAACATTGTTTAGTATTAGCATTTGCTTTTGTAGGCCTGCTTTACTTTTCATATAGAATATATTGCCATCTTGTCTTTAGAATTTCATCAGTATGCTTGTACTTATGCAGGGCAGTTTTACAGGACCTAAGATCTTTTGATGGTGTGCATTGAATTTCTTTTCACTAACTGTTTTTGTATACCTTTGCAGATTATCCAAGGGGAAGAAGAAGAAGAAGAAAAGAAGAGCTGCAATGGCCCTCTCTCTTCCTCAGATTCAACAAGAAGAAGCGATGCCATATCAACGTACAAAATCTCTCTCTCTCTCTCTCTCTCTCTCTCTCTCTCCCTTTTTTTTTTTTTTTTTTCTTGGATCAGATCCAAACCTGGGCCAATCCGATCCGACTCGGTTTTCCTGACCGAGCCTGACTCAGATCGGTCCAAGGCCACATGGGTTAGGATTGGATTGCGTCAGAGGTTCAGGACTTAGTCCCGGTTCTAACCGAGTTCGGGTCAGGCTATGCTGAACTCGGATTTGGTCGAGTTGGGCCCAATCCGATTCGACTCGGTCCGATGCCCAGCTCTACTTGTGAATGGGTCCGCTATTGCCATGTCGGGTAAATATTGGCTGACTATTGGCCAGGTGGATAATGAGGTCTCTTCCACTTGCATGGTTGAGTGTCAGTGGGCGGCGATTTGCATGTAGAGTGTACTAGACCCGGGTGATGATCTTAGAGATGAACTGTACTGATATGTGCACTTATTAAGCAGGAGTTGCATACTCATTTATTCATTCACTATCCACTCGGGCTGATGGTACGCAACTATTTGTTACGTGTACCTTCACAATGGCTAGGATTTCGATTGGGGTGCGTGACTAACCTGAAATCAGGAGTTTACCACATTGAGTCTGACTATCTAAATTAGGTATGAGACTGGTTTGGATAGAAGTCCCTTGTGATAGATCCCATAGCCTGCGATACTACGTACTATCATCCCGACTTCACACTCCAGCATAGTCATTCCATTCGCACCGCATATTGCATTACATCTGCGACATATGACATTTTGGGTTACTGTATTTCTGCATTTATACGGTCTAGATACGGCTGACGGTATTCGTGAACTCATCAGGAATTTTATATTATATTGCATCCTCAGCATCTAATATTTGGCTCTTTATGACTCCTCATTTGCGTAGTTGATATGTATTGTGTACTCTGATATTGTATGACTCATGGACTGGTTGGTATTTCTGCTTATTCTGATATCATATGATTCATGATCTTGCCAGTATTTTCGACATTGTATGATTACGACATTGTACTGAATACTTGATACTTACCTTGTGCACACACTTACACCACCCGCTAAGCTTTCTATAAGCTTACGCACGATAGATGTGTGCAGGTGACGTTAGGTCGCAACAAAGTTGAGCTTGGAGCATGGAGCTGTCTTCTGGAGCTTTAATTTTTAATATATGTATTTTCCTTTCAGCACTGTATTCAAATGTTTATATTAGTGAAAATGTGATGATGATGTTGCCTTTGTGATTTGAGTATATATACTTATGGTTATGCTTCTTATGAGACAAATTGATGTAAAAAAAAAAATCTTCCTTATAGGATCCCAGGATCGGAACCTGGTGTATGCGCATTGAGAGCCGAGAATGGGTACTAGGAGGTTGTCGGTACTAGATTCGGTGATCGAGAATTTTATGAACCCAATTTCTGACTTTGGGGCGTGACAGAATTGACCGTGAAATACATGGAATTGACTGTGAAGCGAAGGGGAATCGCCGAAATTGACCATGAAATGCATGAAATTGACTGTGAAGTGAAGCGAATTGACCATGAAAGTGAAGGGAATTAACCGTGAAATGCATGGAATTAACTGTGAAATGAAATGAATGAAATTGACCGCGAACTGATTGAAATTGACTACGGAGTGAATGAAATGAATGAAATTGACCGCGAACTTATTGAAATTGACTACGGAGTGAATGAAATGAATGAAATTGACCGTGAACTGATTGAAATTGACCGTGAAGTGAATGAAATGGATTTTCGACCATCAACTTGATAAAATCTTGGAAAATAACCAGGTTAAAATGAAATGGATTTTTGACCATCAACCTGATGAAATCTTGGAAAATAACCAGGTTAGAATGAAATGGATTTTCGACCATCAACGTGATGAAATCTTGGAAAATAACCAGGTTAGTTGGCTAAAGTAGCTTCTCCTACCCAAAATCACATATGGTACGTCAAGTAACTAATTCTAATTTAAGAGATATGCTTTAAATGAATAAAGAAAGAAATGAATAAAAAGAGAGATTTTTTTTTATATGCTTATATATACATATTTATAGAAATATGTATTAGAAAAAAATGTAGGGGGAAAAAGTTCTCATTGTAAAAATAAAATAAAATAAAATAAAAAAATAAAAATAAAAATTGCATGGCGGTGCTACCGCGGCAGGCTGTGGGTAATTTTTTTTTTTTTTTTGCTGGTGCCATCCCTCACTGCTTTTGCGGGTCCCATGATGAGATATGTGTTATATCCAAACCGTCCATCTATTTGGCGAGCTCGTATTAAGGCTTGAGACGAAAAATAAAACAAATCTAACTATCAAGTGGACCACACTATAAAAAACAGTGGGGGATTGAACGTCTACCATTGAAACCCTTTTAGGGGTCACATAAGTTTTGGATCAATATGAAATTTGTTTTTCCTCTTCATCATACAGGTCTTTGTGATCTTATGAATAGATTGGATGGAAAATAAATGTCATAGTGGGCCCTACAAAAATTTTAATGGTGATCAAATTTATTGCTGCTATTTGTGGTGTGGTCCAGTTGATCTTTGATATGATTTTTTTTTATTTTTTTAATGCCCTGAAATGATCTTGAAATATGGATGAACGTTGGATATAATAAATACATAACCGTGGAGTATTTTGGTCCGGTGAGAGCATCAGCGCTCGTCTTCGCACACCAGCCAATCCGCTTCCAAAAGGAATGATGGGTATTTTGGTCCGGTGAAAAGTCTCACGTACACCAGGGGCTTATTCTTGGAAGGTAAGAATAAGTGAGCTTCGTAAGGTGTGTGGCCACAAGTGGGTCGTACAGTGGGAAAAAACTCTATAACTCGTAATGGAGGATATGCATGTTGTGTTCAAGTTTTACAATTGTACAAGTGAGGTCCATGTTTTAATGATCCGGACCATTGGTCATTTGGACCCCATCATAGATGGGCCATACCCAAAAATTTCCCAATTCAAAGATCTTGGACACCAATCATGGCCCTTTTCAGTTGAATGTTGGCCTTTGATGTGTTTCCGTTCTCGACTTTCCATTTGCAACCCATAAAGGTTAGGATTATCGTACCAAGTAGATTTTTGACACATGGTCCATCCACACTTGAACCTAGCATACCAATGGTCTAGATCTCCATGATCGGACCTAACATATCAATGGTCAGGATCATTGAATCATGGCCGCAACGTACCGCAAGATTAAAAAAAAAAACCCGAGCATTTTATGCATCTCTTCGAGCTAGCTAACTATAATATAATTCCTCTCTTTCCGTCTCTTTCATTACAATTATTCTCGACCACATCTGTCACCTTCCTTTGGAAGGCATGGCCCACAAACCATAGCTGTCCAAAACATGCAATCTAAACGGTTGGTATCACGAAGACAAAAATAGAAAAGAAAAAAAACGTGAAGATCTCATATTGTCACGGGTGTTCATTAACACCAGTGGTCCACACCAGAGCAAATGACACATCCCATTTCAGATCTGTATAAAATTTCATGGGGGGCCATGAAAAGCAGTTCAAACATAATGGACGGTCTGGATTGATGATTTGACCATCATGTGCCTAAAACCACCATTGTCAACCAAATCCCGACGTCCATCGGAAGTGGGCCACAAATATCAAATGATATGTCCCATTGATTCCATGGAAAAGTCCTTTTGATCGATGTAATTTTTTCATGGTGACTGATGATAAACGGCCCAAACCTAATGGACGGTCTGGATCAATGATTTGACCATCCAACTCTCTCAGGTGGGCCTCAAAATATTGAAAAAAAAGGTAAATTTGCTTATATATAATACCCAAAGCAAAATGTTATTACATCATCAGTTGTTTTATGACAGATGTGGATGTATTAGCATAATCAACATCTAACCATGCATTGTTAGGCATGTTTACATTTTCTTTGATTGAAGAAAGACACCATACATGATGATGACTTCATGCAATGGCAAGAAGAACATCCATGCCATCATGAATCATCTCCTTTCAAAAAGCTCTTGCAGATCTTCTCCCAAAATTCCCTGCATGGCTCAGCTGCCTCAAATGTAGCTTTTGCATCGTTGGCGAAACCTATCTGAATATATATATAAAAAATTCAATCAAATAATCATAATCGACGATTAAACGGTCCACATAACACATACAGCCAACACATCACATGCTTGCACCATCTGAGCAGTCCAAAAGGTGGTGTAAAAGATCAGGTCGATTCAAAAGTGGGTTCGCATGATTTTTGCGTTAGATGATCTTGATGGTGGGGTCCACCCTTTGGACGGCTCGGATGTTGTATGCACGTGATACAATGTGTAGTTACCTCTATAGAGTTGTTATTGAGGAGGCGGTCTATGAGGTTGCATAGAATGTCTTTGGTGTATTCTGGGTGGCCTTGGATGCCTAATATGTGGTCCCCGATGGTGAACATCTCCACTCCGGTTTTCTCTGAAAAGGCGATCACCTCTGCCCCTAGTGGGACCTCCCGTACCTGTGCCAATTGTCCGTTGATTGGTGAATGGTCTCTGAAATATATATATTATATATATATATATAATATATATATATATATATATATATATATATATATATAATATATATATATGGTGGTGTGTGTGTGTGTCGAGCTCATGGAACTTCCTATAAGGTCGAGATGTGTGAGCCCCACCGTGATGAACACCGTGCATTTAATAGGTCCCCTTTAATTATGGAATATACCAAAAATCAGCCGTATATGGAACTCAGGTGGGTCATTCCATCTAAAATCATACGAAAACAAACCTAAAGCATATAAAGGTACTTGGTGGGGCTCACCTGAAATTTGGATGCGTCTGAAACTTGGTCTGACCCCTCATCCAAGTGGGACACACATAATGGATGAGCTGATTTGTGAACCACATCTCGGTGGGCTTAACAAATGATTACGAATGTTTTAATGGAGGGAAACCTCTATCCACTTTTGTACGTGGTGTGGCTCACACAAGTCACTAGACTTGATTTTTAAGCCCTAGGCCTCCCATGGAATGGTGTATCTGACTGATGGGGTACATGTCCTCATGGGAAGTTCCCATAAGCTCCCCAGCATAGAACCTTTTCCATATATATATATATATATATATATATATATATATTACATACACACTATAGCACCTATCATGCATGTCCACCTTGCTGCTGCGAAGCTCAGCTTTATTATTACAAACTCTATGAGGTTGACCTCATGGCACCTGAACCTCCCCCCCTCTATATATATAATTATAAAGAGGCAATTCACCAATCAATGGATTATAGCGCACAAGTGCATTGATTGGTGAATAGTCTCTTTAAAGTACACTATAGCTATACATGCATAAAGGAATGCTCACTTGCTCACCTTATGTGAGCACCTTTGTACATGTGTTGTGGGTGTAGAATTTGAATGGTCTACATGATGCAGCACCCCTTGAAACCTTATAAGGAAAAACGAAACAATTTTCTCCCTTGATTTGCATTTCTCTTTTCTATGGCCCACCAAAGTTTTGGATTAAGTTAAAAATTGCATCATGTGGACTGTTCAGATTCTATGCCCATGACATGTGTGCGAAGGTGCTCATGGCTGCTCCCGTGAGAAGGTGCTCTACTTACATATACATACATATATACAATAAGACCTCCCACACCATGGGATTCTCTATTAATTGATTAATGATCTCCTTAATGCACCACATACATGCATACATGTATGCATATATAGAGTGGACCACTCACACTAGTGTCATTGTCCATTGATTAGTGAATGGTCCTTTTAAAACTACACCAATATACATACACACATAGTAGGGACCAACCATGCGCTTATGCCATTGTCCATTGACCGATGATGGTCTCTTTAATACTACACCACACATACATACATACACATATACAATGTGACCTCCTACACTAGTACCATTGTCTATTGATTGGTAAATCTTCTCTTTAAAAATACATCACATATATGCATGCATACATACATACATATATCCAATGGGGACCCTTATACCTGTGCCATGGGCCATTGATTGGTGGATGGTATTTTTAAAACAATAGTATATATACATACACAATGCATGCATGCATATAGGGTGATTGGGTTCGGCTGGCTTGTCCTAACCTGGTCCAGGTCTGCTTTTAAAGGGCCATGGGTTGGGCCGTTCAATGGTCAGGACTTGGACATCCTTTAGCTTAGTCCATTTGCGATTCTATATGCATACCTACACTGATGTAGAGCGGTCGCAGACACTTTCATGTCCAAGATGGATCATAGAAGGCCTAATCAGAAGCAGAAGTCATCAAGACTGTCAGAACCTTGAAACATGCATATCTCACAAATCAGAATGAGTTAGTCGATGTACCATACATAATTTTAAGGTAAGACGAGCTACTTTATCCAAACAACCTGGCGTAGCCGGGTTGCCCACGCCAAATTTGCGAGATTCCATCATATCGACGATCGAATTCCATGTTTATTTATGTTTTTACTATAAATAGAAAATTTACTATTTATATTAATTTTTGCAAATACTAAGAGTTTTAGTTGTAGTTTGATTTTGAAATTTCTCTCAACTTGTTTATTTCATTAATCAATTAAATTACGAATTTTATAAAATTTATTTATATTTTTCTTACCTTTTTTTCTCGTGGATTCGAGAAGTCTCCGTGAAGAGTCCATAGGAGCTCCATGAATTCGGAGTAGTTATCCTTGAGGAAGACGGTGTTTAACCTCGTCACGGTCTTCCTACGCCATGCATACACACGTTAGGTGCATGTAAAGATCAAGAGTCTGAACAGGCCTGGCCAGTCTGCCCGGTGGGGTCCATATGTGGTCCCAAGCGAACCAAGGCCCAGCCCATTTACTGCCCTAACACGTACCCATACACACGTAGTCTCCGTGTACCACTCATTCTCCAAGTGGCCCTAACTATTGCAAACCTAGCTACATCAATGTCAGGTAATTATCTGTCATTTGTGGCTCCAGATCCAACGGTGAGGATCTTCCAATCCGGGAGATTCTTGCCTTATCACTATCCACTGTGGGGCCCACTCAATTTCAAAGCAGCGTTCAGCTTGTACGGACCATATAGATCCACCGGCCAAAATACGTGGGGTCTTTTTCCTACGATCTTGCGAACGTCAGAAAAGTGGTTATTCCGATGAAAATGTTTTGCCCTAATACAACCTTTTATTTACGGAATAACCCCGCCGACTAGATTGAAAATTTGCAAAGGTTTTTATGACTTTAACTACGTGTTGAAAACTTCCATACTCTGGTAGAGTGTGGTGCATGATACGCAGCCACTTAGAAATTGCAAACTTGGCGTATGGTTTATACAAATTAAAATGTCCAAATAATGGGCCCCACGTTAGATGTATCATGTACCGAAAACTAACCGGATTTTTCTGACCATTAAAAATAAAATATACAGTGGCTCTTTTTCAACGGTCAAGCGTCCACTAGTCAAGATGTTAGGATTATTCAATAAATCTGATTTTTTTTTTTTTTTCTTTTAAGTGTGACTTAACGACTATGGGTCCGGTAATTTAGTCGGTTCAATTTCAGGAACGTGTGTGGTTTCTGAGTGCCTGTGTATCAAGCGTAATATTCTTACAGAGTATCAAATAATTCGTCCTAATGCATTCTTTATTTATTTATTTATTATTATTTTTTTTATTTTAATAGTGAGGATCCATCCAGTGCTCTGGGTGCACTAGCTGCATCGAGTTATTTTAACAATCCCATCAATCAATCCAGGGCGTTCATTAGGTCTGGATTACATGTTATTGGCTTCCATGCAAAACCCACACCGTTCATACGCTTCTATGCATCAAATCAATGGCCTACATATAAAACAAGATCAATCATTTATTTGAGCCATCCATTTGTTGGTGACCGTCGTGGATTGCTTGTTGTTCTAAAGCATCCCTTTCATCAGGCAATCATAACCATCCCATCCATAGCATAACTTAGAAAATGAACGGTTCTAAAAGATAAGGCCAAATTGAAGATGTATTGAACCACTTGATCAGTGTAATTTTTCCATGGTACCCATAAATCCATGTTCCGGACCAAGCGAACGATCCTGATGGATCGATTCAAGTGTCTAAGTTTCACCATGCAACTAGGAGCACTAACAGTTCTCTAAAAATTCCCAATATAAGCTTGGGAATTTTATATATATATATATATATATATATATATATATATATATATATGAGAGAGAGAGAGAGCAGAGAGAGAGAGAGAGAGGAGAGAGAGAGCATGTACCTCATCTTGATGGCATTCAAGGATAGAAACACAAGGAGGGATGTCTTCTAACCCATCAAGGAACTTGCATGGGGGCATGTCCTCCACCATCATCACCTTCCTCAATCCAATGTCCCATCCTCCATCTGCCTTTCCCACCCTTCCACCCAATGCACGACACAACACCTATACATGAAAAAATAAAAACCCATGTCATCAAACACAAAAACATAAATAAAAATCATCACCATCCCATGCATACACACACATACATACATACATACATGGTGCCCAAACAAATAACTATCACTTTCTTTTGCATGACATCCCATACACAAGACAAAGGTCAAAAGATTTTCTAACAGGCTAAAAAACCCATGTCAGCAAAGACAAATACAAGACAAAAATGAACAAAAATCACCATCACACGCATAACATACATGTGCCCTGACAAATGACTAACACTTTCTTCTGCATGGGTCCAACACATGTCATTTTTTCCAAAAGGGTCTACACAGTCCATGTAATCAATGCCAAAAACCTGAAGAAAAAGTCACAACCATCACATACATACATACATACATACATAAATGATACCCAAACAAATGCCTAGATAGCATTTTATATAGAGGTGCTACAAAACCCATGTCACAAAATATTCTATACATGTACATGCATGCATGCATACATACATACATACCTGATGGCCAAAGCAAATGCCTAGAACTTTCTTTTGCATGGCATCCAAGATCTGAAGTAGATAACAAAGCTTGAGAATCCACATATCATTCCCATATGCATCATGTGGACTCCCACTAACCACAAAACCATGGTATTTATCAAGCTCTTCCATGTTTGGAAACTCCCCTTCAACCACCCTATACAAATCCCATGTTTGTCCCTCTTCTCCAAATGCTCCTACAAACACGTTGAAATATCCTCCATACACCTTCTTCGCGTACTCTGAGTCAGCAGCTGCCAAGAGCAGTGCATATCTCTTCCCTTCCTCAGACTTCATCACGAGAGAGATATATCAAGGGCTAGAAATGCTTATAAGTGGAGGAGAGAGAGAGAGAGAGAGAGAGAGAGAGAGAGAGAGAGAGAGAGAGAGAGAGAGAGAGAGAGAGAGAGAGAGAGATAGAGGAGAGATGAGTAGGAGAGAGAGAGGGCGAGAGAGAGAGAGAGAGAGAGAAATTAAGGGAAATTAAGGGCTAGAAATGGTAAGAAGTTTTAAGAGAAATCAAGGGCTAGAAATGCTTAGAAGTTTGAAAGAAGAGGGCCTTCTTTTATAGAGACCAGCAAGTTGAGTTTGTGGGGGCATTTTGTAACTTGACTTTGAAGATTTTTTAATATGCTCTCAGAGATTTCCTCAGTCCCCACGCATGTACAATAAAGCTTATGTACACGCCACACATGTGCCATGTGATACGATATGTCTGAGATCTAATCCAATCCAATCCATCCATCAGAATGGTAACACTATATCAATTCTATAAAATAACAATTAGATTGATCCACGTGTCATATGGGCCATATTTTTCAAAGCAAATGTACGGATCTGAAAAACTTATCTGAAATTTCTAGCCAATACACCTGTTTCAAATATTGGGGCCCACTTACTGATTGGAAGGATGGAAAATCATCTTCCATGTAGGACAAAACTGATGGATGGATTAGATCTCATACATATATGCCACGCTGGCTCGTGTGTACGTGTGTAGCGTTCACACTAGCTTCTTTCACACGCATGTTCGCTTAGCAAAGCCCCTGCTCTCGTCATCCTCAGCGGAAAAGATAAAATCCAGTGCTCTCGAGAGCACTTATAAGTTATAGTGACCCTAGTTTCATTGAGTCATTTGGACGGTCCAATATATTCATCCTGACTATCCATTAGGTGCAACAAAAGTTTTTTGGTGTACCATTAAAAACATATACTGATTGGATGATTTATCTATCTACAAGTTGACATTTTTTCTTAGCCATCCATTTTTCAAGATATAGATGGAAGGGTTAGGGTCATCTCTTTAAAGTGACTCTTTAGAAACATAGTCAATCTATAATGGGATCCAACAAATAAATGTATCGAATTTTTTAATGGGCCTAATTTATATATGAATTATCTTGACTGTCCATTTGTTGGTTAGTATCAAGCAACGGTAAATGTGTAAAAGAACTTATGGGGATTTAGTGAACGTACTTAATTTCTAAGTGCCTGCGAATCATTCATCCCACTCAAGTTGAATATTAAAGCTTTGTTTTCATTTTAAATGAGAAAAGCTGGAAGCGGATTATGTACGGCCCGGCCTCACCGGAAACGGATTGGCTACTCCCCCTGACACCCGCCCGGGGCTGGTGGTCGGTGCTATGTGGGCTCCACCATGATGTATGTGTTTCATCCATTATGTTCATCCATTGTTTAAAGATCATTTTAGGGATTGATCCCAAAACTGAGAGATATATGAACCTTAGGTGGACCACACCACGTGAAAACAATAGTGATTGGATATCCACCATTGATATCCTCCTGAGGCCTACTGTACGGTTTATTTGACATCCAATCTGTTGATTAGGTCATACAGGCCCAGATGAAGGAAAAAATGTTTTTAATGGTCGATGCTCATTAAACATTGTTTTGGTCTCGTACCTTAAAATGATCTGTAAAAATAGATGTACAGCATGGATGAAACACATACATCATGGTGGGCCCCACAAAGCACCGACCACAGCGAGTGTCTGGTGTCAGGGGGAGTAGCCAATCCGTTTCCGGCCTCACCCAAGATGGTGTTGGCTCTTACCGTAGGGCCCACCTTGATGCATGTATTGCATATCCACTCCGTTCATCCGTTTTTCCATATCATTTTAGAGTATGATCCCAAAATATACAGATATCCATATATCAAGTGGACCATAATATAGGAAACAGTGGTGATTGAATACCCTACCATTAAAAACTTCCATGGCCCACCTTAATGTTTCTGGAATGCTTATTTTCTATTCAACCTGGAGATAAATGTAGATGAATGGAAAAATAAATATCAACTTGTTCCATGCCTTAGTGGATTTCACCACATGGCTGCTCGAACCCTTAACCAGGTATTGAAAATCCTCAGAGTCTACCACTGGAGCAAGAGCAATCACCACTATTTTTATGGTATGGTCTATCTTAGAAGTTGATCTGCTTCGTTTTTAAGATCATGTCCTTAAATGATATATAAAAAAAATGGATGGACGGTGTGGATGAGCTCCACAGCAAGCACCGCACTGTCCCGAGGAGATTGTTTAACTTCGTGGGGTCCACTGTGATTTATATATTTTATCCACTCCGTTCATCCATTTTACCAGATAATTTTAGGGCTTGAACCCAAAATTGAAGCATATATAAAACTCAACTGTACTGTACACCACAAGAAATAGTGTGAATTGAACATCTACCGTTGAAAATTCTTGGGGCCACGGAAGTTTTGGATCAAACTGATGTTTTCGTTTTCCATTCATCCATGTATTTCTAAGATTATAAACATGTTGGATGACAAATAAACATCACTGTGGGCCCTACCAAGGTTTCAACTGTGAAAATCATTACTCACACTATTTCTTATGATGTGGTCCATTGGATATGCTCCAATTTGGACTCTAACCCTTCAACTGAGCTTGAAAACTCAGGGACGGCGTGGATAAAATATATATATATATATTATATATATATATATATATATATATATATATATATATATATATTCATGGTGGGCCCAACAGATTTTACTATAAGTACGACAAAAGCGCATCAGTACCAATCCGATTTCGAGGCCGGCCGCCGATGCGGATTGAGTCCTACCCCGACTGTCTCTGGCCACAAACGGGCAGTTCTGTGGATAAGCCCACCGTTGTATCTGTTTATCTATACTGTTCATACCTTCTGCCAAGTCATTTTAAGATATATACACAAAAATAGGGTGATCCAACCCTCATGTGAGGTCTTGGTATCTATCCCTAGTGGGGGTAGCTAACATGGAGTGTGTGCACTGACATGGTGTGTACGAACAAGCTACTCCAGTGGGCCTACCCGGTGCTAGACTCTCTGGAGTTTCAACACCTGGTTGAGGGTTCAAGTACCCATAAGTGGTGAAATCCCAATATGCGTATGGTGTGTGGTGGTGTGTGTGCGGGTGTAAAAAAAAAAAAAAAAAACCCCTCAAGTGGACCACACCAAATATAAATGTTAATGCAACCAAGCTTATTATTTGTTGTGGTCCACTTAAGCGTTGGATTTTTCTCAAATTTGTGCCGAACTGCCCGTTCGTGGCTAGAGACACACGGGGTAGGACGCAATCCTTGTCCCGGTGCTGCACCTAATCCGCTCCCTAAAAGTCAGCGTAACATGCGCAGGCGCACAGGTAGGGGTGTACATCAAGTTGAACCGATTGAGTTGAGCTGACCTCAGCTCGACTCGGCTCAACCACTAGCTGGCCTTAGCTCGAAACTTGGCTCGGCTCGGTCC